>OZ008370.1:0-700000 GCA_963931995.1 Phaonia tiefii | reverse complement strand
TAAATAAATAAATAAATAAATAATAAATAAAGAAATAAATAAATAAATAAATAAATAAAGAAAAGGTCGAACAACAGAATAAAAAGATCTAATAAATTGTAATTCTGTAAGATTTTCAATTAAATGACAGGCCAATCACGAACTGGCGAATTAGTTGATGGTCGTAAGGTATAGAATAAGAAAAACTAATATGATTTTCCGTAATTACATTACATTACATCTGAACGGATTTGCGTAACAACTTAACCAGTAACATAACCTAACAATTGTGAAGCAGGATTAAACTCCGTTTCCGTTCTAGGGTAACAGGAAGAAGGTTATTTTTAAAAGCGTAATGTGTTCGTTCCTCCATGTAGTATGTATTGTTACGTGGTTTGCCATTAACAAATATGTACATGTGTATGTATTTGACTTTACATTCTTTCCCTTTTGCCGTCGAAAGAAACTCACTGTAGACATGCATTGCATTTGATAGCCGTTAACCCATTAGGGACGGTGTCTTTTTTTCATATCCAAAATTTTCTTGTGTCACTTTTGTTTCTTCATATTCTGAAAAATTAACCGAACATATTATGTTGTGCATACTTAAACATCCATAATATTTTCAGAACTTCTGAAAAACATTGGAATTAATTTTATACTTTGATGCTACAAACCCCGATTCTCAAGACAATTTTAAATATGCATTAGTTTAAGGTTTGAAACAACCATTAGATGAGAAGCATTATCCGAGTAGTCCCAAACGGGCTAAGGCAACGTTCCAGTAAGAGTTTTAGAAACCACTATATATTTAGCATAATTTTTCAGACGTCATAATGTAATAAATGCTATTGCGAATAAAGGTTCGTATTGGAATAAATGCTTCTAAACAAATACCAACGAAAACGAGTGAACTCGGTTTCATGTAAAGTATGTGAATCTACTTACATTACCAACAATAATAAAGGAGAGGTTTAGTATAAATACGCGAAACCAGGCCACGATTTTTACTTTTTCCGAACACTCCTTTTTCAGTAAACAGTAGACAGTATATTATTTTCAAAAATACTATAATCGATGTTAGTTCGTTCTATGACAGAATACAAATTACAACTGGATTCATCTGTAACGGCGATACTAGTACGTCATGTTCAATTTAAGGCAATGTTACATTATCACGGCAATAGAAAATACAACAGTTAGAACATAAAAATAGAATTGGGAAGTACAGAACAAAGATGAAGCATTTGAAATGGTGACGAATAGTATGTCAAAATGTTTCATGCAAATCGATATTCTCATGTTTACACTATATATCCCATGATTTCTCTAATAGTGTAACATTGGCTTTAACAGCATTTGTTTACCTTTAAATTGTAACATTATATAAGAAGTAGTAAACGCTTTAGTTTTTGAAAATCTCACATGCTGGCGACAGGAAACAGTTTCTAACTTTAGGACAAAATTGTTTATATTGTGCATCCACCATGGCAACAAATGTCCGTCCCTTTTGCTATGAAATACCAACACATCCGAAGATTTATCTTAAAATATTTTTGTAAAAATGTGCTACTACTTAGTGTCTGTCTTACTTATTAGTTTGCAAGGGAATTCTTCCTTACACCCCATCCATCTAATCTCATCTAAACACATGCTATGAATACTAAACGAGAAAATGTTGTCCAAAATATTTCAAACATAATCCACTGCTGTTAAGTTTTCCGACTTTGTGTTAAACTTGATGCTGCTAATCACTGCAAACTTTTTCTTTGACATCTATGCTCATTAACTATTGTGGATTGTCTGAAGTTCGAAAACATAAATAAATGTTGCACACTGGTCCCAAATTACTTTTTTTTTGCCTTTAATTCGAAGAATGTGGAGACAGCCGTGTAAGTTTGCATGCTTGATAGGCGTAATATAGATAAAAAAAGGAACAAAAGTTGGACTGATCGAGCCGTGCCCTTTTTCACTCGTTAGTCAAGTGTTGGTTCATAAGAGTTTTCAATTTAATGTCTTACTGTAAGTGAACATTGTCTCTATAAGGCTACGATTCCACTGCAGATGTTTATCACGTTTAATATGGTTTGGGGCAGCAATCAGCTGATTATTGTAAGACAAAATGTTCGAAATCGTCAAACGAAAGCGGGTGCCATTGATGGTAACGTTGGGGCCATCGTAATCTATGAACATATACAGACCGATTATACCACCAGCCAATAAACCGCACCAAACAGTGAGTGTTGATGGATGAATTAGCAGCTCTTGTATTGCCTTTGATTGCTCATCAGGCAAATGCGACATCTCTTATGAAATGTTCGTTCCCAGAAGAAGTGCGTGTATAAAACATACATTTTGATTTACTCGGTACTCAGCTCTATGTCAACATTTCGTTAACAAAACCAATTACAGGGTTCTTATGCCAAAGTTAATTATTCACATTTGTAAGGTAAATCAGAGATAGATGGTAACTGTCGTTACAATTCTGTATGGAGATAAATGATATGCAGATAATTCCTTACGAAAATTTATCAAGAACATACGGGGCTTCAACCAGAAATTAGCTTCGTAGCTGAATCACAAAAATGTCCGATGTACGCGAAAAATATTTCTCACTGTGCACGAAATCTGAACATGTTTGACTTTGGCACGTGCCACCAATTACAAGGGAACTGCCACAAATTCTATACTGAAAGCCTAAGCAGCAATAAAATAACCCTTTCAATTATACAGGTTAGAGCTTTAACAAATTTTACAGATTTTGCTATTTCCAATTAAATTATTTACAAACTTGGCAAATTCAAGTTTTAGGCTCATGTTATTGAAAGGCGGTGTAAGGAGTGGATATAAATCCTTTCGATCCTGGATGTCGGAAGTGTTCTCTGTAAAACTGTGTACCAACTTTTAAATAGTTTGAACATTGCTTTTTGTATTTTTGGTCATTGTGGCAGCACTATACGACATGATTGAATACTCAGCTTTCAATACCTAACTTTCCTAGGGCGACTTAAAAGCTCCATTTCGTCATTTAAAAACTCAATTTGAAATCTCACAGAAAATGTTCATACATCGGGCATTTAAAGTCCCTCTAAATGGAGAATTTTTAACTGTGAAACTAAGCATTAGTCTATCACTGTGAGAATTTTAAGAAAATGTACACCCCATTGGGCTACGCGAAAAAATAAAACGAAATATTTATTTTATGCCAAAAACCTGGATTTGGGATGACTGTGCGCTCACTTTCTCAGAAACTAAAATTCCTGTTACGGCGTTGTGGTGAGCTGTGAATGGTGAGGAGAAAACTCAGTTGTCTCACGGGGTTTCCCTCGGAAAATCCTGGCCTGCAAACCCTCAACCAATCAAATGCTTTATACTTGTACCTTTCAGTAGAGTCATCGATTTCTCCGCTTGTCATATCCAGCAACACAATCTCACTTTGAAAACTGTGGCATGTGGTACCATAAAATGAAATACTTGGCTGTTGTTGCTGACGATGCTGGATATCTTGGTGTGGCGAATTTTGATTTAGTTTTTGAGAATCGTATTGTACAAGTTGTTGGGGTTGCTGACAATTTACCATCATAATCATCGTATTGTTTATGTCACACGCAACATTATTGCCATCCCCGCTGTCACTGGAAATGTTGACGCTTGTTGTAGCCATTTGACCCTGTGCGCTTATGCCAGCATGTGGTGTTAGTGGCGAATGTTGGGCAGATGTATTGCTGCTGCTGCTACCGCTGTGTCCTCCACTGTAATGTCTTGGAATGTTCAGTATATCCAGAAAATGCGAAAGTTTCCTACATCTGTAAAATGTTAATCGAAATATTGAAAGAAACATCTTCTCCACATGTTTGCTGGAAGTGAGGGCGGCAGTGATTTTTCTGTAAAACATTTCTGCTCGTCAACTTGGCCAACTTTTAATTAGATTCAACTAAAAACATTACGTTCACTTTTTTACAATTACACATCGAATTGTATCGATCATTGCGGAAATGCGCGATGTTCATGTTTAGATAAACAGAGTAGGTGTTGCTCTATTTACAGGTAGTGATGTCTGCAGTTAAATCGCAAACTCTGCATTTTCTTGCAATTGGATAATAGGATAACAGTAACTAGAATATCAGTTTCAAATCCGAGTTACATTCCATACATAATTGTACAACTAACATAAGATAAAAATATGTTGGCAAACACTGTATACTGTACATAGTTGCAACACTCGAAAATGTTTGTATAATGTTTCCCACAATTGGTCTTACATTGAGCAGCAACGTGTATGCACAAATTGCCGTCATGTAGCAGTTTTAATACTACTTTATTTTCAGCTGCTGGAAACATTCTAGCATTCAAAGAGCATTTCTGACTGTTTAACACAATCGTTTATCCCCAATTTGTTCAAAAATAATATCATAATATTGCGAATTTATATAGATCAAATTATTTTTTAACCATTTAACTTAAATTAATATGTACACAAGGGTTCCTCATATTTTCCTGTCTTCACCAATTTTGAGTTGAAAACACTTAAGTGCATACTGTACATGCATAATTATATTTGTGTTCATGAAGTATCAAAATTTACTATACCTATATTTACATATACATTATCGTACATATCTGCAAAAGAGTGATAACTCAACATTTACATTTTTTGATTAAACACAATAAGCAGAAACCATATCCATCGTACCAATCTGTCATCTTTTCATAAAAAAATAAAGTATGCTTTGACTCTTTTCCTATTGTGGAATATACTCATATACTTTACATATATTGTTACTATGGAAATGCTTTACAGTTTTGGCCTAACTGACCTTTACATCTGTAGTATGTCAAAACAACAATAATATTACAAAAAACAGATTGTGATGTAGTTGTTGCAGCTTGATTAGACAGTCCAACACGAAAAAATATAACCATATACGGACACCACTACGTGATCAAAGACAAAAAAAAAAGACCCGTGTTTCCCAGTTTTGCCCAAATTCATGCACTTTTTTTATGGGCCCCTAAAGATTTGGGGCCTCGGTGCCATTTTTGCAAAAAAGTGATCATTTTGTCAGGCTCATATCTTGCAAACCGTTCGGAATTTTGATTTACTCTCTGAGGGAAAGTTGTAGCTCTTGTCATAAAGAATTGTGAACATATACAATCAAAGAACTTCACCTTCAAGGTCAAAATCAGGTCAAGTCCATAGGTAGCAAACCGTTTAAAAAAGGCAAAAAACTCGACGCATTGCTTGCAGAGAAAATATAATTTTTATTGATGCATTGTTTTGCATACCTTTTTTGATTTGCAAGATATGAGCCTGACAAAATGATCACTTTTTTGCAAAAATGACACAGAGGCCCCAAATCTTTGGGGGCCCATAAAAAAAGTGCATGACTTTGGGCAAAACTGGGAGACACGGGTCTTATTTTTTGGGCTGTTACCACACAGTGTTACCTAAAGTTTATTACGCATAACAGTATTCTGTAGCTGCAAGTTGAAAAGCCACCACATACTAACTCACCACTAATGATTAATTCGCTTAATGCCTTCGTAAAGAAAATAGATGGCGCTATTCTCGAGATGGTTCGTGAAGCTGCTGGTGACACGTTTTGAGAGTTGAACTGGTAGAAATAACCGTTTGAAGTGAATCTTAAGACAGTCTGATTCCAAAGGGATGAAGGCATACATCGTCGAGTAATAGTGTTATTGAGTAAAGACTTATTGTAAAGAGTAAAATTTGTACTGTACAAGCAAAATAGATAAATTATTTATCGTAATTTAAAATGAATCGTGTTTGATTAACGGGAAATAAAACAGCGCTAAAATGGACAATTAGATAATTCACAGTGCTTGAACCACAAAAACGAAGGCACCATTGAAAATACTTTTCACTTCCCAGGTGTTCCTAGGTGTATCCGTTTTCTTGACAGTATGATATTTCAAAACACAGTTATACTTTATAAACACACTTCCAAAATGATGTTTCATCTAAAAGTTTGAAGCAGCCACTAGATTCTCTTGAAGCCGAAGCGGGTTTCAAATAAATTTAAAAAAAATCAATCACCCCAAGATACAGTAAATATATTATACGAGTATATACTATTGAACGTGAATATTACTTTGACACATAAAACATTGCCAATGGGTGTGTATTCCTTACATACTCATACATAAGTTAATAAATTACGATTATTTACACAGTATTTTGGAATCAATTAAATCTGTGAGTGCTTGAACGGAAAAGCCCCAAATGAATAGCTCCATTAAGAGAATTATATTACAGTGAATTGTTATGTAGTGACACTGTGAAGCGCGTTGGATGCCGTGACAACGCACAAGCAAACACTGTGATCCACTTATTTATACTCGTTTGTACAGATGTATAAGAGTTAGTCCTTCTTTCTTGTTAGTTTCTATGCTTTTTACAACTGTTCACTTAAAATACATAAGTAAATTGAAAGGAAAACATCATGCAACAAGTTTTGCAAATAACAAAAGCTCACCTGTCCGCCGGCGGTTGGGAATGCTGGTGATGATGCGTCCGTGACTGAGACGGTCCCTCTCCAATATGGGGTGGTTGACTTGACGTTGGTTGAGGCGGCTGTTCTTTTAATGCCGTTGGCGGTTGTCGGTCTCCATCATTTTCTTGATCTTTTGTCAACTGAGCCGCATCGCTTTTCTGTTCCTTATCCTTGGCACCGAGTTTATCTTTGTTTTCCGTCATTTTGTAGTTGTGTGCGAGGTTGTGTTGTAAGTTTTCTCGTTTCTCGATTTACGTTATTTCAAAAGTACTTCGCTTAATTTGTTTAAGGGCTTTTATGAAGACGACACAATATTAATACATCTTAAGTGGAATTACAGCAGCAATGTCTTTGTTGTTCAATTCCAAAGTCTTTTACAAATTTGAAGTTGATTTCTAGCGTTTCTTAGTACATACGGTCGCAAAACTAAACAAGTAAAATTAATGGGGTCTTCATAATCTCCTTTTATATCCTCGACATGTAGGAGGATGTGTGCGTACTTCTTGACACTGCCGAAAACTGAAACACCCAGCGCTGTCTAAGCCTAGTTTGATAACAGAATATAAAGGAAATTGAGAAAACTAATTCGATTTCGTTCACTTGTAAATAAAACATATAATAACAGATTGATAGTTTTCAGACATGGACGCTGAAAACTCTATATTTTGTTGTTGTTTGGATGCAAATATAACGTGTGTTTGGCGCTTGTCGCAAGTACAGTATACTTGTGTCCAAACACATTGTGTTTGCTATTCAATATTACAAGTTGGAGACACAATGATTAATATGTTATAATACGTGTGTTTGTGACCCAAGTATAGCTGTGATTGGGATACAAATATAGCAGTGTTGAGAGCAAGAGAATAAAAGAGGTACAAGGAGTCTGTCAAAGTTGTATGTGTTTATCCTCATTTTTGCATAATTTATCAGCCAATGATTCATAAAAATTCCTGAAAGCGTGTGTAAATTGCAGATAAGGGAATATTTTTTTTTTACTTCTGATGCGTTTTAGTTTCATGTATTCAGTCGTCAATCGGACAGAGGATAGCAAATGAGCTAGGTTAATTAAGTAAGCATGCTGTGGACAAAATGTATGTTATACGCTAAAAAAATCTGTCTTATTATTTGCTTTTTGCGTTTGCTACTCAATAGTACATTTTGGAGAGACAATGATTAAAATGGTATAATATATGTGTTTGCGTTCCAAATATATCTGTGTTTATAATACAATATAATAGTACAGCTGTGTTTGTTGCTCTGTTTATTCTCTCTCGGGAGCAAGAGAATAAAAGGGGACAAAGAGAGATTACTCACAGTCTTTCTTGTAAGTGTGTAATTGTATTTTTGCGTTATTTTTTCAGTCAGTGATTCAGAAATATTTCTGACCATGGTAGAATTATCTATTAGGTAGTCGCATTAGCAATTCCATTGTTAAGCTGTCAAAATTATCTGAATAATTAAAACACTATGTACACAAAATGTGAAAAATTTTATAAGCTTGTCTTACTTGATACAAAGTCTATGCTATTAAATTGCATTTTGATCGAAATTCTTTGAATTTTATTAACAAACAAAAAGAAACAAAATCGAATTTGATAGCTTAACCACGGAAAAGATGAAAAAACGACAAATCAGCTGGGCTGACGCGTTTACCCGATAGATAATTTTACCATGTTTCTGACTGTGTTTGTAAATTGCAGATGAAGTGAGTGTTTCTTATTTTGGCTGCTGAATTGCTTTTTAGTTTCATGCATTTAGTCGTCAATGGTTAATCGGATATAGGATATCAAATGCGTTTGGTCGGCGCTTAGTAAAAAACTTTTGTGATCAGTAAAAATAATAAATAAAGGCTCGGTCGGTTTAATGGTTTGTGATGTTGCTTTGGCATTTGTGCATGGCTTGTCGTACATATGTGTGCTACCAAAGTGATAAACGATTTTGAGGAAAGAAACTGAAAAGAGCAACAACGTGAATTCATTTTTTGTCTGCCCGAGTGGTTACTGTGAAAATCGGAGCGGCGTACCATTTGTAAAATGTAATAAAAAGAACACAAGTATTTAAACCGAGTTTGGCTTGCATGAACGAGCTTTGTATACACATATGTAAGTATATTATTGCTTGTGTACCAACGCAGAGCGATAATCGTGATTTGAAATGCTATAGCGTTGGCCGAGTTGAAACCTTCTGAAAACATAAACGTGAGAGACAAGGAAGAAATGAAAAGCAAAAGAGCGCCAGTTTCTCATTTAATGATAAAAACGAATAATGCATTCAATGCGAGTAAATGTAAAAAGAGTAATTTTATTTGTTTTTTTAATTGGGTTATAAATATAGATTTATATTGGTAAAGTTATTTATAATAAATAATATATATATATACTTTATGAATATTCAAATCAAAAGGAAAAAATGCGCACATGTTTCCACGTAAGTATTTGGGGGCTTGGGAGGAATCACGCGAATTCTTCAACGTAATAATATTTTATAAGCATACATGTTTGTCAGTAAACATTCTAATGGTTGAATTTAAATACAAGTGAGTTTGGGTTTTTCAAACATATGAATGTTTCAAACATATATGTATATGGTTCCTGCCGAATATGTTTGGGAGAATATGCGACAGAGGCTGTTTTTTCAATTGTTGTTTAATTGTTGTTGGGGCAATTTGCTGTTTAAGTTTAATAACCTCTACAAATGAAAATTCAAAAAATTAAATCCCCCTTTTAATAGGACATGAGCAGGTTTTTGGGTTAATTGTAGTTCTCTCCCGTTCCTTATCAAATCCTGTATATAAAAAATTCTTTCACACCAAAATTGCAAGCAATCGAACAAATTCAAAGCGATATATCAAATGTTCATTCCAATTGACACCCGATTACATAGCCATGCATTTGTATTGGTTGAACGAATGACGGACAATGACAATTCCAATTGAACTTGCAATAGATTAACTAAAAAAAATTAAAATCCAATGGCAATTTAAAAATCCCAACACGGGTATTAGAGTGGCTAACCATGTGTGGAAAAACACAAAGTATGACAAACTTCTAAAAGTAGGTGCAGGTTCTATTGAGAGCCACATAAGTGCTGACAATTTCAGGACAAATGTGAGCAATCTTTCTGTATCCTAAGTCAATTATTGAGAGGCGTGGAGTCGGAGTCAGAGTTAAAGTTTATGAGTCGAAGTCGAGTTTCAGCAGCCCGACTCGGACTCCGTGTTTAAAAAATTACGTGGTTAGTAAATTGGAAGCACATGAAGGAACACAATACAACAGCGAAGATATTAATTGTTTGACATTATTAGTAACAGTAACGTCATCGATATTGGTTTTTGTGGAATGCCCGACTCTGCTCAATACTTTAATGTTTAAATAGTTCAAATTAGAGAAACACTTGTAGTTTTCTGGAATGATCTTACTATATGCATCTTTTTCTTTGTATTCTTTTTCCTTTCAACTATACCGAAATTCGAACTTATTCAGTTTCCCGATATATTAGTTATTGAGAAGTTACCTATGTTTCACCATTGACTTTTTTGTTTTGTAATGTTTTGTTTTCATTTAATATTATGTCTTAGAAGAAAATTAAAGCGCTGACTAGTCAACAATTATTTATTGATTTAGTATATTAGAAAGTCCTAAATTCATCACAAAGGACTTTAATACCAATGAAGTTTTCAGAATTTTTTCAGAATTGTTTTCGATCACAGAAATTTTGCCTATACATACTTATATACTACAAAGGAACCACATTAAAATATGACATATGTACAGACATAGTCATATATATTTACACAAATTAAAAATGTTAGTCTGCTTAGAAATAAAACAAAATGTTGGAGCTTTACGAATAAATTTGCAAATGAAAACTTCTCAATTGTATTATTCCTGAAATTTAGTTAAAAACACTGAAATCATTGAAAAAAAACGTCATTTGTTTTGGTAGTTAGGAAATGTATATTGCTTAAAATTAAATATTTGTACAAAAGCCGCTAAAAAAAATGTTTAAAATGCTGAAAATAGAGGACATTCTCGTCGAGATGTGAGTTGAGATCGTAAAGTAGTTTGGAATGGGTTCCTTGGCATCAGTCTCGGAAAAAGAGTACGGAATATGTCGGAAAACAGTCTCCAATTTACTAAAGCAGAAAGAAACCTACGGAAATCTACAAAATAGGGTCAGAAGCGGTCGGAAATATGTGAAAAACACAACAGAAGATCGTTCCATTCTTAAAATATTCGCAGAAAATAAAGTCGCAAGTCCGCATAAAGTTGCTGCAGGGGCACAAATCATCATTGAAAATCATGTAAGTAAGTGAAAGGCCTATGTCGTGAGAAAAGTAATAGACATATCTGAAAAAAAAACAATGAAACGTCTAGAGCTTGGCATGGTGTATATCCATAAGCCAGTGGAGTTGTTATGGATGGATGAGTCCTCTTTTTCAATTTGAAGGGCACTTGGCAAAACTTATATGCACCTTTCCAAAGGATCGAATCATAAATCAGTACAACCTCTTAATCGTTTCGTCGGGGGTTTAGTAATGGTTTGGGCACGTGTCTCATACAATGGATTTGGAGATCTACGAGTAGTACCAATATAAGAGACTCTAAACCAGGCAGGATACCTAGATATTTTGAATGACCATGCTAATCCTTCGGCTCAAAGATTATTTTCTAATGAAAATTGGATTTTGCAGCATGATAATGCTCCATGCCACAAAGCATGGTTATCAACAACGTTTTCAAATCGAGTTAGACAGGATATTCATTCATGGGCACCCCATAGTCCAGATGTAAACATAATAGAGAATGTATGTGCATTAGAGGTGTGCTCGTTGACGTGATTTTGTCGTGTCTCGCGTGATCATGATTGCTATAAAACTCAATCACGTATTCGTGATAGTGCGTCAGTTGTAATTATCGTTGTTCGCTCATACGGAAAGCGGAAATTCAAACTATTTTACTGAAGAAAAATTAAATTCAAAGAATATCTTCTGTTGATTTCAACTTGCTGCCAAGCCTTTTAACACTTTTAAAACTATTAAAAGATTGATAAGAGCAAATGAGTGCTGACAATGCTCCAACATTACAAGAATATGTGTTATGGTACGAGAAGTTTGTTTTGATTTGCAAAGTAGATGAATCTCATATAAAGGAGCCATTATTAAAACGATGTCAGCCATCTTCCTTTCATTTTGTAGCAGAATACCTACATCCACCCTTTAAGGAACTGAATTTCATTACGGATAAACAGCGAGAATAAATAATTTTAATAATTGAGACTCTGCTACATCACATTCCAAGACAAAACAATGAATCTCGAAGCAATGAAACAGTTCTTAGAAGAAACCAATCAATTTCAGCTGTGTCTGACTATCCTCAATTTAAAGAGTTCTTAGACAAGTGTCACGTAGGAAAAGGTAACTGCTCTGATTTTGACATTGTTGAGGACGAAATAAGGGAATATTTAAAGAAAAAAATTAAGACCAAATGTAATGTTTTAGAGTTTTGGAAAAACGCTGTCGACATTCCTTTACAAAAATAGTTGGCTAAGCAGAATCTGAATATACCTTCAAGTTCTGCAACTAGCGAGCGCGTTGTTTCTGGTCGTATTTTAGAAGAAAGGCGAAGTCGGCTTTCAAGTAATAATATAGATAAACTATTATTTCTCCACAAGAATATGTAGGTGATTAATGCTAAAATGTAATATTTGTATTTCATAAATTTTTAAAAACATTTATAGTTATATTATTTCTCATCGAAACATATAATTAAATGCAAAAAACATTTTATTTAATAGAATTGAATCTAGTTTATAAAATTAAATTTTAATGCACCAAAATGTAATTGTGTTTTGATGAAATCAAATTATTCGTTCCTTAATAAAATAAAATTTTTGTTTCGTTTGAACAAATATTTTCCGGAGCGTGCGTGACGTGAGAATTTTTCTCCGTGAACGTGAGAAAGTCAAAAGTAATATTTCGTGAGCGTGCGTGACGTGAGCAGTTTCTACCACCCACGCGCACATCTCTAATGTGCATTCATAAAAAGGCAAAGATCTATCCAAATGGACCGAAAACGAGAGGAAACTGTTGATGAAATAATAAATATCTAGAACAGCTTAGAAATCGAGTTTATACGCAATTTGATTGCATCTATTTCAGCTCGACTACAAGCTGTCACAGATATTAAGGGAAATGTATCCGGCTACTTATTAATTTTGTTGTTTTTTGGAGTTTTATAGTGCTTTTCTGTTATGTAAATACTTTTGAATGTAAATAAATTAGTGTAAATAATTTTGAAAGATGAGGTGCAGACTTCTTTTTTGGTTTGTAATCAACAACTATCAAGTATATTGCTAAAATTGTAAACTAGCATAATCTATACATTTTGAGGATTACAATACGGAAGTTGTCTTGTTGCAACTTTATTCATAAAGCAGCAAAATTTTGTTTTATTTCTAGACGTACTAAAATTTTTGATTGATGTAAATCTATATAACGATGTCTGTATTTTTAAAGATAATAACTGTTATGTTTGTGAGGTACTCTAATATTTATAATGGGACTATATGATTTTGAAACTAAATATGTTGCAGCAACACTCCCTGATTCCTACTCATTACGAGTGTAACCAGGTAAAATTTGTTTGCAGAATTTGCCAATAAATTCACTACTGCCTGCATTAGGTCAAGGTGTCCCCCGCAAATGTAGTTTGCTGACACCGGTCTAAGTGACAAGGTGCTTAGAACATCAACATGTTTGGAGTGCAAACAATGGCGCGTCTTAGATTATCAGGTGACAACAATCGCTAAAGCTCATCTAACTGTTACGGAGTTTATTTTGTCCTTAAGAATCAACATTGCTGGGCAACGGCAAATACAAACCAAATGAAAGTCCATATCCGTCGGACACACGGATAGCTGTACAGTAGTTCCCTAGTCTGATCTACAATAGGCGACTGCAATATGATTCCTGGCTGTAGGCACAATTTAAATCCCCGGTAGTATAGTCTATCCAACTTCTAGCGTTCATGGTGACAATGGAAAAACAGAAACGAAAAAGAAACAATCAAACCCAGCAAACGTTGTAGGGATATGTACCTGGAAGCTTAAACAGAACCCGTGGCAGTATCCAAATAACAGATATCTTCGAAAATTATAAGGTTGAGACATGGCAAACCAAGGACATGTTCTATGAGGGCCCAGAAGAAACCTCTGACATAAACGTTATTCTAGTTGATTTTAATGTAAATATTGGGCGGGAAAGTATATTTCAACCAACCGTGGTTGTTAGCTTGGTTAGCTTGTCAAAAAACCTTTCGGAACCGGAGTAAAACTGTAGATTCCAATCAATGTATGTAAAACTAGAAGGCGCACAGTTCACTGATTATGAGAAGAGTTGCAACATGGGATGTAATGGGAAAATATTTATTTAGCTGTTTGTAATATCGATTAGGATCAATGTCTGGTTTCAGCAAGGAACCAGTACGAAAATCGTACGAAAACAGAGAAAGCTGAGCATCGGAAACACTCTTATTGATATATTTTCTAGACTTTCTCATAATGTTTGGTGGGAAGTACAGACCAGGGCCACCTTCCGCAAACATACAAATGGGAATCTTGTGACAGATGTACAGATTATATGGACGGTATGGAGAGATCATTTCTCCGCACTACTTGTCCCATTATAATCCAATGTAGATGAGGGATTCGAACAAATAGAAGACATTCATATCGATTGCCCCTTCTAATCAAGACGAGTTAAAAACTGGTATTTACCGGCATAAGAACAACAAAGCCGCAGGCTGTTGGCGAAGAGCTGGTAAGCTGGAGCTCATATGCGAAATGTGGTTAGACGAATGCATGTCTGGCGATTGGAGTCGCAGCTTTGGTTAGGTTACGTTATACGTTCGTGGCGGACTCACTTAAAGTTATTAGCATGTCTCCTATAGGAACAGGCATTGATACCTTAAGCCTGGTTAGAGAGAGAAGATTCATGGATCTACTATCGGCCAACTATCAACTATCGGTCAGATTTGTCTGTATCATCATGGTGGCCCGTTCTTGAAGGTCATGTTACCAGGTGGCTAGGGCCATGCCAACGTGTTCCCATTCATGTGGAATAAGTCAGCTCATCTGCTCTGCAGTTCTCTTGAATAAGATGTGCCCTAAGACCCATATGAGGTGAATATGTTACTTCAGGGTCATCTCGTTAAGAAATATGCGGAATAATATAATGAATATTTGAGGAATACTGAGTTCAGGGAATTACTGCCTAACTGTCAGAGAAGACATTAACGCCGATTATTGCGGGACTATTATCCCTTAGCCAGCCGGTCAGTCATCGTACTGCACGCTGAAAAATTTGTATTTTGTTTTTGTTTGGATGCAAATATAACGTGCTTGTAGCTTGTCGCAAATATAGTATAATTGTGTCCAAACACATTATGTTTGTTATTCAACATAACATGTTTGAGACACAATAATAGGTTATAATATATGAATTTGTGACCCTAATGTGGTTATGTTTGTTGAAAACTGATGAATACAACAACGTGACAGACAATAAAGAAACAAAAAGCAGAAGATCTTCAATTCACGAAAACAATGCTTGCAATCATGTACGTGGTTCCTGCAATATGTTAAGGAGGGTATAAGTGGAATAAGTCTTTTAAACACAATTTTTTCTGGTCAAATTTGGGCAAGACTCAAGTCAATAGCTGCAGACATGTTCGGATCTTATCAGTTTGAACTATATAATGTATAACTGAACAGATATTTACATTAAATCCACGAGAAACAAATCGACACTCAACATCACATTGTAGATTATAAGGCTGCCTTCGATGAACTTGACGGAACACATTCTATGAAGTTGCGTTTGCGCTTGGTTTCCCTACCAAACTGATACAGTCTTGCAGGATGAAACTGACTGACCTCTTATCCTCAGTGCAGGTCGGTAAAGATATTTCCTTATCATTTGGTACCAGGCGAACCCTCAGATAAGGGGCACCCGATTATGGCGTGCCATGTCTTCAACATATTAATGGAGATCATAATGAGAAAAGCTGCAATTAATACAAAAAAAGATAGCAGCAAAAGTCACATGTTGCTCTTGTATGCCGATGATATTGATATCATTTTCCAAACTCTTCGGGAAGTTACTGTGCTATATTCGAGGATGGAGAAAGAATGGGCAAAAGAGTGATTGACAGTTAATGAGGACAGACCAAAATCGATGGTTTAACGAGCAGAACCTCCACTAGCTTGAAGCAACACGTGGACGTTTATAGCCGTTATAACTTGGAGGTATTTCCCGAATTCGAATTGGCCTTGAGATCAAGCGGAGAATTCTGCTTGCGAATATAAGTTATTTCGAACAAAGCAAGCGTATCACAGATGGAGCCTTCTCTGGAAAACAGAGATATAACTAGTTATATCAGACTCTTATAAATCAATCTTGCCATAAGCTCAAAACATGGGTCATATTGATGAGATTCGAGAGAAAATCGACAATCGTATGAACCACGATTGGTACGAACTGTATCCCGATGTCGACGTAATTCAATATGACGATTAGAATTGAAAAGAATGGACCAGCGGGATATGTATTCGAAGTGTACTCGAAGGAAGCCGAAAAATAGGTCGCCATCAATAAATTGCTATAATTTTGTGGTTTCCTGCCATAATTAACAATTACGAATTTTCTTAATATTGAATTTTTCATGTCGACGATTTGAGTTATATAAACTATCTTATCAAGGCTTGGTAAGGACGGCACCGAATGAAGTCAATGGCAGTTTAAAAGGGACTAGCACCGATGTTCCCACGTACAAGGATCGCTTACGCTACCAATTGCAATGAAGAGGGTTCTCCCATATCGAGTTTCTGCTCCATCATCTAAGAGGGTTCGTGAAGTGAACCTAAAATCGCATTGGGGTTGATTACTACTTATGTATATATATTCGATAAGGTCACATGGGATTTGTATGGAATGTAAAAGCTGAACCTAATTGCCTCTTATTTAATGCACGGAATGCCACCCCGTTTACACACTTATGTAACAGGTGTCGAAGATGATACAACATTTTGTCGTTATGTCCTTGCTTCACTGTATGTGCGTATGTATGTAGCACATACACCTTCCTCTGGTTTAAATCTTAAATATTTAATTAGTATGTCACGGTTCTTTCCGCAACAGTACGGAAAAGAATGGGTCCCACAAGTAGGTAGTACCGGTATAGATGTAGACAAACAGTTTACACACAATGTATAAATAGGAATATTGATTTACAAGTATATGTGCACACACATACACACAACGAAAACGAAGCATTGGCTACAAATTGTACATTTTATTTTTTTTAGGAATAAAGTGTTTAAAATTCATTCAAATCAGTCTCTTTATCGGTTTTAGTTTCATTATCCGGATTTAATTTTGAAGTTCTGCGTTTCTTAGAGAAGTATTTAACCACTGTGCGGGTGTGAATCTATTTAAATCGGTAGACATCGATTGACATCAGACTAAGCAAACATTTTTAATGAAATATGACCCTCTTTAGGTGCAAGGAACAAATTGAAGGTTTATTTACATTTTGGTTTAAAGGAGATTACGGTTTAAAATGGACACTCCTGCTGGTTACAGATTTCGGCAACATCAACTGAACAACAATGTTTTAACAACATGTTTACCATTTTAAGCCTATTGGGGGTTACAGCAAATTATCAGTGTTTATTTCCATTTAGCTTCCCGACCAGATTATTGTATTATGTACAAAAGTGTATACAGCCTGGATGCATACAGGCGTGATTATAAAGTCTGTGTAGAATAACACATTACCTACGGATTTTATAGTATTGAACTACTTCCAGCGAAATCGCAACAACTTCTCAAATGTTGCTTAACAATTAGCTTTTAACATGAACCCAAATTTTTTCAATGTTATATTTTTACTTAAAATAAATATTTCCACTCGATGAGTTCCGCAATTTAATTATTTTTAACTACGAATACACAGATATGCGAATATACGAACAGACAAGGTTGCAGGCCAGTGTTCCTACAGAAGTAAGAAAGAGTTTTAACTTATTTTACAGAGTTACCAGAAGCAGCCAATAAATACGATATGTCGACATTAAAAAAACTGAAATTTTCAAAATTATAAACAAGTTAAGTCGCGCGCTATTTTTCTGCAAATGCACAGGGTGGTCCAAATACAAGTACATTTTTTTAAAAATTTTTTAAATGGTATATTATGGCTTTATTGGAAGGAAAGAACATTCCCATTATTTTTGGCACTTATTTTCATTGGCTTCGCAATGGCGAATCCTGTCAACCCAATTTCCCCAGACCTTGTTGGCGGTTTCCGGTTCTATCTCACGAATAGCTTGAACGATATTCAACTTAAGGGCCGGAATCAGTTTGAGTTTATCCGCATAAAAGCTATCTTTACCAGACGCAGAAAACAGTCTCACGGTATCTGATCGCAGCTCCGAGGGGGCCAATTGATATCGCCAAGACAGCTGATAGCACGAATGCCGAAATTAGTGCGCTAAAAATCGACTATTGGATGGGTTGTGTAGATAGATATTCATATATGTGTAAAAGATATTCCCAGCTGATATTTTCAATTTCAGCCTAGAAAAAGTCGTTTGAGATCGATGGCCCTGGATTGAGTCGCTCAATATAGAGACGGGCACGTGAGTCAGTCTTTACTAACGCTCACACATGCTCACGACAACGAAACGGTGGCTCAGGCACCATCAAGCGCGAGGATTTTTTCGCTTCTAACGTTCGGTGGTGCAATGGTAGTGTGCGCGCCTCTTGTATATGAGATCCTGGGTTCGATCCCTGCTCTGACCACCTTAAAATTTCTTTCGGCGGCGGTCACCACCTGATATTTCAGGTGGCAACTCCGTGCATTATTATGTTTACACTTTGACATTAAAATGTAAACAATTTATGCACAAAACAGTGTTTTACGAAATTTTTATGCAAAAATAGAAAAAATTTGACTTTGTTAATCAAAACACAGTATTAAACAATGAACGACGCCGACACCAAGTTATCGACGACGGCGGCACAACAGAATAATTAAATTAGCGGCTATTGGTTTTACCAGTTTTGTTAACAATTGGGTACTTTTAAATCAGATTATTCGGTCAAATCGACCTACATCCCAGCAGTTATTGGTAATCAATAGTAATCAGAAGTGTAACCGATAGCTTGTATGGAAAATGGCTTCCAGATTGCATTATATTTAACACGGCGATGTCCTACAAAAAGCAACACATTCTTTTTTGCATTACTAGCAACCAAAATTTAATCGAAGAAATAATATATTGCCACCTCATTATCAACTGAAGCATTATTTTTTGCATTACGGTTTCATGTGTTATATAACCCATTCTGCACGAATAAAATATTTCCATGATTAACATTCAATCAATTCCATATTTCATTATTAAGCAATCGTTTATTTCTTAGGTTATATTTCCTTGAGGTCTATATCCTAATATAGACTAATATAGGTTATATGTATATTTATTTTCAACACTTTTCAATTTTTTATTTCCACAGACCACGTTGCGCATGCTTCGACAGATTACTGACAATTATTTCAAGCAAAGACACTTAAAAAGCCAAATTCATTGAAATGTTTGTTTTTGGTATGCAAAAATAACGACACAAAGAAGAAATACGCTTTAATACATTACCAGTTCGATTACTACGGAATATACTCTTTCCTCAATTTCATTATATTAAGAGAAATATTAGATTATAAAAGTAATGCAATGCTCAAAAAACTGCTGGGATGTTAAACCGGTGAAAGAGAGCCACTTATGTGAGCTTCAAAAAATGTTTGGTGGCGACGGCGTTCGTCAAATTTTCGGTCGGCTTCAGTCTGTGGGTGTGTTGCAAAACAGTTAATTTTTGTTTATATGCATGTTTTTATTGTGGTTGCATCAAGTTGTACACCAGTTTAAAATGAGGTTACAATTAACATTCAGTCTTTACAGATTACAATTGTATGAGTAATCTTCTGCGCTAGGGTGTAATCTTCAGGACTATCGAATAATTTTCCACGTACAAGCTTGTCATATAACCGTTGAGCAACGTACTAAAGCGCACAGTTTACTGATAGTTGGAAGCTCTCCCCTGCCCCTGCATTGAGATTTAATGGCAAATTTTAATTTTAGTAGCAATCAATCGGGAATTTTTCCATCCACTTTGTTCTCTGTCAAATCTCAAACTTTCATTTCCATCAGATGTGGCGTGTATATCCCCTGGCTGATGTATGACACTGCGTCAGGATTTTGAGAGGAAAACATCTATCCGTGTCAATACAGATTCTTGTATTTATTGTTTTGTTATACTATTACTTATAACTATACTATTTAAAAAAATACTGGATATATTTGACATTGGCTTTCTAAAAAGTGAGGATCCCCCACAAAAAAAAAAAACACTTTAAAAAATCCAAATTGGTAACTCTGGACGTAAGTTCAATTGAGAGCTAGGTGAAGTAGAATTTGGTAACGTTAACTTGTTGTTGTTAAAGGTTCTTATAGACACCAACGTTGTTGTTACTGTTGTTATTATACACATTTGGTACATTTCCACGCAACCGTTACCTTTTTCTTTCATATACTAAATGTTTTTCCGCATTGATTAAATTTAGATGCCATCCTTTGTGGTTCTTTCTGGTATTCTTTGAAAGAATTTATTAAAATAGCCCATACCATCACACACACATATGTATAATACATTCCCGATAACAGGGTTTTGTGATTTTTTTATTTTGTTGAACAAGTAACGCCAACATCCTGTGGCTGCCACTGTTGTTGTATTGGTATTTATTATAAGTAAATAATTTTTGTATTGATTGAATTTTGAGTATTATTTATGATTTCTTTTTCACTTGTTCTCCTTTGAATTAATTTCAAATAACCTTTGTGTGAGGAATAGACTAAGCATTTGTATTCCTTTCTTCAATCCTCCTTTCTTGTATATACAAAGGCACACGCACGTACACACAAACACTCACATTATATGTATGAAGAATATTTATTTTCACGCGGGTTTTCCTTGTATTACCGAGTCACGGTCAGATACCGCCGAAAGTGAAACTGCTACTAACGTTTTCTGTTACAATACAGTGGGTTTTAAGGAATACAAGTAAACACTCTAGTTTCCTTGGACTTCATTACAGTCAGCAGTTCGACTGACATCTCCAAACACAAGCTCTCTCATATACACACGGAGGTGTATGTGTATCCTTTATCAGATGTTTCAAGTAAAATCAGCTGTTTACCAAGAGAACCACCGTTAAGTGCTCTCTCGTGTTCAAACATACCAAGTGAGAGTGCCATTCGTCCATTATTTGTACATAACCAACTGTTATTGATAAAGTTAACGTTAACTTTGCTGGTGTGTACTCTGTTGCTTGCCACAACATGTACTATATACTATGTATGTGTGTATGTATTTATACATCATTGAAGGATATTATGATTTATACTGCATTCGTAATGTCTCGACATTTTTCATTTGATTTGAAAGAAATTGTTTATTTCGGGACGTTGGCACATAAAGTATCATCATCAGAATATGCCGCAGGACTCAGCGTCATCTCAATATGTTGCTCGCACTTCAAACTTTTGAGAGTCGAGTCGTTTACACTTTTAATTTATTTGTTTGTTTGACTCATTCAAATGCATAAGGACAACGAGGGCATTGTGTATGGGACGATAGGATAGCATTTGATAAGGCTAATCAATATAACATCCTCTTTACCCACCCAGCAAAATATTTGGTCGCAAAGAAAAACTTGCGGTATAAGATATACTGTACAACAACCTGTTCCACTCCAGGTTTCAGTGTGTCCAATTTAGTGTTTTTACCCCTAGAATGAAAAAGAGAACTAAGTTAATTTATAATGCAATAGCTAATGTACAGCTCAAAATGAATCACCCTATAGGAAGATGCTATAACTTTTACAAATAGCGGCAACTTGCAGTTTTGGTTTGATATTCGTGAAGTAAACGAACACAGAATACACGTCGACAAGCCGTGGAACGCCGTATTCCTCAAGAAAGAAGCAATACTCGCGATTATTTTTATACTTAATAATTCGTCTGTGATTTTGGTGCAATGTGAATTTCCGCGCAGATATCTGCTGTCTTCGAAGAGACTGGAACAACACGTGATAGAACAGGTTCCGGCGGGCCAGGTAGGGGTCGCTCCGGGAAGAATTGACCATTACACGTTCGTCTCGGCTCGCAATTTGATGAAAGACTTGGAAATATTTCTTTACAAAGTGCAGGCAGTCCATGGCAACTGCCTGCAGACTGTCACACATTTGAGCTTATCGGTCGCTGATATTTCACGAAGTCACAACACGCGATCCACTCAAAGTCACTCATGTTGCCCTATTTGTAAATTCATAGATTTGGAAGATACAAAACATTTATACCATTGGAGAATTTCTTACAATTATTGATTTATTGTTATTTTTAGACTCATTAATTACAATTCCACGTGATTCACGTGTGAATGTGAGGAGGATCAAATTTTGTTCACGTGAACGTGAGTAGCGAACAAATCTTCGTGCATGCGCGTGCGTGAGTACAATCTTTGCATCAGTGAGTGTGCGTGGGCACTATTTTTGCGTGAGTCACGCATATTTTCAATCGTCTGATTTAATTTGATCACGCTTTTCTTACTACTCTGTTAAGCTAAATCTTTTGGGATGACTTCTAATATCATTTCTCTCTTACAAAGCATCGCTAATCATCTTCTGTATTGCAAGGAGCTCAGGTACAAGCGAAGGCACGTTTCTACGTCTGGAAGAATACTGGTGGAAAGAAGAAGCAACCTTCTTTGAGATAAAGGTGGTAAAATTTTGTTCCTGTATAAAGGGTTGAGTTTTACACTGGTTTGGGTACATTTTTTAATATTGGATTGAAAATAAAGTAAGTGGTTCAGTAAAAACCCCGTTTAATTTTTGTGAGTAATTTTTACGTGTCGTGAATCATATATGTATATCACGCGTGAATGTGAGTAGGATCAAATTCGGCTCACGTGAGGGTGGGTCAACGTGAGTACGTGCGCTTCCTTTCGGGAGCGTGCGTGAGACAAAACTTACTCACGTGCCCATCTCTACCACAGACTTGTCGTTCATTAGCATAAACATCAGCTATCGTTGATGTTTATTGTTGTTTTACCGCTCTTCGTGTTACCAAATAATAATGTAATCGAAGTTGTTCGCATCACTATCAGTGTTACCATGTTGGCATAATTTATGCCGTTTTGGCACAATTTTTTTTTGATTTTGGCACTTGTTTTTTGAAAAATTGTGCCAAATGCCGTTTAGCACAATTTTCTCAACATTTTCCCAACTTTTTTTTAATTTTAGTGCAGTTTTTAGCATAATTTTTATGCAAACGGCACAATTTTTCGCATTGAAAGTTTCTCCTTTTAATTTATCTGAAAAATCTATTTTTACACCATATTTATAGGTATATTTGCCTGGTACTCACTAACCTCTTTGCGAAAATTTCAATTACAGGGTTGTTATGCCAAAGTATTTTCGTAGTACAGAAAATTTGATACTCCGACTACTTTGACAAACAAAGTAACTCCACGGGCGTAAAAGCAAAAATGAAATTCATGAAATATCCATTTCAAAAATGTCCGTATAGATATAAATGACAGAATTCTTTATAAAATTATTATTAGGGATGCCACAGTGCTTTCCTGAAATCAGGAGTAAAAAAACGATGTAAAACTTACTTTTTGTACCTAGAGTAAAAATATGGACGATTATTAACAAACTTCAAATTAGTCGTTTTGGGCCGTACAGTGCCTTCAATATGCAACAATGTGTGACTTTTGTAAAATGGTCTAAATCTGATAGAAGTTATTCTCGAAGTGCCAGATATAAACTCCAGAGAAAATCTCCGGGTTCATTGAGAATAATATCAGACATAGAAAATTTCGAAGTAGTGACGATTTTATCACTATTCTCTAGGATAAGTGAAACTGATTCCAAAAGAAATTATCCAAAATTTGGGAAATTCTATTCAAAGACGATTTGAAGAAATTGTTTACAACAATTGCTCTCAAGCAAATATATAAATTAATTTTTTTTGAAGTTTTATTTAAAAACATTTTATAATTATTGGAGCTGAAAATCACCGTTCGTTTGGCTTTCGTTGTTGTAGAAGTTGTTGCAGTATTATAAGATATTTGTGGGCAATCTTCAAGAATGTGCTTAAGTGTAAGACTGTTTCCGCACTTAGAGCACATTGCGGGTACGGGTCTTTTAAAGATGTGTTCATGAGAGAAGATGGTGTGTCCAAGACCGATCCTGCTAAAAACACATTTTCTCAATTTATCGGCATTTGTGGGATATGATGGTGTTCTAGGGGGAATAATGGGGGAATTTTTAGGCTGAACGGTTATCGTATAACAGCTACACCCATTTCTTGGAGGGTCTGTAACTGTTTTGGATTCAGAATTACAAAAAAGGCTAATAAGTAAATATTAGCATAATGATTTTGCAAACGGCACAATTTTTGAGAACATTTGGCATAATTTTTTGGTCGGCCTCTGGCAACTCTGATCACTATCATGTTCCCAAATTTTTTTGGTACCCGTAATATAGATACATATTTTAATAGATACAAATTTAGCGACACAAGCTCATGCTCATGAATGACAAGTCTGTGGTTTGCTTTAGAGCACAAAAACTGTAGTACAGTTTTTTCGTACGTTGTTTTAGCACAGGAGGTTTCATTTGAAAAAAAAATTAGAAAGGTCGTGCGTTTTGTGGTTTAAATTGTTCAGCAAAAATGTCCACCCAATTTTGGAATTATCCACCCCATAGATTGTCGAACAATGAAATGGGTGAGAGTGTAAAATGTATAGGTCAACGTAAACTAGGGTTTAGGTATCCAGTAGCAAAAAATACTCAATCCTGCTAAGAACTGAAGGTAATAAGAGTTACAGGTTCAAATACTAACAGAGTTGAAATACAATTTTGTTTAAAATAATTTGAAGTGGCTTGTGTTTTGCTTTTTAATATTTTTATAAATGAAAATCATTCGTTAAAAACTTTGATAAAAATATTTGAAATTTAAAAAACATCAACAGACACCATTTGAGTTTTAATATACGTCAATTAAAATTGAATTGAATATGTTGAATAGAAAATAGTTGAAATTTAAAAGACATCAATTGAAATTTCAAATCTAAAAAATCGGTTAAAATTAACAAATTTAAATTTTGAATTTCAATTGATGTATTTTCAAATTAAATGGTCTTTTAAATTTCAATTGATGGCTTTTAAATATCAGTTAATGTCGTTTAAATTTCATTTGACGTCTTTTACATTTCAATTGACGTCCTTTAAATTTCAATTGATGTTTTTTATATTTCAATCGATGTCTTTTAAATATCAATTCTCATTTTAATTTAAATGTATTTTTTTTAAATATCAATTGATGAATTTATATTTCAGTTACAATTTTTCAATTTTAATTGATGAGTTTTAGATTTTAGTTGACGTGTTGAAATATATTTTAAATTTCAAATGGAATTTTGAAATTACAAGTTATATTTTCCAGAATTAACTTAATATTCTTTGTATATTAGTTGGAAATAATGAAGTAACACATTTCTTCTGTTGTCCGTTTCTATTCTGAAAGAATTAATTTGTGTTCCGCGGAACCAGTATTGGAATGAAGTTGGCCACAGTTTCCAAAAACGTTTGCTGGGCTATTTTAATTTTACATTTCCTGTATTTCTGTTGCCTAACAGTAGTGCTATAAAATCACAAGTTCAGATGTTTACGTCAACTGTTTAGCCACCCCCGCAGGCAGCAAGAGTAAAACCAACGATTATCCTGGGAAATATAAAATAAAAACAAAGGCAAATTTTGCTTTTTTATGTCGCAGGTTTTGTAGTGGATATTAAACTCACTATAAAAACTGTCATATAAGAAAAGTAAGCAAAATATTGTTTTATTTCCCATCCTTTTTTAACAAGTTCTAAATGTATTTCTTAAAGTCGCGAAACTCTATTTTGTTTCGAATTACAATTATTTGAAACAGGGGCAGCTAAACTGTCTACAAACTGATTTAATTTCATTAGTGTAGGAGGCATGTTGTTATGATAAACTCGTCCAATTATCAGCCATGCCACAGAGTTCAATTACGTTCGTCAGTGTAACCAAGTACATACATACATACATATGTATGTATTTAGTATCTTTAAAAAACGTAAAACATAAAAATCTTTCGGATTTAATCCAGTCGCAAAGGCAGAAGTGGAATTGGTATTTTAAACATAATCTTGAAAAAAAAAACTTGTCGATTCCACTTTTTTTGGAATAAGAATATATATTGTGTTGACAAATATCTATCCATCGCTGGTGCACTTGGTTATTGTACGCATCTCGAGTGTATGGTAAATTGGGTTCGATTCGACTAGTAGAGGTGTATGTTCCAATCAGTGAGTATAAAATTAGAAAGCGCTCAGGTCTCTGATTGTGGAAGCTCTTCCCTGTCCCTTCATGGGTAGAAATGGAAAAATATTTATTTATTTATTAAAAAACAAGTATTTACTTAACAGTTTCTTGTAATTTGTAATACACGTATGGCGTAGCATTGCCAAAGGAAAATATGGCAATGTCATTGTGTTTTCTAATAACAGTGGAAATCTTGTTCTAATGCCTGGAGATTGTATGAGATACACTCTGAAAACAGTATTTTTCATATGTTTAACAACCAAAAACCGGATTCATACAAGTTTTCCCCTTTGTATGAAAACGCATGAATGCTGACGATACAAAAGTAAAACGTTACGAATTGACTGCTTCGAAATCAATCCACTTTCGTACAAAACCTGTGTATGTTCTCTGAACCTGTGTATGTTCTCTCTCTCTGGTAGAGTGAGGACCGCTTCTGAACCGCAAAACATCTACAGTTAACATACTGTTTACACACATTCATTTATATGTACATAATGTTAAATAAGTACGTAATGTTAACTATATACAGTGTTAAACTTAAAATTGCTGTTGGGTCCTCTGCTGCTATTTGTGACAATTCAAGGAAATACGACTTAAGAGCTCTTAGGATGAAATTAAGTTAAATGTATCAAGAGGTTTGATCTCGAAATTGACTTAGCACATTTATATCTGTGGTGTATTTAAATAACCTTCATGCACATCTCTTTAAATTTATTAATACACATTTGGCATTGTCCAATACAACTTGTTCTCGAATACGCTTTCTAGGTTTACTTTATTTAATGCTATTTTATGTTACCCCGAGAAGTCTTAGATATAATGCAATTTTTAATGTGCCTTGCGATCATACCAATTATGGGCATAATTGTACATTGACTCAAACTTTTATCTATCTAACTTCATTCCAAAAGCGGGGAAACCATCTCTTGTTAATCACAATCAATCTACCATATTTCCTTCCGAATACATTGTAAAGATGTCCATGTGCCAGGACGCACATATCAAGGGTAAATCTATGGAAACCGCATTACAATCTCTTGCGAGTTTCGGATATAAAGCCATATACATATATGAGAGAGTACACTCTTGTTGATTTCGCTGATTTTAACAACGTTTTACCGAGATTTATAAAATCTGCTCGCCACTTCTCTGGAATACTGACGACCTGAAAATTGCAGCACGGGAAAAATACGCTTCATACGCTGATTAGATGCAGAGATGCAATCCAGGGCTTTACCAGGAGTTTCTTTAAGTAGGCAACGGATAATGGGTTTTGGGTAAATCCAGATAAAGCCGAGCTCGTACTCTTTACCACGAACCAGAAGGTTCTGTATATTGAGCTATTATCTTTAGTTGCATATTTTATTTGATATATACAGCTGTTGTCCGCCCGATATTGCTTTGCGGCATTGTAGTTTGGTGGCCGGTGCTGAAATAATGGCAATGGAGTGTATACCGACTGCTCCTTGCACAACACCTACAAAGAGTTTTGCGTTATCTTTCACCTATTATCATTAGAAGTGGATGACATGACACCAACGTCTTACCTTTGAAAGAAACTTCTCCACTCGTATCCCACACATACAGGACTGAAAACGACGTCTACTAGGCAATATACAATATTTATGTTTCTACGCTGATGGCTTCAAATGCTAGATGGTAAAGTAGGTTTTGGAGTGTCTTCTACAGAGGTAGGTCCAGACATTGCATGAAGTCTACCAGACTATTCGACTACCATACTTGTTCCACTGAATATGGGGCTTGTGGGCATGCTTTTCTATATTCACGCGGATGGTTAAAACCGAAGCTCTGAGACATGCGAAAGAAAAATGGGGAAGAGGAGAATGAGAGTGTCTGACATCTATGGAGTAACCACCTAACTCAACATAAGATTCAATATTATTAAAATCATATTGGGGAACAGAATTAAAGTCTAAAATACTTCGAAAAATTAAGATCATCCATCACAAAAGACAAAGTATAATCCAGTAGTGATGCAAATCGATCGATTTAAATCGAATACCATTTGACACAATAATGATGTTTATTTTTTCAAATAATGAATATAAATTAATTTCAATAAAATTCATCAAATAGTCAAATCGTATTCGATTTTGACTCGATCGATTTTCATCATATGCCGGAATGTTTCCCTTTAAAAAATACCAAGGACGATTTCATCAAGGCAACTATCTTTTGTGTCACTGAAGTCACCATTCAAAATTAAGTAAAATACCTTGGTGTGTCTTTGGATAAAAACTTTTGTTTCGAAATAATATACAGTCGTAAGAATACCTCCTGAATCCGAATAAATCCTCCGGTTTCCCCCCCTTACCATCCGTTTCCGTCATATTTTCATTCCTTTCTAATCATTTTATATTTGTACTTTTTATTTGATTTGGTGGACTGAAAAAGATTGATGGGTAATTTTTCTTCCTAAAGGCCTGTACGAAAAACAGAATGATCAAACAAATTGAGGGAAGAAACGATAAATGTGGTCAACTCTTGTTTAACTTTTAAAAAAATTTGATTTTTAGAGTAAAATTAGTAAAAGGAGACACAAACAGAGTCGTCAACACTGATGTGTTGCTGACACATTTCGCAGCGAAACAAATTGGTATTGCTCAATATTTTTCACATGAACGATGTTAGTACACGGCAACTTGTTTAAATTCATTAAAACTGTCGAAATTTTGGCGAACTTGTCGAACAGCATACTTGTTGCAGTATCTTGACCAAATCAAAGGACCCGTGAATCAATGCCATTGGCTGTGTCCATGGTTTGGTGCGATTGTTACTCTTGTATGACTTCCATCGTCCAATTCTCCAGCAAGAGTAAACATACAAAGAATTTTTCACAATTCAAGTGCCAACAAAAATAAAATATTGAGCCTGCAGAGGATTTGGAAGACAGTGAGCCACATTCTGGATTCTTTGTCACCGAAAGAAAATATTTACTTGCCACCTTTAAACATCAAATTAGAATTGATTAAACAGTTTTTGATAGCAATGATCGAGGCAGCTGATTGATTTCAATTCATGAAAACTACATTTCCTCGTTTTAGCGGTACTAAAATCAAGGAAGGTGTGGGGGCCCAACATTACGTTTATTGAAATCCTGAATCAAGTGGAAAAAACGAGCTCGGCATGCATTCTAAAACTTGTGTGAGAATTTTTTGGTTCGGATGTTTCCAAAGGACAAATAATGCCCCATGCATAATTTTACTCATACACACAAAATCTGAAAATTATAATTAAATAGACAATTAATGACATAAATGTATAAAATGTTAATTGCGTCAAATTTACAGAATTCGATACTTTTTAAACAGCAGCCCATTATAAATCTAATTATTTGTATTTGTTAACTGCTATCTTTTCCTTTCCCAGCACAACAATTGTGGTAACAACTTCAAAGATAAATAAATACGTTTGCACTCGGTTTAAATATAATGCATACGTATGTATGTGTTTACATACAACTGTTTCCTGAAGCAATTTAAGCCGTTTATCCTGCATAACTTTAACAACAATTAAGAACACTTGAATGCATCGTATAACTCAAACACTTACTTATACACATGCAATACGAATTTGTGATTGTTTCGACTTCATGTCCGGATGAAAATATTGTACCTCGGCGAAAACAAATAAAATATCAATTGCCATAACAACCCTTCTGGGAATCGAGACGAATATGTCACATTCAGTGGCCAGTGGCTCTTTGGGTATTAACACTCGCGTCGACACAGCACGAACTTAAAAATCAGTATTAACTTTTTGCACACAATTTAATGTGCTATAGTTGGTGGACAATGTTCATCTCAATTGATTGGGCGTTGACTTAAGGTACATACATCAATACTTCCATTACCGACTGTTTTGATTGGAGTGCAGGTGCAATCTACTCATACATTCCTTTTACTTATACGTATTGTATACCTCTACCTATACATAGTTTCAATTTATTAGTGACATCCATTAAACTACATCGTGTTGGAGGTGGACTCAAATTAAATCTATCGTCATCTCTATCCGCATTGTTTTAATGATCTTTCGGCACGTATTTAATTTGTTTTTTGTTGTTGCTTTCTATTACCCCCGGAGGTCAATTAAGTAAACTCCATGACATTGCTTTTAAATATGTTTTTCGTAAGTATTTACTTCGTAGCTATCATCCTCACAAGTAACATATTTTTGTATTTCTAGAGTTGTTTTGATGTTTCTGCTGTCAATATTTCCGACATTGTCGGTTGTGAGGGCGAGTACAAATTTGAGTTACTAGTTATATCAATGTTGTGTCGGAACGGGCAATTCAACACTGGTTCTTGTTGTGAAATGACACTGATTCGAGGTATTCAATCATTTCTATGCTGGAAATAGCAAGTGCAGTCTGACACGATTGAAAGCCCTTTGGATTTACGTTAGCATGACCAACTTATTACTGTAGATATATTAAACGTTTTTATTTTCCTTTGGATAAAGAAAGGACATTATCTTCTAGCTTTTCATTATCATTCCTTTCATGCAACACAAAAGTTTAATTCGGATTTCCAATGAATTGGGTCGAATTTTACGATTCTGGCTTTAGACGAAGGAAACAATTAATATATGAGGTCACAGTGATAGCATTATGTAGCTCCATCATACGCTTAAGTATTTTAGAACACGTATTCAATTTAAAGCCTCGACACAAACGTCATACCCAGGTAAATCTCAACACTATTCAAAGGAAAATACTTAATGTTACTAGTATATTGTCATTGTTCTTTATAGGAAAAATAATACTATTTGTTAGGAACGCAAACAGAATTGCGTGACATTAAAAAATATTATCAGTGTGTCATTAAGACACGCAACACAAGCCAAAATCTATGCCTGCATTTGAAATTATTTTTGGATTTTGCTGTTTTGTCCGAAGACTGGCCACCAATGGAATTGGCTAGACTTTATAAATAGCCTCATACTCTAGGTATTCTGTACGAATTTCTGAACCTATATTAAAACTGTCTAAAAGCCATACTCTTCATTTTGGATGTACTTTGCCCCATGCATAATTTTACTCATTGTGCAAATTTTATAACTTTTGTGTACACTTTTGTTCCTTTGTGTACATATTTGGTACTTTTGTGTAAACTGTTTGTACTTTAGTGCACAGTTTGGGTACTTTAGTGCACACTTTTGGTACTTTAGTGCACACTTTTGGTACTTTTGCTTATACTTTTTGTCCTTTTGCGTACACATTTTTCTTGTGTACACTTTTGTTCCTTTGTGTGCATATTTGGTACATTTGTGTAAACTTTATGTACTTTTGAGCCCACTTTTTGTACATTATGGCACACTTTTGGTACATTTATGCATACTTTTTGACCCATAAAATGTTACCCTTCAAAAATATTCTTCTTAATGACAAAGAACGGCCAAAGTTGAATTTAATTTAATTTCCCTTTTATTTGGTTCTACTTAATTGTGTATTTATTACACGGAACCGTAAACCCAATTAAAATTGTCGATATGACTAACGCAGTGTCAAACGGATCATAGTAACCTTCATCCAGTACTGGAGTGTGTAAACACAATAAAAATCTTTGTCAACAGCAATTAAGAATACCAACAACAGGTTGTGCAGGTTCTAGCTAGAGCACAACAAAGCATTCTTGTAGGCCCTGGGTCTGACGAATGACAAAGAGATGGCGAGCACCTAATGATTTCTTTTGAAATAATCTCTCATTTAATTTAAAACACAACCACAAGGTTCATATTTTTGGTGGAGAAAATGAAAGACCTTGCCTAGATGTTTTTACAAATTCCTTAAAAATACAAAGATTCTGCATTTTATTAAAATGCACCATAATCGCACAGCATTGTAATATAGAACATACTAATGTTAGGCTTTTTGTTTAGTGCTACGTTTGTACAGGAGGTCGTTTGCAGGTGGCTTTAATAGCTAGACACCGCTGAAGAGGAAGTCTTCACAAAAGTTTGACGAGTGATCGAGCTCACATGCAACTGTTTCACATTTCATTTAACAAATCTGATCTCTTAGGTTAGGTTAGGTAGAAGTGGCTGTCACTGTAATTAGAGTTCAAGCCCTACTATCTCCTATCCCGGTATTCTAGGATACAGATGAAGAAAAGACTTACATTAAACCTTGTTGAACCAATTAGTGATCTGCAAAAAGGGCCCACATAAAGTAACGGCCTTATTCATAACAAGTAAAAGTGTTAAATTCGGCTGTGCCGAATCTTTGATACCCTCCACCTTAGTGTTAACCAGCAAAATATTAAATTTTAAAAAGGACCTTTTTTAAGAAAATGTACTGTTTAAAAAAAAATAAAAATAAGTTACTTGTTCACAAATGCAATTACTTGTTCACAAATGCTCACAAATGCAGGATGCTCACAAATGCTCACAATGCTCACAAATGCATTGCTCACAATGCTCAAATGCTCACATTGAAAATGTACTTAAGAAAATGTACTTTGAAATGTAATTTGAAATGTTCTTAATGTACTTAATGTACTTTGAAATGTACTTTCAAATGTACTTAAGAAATGTACTTAAGAAATGTACATTTCTTAAGTACTTAAGAAGAAATGTACTTAAGAAGAAATGTACTTAAGAAATTTACTTAAAAAGAAATGTACTTAAGAAATGTACTTAAGAAAGAAATGTACTTAAGAAATGTACTTAAGAAATGTACTTAAGAAATGTACTTAAGAAATGTACTTAATGAATTGTACTTAAGAAATGTACTTAATGTACTTTGAAATGTACTTAAGAAATGTAATTTTTTTTAAGAAAATTTAATTTTTTTAAACAATAAAAATAAGTTACTTGTTCACAAGTAAAATAAAAAAGCATTTTTGAAGAACTGTTAAAAAAAAACAAGCTGGGTGGGACGAGAGTTGAACCAACAACCGTCAGAGTCCAACGCGCAACCCATCAGGCCACAACGACCTTAGACGAAGTGTGACAAAATTCATATAAATGTATGAACACTTGAAATACATCTAAACATTCTAAAGTACTTACCTATTATAAAGAACAACAAAGATTTTCAACATGGAAATTCACCACACGGCAAAAGGAGTAGTTTAGTATAAAACTACAAAAATTAATGTGAAAATTTTATGAGTCTTTTTACGTTTCCAATCATAAAATTTTTTCCAATGGACCAATTTCGCTGATTTTCAATACCAAACTGCTCAGGAATACGTGGAACATTCTGGCCAAAAACCAAACCGCGTTATCGCCGATTGAAGTCGTGAGAATGTTTTCAACAGACGGACAGACGGACAGACGGACATGGCTATATCGACTCCGGTTGTTATAAGGATCAAGAATATATATACTTTATGGGGTCGCAAAGCCTTATTTCTATATGTTACAATCAGAATGACAAACTGATATATACCCTCTATCACTTACAGTGGAGGGTATAAAAAGTTGTGAGAGGTTTGAGAAACAGTTTATCATACAAAAAACGTCTCTCAAACCTCTCACAACTTTTTATGAATGAGGCTGTTTGACTCTAGATTTTAATCCTTCGAAAGGCCGGACAGTAACATAGGATATGCTCGACGCTCTCGTCCCGTCTTTATCGCCACAGCTTCTGCAGTAAGGACGAGCTGAGATTCATGTCTGGCTGTTGAACAGTGTCCAGTGATCACAGCTACTATCGTAGAGATAACCTGTCTAGATATCAAGTTTAGCGAACGATTAAGATCTCAACTCGGTCATACTTTTTATAATTTTGACCAACACTCAGGGGATGCTCTTATGCTTGTATTTGAATTCCTCGACAACCTTGTCGTACGGTTAAATTATAAACTTCGGTATGAGGTTATGTATCTCAGATGTGCCAAGGAGATAAGAGAGTTGCTGTCACCTATTAGCATCATTGCCCTCCTTTGTACATGGTCCAGAAGGTGGATATAGCGGCATCAGCCCAAATATAAGAGTTACATTCCATCTTCGGCAGAATATATGTGACGTAGATATTGTGAAGGTCAGACGGAGTGAATAATCTCCTACACCGCTTTAAACAGCCCAAAACCTTTAATGTGGCCATCGGTGGTGCAACGGCTAACGTGCGCGGCTCTTGTGCATGAGAAGGAGGGATCCTTGCTCTGACCACCTTAAATTTCTTTCGACGGCGATCACCTCGCTTAGTGAAGGCGACACTATCGATCATTTAGCCATGAAAAAGCTTCTCAAAATACCGTTCGGATCCGGTGTAAAACTGTAGGTCCCAATCAGTGAGTGAAAAATTAGAAAGGTTATGAGAAGCTCTCCCCAATCCCTTCATGGGATGTAATGGGAAACGGTTTTTTTAAACCCTTTAATGCTTCTTTCGACACATTAAATACATGTTTGTTCCAGCGGATATCACACTCGATATCTCTTCATCTCCACAGCTTCTAGCTTCTGCAGTAATATCGAGCTCAGATTCCAAGTCTAAACTCGTGTTTGGCTATAAAATAGTGTCCAGTGATCACAGCTACTAGCGTAAATATATTCTGTCTAAAACTAGATGTTAAGTTTAGCGTTCGATTCAAGTCGTAACTCGACCATACTTGTCTGTTGATCGTGGATTTTGTACCCCCAGATCATCTACATATCATTCGCATGCCTGAGAGTTCTATATCTATATCGATGGTTATCTGGAATCTCCCTGTGGATCGGTACCTATATAAGGTGGATATCAAACTGATTGGCCATCTCATTTAGAGATTCGCGGCAATTGTGCACAGTTATTGAAGTCAGGAATACAGATTGCAGCGATTTTATTGAAACTTGACTGTGAGAGTAGACAATTACTAGATGTGTGCGGGTGAGTAAATTTTCACTCACAATCACGAGGTGAATAAAATTGTCACGCGAGAGATAAGAAATTCAAATATCGCATGATCTCACACTACCACTCACGACATTTTAATACCAAATGACAGGTAGTTAATCGTTTTTATTTTTAAAGATTGTTCATATTTATTGTTAAACACTAATTCCTTTGTTACAAAACTGGTAACATGTTCATACTTGAAAACGTGATTCGTGAGTTAGTCATTAATGTTAGTCATTATCACGCGCACACCCCTAATTGATACCTGAGGCGGTGACGACGATTCGTCCCAGCCAAAGGGCAACTTCTCCGATTGCCGACTTCAGCCTGAACACACTACAATACCTCTTTACACCAATAGTATAGAAGCATAAATACATTATATTGCCTCCCTTTCAGTCCTGTCTGTCCAGGATGTGAGTGGAGAAGTTTGTCTCAAAGGTAGAAGTGGGTGTCATGTAATTCATTACTATTGCGAGTTGCCGCAGATCCCTTTATGCCTTACAATAACTTCGAGGAATGACAGTTGTATATATCCAGTAAACTATTTTTGGGGATAAGCCCCTTCGTCCTGCGATGACCCTTTTGCACGAATATATGGCCACAGTGACACTATTTATCATATCTCTGCATTTGCAAGAGTATATTCCATGTACTGCAATTGCCAGGTCAATTGGAATTGCTATCAAGTGCTGAATTCTAGAATTCTAAAACGCCCTTGCGGGTTCTTGTATTCACATTTCGAGTTAAAGCTGAATTCTAGAATTCTAAAACCCCCTTGCGGGTTCTTGTATTCACATTTCGAGTTAAAGTTATGTGACCCAGGGACGAGGTTATACGCCTTCGCGCATGTTATCCATACATCAAATTTATGGGCGCCTGGTCAGCACAAAGAATTGATTTTTTAAATCTCGATAAGACGTTGTTAAAGGCATTCACTATATCGACAAATACGATAGGAGTGTATTCCTTTAGATAAATATATTGCTCTGTAAGCTCACCAGAGTATGTACAATTGTCGGTTGGAGTAAAAATTGTTTTAAATCATATGACGCATTTGTTGACAAAACCCCAAATGTCATAATTATAACAGTTACGGTTCAATATCAAGTTCTACTTCTGTGAAATTTACCTTTCGTCAGTTACGATCGTTTCGCACACAGGGCTCGAAATATTTGAAATATTTTAAATAACGGGTTATATGAACTCTGGTAGTGAATCATCAGTAAAAACAACCAATATGGAATGCACCACCAGGGAAGAACAAGTTTGATTTCATGTGCATACATACGTATTTTACCTTTATTAATTAATGAGAAATAAATTAAATTCTCTACTACTTAAACAGTTCAATTAACAGCTTCCTATATACAAAAGTACGAGTGTCTTTTGCATCTCTAGCCAATGTCAAGATTGCGATGTTGCAAACGATGATGATAATGAAAAGTTGAACGATTTAGTTGGAGCAACACAGGGATACGTTTGTTTGGTCTTTCGAGTTTTGTGTTTTTTTTTATAAGCGATGAAATAATTACATTTACTTCCGTTAAACTAAACCAGAGAGCGACCACGTATTCAACTTATGAGATGTGATTGATGATGATCTTTAGAGGATTCCTAATTCTTCTTTCATTCATTCGTAGGGTATTTTTATTCTTGGAATATCAGATTTCTTTAAAACGATTTTGTGCAATCGTAAGTGCGTTCACAGCACTCGGGATAGCTGCGATCAATATTGACGAAATCCCGTAATTTACAACCTTTAGGAGGAGGAACAGCAGGACAGCTGAAATGAAATATGTACATCGTAAAGTGAAAGTGATATGTCAATGAACGATTTTATTGAGATCTTACGTTTTGAATTCCACATAACTATCCTCAAAGCACGTGACACCGGCACATGGATTGTTAGGAGCTTTGCCCTTCTGGCCAGGAGACATTATCGTGTTAGAGTCGATGGTGCATTTACCGGGGTTAGCTGAAAAGGTTAAACCCGTTCGGTACTTGATATCGATTATAAGGTTCATCTTGTAACTTACATGGGTTATGAAATCTTGCTGTAGCAATGGCAGCTTCACTCCATGCCATCATCGAGCACATAACAACACAAGTAAATACCAGGAATTTCATTATATGTTTTTTAATTGTTAAATTTAATTGAAAAAATAATATAGAAGTCCGTGTAAACACCACAATGTTTTGAAAACAACTGTTGACTTCAACCTCAAATCACTCATGTTTTATATGCCCGTTCATCTTCAGATACATGTGTAATCCGAAATCGAAGTAGGCACTCGCTTGTTTGCTGCTTCACTTTGTTGCCATCAAGTTCAAGTTCAAGTTTTGAAAATTATCATCTCACCCATAATCACTCGTGCATTAAACCATAAAACGCACATCGTTTGTAGAGGCAAATGAACGAGAAATGTAATTGGTCCAAAATCTGTCGGTTGACGACGATAAAGAAAGGGATGGCAATTTTGTAAAACACTGTGATATTTGTATGGCATTCTGGAATTTTACAAAAGCGGGCTGCTTTTAATCATATTGAAGTTAAGGAATCTTCCGGTGACTTGGTATAGGATGTACTTTGATAAGACGCCGGATTTTCAAGCAAGGGTCTGGAGTTCAGGAAGTTCAGGAAATTTTCTCGGAGTCGGAGTAAGAGTTGACGTCGATTTCTTTAGGCCGATTTCGAATTCGTGTTAGCAATACAATTTTGTAAAACTAGAAAAATAGTAGCAGATGAAGGAAGCTGGCCACTTTTAATCATATTAAAGTTGAGAAATCTTCCGGTGTTTTGGACTTGAATGTAGTGTGGAGTCGGAGTCTAGGTTGGAATTTAGGAGCTGGAGTTCAGGAAATTTGCTCTGAGTTGGAGTACGAGTCACCTGGGCCTAGCAGAACATTTTGGCTGCATGCCCCTGGAACGTTATTACATTAAGCTATCCTATATTAGCTGTAGATGGATAAAATCCCGACAGAAGAGAAAGATGATGATGCCAAAGACATATTCTATGAGCTCCTAGAGGAAACGTATGACCGCTGCCCTGGCCATGACATTAAGATTGTACTAGGACATTTTAATGCCAAAGTAGGAAGGGAGAATGTGTTTAATCCAACTATTGGCAATTTCAGTCTTCATGCTGACAGCTCCGACAACGGTATGAGACTGATTGACTTTGCCGCGGCAAAAAAAAATGGTCATTAGTGGCACAAGATTCCAGCATAAAGACATCCACAAGGCTACTTGGGTATCTCCTGATCAAAGAACTAAGAACCAAATTGATCACGTGGTAATTGATGGAAGGCACTCATCCAGTGTAATGGACGTACGAGTGATCAGAGGAGCTAACATCGATTCTGATCACTACCTGGTAGCAGCAAAGGTTCGCACAAGATTAAGTAGAGCGAAAATCGTACGAAACTAGACGCAGAGGAAGCTGGACATCGGAAAGCTGCAATTACCAGAGGTAGCCACAGCCTACTCAAGGAAGCTCTCGCAACTTTTGGCACAGAACCCACCCCCTCCCGATGACGATCCTGATGCGCAGTGAAAACCCATTTCCGACTCTATAAAAACTGCCGCAACAACCGTACTTGGTTTCGAAAAACCGCTTCGCAATAAACCATGGTACGATGAAGAGTGTCGCATAGCAAATGACGAAAGGAACGCTGCACGTATGGTAATGCTTCAGTCAATTGCAACGCGAGCTGCAACTGAGCGGTATAGGGAGAAGAGAAAGGAGGTAAACCGTCTGTGGAGAAAGCGCGAGAGCGAGAAAATTGAGACATACAGAAGGAAGAACGAAGCCCGAAAATTCTACCAAAAAGTTGAAAACGGAACTAATGGACATGGTTCAGGGCCCCCATTCTGTAAAGACAAGGACGGAAATCTCGTCGCAGATGTGCAGAGCATGTTGGGAATATGGGGAGAGCATTTCTCCGCGCTACTAGTACCTGAGATATCCGATGACGATGGGACAATCGATCACAATATGGACGACGACGTCGATTGCCCCCCTCCTAACCAAGACGAGGTCAGAACAGCTATTGCCCGGCTTAAGAACAATAAAGCCGCAGGAGCCGATGGATTACCGGCGGAGCTGTTTAAGGCTGGCGGCGATGAGCTGATAAGGTGCATGCATCACCTCATTAGCAAAATTTGGTTAGATGAATGCATGCCCGGCGATTGGAGTCTCAGTGTACTATGTCCCATATTTAAAAAAAGTGACCCGAGTATCTGTGCCAACTACCGTGGAATAAGCCTTTTATCCATAGCATATAAGGTTCTATCACGTATAATGTGCGAAAGACTAAAACCAATTATCGCTGACCTGATTGGACCATACCAGTGTGGCTTTAGGCCTGGAAAATCGACAGCTGACCAGATTTTCACGCTACGCCAAATCCTGGAGAAGACACACGGAAAACAAATCGACACCTATCATCTATTTATCGATTATAAAGCAGCCTTCGGTAGTCCGATACGGGAGAAACTCTATGAAGCAATGTCTGAGCTTGGTATTCCTGCAAAACTCATACGCCTTTGCAGGATGACCTTGACAAACACCAAATCCGCAGTGAAAGTTGGTAAGGATCTTACCGAACCTTTCGAAACTAAGCGAGGCCTCAGGCAAGGCGACACCATATCGTGCGATCTCTTTAACATCTTATTGGAGATCATTATGAGAAAAGCTGCAGTCAACATGAATAAAACCATCAGCAGCAAAAGTCACATGCTGCTCGCGTATGCTGATGATATAGATATCATTGGGCGCACAATTAGAGAAGTTACTGCGGTTTTTTTCGAGAAATGAGAAGGAGTCGGCAAAAGTGGGTCTGACGGTGAATGAGGACGGGGCGGGGTTAATGGTTTCAACGAACAGGGCCTCCACGCGATTAGACCAAAGCGTGAACGTTGATAACCGTTATAACTTCGAGGTAGTGGACGGATTTATATACCTCGGATCTGCCGTGAACAAAAACAACAACGTCAACCTTGAGATCAAGCGGAGAATTGTGCTTGCGAATAGATGTTATTTTGGGCTAAGCAAGCACTTTAGAGATAAAGCCCTCTCTCTCTCGAGTAACAAAAGTCCAGCTGTACCAGACTCTCATTCAACCTGTCTTGCTGTATGGCGCAGAATCCTGGGTCCTATCGCAAGCAGACGAAACATCTGTAGGAGTCTTCGAGAGAAAAATACTCCGAAAAATTTATGGCCCTATAGTGCACAACGGCGAGTATCGGCGACGCATGAATCATGAGCTGTATGAGCTTTATCCTGACATTGACATAGTTAAGCGGATCAAGATAACGCGATTGCGCTAGCTAGGCCATGTCAGTAGAATGGATGAAGATGAAAAAGCGCGAAGGGTTTTCGAAACCGAACTCGAAGGAAGACGAAAAATAGGAAGACCAAGACTCCGCTGGAGGGATCAGGTTGACGAATCCCTGCGTACACTTGGTATTGCCAACTGGAGAGATAAGGCAAAAGATCGAACTGGTTGGCGAAATATGTTATCTTCGTTTTGTCAGGTCCCTGACCCCCCGGGGTTGTCCGAGACCGGATAAGTAAGTAAGTAAGTATTCAAATTACTTCCAGTCTCTCATCTTTTCTTTTGGAGGATATTGGATAAATTCAGTCGTGGAAACCTCAATTCGGTTGTGGCAACTTCAATTCGGTGACAACAAACGAATTACAGCTTCTTAAATCTCTTTTTAAACAATTCGTTCTGTGAGTGTAGCATATGCTGACGACCTCTCCATTGCAATACAGAGGTAATACCCTTCCAAATGCAGTGATATGATCCAATGCTTATTCAGGAGGCTTTAATTGGGCCTCGGTGTAGTTGCATTCAGCCATTGTATCTACGTGGTAGGAAAATTTGCCTAAAGGATACTGAAAGTTTTCTAAGAGGGTTTCTCTACAGAAAACTTGGTTTTAGCACTATGGATAGGATCGGTAGAGCTACAGTGACCCTATATTCGCGAAACACGGCCATAACGGGCCTATCCCCGAAAATAGTTTGCTGGATATATACACCTGCTATCTTCCGATATTGCTCTAAAGAATTGTCGTGTCGTGGCAGTTGACAGAAGTCCAGAGAATGTCAATGGTGTGTAACAACCCCCGTGTTTGGGAGTTATTCTTCATCTTACGTCACAATATTTGATGGGCAGACAATTGGCTGCACCGTCGGCAATCTGCCTAAGGCATTCGTGGCGATGGATTACCAGCCCATATGGTCGTGGGAAGATTTTAAGGGATTTACCGAAACTCGCAATGTTGGCCAAGAACCGTACGCTAAATTTTATATCGAGTTATAGACAGAGTAACTCAAAAAGCTGTGATCACTGGATACTGTTCAATTGGCAGTCCTGCGGCTAGACGTGGACTCTCAGCTAATGATTACTGCAGAAGCTGTGGGATTGAAGGTGAGGAGGAGAACGCTGAACATCTCATATGCTACTGTCCGGCGTTTTGTGTGAGTAGGAAACAATATTTCGGGTCTTACTCCATTTTGGATCTAACAGACATTCAGGGAGTTAAGCTGAATGATCTTAGGACCTTTTTGCAGAGCACAAATTGTTTCGTCAACGACTGATGTACGTCTGTTGTTCAACAACATCCTGGAATATAGGGATGTCATTAAAGCAAGACATCCCATTCTACCTAACCTAACCTACAAGTTGGAACAATATTTTTCAGCCCAACATGTTTTAAAAAATATTTAAAATTTTGCAATTATATTAAAATTGCGGAATCTTTCAGTTACTTGAAGTAGGATGTAGTATGTAATGTAAAAAAAGATGGACTTTGAATTAGGAGTTGTGCGGAGTTGGAGTTTACGGTTCGGGAAATTTGTCCGGAGTCGGACTCACCTTTTTGTTTAACAGACTCCTACTTCGTGTTAATAAATTAATTTTCAAATCACTAAAATAAACGCAGGTGCAGGAACCCAATACTGACCGGAAAATGTTAATCGTTTGGCATTAGTGACACCACTATCATAGACATTGGTTAGCGTGGGTCACGCGACATCTTTTTATACAATTTTTTGCCAGCGATTTGTGATAATTCGGATATGGTGACATTTCTTTTGCTTTCTACGTTTACTAGCTTCGGGGTCTTAACGGTTCCAGAAAATGTATTTGAATTAATTCTTCTGTACGAATTATTATAATCCTTATTAATTTTGCTATGTATTGTCGATTTTGCATAACAGGAATATGGTAATTTTAAAGCCACTCTAATTTTGAACATTAGTTATATCGGAAAGCTTTTTTTCAAAATTAGTTGTTTCGAATTCTAGAGATATCACGGAAAACTGTTCCAGATATTTCTTTTTAATGGGTGTTTTTTATAATTAATGTCACTAGTACCATTACTAAACTTTTGGCGTCGTCTTCGGGACTGTAGAAAAATTACTTTAAAATTTTCAGTAATTTCAACATTTTATAGTTCAACCTTTCGCTACTGTTATTTGTTATTGTACAGTTATTTTGTAATTTTTGATAAAAGTAAGTATGTTTTAACTTTAAGTAAATTTTTTTTTTTTTTGGAATTCAGATCCAATAAGTGTCGTACGTATTGCAGTGCACACGTGATGTCGATAAACCAAATTTTGATACAAAGTTTTAGAGTCAATGATCATCAATTAACTAATCACACCTTTACAAAACGTAAACACATTTGTGTGTATAATAAAAAAATACTGATTAAAAAAATATTTCCTAGTTTGTTTAAGCAGTAGCTGATTTTAACTTTGATGTTGGAATTTTAAAACTCCACTACGAACAAACAAAAGATATAAACAGAATCCCGTGATTGCCAAAATTAGTTTTCTTCGCTCTATTGCTGTGTAGATACAAATGTTATTAATCAAATCTGTACGTTTGAAACTGCCTTTACATATATGCCAGTCAGTCGTTAATGTTAATGACATTGTTCGCACTTTAGGCGGCAGTAACAGTGTGACGACAATGTTTACGACCCATGCGTATAATTTTTCAATGGTTGTAATTAAATTCCTATATATCTCCAAAACCAGTTCACATTCTTGTGGAATTTCATTAAACTTATATATTAAAGCGGCGCCTTTGGGACGTGAGTGTTTAATATTATTAAACTTTATAATAAAAAACGCAACGCAAATGCTGGAAATCATTGCAATGGAATGACATCCCTTCACAATACGAAATAATTCTATTTATTTACATTTTGGTCAAAATTTTGATAAGGGTTACTTATAAGTGGATATAACTATAGCGCGATACACCGGATCCCAGGTCCGGTGTTGCGAGTTCTTTGGAGAGGATTGGAGACACGTCTGATAAAACCACATCTGTAACCTTTCAGTAAGAAATTTTACGATCGTCGTCAAGCTCTTACACTCACAGAAAAATTCAGTAGAGACAGCCGAATTTGCCGTAACCGAATTAAGGGGTTGTCTCAACCGAATTAGAGGTTGTCACAACCTCAGTAGTGGTTGACAGAACCTCATTGTAGGTTGGCACAACCTTATTAGACGTTGGCACAGCCGAATTAGAGGCTCAAAGGTACGGGTTTTAAGTCTCCTTTTTCCCGGCATAGTAAACGAAGATGAGGACAAAATGTCAAAGGTCAAAATAACAATATATATGGGCTGGCTATAGGCCGATGTATGTAACGTGAATGATTAGTCGTTAGATGTTGGGAATTATAATGTACTTATGTATATTAATGTCAAGTAGATGTAAGATTTGAACAAAACGTTGAAGAATAAAAATGAATTTAAACTAAAATTAGAGGTTGTTACAACCGAATTTAGATAGTGTCATAAATTAATTATTAAAGTCTTTTTTTATTATTAATTGATGATGACTTTTCCTGTATTCTTATAAAAAAATTAAAATGCGAGAAAATAAAGTCATATTATACGGGGTACTCTATAGGGTAATAAATTTGTTTTACATGCCTCTTCCGACCTTTTTTGAAGTCCCGGCCATCATGGGACACCGCACCAATTATGACGTGTTGTATCGGTTGATTTTGGTCCTAAACCCTTTTGTTTACAGACGATTGCAGCATATCTCACACGATCGACCTAGAAAAACTTCAAAACTATTGATATCTGCTTGAAACACATTTTACTTACGTTTCATAATAACCACAAAAAAATCTTGACATTCTTTAATTCTTGTTAAAATAATATTTGATATACATAGAATTTTAAACGCCAGATTTGGAATAAATAGAGTTATGTGGTGGTAACCGAATTGAAAATGAATTCGGTTGTACCTACAGAATTCATGAGAAATTCGGTCGGTGCAACCGTATTAAGGCTAGAGTAAGTTATTGCGACCGAATTGATACCAAATTCGATAGTTACAACCGAATTGATGCCAAATTCGGTTACTACAACCGAATTGATGCCAGATTCGGTTATTCAAACCGAATTTGTTACCAATTTCGGTTGTTGCTTCCGAACTAATTTCAAATTCGGTTGCTCCAACCGAAATTTTAGAAAATTTGGTTGACTGAACGAATATAGTTGAAAATTTAGTTGTCACAACCGAATCAATTATGAAACGAGGGTGCGAATTTCGGTTGTGGGGACTAAATTCGGTCGTGACAACCTCAATTCGGTTGTGGCAACCTCCATTCGGTGGTAACAGAAGTATTTATGGTTGCTACAACCTCTTTTTAAAGAATTAGATCTCCGGGTGTAGATTATCAAGAGAAATAGTGATGTCGATCAGGAAACACTCACTGCTGCACAGATAGATTCTGTGAAATGAGTTCGAAATGTCATTGATAATCAATATATTACAGCGGCCCTCCAAATCGGATCAAGCGGAGAAGAGGCTCGCTCACCTGATATGCACCCACACACTAAGCCAGTTGAAGCTCTTGCCAAAGTCTGAAGTTTTATAAACGGGATCATGAACACAAAGATGCTGGTGACTGTGAATGAAGAAATAGAACATAATGGAGTTGAGGTTCGTCGAAATGTCAGATCCGGAGGAGGATTGCTGCTTATTCGACACCAATATGGCTTAGATTTTCGATACTGATGATGGTGACAGGATAACGAAACTCTCACAATCGAATGTGATCTGAGAACGTCACGGAACAGTGCTGGAAGGTGAAGCGAACATACCATACTCTCATATCGGAAAGGGATTCTTCCTAGTATAAAGGTATATCTGAATTTCTATACGGATGGGTCGAAAAAGTATTAGGTCGGGCTGGGGTCTACTCTAGAGAACTAGGGTTATCCATTTCTTGTAGTGTATCTGATCAAGCAGACAATTTGGATATTAGCGATGTGACCAGCTAGCAGAGTGATAATAGTCTAGGCTCAATATTTTATCTGACAGTCAGGCGGTAATCAAGTCCCTGGAATGGGTAATCTTAACTTCAGCATCTTTCCAGATCTGCCGCTATTAACCTGGCCGTACCGCTATTAACCTCATATGCGTGTTGGGTACTTGAACATTTCGGGGAACAGGTGTTGGAACGTACGCAATTTCTGCCCTAGCGACTTGTACGCAAATCCCGCATGAATGCTTCTACGCGATGATGCAGGAAATATGTACGAGGGCCAGAGTTCGACCACATGTAATACAAATATGAGTGATAGTGGATAGTAACATACCCAGGGCCCAAGGTATCAATGCTTGTTTAAGTTTTGATGGGAAACTGTCTGATTGACAGACATGCAGCGAGATTAAATATCAAGGCAAAAAGCTATTGTAGAAGCTATAAAGATGAGGAGTAAGAATATCCCACTGAACATCTGGAAGAATTATCTCAGAGAGGATTAGAAAAGATCTAACATAATCACCGGTTGTCAACAGTCGACAAAATGATATAAGAAAATATCGACACCCAATGAGTAGAAATGTGATACTACTGTACGCATACTTTCTATGGGATGTACTGAAAAGTGAACAATTTGCGTATACATGATTTCAATTGTATGGCGAAACGTATACGTATGCGATCTGGACGTACAGAACACAACAATTGCAGAGAACACTATGGAACAAACTGAAAAAAAAAAATGGTCTGGTTGGAAATTTGTGTGTATGTAATTTGCAAATTTGTTCGATTTTCTTGATACAAATGTAAGTTAACGTAATTTTTAACGTATCCAATAGTTTCAGAGAAATTTTAAAAGTTGTGGCGGAGAAAATATTCGGCCTTCTACGGTTGAAAAAATCACTAAAATGAAAGAGCCGCTATGTTACGATTGAACGAAGGATTTCTTTAAATGAAATTTGAGAGCCAACTCACGAGCCGACATGCTGAATTTTGGCTCTCGGCAATCCAATGCTAATCCTGCCTTTAATGGAGTAACACACATTTCCAACATAAATAATCTGAACACTTTTCAAAATTAGCTTAGAAAAAACCAAGAATCTTAACAGCTTATTACTCATAACAATTGTAACCAACAAAATTGGTAATTCTTGTCACTCAATTGTCAATAAAATCAAAATTAAAGCCGCATTCACAGGCAAGTTACAAATTTTGACCCTACTCTAGCAACAATTTAGTTCGAATCAAGACTACATACTTGAGAACAACAAAGGACAATGTATTGCACAACAAATTTCAACTAAGGCTGTGTTTAAACCAGGGTTCGAATTTCGTGGATAGTGGGCGATTTAGCGATTTAAAATAAAAAATGATGCCATATTGAAGATACCCATTGGGTGGTGCCTCTGTTGGAGGTAAAAAAATTTATTGTTTTTGTGATTCCACGCACCGTTTCCGAGTTATAACACCTTTTTTAATTTAAGGGATTTTTTGAAAAAAAATTCTTCCATAAGTATTGGATCAGTTTATTAAAATTTTGACGCTCCGTTTCCGAGATACGGACATGAGGGCGTTTTAGCCATTTTTTTTAATTTTAGTTTTAGCGATTGATGCCATATTGAAGACACCCATGGGTAAAGCCTCCTATGGAGGTAAAATTAAAGTTTCCGAGTTATAGCCCCTTTTTTTACATCGATTTTCTTATTTTGGCGAGTTTTCGAAAAAAAATTCTTCCATACGAATTGAACCACTTTATGAAAACCCCTTAGAAACTTGCAAAAATTGTTTAATTTTTCGATTTCCGAGATATAGAAATTTTTTCTAAGTTTTTCATATTTTCGATCAAAAATGGGGATGGGTAATTCCCATTATTTTCCCGATACCCTGTGGGTCATGGGTAAACGTTCTTTACACATTCCCCACGACGATATGTATGGGTTAGACATTGGGAATAAATACGAACTCTGGTTTAAACATAAAAATACGATCCAATTACATTTTAATTGAGTCAATTGCTCGAGTTCTTGACTGAACAAATTTGTGCAAAAATCGACAAATAAATAAAAACAAATGGACCCATGACTATTTCACTAATTATTTGTGTAGTTGAAATTACAAAATTCTTGATTCAATAGACGTCAAATCAAATTAAATTGGAAATAATTGTATGTTCATAAAAATTCGAATTAAGCTGAGATTTGTATACATATATACATTATACATCAGTAAAAAATTATAGATTGTAAATAAAAACCCGCATTTTTATAATTACTGTTTGCATGAATTTCGGGACACCCTTCATTTGCAATAGTCAAAATGTCGACGTTTCATATAATAACATATAATATATATAGATAATACATAATATTATATATATGAACGAGTTTAAAAGCCGAATTTGAGTAACTCTAGGGTACCGGGCGAAAAGAGCTGGGGTAAAGTTGTACTGACCACACATCAAATGCATGTCGATCATTTCTGATATTTGAATAAAAGACTACGTACGTTTTGTTAAATGTTTATTACAGATTTATTTATTTACTTTTGTTCAAGAATTATTGGAAATGGTATTATTCTCTGTTCAATACCACATTTCCATAAGTAAATGGTTGGTTTACAGTGTTTTAAATATGGGTTTGTTTGTTATTCTTTGTTACTAAATTTGTTTTTTGTTTGTTTATCAATAGTTAATACAAGGTGTATATAGCGTTATTAATATATATATTTTTATTTCATTTTATGTTTTCTTAGATAGTTTTAAAAAAATTCCTCAAAGAAAAAAATTATGTAAATATTTTTTTGTCTTTTCATTTCTTAAATATTCTGCTGCTTAAACACAAAAATGTTTAATAATAGATAATAATTCAATTGGTTTCCTTTCATTTATGCACTAGTAAAATATCTTTTGTTATATATTTTTTTGTTTATCATTTAATTGCATTTATTTAAAACTCAATAACAATATAATATAGTTTGGTTTGGTTTGGATTGTTTGCATTCGAATTTGAAGTGAGAATCGATAACTTATTAGGAATTTAGCATTTTTCATATCATTTTGAATGCATTACTTTGGGTTCATGTAAAATGTTACAAACGGGAACAACAATTAAAAATTGTTGCACAAAATTATTTTCAGTGTATGTTTGAATTGTATGAAAGGTGTCTGCTGTCGAAGTGAACGAACCTACACAATTTTGCGCGAGTGTTATGCGGTGTGATAGTGTAGCAACAATCGAATTTAAATTCGGGCTTCCTGCGTGAATTGTATTTATGATCAAGAGCTGCTGTAATCTAAATATGCTTTCACGCAGTTATATGTTAGAAATTTTCTAAATATTTCTTAAGATTTTTCTGAAAAATAGGATTTTCATAGAAATTGAATTCTTTATAAAGCCCCGTATTTAGCTCTCATGACGTTTTTGTTCCAATAAGAAGTACGAGGAAAGAACTTGTACAATTTCGCTAACTTTTTCGTGAGAAAAATCAGTTACAGGGCTGCTTTGCCAAAATTATTAAGGAAGCTTTTCCGGGATACCTAATGTCTAGTTATGGCGATTTGTAGTGGCCAGCAAAATAGTCCGATCTGACCACGCCAGACAACTTTCATTTGGGGGTTTCAAGTCACGGGTCTATATGAACAAGTCACAGACTCTGTATTTTGCCAAAGAAAATTTCCAAAAAGAGTACAAGAACTAATCGCCCGAAGTTCTCGCCAGAACGATAGAAATTGTAGTAAAAAGAGCCCAATAGTCTTCAACAATAGCGGCCCTTACTTGACGAATACCATCTTCAAAATGTGATGGAAACAACTTGCAAAATTATGAATTCATGTCCTTTAATATCAAAGACATAAAAAACAACATAATTTGAGTGTGTTTGGGTCACGGGCGTACTGTGTCCAACGAGCAAAATTTTCTGTTATGAATTTGAATGAAATGCTCTAATGCGTGCTGCCGGTATCTTTTAAATACAACATTGGTTTGGAATTGGACTGCTGGAGTTTTAGCTCTCCTCGAAATTCTACGAACAAGGATTGAAAATAGGATTATTTGAACGCTGCTAATCGTCTGACTTGAAGTCTTATGAACAGTATATAGTATTTTTTTTCAGTGTGTTATTGGTTTTAAATAATCTCGACATTTATGTTCTTTTCTTTGATTGATACTGGAATGCAAACAAAATCCAATTTTTTTCTTCTACTTTAAAATATGATTACAAAATTTTGCTAACTAAAATTTATTGAATTAAATTCGATTTTTATGTATGTATGTATGTAAGTGTGTTGTAATGTGCACCTCAACCCCTGGCTGGCTGGCCGGCCAGTAGTATCGATCGGGGGAGAAGGAGGAGGTGTTTCTGTGTTTGCACTTTCACATGACATGATTTACAATAATAACTTTATGACTGAACACAATATAAGTGGTTTATGTTTTTCGACTTGACTTGCCTTGCATATTTACAAATTTACTTCATTCGAATTGTTTTTGGGGGGGGGGGGGGGGGGGGGAGAACGATGGATGACTGTTTGAAAAGTCAGTTCGATAGTTCTGAATTTGACGCACATTGTGGTGGTGGCTCACTGGTTATATGAAAACTTTATGATTTTTACAGTGTTTATTAATTGTTCCAACCTTACGTTTATGGTCGTCGTATTAATTGAGTTTTGACGTTAGTAATACTTGTAGTTTTTACAAACTCATTACTCACCGCAGTTTACTTGGGTAGTGTCAACATCATTTGCTCGAATGTAAATCTGGTTACTGTTGATATCACTTGTATCGCAATGACACAATAAATTGGACCAACGTAGAAGCATTTCCAATTTATGGGTCATTCATGTGCACGATGTTACAAGAGTACGAGCTTAGTTTGTCAAAGATGTTAAAGGTCCTCAAGAGTTAGCCGTCCTTAACTTAGCTTTGCGATCGATTAGAGATTTTGAATCGAGAATTTAATTTAATTTTATTTCATTCTTTTCTTGTTGTGGCAGAAGGAGTGAGTGTGTGGTAGAGTGAGTGTGTGATCGATTTGATTTCTATACTTCCGATGTTTTCAATATTCAAAAATATTCGTTTTTTCTTAATAAGTAGTTACTAATGTATCTTGAACGTTTATACATTGTGTTGAAGACTTAACTATTAAATGCAACTGTGCTGTATTTTATGTGTTATATTTTAACGTGTCTTTTCCTTCTCATTTATTTGAATCTTAGAATTAAATTTGAATTTACCATTTACGAGTTATTCAGCTTTTAATTATTTTTTATTTTTTTATTTTTATCATTATTATTCGCATTTGAGTGTGTGTGTGTAATTTTCTGTAATTAATATATAAATTTGTGGTTACTGTTTAGATGCTACTGTCTTATATTTTATCCGTACCGTAAAAACACTTGAAAGGCATTTCTTATATCAGACTCATGCTTTATTTATTTCTGTTTTTGGTTTTCATTCAGTAATTATTTTATTGTTTTAAAATATTTAATAATATGTTACTGTAAATTGCACCAGAAAATAAAATTCTTGAGAGAGGAGAAAGGAATACCAAACATCCACATCCTCATGAATATCCTTAAAAACTGAAGGACGCAGGCCTGGGGTCGAATTTCTACTTCCGTTTCGTATCTCAAGTGGAGTTACGAAAGTTCTTTAATGGTAATTTCTAAAAACAAAACAACTGTAATTTATGAATTGAATTTCTTCATTGACTTGATAAATAAAACTATTTCTTAAATTTGGATTCAACTTCTTATTTAAGCGCGCTTCCAAAATATGGGTACCATCATTATTCGATCGCTGGTTTTCAAATCAAATAGAAGTGGTAGACCCCAAGCAAATCATCAACGTGTAAAGGCCGTTATTAAGATCAATATTTCATGTGCAGTTTTACAAATTTCTATACAAAAAAAATGCCTGCGACATTTTGGAGACAAAATTCCACCACTGTTGTATGTACTATGTTGTTCAATCGTAATATCAGCAACATGTATCCAGCAACATTTCAATGTTTCTGAGAAAAGTTCACTGAGCCATCAGACTGAAGGAGAAAGTAATCAATGTTGTCAACTCTCATTGAAGTTGTAAAGAAAAGCGGGTTTTAGTGTAAAACACATCTATTTCCAACCAACCACCATAATACTCACTATAATAATAATTTTTTGACTGATATATTTGCTATTAACATAATTTTTAATAGAAAATATTTGATCTCGAAGCGGATAGAGATTGAAGAACTTAAATCATAAACGGAGAAATATACAGGCATCAACACTGATGTGATGCTGGTCCATTGCGCAGCGAAACAACTTGATGTTTAATATTTCTGGCGCGAAAAGTCTTAGTAATCAGCTTGGCACACTTACTCTTACTACTCTGGAGGAATTTTTTCACCAATGTTTCGCAGGGTTTTTTTTTGCTGGGTTTTCGATAAATTTCACTTGAAATGTTGATCTTAGTACAGACATTTAGTACAAGAGCAACGTGATCAAAAACTTTCAACTGAAACTTTGTACATAACGAAATTTTCTGTACACATTTCGAATTCAAAATTTTTTAGATTTTATATTTTTCTGGTGCAAGTTTATAATGAATGACTTTAATAATGATGAAGTTTCGAGATGTGACATCGTTTTTTGGTTTCGTTTTATATTTTCGCAATAAATAATATTTGAGTCATGAAAATGGTTTGTTGTTTTTGTTTATTTGTTACATAAAAGTTAGAAAGTCTAATTAATTGAACACTTTTGTGTGATGAAATGCCAGAAACACGGACAAACCTATGGGGGGGCAGTGTTTTGTCACAATATGTAGGTAAGTTAGGCAGTACATGTGTGGAGAGTATAGATCGTTACGGTTGTTACAATGTCTTGGAAGTTTATCTTGGTTCAAAATGGACAAACTCAATTTAATTGTGTGTTTTCCAGCTAAATTTACAACTTCTAAACAAATAATTATAAGTAATCTATGAAAAAAATTGTCTAACAATTATATAAAAAGGAATTTGTCCTTCTTTCAAGAACAATTTTAAAAATTGTTTGACGTCGATTGGTTAACTAACTGTGTCCGCATTAGAGTGTCAAATTTAAAGAACCCGGACAGAATAATGTGAGGTTATATGCAAAAATTCTATTCAGATAATTTGGTCAAAATCGATTAACGTTAAGACGTGGCGCTTATAGGCCAATGTTAAAATTCTAGGATAATATAATATGTGATATCAGCAATTACCCACTCATTTTCCGGCGTGTTTTATGAAACACGGAAAAATTGTTACATTGTCTTTGCTGTTTATCTGGTGAACATTTGGAGTCAATCGAACAATTTTAACATGTGGCGTTTCGAGGTAATAACTCAATAACTCTGAAAATACTGAAGTTGCCAGCTTTTTTTTACGTTTTGTCCAGTTAAACTATAAATATCGTACAGTGTAATAATTTTGCTATATTTCACAAAAATCTGTCTAAGAATTCATAAGTTTCTAGAAGCTGTTTGCTAGAAATATATGAAAAATACATGGTTTCTTATATTTGAGCTTTCAAATATTCAATAACATTTGAAAAATTTCATAAAATTTCTCCCGTCACTACTGGAATTTCAAAATTAAAGATGAAACTGCCACTCTAATCCGCATATTCGGGTAAGGATATAACTTAATATCTGGGGGCTAATTATGTAAGAAACGATATCGAATTAATTATCGTTTTGTCGCTAGTGCTCACATATGTATCTTAAATGGTGGACGAACTGTCATTATCTACATATCAGTATCGTTCGGACGATTATCGTTATACGCAATTAGCCCCCTGGGTAAAATCGGCGCATGAAAATCCTGCGCCAACAAATGAAACCATTTAAATATTCTTTATTTAAATAAAATACAAAAATCCCATTCTTTACTTGGTAAGCGAAATAAACCACTCGTGTTATATGTAGGTAGAATATTTTGTGTACGCCTTAAAGTAGGCTATGAAATCATACAAATTTGAACATCTCAATTAACACAGGGTAAACAAAAAAGTAATAAAACAAGTACAGGCAAAATAAAAAACACAATTTATTTTAAAACGAATATTTGAAATTCAGAAAAAAAGAAGACAAAAACACAAATACCAAAAATTAAGACGACTCCAAAGAGTATACGTTTGACGGAATCTAGTCAGTAGGTGGGAAGCAGATTTTTGTTGACAGGTTCATAGATGTTGGTTAGTCAATGCCAATTGTTATGCGGTATTAGCGAAAACAAGTAAAAGAATGGAATACATGGTCGTTATTAGATGCTTTTCAGATTCCGAAAAAAATTTAATATCGTTAAATAATTTTTGTTTGATTATTAAACGAAAATGTTTGACTTTTATTTATACCCCGCTCTCAAATTTCCAAAAGAAAGTGTTTACACCAGTGGTCACCAAAAAGAGAATACTAATCAAATGTGAATGCATTGGTGTATTTGTACTGAATCCAGAACAAAGCGGCATCGCCATTCTTCGTTGAAAGCTAATGTGCTACTGAATGAAATTTTCTTCTCTCTTACGCTCTTTGATATGCTTTTTGTTGACGTTCGTGTTGTGTACGTGTAAAAAGCCGATCGTGTTCGGCCCCTGGGGGCTATGGACGGTGACCACTGGTTTACACCGATCTCCCCAAATAAAGTAAAAGTGAGAGAGCATTAAGCATGAAACACATAGACGACGACAGGCTACCGACCACAACCTGTCAAAAATAAAATACATGCGTTTATATGCAAGTGAATATTTTAACGACGGCAAGGCGACACGACACGACTGCAGGTTGTTGTCTATGCTACTTATGTAGCTGTAGTTGAATTAAACTAATTTCTATTTGTCTGGGCGACAATCAACAGGTTAGAGCTAGCTGTCAATGCCTGAAGTGGCACCACTGACAGAATAATCAACTGTTTTCACAATTTTTGTTATGTTTGTAATAATATTTATTAAATATTCTCCAGACATTTTATTTTCTTCTAACACAAATAACACAATAACACAAACGTCAACATTACAGATCAGCTGTTTACTTTGCAGTTGCGGTCTTGAAAATAATTCAGTAGCTGCCACACGTCTACATTTGCAGTCAGCGGCATTTGTAGTCGTGTGTTCATGTAGCCTGTCGTCGGCTATGTGTTTCATGCTTCACAGCGACGCCCAATATCAGCGGACTTGCTGTTGATATTTTTTTTTAAATGGTTTGTTTTAAATTAGATGTGATGCCGCAACATGGAACAGAAATATTTCAGTGTCGTTATTTGTATACTGTTTTTGAATATCCAGAACTAGCGGCGTTAGTGTTGCTGGGGTCAATTTTTTTGTTTTCAAACTAAGATTCTTGTAAAAATATGCTTTGAAATGAAAGTATTTAAGGACCTTCGACTGGATACTACTATATTTGGCAACACTGATTTAAATCTTAATAATACAAATTTAAAATTTATATTCCTACAGAAAGTTGAGTGTTTCAGTTCCACCACATTCTCGTCAAAATTCATTGGTCTATTTGAAGTTTTCAGATAGTTTGACTTGATGCCAGAACTTGGACCTGCTACGAATAGAAATTAAAGGAAGTTATTGTGTTTTTTATATCAAAATTCATTTGTACCATATAAAGTTGTTTCAAAACTCACAAGTGTCAACAAAATACAATTTAAGGTCAGTTTTGTTCTACTGATCTATAGTTTTTTCGCCCTTACAGTCTAGCCTGTATGAAATTTTCTATTACCAAGTCCATCAACTGTTTGAACAAAAGAATCCATGTGAAAATTAAATTGTTTCTAAAGTCATTGATGTGCAATAAGTAAATTTAATGGAAAATAATTATAAACAAATCCTCATATATAGTTTATTAATATAAAGATCAACCATACTAAATGAAATAAGTACAGGTGCTTTTTAAAAATAAGTTAGAAATAAATTAATATTTACCCATTATATCCCATGAAGGGGAGAGCTTCTCACAGTCGGTGAGCTGTGAGCTGTGCGCTTTCTACTTTGCTATTTACAGATTGGGAACTAGTGTTTTACACCGGTTGCGAACGAGTTTTGAAAAGCTTTCATATAATAACTGTTAATAAATTTGGTGCAATGGAATATTTCGCAATTCAGAATACGAGCGATTATTATTTCCATATATTTTATGAGATTTTGGTCTACTATAAGAGTTCGTATTTAACAAAACCGAACTTTAATAACTCCCTCGGGTGGCAGCAATAGATATTTGGCAAGGTATAACATCTGAAATCAAGACACACTTAATGGCGTGTTAGACTATCAGTGCAAACAGAACTATCCGCGGAGAGAGATGGAATGAAACTGTCTTCCATTTGAAAGCAATCGTACAATCATTCTGTTTCAATTGTGACTATCAGAATGCAAAAACATCTGTCTGCAAAGTCACAAGCAAAATATAACAGTTATAAAATAAAAACAGAACAGAAAAATAGAAGTAGATTGTGAACACAAATTAAGTGTTTGAAAAGAAGCGACGAAATAAAACTGATTATTCCCGTTTTATTTATTTTTGTTCGTTTCATCCGAAATGCAACCCTAACCCAACGATTTCTCTAGTAGTCTAACATGGCCTTTACGAAGTATGCGTTCCATTGCGTGAGAAACAGTTTTACTCTCCAGCTGACAAAGGCAGCTGCGTCCAGTAAAATAACGCATGTGAGAGGTTACTTTAAGCGGACCTTACTGGGACAGATCCGCGTGAATAAAGAGAGGTCTGTTCAGACTTATCTGCCGGTGTTAGAAAAAGTCACAGTCTGAACCAACCAGTTCGACAAACTCAAAACGATTTTGATTCTTCAAATTTCGGTGTGATTTATTACTCATTAGTGTGTGGGAAGGTCTGGCAAACATTTACATCAAAAAATTAATCTGTTTATGGTTGAATTTAACGAAAAATGGTAAGAAATAAAGTTACAACTGAATTTAGCAAAAATGATTGTCAGATATGATAATTCTAAGGAGACATACAAAAGGATTTTTTGTTGCTTATTGCGTATCTGTAAGTCTAGGTTGCGCTGAAGTCTTGGATTTGTTTTCAAATATGAAGAAGAACAGTTTTAGTAAAATGTGTGGGTTTGATTAATTACCCCATTTGGATCTTATGAGATTTTTTCGAATACACTCCCAGTAGCGGTACAAGCTCTTCCTCAATTAGTAGAACCAAATTAAGAAACGTATATTTTCTATAAATCCGATTACTTTCCACGTAACTAAAATAAAAAAGATAAATTAAACTACAAAACTATTTGTAAGCAATTGAAAGGGTAACAACTTCAATGAAGCTTTTTTTGAAGCAATGAATCTTGAGCAATAAAAAGGGTATTTCATAAATGAAAGGACATACTATGTTTTTCTTAAACAGTTTTTATTAGGGGGATCCTTTCCTTTAGGATTGTTTTAGTTTGTGTTGCATTAACGATTTCTTTTTTTGTTTTTAAATAAAAATGATTTTGCTTCGGGTCTGTATTAAATTTATAGTTTTGTCGTATATATTCATGTATAAATGTAAAAGATTATTTATAACAATTGAAAACACAAAAAATAAAAATTAAAAAATATTACAATTACAAATAAAACAAAAAATTATAATAAAAAAACAAATTGTTTAAGCTAAGCGTTTAATAGTAAGAAGTTATTTGGGATTTTTGTTTTGCGATTTTAAACAATAATTCACAATTAATATAATATATAATATAATAGTAATATAATTATAGTAATACATAATAATAATATTGTAAAAACAATGCACTAAACTACAAAAAAAGTCCATAATTTTGTATAAAGTTTCAAGGTTACGGTCGACTTAAAATACGTAAATTATACACGTTGAAAAATACACACATACATGCTTAAATTATTAGAGTTTCTATTATTAGGGCTTATGCTATAAGAAAAAATTCAAATACAAATACAAATAGCTTATATAACTGTTAGATTATCTTTATAAACAAGTAACTAAAAGCAAAGCGATGAAAAACTTACAAATTGTAGAGGTGGGGTAACAACAAAGGGGAATTCCAGGATTGGGGTACTCTAAGCCCTTTTCGCAATAGTAAAAAATAAGGCTTTCTAAAATATTACTTTAAACGTGTATGTATCAATAATAAATGTTTATAAACAAAGTTTTCAGTCCTCAGGTAACAATGTCTCGAAAACAACAACAGTAACGGCAGTAGGGGTGCCAGAAGTGGAAGTAGACGTGGTTGAGGCAGAGGAAGAGGAGGAGGAGAAGAACGTGGTGTTGTGAGGGTTGTTGGATGAAGTGTCGTCTGTGCAGGGTTTGGTATTCACTCTGTATGTCAGGGTTTGGGAAGGTTTGGTTTTTGTTAACTGGCTGCCAGCAACATTTGTATTTATAATGGCCGGATGCATGGTAACATCTGAAATGCTTGTCTTCACTACTGCCCCCTTTTCAGATGATCCCAAACAAACATTATTTCCGATGTTCAGGGTTAAAGGTTGCGTTAGAGTCGCTTTCAAAATGTTGCCACCAGCCAACGCAGAAGGTTTTGAGAATTGAGAAGGGCTTAGGGATTTGTTCAGGGATGGAAACATATTAGATGATGCTGATGTTAACGATGGTTGTATTGTTGTTGCTGGTGAAAATGTAGATGCAGTTTGTGCCATCAGCAGTTTGCTCTGAGATGACACGGCAGTCCTTAGCAAACCTCCTGTATAGGAGGTTTTTTGTAATGAAGATGCTGTATTGTGTAAGGGAGTACCAAAACATATTGCCGGAGTGGCAATGCTAGGCAATGTTTCTTCTTTGTATGTCGGAGCGGCCAAACCCGAGGTATTCTTGGAGGTTTGACTTTCTTTGGCCACCACCTCTTCCGTTTGGGTTTGGCTGGTGACCAACAGGGGCTTGACACAGGGCAATTTAATGGTTTGTGTTGCTATAGCTTGAGATTTTGAAAAAGATCCGTCACTGTTACTACTACTACTACTACTATTATTGTTACATGTATTGTTTGTATTATCATTGTTCTTGTTGTTGCTGCTATTGGGGTTAGTTTTCTGTATAATAGAAGAAGAAGAAGCCGCCATATTACTGCTATTGTTATTGTTATTATATAGATTTGCGATTGACTTGCTGTTAGAACCTAAAAGATTATCTAGTTTTGCATTTGCAACTCCAGTATTTGTTGATGTTGCGGGAGAATTATTGCTGGATATTGCTAAAGTTGTGACACAACTTGCGGCAGTTGTTGAAAGGGAGTTGGTTGTGGTGGCAGTGGCAGTGGCAGCGCTTGGCAATGAAGTAACGGTTGAGAAGTTTAGTTTCTTGAAGGGCAAGGTGCACGTTTTACGTGGTGCCACCTGTGGCACCACCAAAATGTGTTTCGTCGCAGATGCTGTTAAATCTTGCTGTAGTTTCAGTTGTTGCTGCTGTTGTTCACGTTGAGCCGTTATCTCACTTAAAGTTGCCAATGTAACTGCAGTCTTTAAAACTTGATCTGGTGTTCGGACATGTAAAGTTGTGTTCGATGGAGAAGTCGAGGATTTCAATAGCGCTGGCGTCAATACCGACGCGGAGGTTGTCATTGATGATGGGGTAACATTGAGTGTTGCTGGCCGTTTCGACATCAATGCCGTCTGCAATATTGATGTATATGTTGGAATTACCGATGTTTCTGGTGCGCTAGAGGCGGCTAAACACAGCAAGGACTCTCGCTGCTGCTCCCTGGTGGATTCTTCTGATTTTGCTTCATCGTTAAACAACAGTCTTTTATTTTCCTCATTGTAATATGCGTACGATTTCGTTCCCAATTCATTGTTGCCCAAAGGCAACGGCGGCATCCTCGCTATCTGCTCCGCAGCCGCCGTAAGTGTGGCCAATGTATTTGCCGCTCCCGTTAGAAGAGAGGTCTTTAATATAGACGTTGGTTCTAACAACTGAGGCACTGGTTCAATTTTCAGTTCATTTGTCACGTGTTCATCATTATACTCCTCTTCGTCGTCTTCCACAGATGCCGGCTGCTCTACTACGTCATCCACGACATCAAAATCCCTTTCAATTTTTATCTGTGGTATCTCTACAATGGGCAAACAGTTCATTAGCTGCACATCCTCACGCCTAGGTGTCGTGGTATCATTTGCCATGGTTGGTGCCGGGTTGTTAAGCTCTGGTTCTATCGTTGCTTGTGAGTGATCGGTTGCTGTGTGATAAGGCGGTTTTTGCTCGGCAATTGTTAGTAGACCTCGTTGAAGCATTTGCTACCTTATACTGGCGGAGTTCAAAACAAAGGGAACGTAGAACATTTTGCTTTCCAATAATAGACTAGCGGCAGCTTGAATCTGAAAGAGATACAAAAATATACTTGTTACACGTTTCACTCTAGACGATTGCATATATCCACATTGTAAATTAATTTGCTGATGAAATTAACATTTTAAAGCAGTGAATGATTCGCTTACTCCCACCTTCTCGTACATATGGGATGATCTAGGTTACAATCGTGACTACAGCTACATATTTTTACTCACCTCTGGTATATGGGACAGTAACTCATTAAGGCGGGCTTGTGGATTCTGTGGCGATGAGTGTTGCAAGAATGTACGCAGTACTTGTATGTAACGTTCCTGAATACTTTCCAATTCCACTTCTGCTAAAGGCGTTAAAGCACAAAGAGGGAAACATTCAGTTATTATATGTTTTCCTATAGACCTCGAGGGCAAATTGAATCTTACCTTTGTTCAGCAATATGTATACTTTTAGACACACGTATTCCTCCATTTTCAACTTGATCCTCCGGAACATTATTGTTATTTGCGTCATCTTATCCACCATGTGGCCTACATCGAGTTTCAGTTGTTCCATAGCGATTGGTTGGCCCATAAGTGTGGTCAAACAAGTCTGTAGCGTGCTAAGATGGGCATTCACTTCGGCCACAAATTCCGGATCGTCCTTATGAACAGAGGCAGGATGTGCGGATATATGCGGCGGCGATGTTGATGAAGCGTTATTGCTATGGTTGTGTTGAGTGGGAGAAGAAGACGAGGATGAAGCTGAAGAGTTTGAAGATGCTGAACTGCTGGCTGAAGTACTGGAGTGCGTCGACGATGATGCATGTCGTTTACCATGTAGTGCCTGATAAGCTGCTGTGGTCAGTATAAGAATCTCGTGCCACTTATCTGTCAACAGTTTGGTGTGTATTTCTACTGGTATCTCGAGATAGAACGGTAATTTTTTGGTCCATGACACCAATTTGTGAACTATCGAGTCTCCAATGTTGCAAAGTTTTTCGCTGATTTCGGATTTGTCCTCTAAGAACTCGGAGAAATGAGGCAATGTGGCTATATCTTCCATTGCGTCGCAGTCTATTAGAGTTTGTATCATCGATAGAGCATGCTCGTATGAAATCTGCCGATCTTTGGAGGAGCTAACTGCAGAGTCGAGTCGGTTACGGAGATGAACAATCTCACTAGGATTTGTGAGAGCAGTCTTTAGTATGGTTCCATTTACCAAATGCGAGGGTATTTTCATGGCAGTCTCTTGAGGCGTGGTAGGTCTTTGTGAAGCTGCCGCCGGCTGATGAGCTGAATGCTGTGGTGGTGCTACGGAGGCGGCATGATGATGGGATGTCTGCAGATGATGGCCACTGGCAACGGGACTATGTAGAGGACCACCTTGGCTACCCGCCGGGGCATGTACCGGATGATGTGGGGATGTTAAATGTGACGGAGGAGGCTGTTGTGTTGGCGGCCCCAATGTTGGGGATTGTTGCGTTTGGTGATACGACGGATGAAGGGACTGCTGTTCCTTGGTCAAGAACATGGGTTTCATGTCACCGAGTAATTTGGTTTGTTGCTGATGTGCTGCCACGGCGGCAGCGAATTGGTGCTGTTGCATTTGCTGCTGCTGTTGTTGCGGCATAAAGAGATGGGCCTGATGATGATGCGGCGAAAGTTGTGGTTGGTGATGACTCTGTTGTTGGTGCATTGGAGAGTGTTGCTGTTGTTGTTGCTGCTGCTGCTGCTTACTCTTTTTGTGTTTCTTATACTTTACTTTGTAAAGATTATAAACGGCTCCGCTATTTCGACCTCCAGGCATGCGATCTTCCCGGACAGCTAAAAAACAAAAAATATTAGCTTATAATTGACATAGGAGCTAACTAAACTCACCCTGTAAAACCATGCCCTGTTCAATGCACTTCTTGAAACGGCAATACTGACAACGATTTCGTTGAGCTTTGGTAATCTCACAGGTGCCATCCGCCACACACGTATATACGCGCCGGTTTTGCACCGTCCGCTTGAAGAACCCTTTACACCTGCAAGTATAAATGTGTGAATGTTTTAAGATCAGTCGGTCATTTGCAGCATTTCACTTACCCTTCGCACGTTATAATACCATAATGTAATCCGGTTGCTTTATCCTCACATATCATACAGACCAGAGGTTGTTCGTCTTCATCGGTTGGCTCATGAGGGTTATCTAAACCTCTCCCTAGCCCAGTTGTGTTGGATGTTCCTCCTCCTCCCCAAGGCTGCTGCGCTGCACTCAAATTGAGCGCATGTAATTGACCCGGAGGTAGTTGCGAGTAGTCACCAGCCCATAGGCGTTCCATGTTTAAGGCATGTGGCGTACGAAATGCATGTGGAGGTCTCGGTCTGTTGTCTTGAATGCGTGTCTGTCCCAAAGATAACAAGAGTTGTGCGGCTTCTTCATTATTTTGTGGCGAAGGCCCCGGTGTGTGGGTAGGTGTTAGAGATCCCGCTGAAGGCAAAGACGCAGTGTTTAACGATGACTGAGAAGAATGATGCAATTGCGACTGTAGAGAAGGGGGTGGTCCTCCTCCTCCCATCTGTTGGTGTTGCACGTGGTGCTGTGAATGAAGATGCGAGTTTGGCGACTGACTTTGTGATCCTGCAGACGAAGACGGTGCCGCGGGCTCATAACCCCATACCATTGTACGAACACCGCAACTTTCACCCATTATCACGGTTGGTGTTCCTCTCGGAGGTGTTTGTGATGGTGTCTGCGGAGACAGCTGAGAAGTTGACGACGCGGATGACGAGGAGTGGTGCGGCGATGGCGATTGCGCTGGTCCTCCAGGTCGTATACTGCCCATAGGTCCTCCAATCACTTCAGGCTTTACACCATTAATTCTCGCATTTGACACCCATACCATACGTTGAGCTGCCGCAGCTGCCACAGCAGCAGCACCGGGCTGCATTAACTGTGGCAAACCAGCAGCGGCTGCCGCTGCTGCTGCAACGTGTTGCTGCACCTCATTCTTTACGCGGAACAGTATAGCCGCATCTCGGTTAGGGTGTCTCAGAGATTGCAAAGATGATGGATGCATAAGTGCCTGCGCCATATTACCCAAGGCCTGCGGAGGTGGTGGGGCTTGCTGAGCTTGTTGCTGGTTGGGAGACTGCTGCTGCATAAAATGCGGTGAATGGTGTCGCTGGGGCCCGTTGCCACCATTCCCGAAACCTGAGACATGGTTTTGCATTGACGGCGGTTCCTTCTTAATACGCATATGTTGCCCGCTACTCTGCTGAGGTTGCATCATATGTTGCTGCGGTGATTTTGATGACGAGTGCCGTGAACTGGGTGACATTGAAGCACTAGGTGACAACTCCCTCGAGGTCGGATTATTTTGCCTAGACATTGCGGCAGCTTGTTGCAGCAAATGCAACTGCTGCTGTTGTGTTAGATGTTGCATGGATTGCGTAAGTAGATGGTGATGTGAAGGCAACTGTAGATCATGTGGGGGACTATTTTTCCGCAGCTGGGGCTGAGTCAATTGTTGGTGCAAGTGATGTGTTGTGACTATTGGGGGTACAGGTGTAGGCGCTAGATATTGTTGCTGCTGATGGTGAGGATGTTGGTTTGGTGCAGGTTGATGGGACGTTGTAGGTATACAGTGCCCCGACGATGACGGCGATGATGTTGTAGTCGAAACACTTACAGCTGTGGAATATGGCAAATTTGATGTTTGCGGCGGCAGTTGGGATTCAGACTTAATACGAGATGGTGTCACCAAAACGGTAACATGTTGAGACTGCGCAGGAATTTTACTGCCCTGCTGTTGTTGCTGATGATAAGACATCATGCGTGTGGGAGAGGCTAAGATTCGCTCCTCCTTTACCGAACGTATCACACTCATATTGCTGTTGGGATTGGGCATATTACTTCCACCCATTGTGGCATGATTGCTATTCGCTGACATTGACAAAGACGTGGTCGTCGTAGGCTTATCGTCCATCGAATCAGGTGATGCCCGACAACTTCCTCCACCATTGCTGGTACTACTGCTGGCATTGCCGTTATTGTGGGGAGGAGTGGGCGTGGCTCTATTACTTATTGACAGCCGCCGATCGGCGCTGTCTGCCATCACCATTTCATTATTCATAGGCGGAGTCGATCGCACTGGCGCTGGTGGTGTCATCATAGTACTGGCCGTCGAGGATGCAGTCATTCCACATGATGAATGGATATCAGTCTGTTTTTGTTGTTGTTGCTGCTGTTGTTGCTGATGTTGTTGTTGCTGTTGCAACTGCATATGTTCGCTCTTAACAGCGACGGCAGCAGCCACGGCTTTCGCCGTCGCCATTACAACTTCCGCGGCCACTTGATGCTGAGGCAAGGCAGTCGACGAACATGTGGCAGGTGTTGAGGTTGTGGTAAGTGAAGTGGTAGCTGTGAGTGTCACCAGTGAACAGGCAATACTCGAACCGCCGATACCACCGCCACCTGCCCCGCCTCCCGAATCACACATTTTTGGCGACATGGGGGCTAACAGATCTGGTGATGAGGTTGAGGTATCGGCTACAGATTCGCCATCACTACTGCATCTTGAATCGATTTTACGTCGTTTCAGTTTTAAATCCTGAAAAAGGCTCATTTTATCGAGCTCGCTGTAAGGGCCACGGCTCAGTGTCATAATTCCTGTAATGAATAGGAAAAAATGTGTTAATAAAACCAACTTGTATGCAGAAATAATAAAACCCAGTAAAATGTTTCAGAGCATTCCAAGGAGGAGTAAGTATGGCAAAGTACAGTATACCTAACTGGGCTCATAAAATGGGTATACAAATACTCGTATGATATGAACGCAATGCTAAGTCCTTATATGAATTACAAATGCAACAATTTTATCTTTTTCGACACCCACTAAAGTTGTAAATTGGATTCCACCGTTGGGAGAAAGAAAATTTATACAAAACAATTGTATTTTGTAAATCTGCCTGAACGACTAAACTACAGATATAACACGTCAAATTTTAGAACTTTGATGAGTACAAATAAAGACAACTAAATGTTGTTTCCCCAAAAATCTAAAGTCGATTTGGAGTTAACCAAGTTGTACGTTTTAAAAATAATTTGAGACATACTTAAGTATTTAAGTAGCTGTTGTTTGTAGGCGACGGAAGAATCCTCAGTTTAGGTGGAGATATTATATTCCATCTCTCTCGCTCTCTCTCTCATCATATCGCTAGATCCAACAGTTCAACATCCGATGATTTCTCCCAGTCTGCCCACAGAATAATTTGGAATTTGGTATAAACTGAAATGGTATAAAAGAATTCTAAATTTGCGTTTTGTTGTTTGTTCGTTTTTTATATGTTTGAACATAAATTGAGGTCTTTGAACTTTTCCATAATTATCAACATTTTAAACGACTTAAGAAAGAGCCAAAGAAGAAAGACTGAGTTATGAATGAATCAAAAAAAGCAAAGAAAGAGAAATATCGTTTTATTCGAAGCTGTCAAGCTACAAAAGCCAAAAAAGAGTGTTTTATTCCTGAGACAAAAATCTGCGTTTGAAGAAGTGAAAGTATGATGGATTAATTACAATCGTGGTTTCTTGGCTTGAAATCAGATCAGCGAAAAGCGCAGAAACAGAAATACATAGCACGTTAGCATTTATATACATACAAATATTTCAAAGATTAGATATGAATATATATCGACATAAATCAGAAATTTCCAATGTACTTGAAACTTGTTTTAACTGGCAATTTCACTTTTAATTTAATGATTTCATAAAAACGTATAATAGCTGCCGGCCGACAATAACAAAACGATGTTGGTCCGAAGTCCTTGTGTTTGAAAGTTATAGCCATCTAAATTCAGAAAACTCCAAAAAAATAACTTGAAACTTAGCAGAATTTGTTCATACTCTTTTTAATATTCGTTTACGGTTCCGAATTTTGGAATACAATACAAGGGAGAAATACTCACTATACTTGGAAGACAAATCCAGTGCATATACAATTTCCATATCACTAATCAATAGTAGCATATTGGCGGTACAAAATACAAACCTAATTTCAGCCGTTTTTATAATATTTTCGAATACGAAAGATGTCGCCCCTCATAACAATGAAATTTAAAGAAAGGAGTTGCTACCCAATATAATTATCTACAGTTTGCTATACTTGAACCTAATGATGTGTTGACAGGGACGTGATACACTCACAAACCTAATTGTTTGAAAAGAGGTTGTAACAACCGTCAATTCAGCTGTTGCCACCGAATTGTAATTGCCACAACCGAACTATGGTTGTTATGACTGAGTTTAGTCCCCACAAATGAAATTAGGTTGATGCAACTTCTATTAGGTTGTGACAGCCTCTAATGCGGTTGTGACAACCTCGAATTCAGTTGAGATGGCATCTAATGTGGTTGTGACTACCTCTAAATTCGGTTACGGCTCATTCGGATATTTTTTCCTGAGGATATACGATCACTGCAAAAGTTGAATGAATTCGCGTGAATTCGCCTTTCTTTCCGGAGTATTATGTGAGCTGAGTGCCTTCTGACTTAGCATCGGCGCGTCAAGGGGGATCTTAAAATTTCAAATTACAAAAACGTTACAAACTTGTTATGCTGTTATGTATCGTGGATGTCCTGTTGCGAAGCATACTCGCAAAAAGTTATACGTGAAAAATTCTATCTCCCTATATTTCGGCAGGCGTCATCCGAGAATAGTCAAAATCAATCAATCGTATCAATCGATAGCTTTTCCATTGCACTATCTAAAATTCAGAGGGGGGTTAAAACTTTTAAAGATTGTACGACTTGTATAAAGCTAACCTCAAACATCTTCGATCTGTAAAAACTGATTTTATTTAAATTTTCGACAAAACTGTTTTATGGTACATTTTCACTGACGAAGTTTTTGATTTCATCGAGGTTTTGCATACCAATTGCCTTACAACGATTTGATATTCAAACCCGCGGCAGTGATGCCGATATTTTACATAAAATCAATACCGATAATCAATATGGTCCAATATTTTAATGACTGTAACTTTAAAACCAATATTTGTTTTGATTTTCTACAGAAGATGGTAAACTAGCTTAGTTATCATACGCATATTTCTTATAATTTGTTTTCTTATAATTTGTGTCAGATAATGGAAATACATATTTAAAAAAATATTTCTTTCAGTGTATAAATCATATAAAACAAAAATTTAATTTTATCAGATGGTGTTGGTCGTATATGCGGCTGACGTGATCGAATTCATCGATCTGAAGCGTGAAATTAACTGTACAGCTATTGTTCCTGCAATAATACCATGATGTCACGGGCTTATGGCATCATTTTCAAGCCGCAAATAGTCCGTTATCAGGGCGCGGTAATGTGCGCCACTCACCGTCTCGTTCAGTCCACCCTTATTTTTCAAGAAATGCGTACCGATGATTCCAGTAACCTATAAACCACACACAACAGCCTGGCAAATACGTCAAGGTTCCTTACCATTAATAAACAAATAGGCCTCATCGCGGAACAAAGTTTTCATTCAATCGATCTTCTTTAATATTTTCATGATGAAATGTCAAACAATACTGACCAGAAATACCATGGAAGTTTGATCTGCCATAAAATGCCAACTAGATAAAGTACATCTATATGAATCTCCCCGTTTTAAATGAATCGCCTGATATATATGTAAGTTTTTTAGTCATACATTTTAGTCATTAAAACCCATTCAAGCTCAAATAGAAAGTTAGCGAAGAATGTAGGGCGTGGTGATTTTAGTTTAGACCAGCTTATCGGATCCGAGGTTGCCAGCAACCTTTATACAGGCATAAAACTTGAGTACCAGTAACTATGTCGGGTGTTGATGTTGCCTTATTGCCAAAACTGAATCGATGTTAACATGCTATTCAGGTTGCTCAGTCAATCACATTCTCAATTTCGATACTATCCAAGAGGAGTCTGAAAATTGCATTACCAGATACTTAGTTAATTGATGGAAGTAGCGAGCTACTTCGAAATTTCTTATAGAGATTGCTGCAAAGAGTTTTGTCGTTATAACCAAAACTAACAAAGACCTCTTATAGAAATCAGCCTTAATTCACTTCCCGAACTGTGAAAATGTCGAATCGAATGTTGGCCAGTTTTTTCTGTTCCTCTTATTACACACTCTTGGTCGTCGGTGCGGCAATGATTATCGCTTAGTGACGGCGATACTATCGAATAATTAGCCGTGAAAACCCCCCGTTAGGAACCACCGTGAAACTGTAGGTCCCAAACACTGAGAGATAAACTGGAAAGCGCATAGCTCCTTGATTGTGATAAGCTCTTCCGTGTACCTTGCAATGGGAAAACATTTTTTTTTGCCACACACTTGGGGATGTTATGCTAGCGGTTATGCTGCAAGGTGTGCTAGCTTCCTCATACCGAATCTTTTGGAAATTTATAGTTATTGTATCAGAATATCTTTCGTTCCCGTTATATTGAAAGAAGTACTTGCGTTTTTTACACCTAAATGGAGGAGCACCCTCCATTTGCGTTGGATATTAGTGATTCTAGGGATGTTTAAATCCTTTGAACTAGAAAATCGTAGGGTTGTGGCCTAAGTGAATAATGTTATAATTTTAGTCACATGGAAATTGCTATGTACTATTAGTGTCTTGATGCCAGCTGCGTTAGAAAAACTATCGAACCACAAAAACCAAAGAAAACAAAAACGTTTAGAGCTCGTTCGTCCCTTTACGCGGCTGTGACTACACTTCTCTGGACCTTTACGCAAAACAGTTTTTCGGTCACTGGTCATCTTCGTTTCTTAGGTAACTTGTGCTTAAACATTGAATTGTGTTTCTCAGTCAATGGTTAACAATGATTTAACTACCTAATGCTGGTTGTTTAACCTGTAGTCAGACCATATGATTTTGACAGTCACGTTACTGCTTGTTGTTGCGCCTACATAGGGGTTTCTATACGGTTTTGTTAAAATGACTTCGATTTTAAGCGTTTAATTCTTATTTTAGATAATTCCATTTGGTTGTTCATCTTCTTGCTTTGTCATTTACCCTAAAACAGATGCTTGTTACAATAAGAATTAAAGGGATGCCATAATCGTTTACAATATGACGGCTTGCATTAACTCGCCACTGAAAAACAGAATGCTCAGTTAACCTCTAATTTACTTTCAATTATGATTAAGTAATCCGATAGTTAACTACCCACTTAGAAACTGGCCATAATGGAACTTGGATTCTGGATGCATGACTTGGATAAGTCTGAAGCGGCTATTAGACGATCAAGCGCGACTTGCCAGCGCGGCTTGTCATCAAGCCATTAAGCTCGTCTAATAGGCAAAAATGCGTGCTTGACAGCATGGCTTGATGAATATCAAATTTTTTTGTTATTTTGGCTTGCCATCAAGCAATCAAGCCACGTGTAATAGCTCTGCTGTCAAGCCCAATACAAAATTTCGTTTGAAGTTAACATTCGAAGTGTAAAGATGGCGTGGTTAGAACGCGGATTTTTGCAAGATTTCATCCAATTGTCTGTTCAGTTTTTTTTACACTAATGCTTGATGTGTGGGCTTGCTCGTTTAATACCAAACCATTTTTTTCTCATCAAGCCGCGCTTGATCGTCTAATAACCGCTTGATACGGATGGATACTTGAATCGCGTATCTGACTATAATATGTCGATGGTGGAATTTCAGAGGATATCCGGAGATAATAACCCTGACCGGAAGCATTTGGACAGATGGTAACTCTCCTCACTTACAGGAAATTTAATTTTTACTGATGGTTCCAAGATGGATTTCAGACTAGAGCTGGGATCTTTAGCGAGAACCTCCAAATCAGCTAGTTGCTAAGATTGCATGATAACTGTAGTGTCTAAAAAGCTGTCGTGTTCATCAAGCGGGCTATAGATAATCTACTGGAGTTGGTCCCATTTGGTGTAGGAGATAATATCATCTTCGTGGATAACAAAGCGGCAGATATAGCAGAAAACGAGGCAGCTGACGCTGGCACCAGAATATGTTGTGCTAGTTCTAACTCATATCTGTGCCTATGGTCTGATTGAGCTGTCTGTTGGCTAGATGAAAAATCAATTCCACTCTGGTTGGCGAGACTGCAAGATTCCACGGTGCTTTTAGCCGATGCTGGTTTCGATAAGAACCCAATGAATGGTAATTGGGAAACCCCGATCTGCATCTTCTCATTGGGGGTTAACCGTTACTGTGATGTGGGAGGCTCAACCAGTCAATGAGCTAATGGAAAGGATTGTTTTCTGTCGTTTTTTGTGGGGATGAAGAGGAAATAGAGACCATCGAAGACCTGCCATGTCAATGTAGAACTATGCAGCACCGGATGTTGCGCTGCTTTGGCGAGTTTGTTGTGGAACACATGCACTCTCTTCGTGTTGTTGATACTGCGGGACAGGCGTTCGTGCGAGGACTAAAATAGCTCACACGCTGAGTGTTCAGTTCCTTCCTTTCTCTTGATAACATTTTTATTTTAGTGTATATATACTTATATTTATAAATATTATTAATTTTATTTATTGATTACGACGATTTGTATAACAATTATATCTTGTTTGTTTTCTTTATTTCCTATTGTATAACTCCCATCATTTCATATACTTCTCTGGCTACCAAAATGTCCTTTCTTTTTCTCTAGCTATATACTCATCTCAGGACAATCACAGTGGGTCAACAGAATCGAGGATTAAACTTGCATAGTTGGTAGGGAGCAAAGCGATAAAATTTATCAATTTGAAATGTCGACACGTGGCATTGCTAAGACTGACAGCAGAGAGCGGTTTATACCGATTAGGCCTGGCCATATATTGCACACCTGACCGACCACATGTGTTTGATGCAAATTACTCACCACTCCCCGCTGCTAATTTCGTATGCTCTTCGCTCACATTTCGTTTGGTTCTTTTGCAAATTTTGTTTCACTTTATGTTTGTCTCATTCGAAATGTCTGTCTATCGGTCTGTTTGTCTATAATAGCTTGGTTTTAGAGGTCAACAGGAAAACAATATAAAATGCAAATTATTATTATTACTTGTTTGCGTCTACAACAGCGCAGCATTTATTGCCTCGCTGTTTTTTCGTTTTGTCTGAAATTTTCTGTTAAGACTACTGGGTTATTTGAACAGAAATATGATGAAATTTTTACGGAAATGATCAGAAAGTTTTGCAGGTATTATTTCGTTTTGCAATGGCAGAGACTACAAAACTATCCAACATCAGAACGGAATGGCAGGGATGTGAATGTATGGATGTGTGTGTGCATAAGTTGCAACAATCTGAGGTGCATTGGTTAGACTGCGCGTTCATTTTACACAAAACGCTGGTTTGACACACCTCTCAGAATAAAGCAAGATATTGCAGGAACCATGTATATGTTTGCAAGCATTGTTTTCATGAATTGAAGATATGCAGATTTTATGTATCTATGTCGCGATTTTGTTTTCAAGAAACGAAGCCACATGTAGATTACAAAAACATATATTATAACCTACTAGTCATTGTCCTTGAAAAGGTCATTAAGGAGAAACTCTCACTAACTATTTGTTGATGAGAATGAAGTACTTCCCTCAGAACAATTCGGGTTTCGTAGGGAACACAACACAATCCATCCACTAAAGCGGATAAAAAAAGAAATTATATCTAATTTTGAACAACAAAAGTCTACTGGTATGATCCTTTTGGATATTAAGGCAGCTTTTGATTCCGAGTGGCATGACGGTTTAATATATAAAATGGTCAAGCTAAATTTTCCAAGCGAACTTATTAAAATTATTCAAAGCTTCTTACAAAATAGAACGTTTAAAGATTTTATAAATTCTCATTCGTCAACAGTTTTACCTATCACAGCTGGCTGCCCACAGGGGTCATGTCTGTCACCATTATTGTATAATATATATGTACACGTATGATATAAAATTAAATAAATGTTTAAATCAATTTTTGCTGATGAGCTGCGATTTTAAGCTCAGAAATTTTAGTGTCGGATATCACGAGTAACCTCCAATCTGCGCTGTCCGTATTAATCAAATATTTTCATAAATGGAAAATCTTGATGAACGGTGATAAGAGACAGGGAATTTATTTCACAAGGAAACGCAAGGAATGGTTTATTCCTCAAACTAACATTATTATAAATAACATAGAGATTCAATGGGAACAAAAAGTTAAATACTTAGGCGTTATGCTAGACACAAAAATGAAATTTAAAGACCATATCCCATTTGTAATAAGTAAAGTAAATTTGTTGATCTTAGTCCAGAAAACAAAATGTTAATATTTAAGTCAATATTTCAATCGGCGATATACTATTTAGCGCCGTTGTGGGCCTCCAGTGCCAGCTGTCATCTGAAGAAATTGCAGATTGCGCAAAATAAAGTGCTTAAACTTATTTTAAATCTTCCCTTCTATTATTCTACGAAACGACTCCATGAACAAGCTAAAGTGGAACTGGTTATCGATAGGATTGAAATATTGAACCAAAGTTTTAATTTGAGATGTACTGCATCAAGATTTCCTTATATTAATGAATTAGCCTATTCATAGTTAGTCTGTAAGTAGTCTTAAGTTTTATCATAATGAAATTAATATTCATATAGGTTTTTTGTAAATTTTTGCCTCCACTTGTAAATATTAATCTCAGAAATCAATTTCGCAAATCATTAATTATTATAAAGCAGAAGAAGATATAACTCTTAAACTCTTACATAGTATTTTATAAGTATAACGACAGTGTAAATATTATAAAACTAAATAAATTGAATTGAATTGAATAGCAAGCATACACAATGTGTTTGAACTCAAGTACATATACAATATTTGCGACAAGTTACAAACACTTTATATTTGCATCCAAACAACTAAAACGGAAAAACATTTCAGCAAAAAATTTAAAAAAAATTAAAAATTGTTCTAAATAACTTCACAATTCATTAACAAACAGTAGAGTTATGACGTTTTAGGAAATAAATAAATAATATTTAAATATTTGTGTTGTTAAGTCGTACATAGCAAAGACAAAGAAGAAGAAAACTTAAGAATCGAATATCTTCTGAAACCGTCCAGCGATTGATTTAATTCTCTAGAAGTACAACAACAACTAAATGTACCTTTCAGAAAAAACCCAACAAATCAATTAAACACCACCTACCACTCAAACATTTTTTTTGTTTTTGTTTCCAATTTTAACAATTTTCGGCGTAATGCTGCGCGAGCTTTTATCTGCTATTGTATTTAAATTTTTCCCAGTCTTATACGTCTTACCTTACAGTATAGGGAGTCATGTCAGATTATTATTGTTGTAATCTTTATTTCATTGATTATGAGGAAACGGCGAGATAACTTTTTTAAAAATTTTTTTTGAATTTGAATTTAACATGGATATATAATTATAAAAAAATATGAAAAAATTAATACATACATTTTTATGTTAAATGAAAGTGCTGCCAAATAAGCAAAATAACAATGCTGCTTGATGCTGTTTGACAGCAGCTGACAGTTGACGTTTAGTAAATTAAAATATCAAATAAATAAATTCATTTGCTTATGTTATTTATCATTTATTGTTATATATGTTTTCTGTCTTATCGGATGGCGTATTCTACGTTAAACTTAATGGCCGTGTCTATGACACAGCCTGCAGGGACACTCCGTGGCCGAAGGCCTCGGACAACTGTCTGCTGTTTTTTTTAGATATTTTTCTTATCTTTCTTAACTTTCAAAACAAAGTATTTGTTTTTGTTTTCGAGAAAATAAATTTTAAATATTGGGCGTGATGATGCGCAGGTAGCAGTGCAACTTATAAAGAATGTCCAAAAACTCCCGCTAAACTTGAATTTAGTGCCTTGTGTGCGGTATAGTATTGTTGACCAGGAAAAAAGACAGCATGACAGCAGACAGTTCAGGATTGTTAAAAATTCAACTCTAAATTAAAGAACAACGCGAGTTCATTTTTGAGAAATATTTATATAATAAGGGGTTTCGAACAAAATCATCTTCAGCAATGGGTCTTTTCCATCTAGATGGCGTTGTTAAATGCTAAAAACGTCGCATTTGGGGTTGAAAGAATACACGAGTGATTGTTGGCAAACAAATGCATAAACAACGTGTCGCTGTATGGTGTTGAGTTTGGGCTGGTTCCAAAATCTATAGATTTTTCTTTTAAAACCATTGGACAACGATTTTTTTTGACATTTAGGGGTACTTTTTTCCAGTATGAATTTTATGACAGACCAAGCTGTCACGATATTTTTGTTGAAAGACAGGGTACCTGTATTCAACGCAATTTCAGGGAAAGCGAAAGCACAAAATTAATTTTTATTTAAGATTCAATAAAGTTACACTTCCATCTAAAATAAATCCCATTCAGTGAAATGTGCGTTAAACGAAACAGTAGTTTGTCGCAAACATTTTTCGTTTCTCGTAAAATTTTTGTTTAGTTTGAAGTTACTGTAACTTGTTTGTAGAAGAACAGTTCATGGAAAGTTTTCATTTCTCGTAAGCGTTTGGACTTATTATTATGCATCGCTTGCAGTAAACGTTTTTTGGGTTCTCGTAAACAATTTTATTTATTTATCACAAAGAAAGTGATACGTTTGATTAAACACCTGTTCGTTTTCCATAATCTCCTTGCGTTTGGGCGCAATGAAATTTTTCTTTGCGTGCAGGATTGATGGAGTGATAGTATGTAAACCAACTGAACTCGTAGGCGGATGATTGACTTACGAAATTTAAAATATTCTAAGAAGATTGAGGAGTTTAGGATGCCCAAGCTAGACTGTGTAGTGCAATCATTATCTACTGAGGCAACGTACATCGGTTTAATTCTATACATGCAAAATGAATATTGAGGAACTGATGGAGGCTGTGCTTCCCAAAAGATAAAAGCTGGGACTAAGTCCAAAAACCGTTTACTGGTTAAAAGTCTAGAGTAGTGAAGCATCCATATATATATATGTCATATGGATGCTTGGCTTTGGAATGCCTTGAATTAGTGCAATCTACTGAAACTGCTGAATTAGGTTCAAAGTAACTGTGGTCATGTGTACTAGGAGGAGCACACTTTAACAACCCTAGTGGCTTTTGCCAGAAGGAATTTTATATTTGTTTTTTTTAGCTTCAAGAAGATCCACTGTTTGCGACTAAAAGTTTATTCAGGGGTTATGCCCATGTCAGCGTACTAGCTACGTCTATAAGAAAAATTTCCATATATGTGCTGAAGATCAACTTTGGTATGGTTTATGGGCCGGTGAAATTATTGGGCTACGGTTCTTCATAAATGAGGCCAGCTTGAACGTAACTGTGAATGACGCCCATTGTCATGCCATGATAATGGACTATTTGCTGGCTAAAGTTAAAACCCGTAATTGGGGTGACATTTGGTTCCCATAAGAAGGCGCACAGTGTCGTGATATCTTACTAAGATTGACTAAAAATTAAAGAAGTTGTTGTAGGTCAACGACATTTTGCACAGGTAGTATTTAGAAGAAAAAACGACAAGCAATTATGTTTGATCCAAATCCGTCAGAGGAAACGTCCAGATCCCAAATATCCTGACAATCAATTCCTGTACAGATTTCCTAAAGCTGCAAACCGAATTTGGCAGAATGCATTTCTAAGGTGCATTAAATCATTGTACCAAATTGCTGAATTTGGAGCAAGAACATGCGTATCCTTACAATATATTCTGCAAAGAAATGATCATAAAAGCTGCAAATATTGACGAACACCATTGACTGACCTGCATTTAAATTCCACTAAATTCTAAAAACTAAACCTCAAAATATTAATTTTCAAATATTTATTTTAAGTTTTACCAACATTTTTGGGAAAAAATTTCTATATTGGATTTAAGTTTTTATCATAGAAGAATATTTATTACAGATAAATAAATGTTTAATTGTGTAAGAAACTCCAACATCGAGTTCAAGCATTTTCACGACACTGTGCAGCACTACTGGGCGGCGACACTTCTCGTAAAATCTTGACATTTTTGCGACAACAATTCGGCTAATTAATTTCGGGTTTCGGACCGGTGAATTGCCCGACTACATCATGTGATATCACTATTCTAGACTTTTTGTTTGCAACTACGTAAAGTCAACAGTCCAGTCTTCACGTATAAGCTCACGGCATTCACCAAATACCACCAAAAATGCGCGAACGCGTCATCGAACGTTGGAACTACAGAATGGACCATGATGATAAGCGACCAACACTTGACAGCAATAATCTCTAAAAACTAAATGTAAGGAGTGGTTTGTTTTGTATGATAATAAAGATTATCGGATAAACTTGAATTTGTTATCACTGAATCACCCATTATTTATGACGGTAAATTCAATCAGACAAGATGGAATGCTAATTTTGCAGTCAAGAATTAATTGTTCGTCCGTCCGCGAACCGGGCGCATGTATATTTCGAGTTACATTGTGTATGTGTGTGTGCCCAAAACATGTGCTAAGAAATGAAACGCAGCGTCAAGAACCACGGCGGAAGAATCGTCACTACCATTAACAGTAAACTCAGCTAATAGTAGCGCCGAGAATGACGACGTGATAAACCTTGACAATGAGAGAAATCTTTTTGCATAATAAATTAACTTAACGGCGGCAATCGGCGATACCAAATCAAACTGCTAGACAAAAGTAGCAACACAAATGTACACCTACCTACTACACACATCCATACATTTGTTTATAAATAAAAGATTAAAACAAAAGCATACAAATATTCAACAATGAAACAACAACAAACGTGGTGGACCCCCTACATCGCGCCAGAATTGGGTGGCCGGGTGCTACAAGTGTGACGTGAAGGGGCTTGTCATGACATATTTGTCTATTGAAATGATCTTCTAAGCAGGGAGACAGTTCGAACTGGGATTCGCATTTGATCGAATTCACATTTATTCGAATTTATTGCGCAGGTTGATTTAACTTCCTGTGAACAGGACAACTAAATGTTTACTTCCGTAACTGGCCATTGGATCATTGTGAAAATGCCTACAGGTTTATTGATTTCTAATACTGCGAATTAATTTTCATTATTTATTAAAACAATCAATCTAAACAATCCAGCAAAATATTTGTTTGAAAACACCAGTTGTGCAGCATCCTATACTGTAAAGCAACCTGTCCTAATCCTGCTTCTACCATTGATTATATTTATTTATTTGAATTTTGTATTATTTTAAAATTTTTTGTTGCTAAAGTAATAAATGTTTTAAAATTAAAATTGATTTCATTTAGCCTAGATATTCTCAAATAATTGCCAAAAGCCAGGAAACATTTTCAAGATATAAATTTTTGACAAGTACCTCGAGTACCATATGCGTTAACTTCGACATGTCGGCATGTTTTTGGTATGTTTTGACTAGCGTAATCGAAATATAAGATATAATATTTAAAGTTTGACAGCTGCTAACATTTTTCTGACGTCCGAGTTATTAAAATTTTGGGTCACACTGTGCACCACCAATGATGTCCTAATGTTCAGTGTTACACCAACTCAGCTATGCCCATGTGATATTCTATCTTAATCGAAGAGGCCATTTAGTAATGACTAACTTATTTAAATTCTTTTTTCACGAAATTCCCCGCTGTGTGATGGCACCATGTCTGACTACAAAGCGGGAGATGAAGATCCCAGCCGAATTGAAACAAAATATTATTTTTCACTTTGAATTTTATTACTTTTAAAAATTAAAATTGTCTATATTATTGTAAAAATATTAAAAAATAGGCAAACATTTTTGAATTAAATTTAATGCATGAGAAATTCAAACTACAAGCTAACAAGCTCAGGAACATTTTTCTAAGCGACAAATGGTTGGTTTATGTTGGAACAATGGACAATTCAGTTAAGCATATCTAGTTTCGAACTTCGTGACAAGTTCATCATCAGATGCCTAACTACTGTGCCTGAATTTATTCCACTATAATATTCAAATTAGTATCGACCGAAGATTCCACACACTCAAAAGTCGTTAATTCCTACACAAAAAGGAAGTTTTTTCCTCCATGTTCTTACTTTTATCTTGCATTCTCGCAACGACATTCCTTGAGCGACATCTATAGTTAAATGTGAGGAATATTTACAAAATGAAATTTATTCGCCTACCAGAGTTTTGGTCCAGTGGGTGGTCCAAATACAAGTAGCTTTTTGAATGATATGTTATTTTGATACTGACAGCTTTTACCGTCCGAAATCTTGGCTGTCTGTCAATATCATGCCTCCGCAGAATGAAATGAACTGGTTGAACATAATGTGATGTGTTGCCCAAACTGCGGGTTTATTGAAAAAACGTTTCGACCGAAATGAAACACTATACTTGACTTTGTGCAGAAAGTTATTGAGACAGGCTTGATAGTGGACAACACTCACTGAACAAGTTTCCGGCCGGAAAGTGCCTGTGCGTTTGTTGCAGCACAAAATCGGTGTGTGGAAGATGACCAGTTTATGAAGTATAAGTATTGTGATGTTTACTTACTTTGGGGTGTATTTTATGGAATAAATATTAAAGGATAACAAAGGGATAATTTTGAAAATATTAATTTTATTTTATTATGACATGATTTCCACAAGGGGAAATTGTAAGCGAACTTTCAAAAAGACATGTTCAATAGAGATGTCAATAATAAAATTCAAACATTATATTTTTCGTTTTTGGTTAATGTATGAGTAATTCATAGTACAAGTTTACAAGTCATGAACATTTGACTAGTGACTAGTTTCGAACTCCGTGACAAGTTCATCATCAGATGCCTAACTACTGTGCCTGAATTGATACCATCGGTTGATCGTCAATCGTATATATACAAACTCAGTTCTGCAATTCACACGTGCGAATTAGTATCGATCGAAGATCCCTAAGTATCAACATCACTGAAAGGCCTATAATTCCAACAACAAAGACAGAATTTTTCCACCATGTTCTTCTTTTCCTCATGCAGTGCTTTGGGGCGAGTTTTTATCTATATCACAGAGTTGTATTTTTTCGTGTTATAACATTTTTTGAAGACCGTGCTACTAGTATCAGTTACATTTATATTTTTATAAATATATCTTATATTTTTCAAAATATTTACTACAATCAGCCTTTGTTTGGCACAAGCAAAATGTAGATATTAGAGGCAAAAAATATTAATTTCAGTGCAATAACTGCGAAACTGTATGATATACAGATCAAGAAAATGGAAGGCAAAAATCAAATACTATTTTCAATACTGAGAAAAGTGCAAATTTAAAAATCGAAAACAAAACTGAAAATGTTTGTGCGTATTATGATCAACTACGTTAAAACAAAAATTTTAAAATTGTTGTTTTTTTGTAATCGAAAGATAAGAAACTAGTAAATTTTGGATTAATTTCTATAATATGCGCAATTATTCAATTATTCGAATTATTTCAATATAACACTCGACCCATTAGCTAATGTAGTGTTTTTCAAGACTCCAAAATGTTTGCTAGATCAAAGGTTACTGCATTTTTGCCGCTACAAATCGATTTTGAACCACTGTGCGTCATTACAAACTAAGTTCTGCAACATATGATGTTGGAAATGGGCAGGGGTTTCTGTTGTACTTTTCTCATTTTCCGTCAATTTGGTGAGGGTGTTGAGTACAATTCGTTTTGCACAACATTTAATGTTCTTCTGAATTTAAAATGTACCTTATAACAAAATTTTTTTCCATTCTTTTAATTTGTTTCACATAGCAATTTACATTGGCTGACCAAAATCTAATAACTTATCAACGAACAAGTGTTCGCCACCTATGGGCCTGTATATTTTTGTCATTCAGATATGTTTCTATTTCAATTGTGTTTTATTACAAGGTTTGTTTAACATATCACGTCTTCTATCTACTAGTGAACAATTGAAAGAGTTAGAAGTAGGGCTTGAACTCACATTGGCTGACGATCGTTTCGAAGTTTATGACTCTTCTCTGCAGCGCCTCTCAACGTTCTATGCCAGTGACCGTTTCTTCAAATCTGTCACTAATTTTAAAAATGTATTTCCTCTTTTCCCCTCATCTATATATGTCTCGTGTGAATATTTTGATTTCATTACAAACACGTTTATCTCTCCCTCATACAAGCAATGGTATTGATGTGGTTACATTTGATTATCCAAATAATACGATCATTGCAACAAATTCTAAAACAGTTTGCTGGGTATAACTTAATTTTATTACACATTTGCAGTGCATACTCTTAATTTTACGTAGGGCTTGTTTATTATTCCATCGTAATTGTCATACAGATACGTAAGACGTTTACGAATCAAACGGAAACAGATTTTCATCACTTCGTGTTTTCCTCTGTTTGTGTAGGTAAAAATGTCTTGTACCCAGTTTCTTTAAATACAAAACTAGTCATTAGTCATATCGACTTAAAAATATGGTATTGATGTTCATAGCTATTAAGTTCGAATCACATGCTTATGTTTGTGTGGCAAACACGTTTGAAATCGCTCTTGTCGTGTTAAGCTTTTCGGTTGTTAATCAAATTGCAAATACAACAAACGGAATTTATAGAAATTGATTTGTGTACAACGAAAACGCCAATGGCAAATACTTCCGCAAACTAAAAACGCATATATGTATGTATATTAGGGCGACTTGGGAGAAAACGATGGAAAAGTTTCTGTACTGAAATGAGTCTTTATATGGTGGTATGGTCAAAATATTATAGCTCTAGGGGAAGCCTTTTCCAAACTAACACGTTTTTTAAACACCTGTTAAATCATTCCTTTTATTTATTTTCCTACATTTGAGCAAAAATATGTCTCCCTTCTTGAGTACCTAAGGCCTTGGAGTCGTCATCATAAAAATCATTGATAAAAATTGCAAAAAAAGTTAAATATTTCTGCTCCATAGAAAGGGTTTCCAAATGTTACGATACAGATCCCAAGACCTTAGGAACTTTCAATGGGTGTAACTATTTTTGGCCAAATGTATGATAATAAATACAACACTTATTAAACCCCCCAACTTGTAGAGGAGATTTAAAAAAGGGTGTAGCTCACTGAAGGCGTATCCTACGTTAGTTTTTAGGGGAGGAAATGTTTTCCACTTTTTTCGTGAGTTGGTTTAATGCAGGTCGATAAGAGCTTCTCACAATAAGTAATCGGGACCTATAATTTTACACCGACTTCGAATAGATGTTTTTGTGGTTTATTACGTTTTGGGTATAATAAGAGAGGTGTCACATTAAATGAAAGAGAATATGGGCATCAATCTCAATTTGTTTCATTCAAACCGACAAATTCTAGCAAATTCTAGTAAGAAAATTCGTTATAGTAAATTATTATCGTTCAACTAAGGAATGAACTTATACAAACACAAATATGTATGTACGTCAGTGTTCCCTTCCTTACGCTCCCGGGTGCGAATACTTAATCGCTAAATTAATAAAAAAACATCTGCCAAATTTCATTGAGTATACGATTCTCTAAGTAAAACATTATTCGTGTTTTTAATCTCATTTTGTTTTTCTTTGCATCATCCTGTCAACAACACCATGATACGCAACATGCATTAAATTGGCATAGGTCGTCTTGATTGTTCCTGTATATGTATTAGTTATACGACGTGCAAATTATTAGCGAAAACTGAACAATAAACGTCTCAGCCATAGAGATAGAGAGGGAAACAAAAATTCCACAGTATTTGCACAAAGACGAGTTGCCAGACTGTTGATTTATTTCAGTCCATGAATGCACAATTCTTACGGATTAGATTATACCGCGAGTTCATTGAAGAGGTTTTTGATTTTATTGAGGGGGTTTTCTATACAAATTTGACAATCAAACCTCGACAAAAGTAAAACTCTGGTCATTGAAACCGGGGTATTAAACTAAAAAGAAGATATGTAAATTCAAAATTGCAATAAATTCTGTCAGAGAAAACGACAAATCTATATCACATTTGGTATTAATTGAATTGTATTCTTTTCAAGCACGTAAGATAGGTTCAAGGAGAGCATAACTACTTCGATGCATAGGAATATTAAAATATTCATTGGAACGAAGACTTCTAATGAAGAATGTCCCAAAATGCACGCAAGACTGAATTGTAATTGCATTGTTCTCGGGATCTTTGACAAGTGGCCACATGTCGCCCACATAGTAAGGCAGAGCTTCTTACAACCAGTGAGCTGTGCACTTTCTAGTTTAATACTCACTGATTGGGACCTACAGTTTTACACCGGTTCCGAACGGTATTTTGAGGAGCTTTTCATGGCTAAATACTCGATAGTGTTGCCTTCACTATGCGAGGTGACCGTCGCAGAGAAAAATTTAAGGTGGTCTGAGCAGGGATCCAACCCAGGATCTCATGTACAAGAGTCGCGCCCACTAACCATTGGAGCACCGAATCCCCCATTATGAACAATAAAATTAGATTATCATATTATTGCCGGATTAGCGGCATTTTTGAAAAAAATCGTTTGACGATGGCTCAATGCCGTAATCTACACCAAACAGTGACACGTTGCACAGTGGGGGATTTCTCAAAACAAAAATTTAAAATAATTCAGCCGCTTCTAAACGGCTGGACCGATCAACATTAAATCGAATGCAAGACATTTCGGAACGTCATAGACCCACTGCATCCACACAGTGGAAGCCTAAAGTTGACTGTCTCGGCCATCAAAACAATTGGAACCCTTGCGAAACTTTTAATGTAATTTTATTTTATATACATATACATATTTGTGTGTTTGTAGCTGTACTAAAAACCTACAAACGACATTCTGGCAGGTTTAGATTTGCTTCTAAGGTTCTCGAGATATTTGAGAAACTATTTTTTTGTATAAGATGTTGCCTCATTTTTTCAGTTATTTTAGAATGTTTGTCCGCAAAATTAATTGCGGAAAAAGTGTTACAATAATATATTATAAAATAAGATAAAAACCTTCACCCTATGTCGGATCTATTACAAATTTGTTAATGCGAATATGATTTGTCATGTTATTTCGTTATATATATCTGTCAAATCCGTATGGTACTTGTCATTCTATCCTTCACCTTACACACCGTAATAATCCATGTGGCAATACCGTTTACAATAACGGAAGCAGAGTGCAATTTAGCAATGTGGTAAGCACACACAGTTGGGTTTCATTCAGCAAAGAGCGCGGTTGGATGCATTTATAGAGAGGCGTGAAAATGTAGTTTAAAGTACAATGAAATAAAAAGAAAAATATTACGTCTGGTTCTCAGTTGGATCCATCTAGGATTTTATTTTGTTTTCAGACTAATAAATATAATCATCATTGTTTACAAAGCTATGACGATAGACTAAAAACGAGTCTTTGTCTTTATTGTAACACAACACAGTCAAGTTATCCAATCACTCACTTCGAATTTCTCATATATCAACTCGTTTGTAAAGTTTATTAACCTTTACACATTACATGCTTTTAATGCTGTTGTTGTTTGCCCACAAAGCGTCGTACGACCAACTAAACAAACGAAAAAAACCTCGCCAAACAACAAATGTGATTGTAGTGTAAATACAGAAGAACCAACGAATCCAAAAACGACAACACCGACAAAGGTTTCGATCCAAGACAGAGAGAAAGAGAGAGAGAGAGAGGTGAGATAAGAACGAGCAAGTGACAGAGGCCTATGCGATGTAATAACCCTACAAACGAACTAAAGGTGAGAATTAAGCAAATAGACATTTGTAAACAAAATACGAAAAGTCAATATCAAAAATAAAATTAATTCGAAATGTTTATTTACGAGCTTATCAAAACTTCAAACAAAAAAATGTAGTTTTTGAATTTAGGCTTGTGTGCGTATCTCTCATTTGAAATAACAGTAATAACAATAAAAGCCAAACTAATAAAATCGAGAGCATTTGCGGTTATGGAGATAAATGCCGTAGCCTGATTCATAATTTCATACAATTCGGACTAATATATAATCGATAACATCTGGTTCGTTCAATTCTCTAAAAGCCAACCACTTTTAAAAAGATATTATATACATTTTTCTTATGTAAGTTGCATAAATATTTATTTTTTGGAAAAAATATTTACATACATATAAAAAATATCTAAATTTGAGTTCAAAACTTCCTCAAATTTAGTTCACACAAAATTTAATCAATTGTAGTAAATTTGTACTTAAAATTAAATATTTAACTTTACCAAAGGATATTTTACTTAATCAGAATACACGTCACGTCCGTATGAACTTCAAATAATGAAATAAGTTTTCTCAAATTTTCTACAATAAATTTAATTGAAATGAGTACAATTGTTTAAAGTTCGTAAAAAAAGTTTACCATGATAAGGAATGTTTGCAACAAAGAATAAACAATAATAAGAAATATAACAAAAATTTCGTAAAATGCACCAAAACGTCTAAAAAGTCTACTAACGATTATAAAAAAGAAATACCAACTAGTAATACAGAAATATGCCAAATAGTATAAAAGTAGGTAACAAAAAATACAAAAGTATACCAATAATATAATATATAAATTGTACCAAAACTTTCATAGACTTTACAAAAATCACATAAATTATACCAAAATTTGAGTATAATATACCAAAGAGTGCCAAAAAGGTACATGGCCTTCGGTGGTGCAATGGTTAGTGTGCGCTGCTCTTGTACATGGGAACGTGATGTCACCTCGCATGAAAACCTTATCAAAATACCGTTCGGAACTGATGTAAAACTGTCCCAATCAGTGAGTCTAAAGCTAGAAAACACAGCTCATGGATTTGAGAAGGTCTCCCCAATCACTTCATGGAATGTAATGGGACATCATTTTTTTATATAATGTGGAGCAAAAAATATATAAAGAGTACGAAAAGCTACATAGAGTGTACAAAACATGTACCAAAAGGTACATAAAAAGTACAAAAAGTATACATACATACATACTGTACCAAAATACTTTAACAAAAAATCTACATCAAGTGTACCATGAATGCATTAAAAAGCACTTAAAGTGTACCAAAACGTACGTAAAGTGTACCAAAGAGTGCAAAAAGTGTACATGAAATGTTTACCATAAAGTACTACTTTATACTTTCTCTGTTTTGATACTTAGTCTTTTTTGGTGCATTTATGGGACACGATGTACTTTGATGTGTACGTTTAATGTCCCTTTCTGATGCTGCAATTTATGTACTTTTTGCCCTGTTTATGTACTTTCACGTTATTTTCTTTGTGGTAACTGTTATAAAGTTTTAGGAACATATTAAGGCAAATAGATGGTCTATGTAGTTTCATTTACATTTTATATACTTTATGGTAAATTTTATGTATTTTGTGGTACAAATATGGTAAATAAATAAATAATTTTTTGCGTCTCGCGGTCGGTTCCCGATCAACTGCCGAACGGCTCATTTTATTCGACTGAGATGACAAATATCATGTGTTTTCTTTGTTCTAAGACACCCACCAACAAATCTATGGTCAAAAATAGTCATAAATTAACTGATAGCAGTAACGACGGCTTTTCAATTTTTGGTAACGTGACTATAAGAAATTCGAATTTTTACGTCCTAAAGGTGGCGCCAAAAGATTACAAAGGGTAAAAAAAATGATTTCTAGCTTGTTCTATTTAAAAATCCTACTTACGACTAATAGGCCTTCTAATGTGTTTCCTTTCTTGTGCAATGGTTTAGGGTGTAGTTTCGATCCCTGCTCTGACCTTACATTTCTATCGTTGATGATCACCTTACTTAGTGACAGTGACATTTTAGAGTTATTCGCAATGAAAAAGCCGTTTTGGAATCAGTGTAAAAATGTCGGTCACAAATCAATGAGTGTAAGACTAGTCCGTTTCAGTCCTTCAGTCCGTTTATTGGAAAATATTTATTTAATTTAACAATATCAAGACACTTGCTATATTCAGTGTTGAGAATTTTGTATATTACCTTCACAATTCCCATTTAGATGATGGTTGTTATCGTAACTTTATGTTGATTGTCGGCCACACTCTACAAATAAGTTTATTGCAAAGTTATAGAGATTGTACCGGATATCACCTATAAGGACTGGTGATCTCTACTACGCTCACATGCACTTTCTATTATTTTAGACCTACTAATCGAGGCCTATAGTTTTAGGGCAATTCGGAAGGATTAAGTTTAAAGGAACGTTTTCATGCCTAAGTATTAGATAGTGCCGTCCTCAGTAAGCCAGTTGCCCATAAATGTGCAGACTGGATCATGACATGAACCCGTGGTCTCATGTTTATTCATTGCACTTTCAATGCTCTCAGATAATATGAAATAAAATAGTGGGACTTAAATTTGAACGATTCTTGGTCCTCTACAGACACCGACCATAATACAAAGTACTAAACTAAATACTGAACTACTAACTCGATATATGTATCTAAGTCGTTGCCGCAGGCGCTGTTGTTATTGTTGACTTGTATATTTATAATTGTATTCCATGACATCGCTGCTGCCGCCGTCTCACCCTCACAACGCTTGAGTGTGAGAGTTTCTTTTCCATAACTCAGTGAATAGTGAATAAAACCATTTGACCCATTTTCATTATCAGCCATAAGATTAATTCTAAACAATACACAAAGCACAGTGATATGTATATGACTATATGTAGCCCCTACAACTATGACTGCTGTTGTACTGCTGTTCAAATAATTTCTATTGACTCACTCAGATATAGTTTGCAGCGATATTGAGGGAATAACACAGCAATTGTTCTAGGTAGGAATATCTAACAAAAATGTTCTCTAGTGTAATTTAACTCGATAACAGCAGCTGTTTCTTTTTGCTTTCTTTTGTTGAAAAGAAAAATAAACGGGTATCAGTTTTGGAGTTCATACGACCCATCCATCCAATTCTCAGTGTGACGGGGAATTTGTATGACACTTTATAAAAGTAGTTGCTGCTTTCGCGTGTCCATAAATTAAGGGCCTAATCGTGTAAGTCACTTCCACATTCACCTCATTTTTCGACATCATCCCTTGACTAAATTAAGAACCGGAAGTATGATTTTGTGTTAAAATATGTATTCTTTCTGTTCATTTATACATAAAAATTTACTAAAATCTTCCAGAAAGTACCTAGTTTGTTTATTATGTGACGTCAAAAATTCCACGTGAAGTGAATGTGACTTGTGAGGCCGTATACGTCTCCGTTAAAAACTGTAATGGAGGTGAACAAAATCAGCGGCTTTTTAAATTTGTTGATTTTAAATGCGGTGATTTTCAGAAATTCCAGTTTCGTCCTACAGAGGGTATTTGGATTTGCTAAGACGATACATTAGCTGTGTTCTGATTACTTTGCTGCACTTAAACTACACCATTTCAATTGAAATTCGAAGTTTCTAATTGAAATTGAAAATACATCAGTAGAAATGTAATAAACGTCAATTGCAATTTAAAATACATCAATTCATACTTCAGAGGACATCAATTGAACTTTTAAAGATCAATTAAGCTCTCTTGGTACGAGCTCACCACCAACGGTTGTTGCATTCGCTAAGGGGCATTCTAGAAAATACTAGAAACAACTGTATGGAGCGAGAGAGACATGATTATTGGGGAGTTATAATTGGAGGGTGGAGAGTTGGAAATTTACCTAAGCGTGGTACTACACCCCTCAATGGCGGATAATAGTACATGAGATGAATGTCGGGTAATTCCGTGGATGCTATAGAATACACACCGACATAAGTCACACCAAAATAAATATTTGTCTATTTTTATAATACAAAAAATAGCACAGAATTAAAAAAATATTTGTCAACTGTTTCAATTAATCTTTCGTTAAACAGCATTTAAAAATATTAAAAAACCAAAAACTTTTCTGACGAATGTATGTATGTTTGTTACATGAACAGAACAATCATAGAGAGGAAACATAATTGACGCAGATAATAGTCGTGTTTTGGTTACAAGCAAGCGATTGTCGCTTTCTAAGTTGCAAAGAAAACGGCAATTTAGCGATAAGTCATTTTATCCAAAAATATGAATAAGGGTTGAAAACGACAAAAGATGTCAAAAAAAAAGTTTGTTTAAACTTAGCGAAAATGATTCTCGTCGCTAAGTTCTCGCTAAGTCTTCGCTAATTGCTTTGCGAATATATAAGCAAGCGGTGTAACCAAAACACGCTTAATATCAGTGAGTTTTTGAGAAAACAACCTATGCCGGTATTTTTTGCCGATTTTCAGATTTTGATGTCAATGTATTACAGTATTTAGTGACCGGTGGTGCAAAGGCTAGTGTGCGCGGCTATTGTACATGAGAATGTGGGTTCGATCCCGGCTCAGACCACCTTACATTTCTTTCGACGACGGTCACCTCGCTTAGTGATGGCGACACTATCGAGTACTTAGCCATGAAAATGCTTCTCAAAATACCGTTCGGAACCGGTGTAAAACTGTAAGTCCCAATCAGTGAGTGTAAAACTAGAAAGCGCTCATCTCACTGATTGTGAGCAGCTCTCCCCAATCCCTTCATGGGATGTTATGGGACACCATATTATATATTACAGTATTTAGGATCTATCACTGTTTACAAAACTAATTTAAAATTTATATCCAATTATTTATTCTTAACAGCATTAATTAAAGTAATTTTCATATCGGGCAAATCCAAATGAAATCGTTGTTTGGCTCTCTTGAATAATTTTGTTTTTCGACTTGTATTGTTATATACGGAAACCACAGATATATACTGTTTCACATGAAGCAGTGGCCACAGAAAACTCACTTTTATTGAAACTAACGCAGAGTTTCGTTAAATATTAAAAACAATGAGCAAAAGGTCTCACGTATATATTTTTCCCATGGAATAAAATAATGTTCGTTAAGGCACAAAAATGTTTTTATGTTTATTTTGACTACACTCAGACAACTAATTGTTTGAGACGAGGTTGCAGCAAACGTACCTTCGTTTGTTGTCACCGAAATGTGCTTGCCACAACCGAATGGTGGTTGCCACGCCTGAATTTAGTCACTACAACTGAAATTCGGTGGAAACAACTTCGTTTCATATTTAATTCGGTTTTGAAAATATAATTTCCAATTATTTTCGTTGTATTAACAAATTTTGCCATAGTTTGTCATCATCTCGGTTGCAAGTATCGAATTTGGTGTCAGTGCAGTCGCAACAACCGAATTTGACTTTAAGTCGGTTTCCTTAATTCCTTAATTTATGAAAAATGAGGCTGCTACAACCGAATATTTCGTGAATTTTATTGTGGCAATGGAATTCTAAACAATTCTTATATTAAAAGGGAAAAAGACCAGAGAATTGTTGGTGTCGCGGTTTTAACAAGAAGTTGTTGTGTGAACGTCGGTGATGCAATGGTTAATGTGCGCGGTTCTTTTACAACACACCGGGGGTTCGATTCGTACTCAGACCACCTTACATTTCCTTCTTCCTCGCTTAGTGGCAACGACACTATCGAGAAATTAACCATGAAAAGGCTTCCTTAAAAATCGTTCGGAATCGGTGTAAAAATGTAGGTCGCAAACACTCAATTAAACTTTAAAATACAACAATGGAAATGTAAAATACATCAATTGAAATTCGCGTATCATTGACCGATGGTTTAAATTACAATTGATGAATTGTAAATTTCAAATTGAATTTTTGTGGACGCAGAGCGTAGTTTTATTCAAAATAAACGACGTGCAATATTGTTTTTGCCTTCGCTATCCCGAAATACACTCAAAAACAAAACAAACAATAATAAAGTTAAAAGAACAATTTAACAAAATATATATTATAAATTAATTTTGAGTAAATTTTGTATTTCGTTTTAACCTGTTTATTTTATTTAAATCTGGCTTTATTACCTTATCTGTGAACTCCCTTTACTTGCTCTCGATGTGATAGTTTGCGTTCTGTCTATTCTAAAAGTTCGCGTTTGCGTTATTGCGGGAGCTCTATCTCATAAGAATATATTCCAACGTACCACTATTGTGAATGCGCTTACGCTTTCCCGTCCTTGTTTAGGTGGAGAACCCTTAATTCAAACCAATTTTTCATGACCTGTATGATTATTTGTTATAGATAATGATACAATTAATATCAGGTGACCGTAGAACAAAATTTGTCAGTTTAAGCATAGATTAATTGATACATAGATTTGACAACTCGGTCATCGGTTTATTGACTGAAGGAAAGCGAACTTGTGGAAGTTGTAAGTTTTAACGACAAGAGAGATGATCTGTCGCTGTGGTTTGATAAACACAGGAGAAATTGTTACTGTGAATGTTCGATGTTCGCACAATTTGTTGTAATTAAACCGCAAAACAACTGACAGAAGTTCGTTTCCTCATGGAAGAAGCGCAAAGTGAAACGACAAATTAGACGGATAACAAATCTATTTTAAATTAATCTATGAACTTTATACCGCGTTTATGCTGCAACCGAAATCTCGATTGTCTAGATTTCATTCACACGAACAGCTGATTTGTGTATGGAAAATCAGATGTTTAGGCCACGAAATCTAGATATCTCTAGATTTCGAGTGCAGTATAAACATGTTTTTAACACGGAACGAGAAAAACACAAACCAGCTGATCTTATGCTATTACCTCGTCTTGTTGTATCATGTACTAGGCAATTTCGTTTCAAAAAAAGGTTGCCAGATTTCTTACAAAATAAATTACAATAAAAATAAATTAATAAATTTTACAAAATTTACCTATGGATGTCATAATTTTGATGTCAGAGCGCGTCCGGGTTATTTGAAAAGTTTTGAAAAAAAATGCTTCCAAACAAACAGTGGGACATAAAAATAAGCCAATTGTTGCTGGAGGGGGGTTGTGTATAGGAGTTCATTTGTAGGATATGTTTCGTGTTTGAATGTGAGGTAAAGACGACGTGCCAATTTTAAAGATGTTCCTGATATTGGGAGCCAATTGGTGGTGGTGATGTTAACATTTTGTCTTTGAACTCAAGTATTAGTTTTGTTAGGGGGTGGAGGTTTTTTTTGGCACGTTGGTTTTCTGAATTTGGATTAAGGCTTAAATGCTTTAATATTGTTGGTTGGTTGGTTGGTGAGATCTGTAAGAGATAGGGAGGGGAATGGGGGGTATTAGAACTAGAATAATCAAGTTATACTAACGACATATTGATGGTTTCAAGCGCGTGGCTTTCTTGCGATAGTAACAGTTGTAATTGTTATAATGTATGTTGTTATTGTTATTGCATTTTGTACACTTTATGGATGCATTTAATGTGGTTGTTGTTGACATTGACGACGCTGTTGGTATGGGGACTTTGGTAAAAGGATTGCAGTTTTCTAGCTCGCCGTCGCCATGATCGTTGCCTTCGTAATCCTGATGTTCTTCGGCTTTAACCGATTGACTTGTAGTGCTGACGCTGCTGCCGCCGCCAGCAACAGGGTTGCAGCAACAAGTGGTATTATTGATTGATGGGGAGATGGATGTCAGCTGCAGTAAGTTTATGTTGCCATTGCCATTCGGTGTGCATTTTTTCAAAAGAGTTTTATTCAGAGGGCTTTTTATTATACATGCGGTACTCAATGAATTGTCATCACAGTCACTACCACCCAGTTGATTGTCCTCTGTTGTAGTAGAGGCACTCAAATCGTTCTCCTCCTCAACTTTAAGATGAGGCAGCTGAACTTCTTTTTGTGTTTTCTCTTCTTTACAGTTTTCATGGTGGTGCAAATTCGTAGCAGACGTCTGAAATTTCAAAACTTCTCCATTTGATTCAGGCGACAAATGTTGGCCATTCTGTTTTACACCCTCATGGTGAGAAGCAGCTGAAGGTGGTGCTGGAGGTGGTGGTGGTGGGGTTGAGCACTTCACCGATTCCAAAGGTTCCTCTTTGAATTTGTGGAAGCTTAATGCCTTGTGTTTGCATTCTTTCAAAAGTTCATTGGCTTTTCCTTGGTTATTGGCGTTGTTTATATCCTTATTGGTGGCTGAATTGCAACTGTTGCTGTTGGTAGCGGTGTTAGATAGATTGCTGTTGGTGGTACATTTTGTTAATTCAATGGCCTTCAACTGCTGCGAATGTTGTTCCACACTCATTTGGATGAACTATTTCGCAGCCTTTTGTTTTTCTTAAATTTGTAGGTTAAGACGATGGACATGTATCAATAGGCACTGGATATAATGAACCATATTGTAAAGGCAAGCCAGGGTAAATTGTAAATATAAATTCTGGTGTTCTATAGCTCCGTAAATTGTATAGTTTCTTGTTAAACACTTTACCTTTTCACGGCACTAAATTGATTCAAGTTCTCGCCTTTGAGAAAGGATCGGGCCATTTTGAATCACACTTGACATAAGTCATGCCAACTTGTTTATATTTCAAGTTATTAATTGCTGTTGATAATAAAGTATGTGTAAATTGTTATTCCAGTCTTCGATTCTCTTTAATTATTTGCACACCTGTTGCAGTGGAAGGCTCTTATTAACAGACTTCTGTTGTCGGGTGCAGTAAAGTTTTTCTTTTTCCACCCAGGATATTTTGAGTTTTTTTTTCGTCGAATAGCACAATATGCTTGACAATATGTGCAAAAATTGAGTTTATTTTTCGAAAAGAAAAATGATGTTTTTAGTTTTATATATTGTCTTTTATCTTATTTAAACTTTTGAAAAAGTTTGTTAACTACGTATTTGTTTATTGAGTTTAAGGCATTAAGGTCTAATGGTTTTGTTTTTTTACTTTTTAATAGATAAAGCTTTGGGGTAACATTTCGCCATTAAAAAAGATGGTAACAAATTCAATTTAAATGCACTTGGCTTAAAGTTTTCATTTAATGTGAAATCTTGTGTTCGACTGCTCCATCTATATTCCACGACATGCAGAACTGCCACTTCCGCTTAGGGGTTTTTCTTGAATTCTTTTGTTTGTTTCTTTTAGTACAAAATGTATAAATCTGTTGTATCCAAATTTTGTTTTTAAATTCTTGTTTTCGAGTTTTAAATTCTAGTTTTGGAGTTTTACCCTTTTTTGTTGCTTAGGACGGACTGATTTTTATTTTATATTCATATATATTTTTTATATAAGACATTGGATAGTTTTTTAAAATTTTTGTTAAGTGATTACGGAACATTTTTCGGCTCAACTAATGGCATTTAATACCAAACTTTTATTTTGTTAATAGTTTACAATGTAATTTAATTTAACTTTAAACATTGGACACCTGGCCTCACTGAAATTGATCACTGAAATTTTCAAATTGTCGTCATTCAAGCAGAAAAATTGATAAACAGGGAGACGTAGATGTCTGTAGTTCGTCCTTATTTTCCACCACTGTTAACAAGACTGAATTTAAGAGTCTCCCACTTGTTCACATTGTTTCTGTAGTTCTTCTAAATTATAAATAATGGTTAATATTATTTCTTGTCATTTTTTTATATCCGGAAATGGAATTATTTCTTTCTTTTGTTTTTAATACCAAGCAAGAACTACTTGTCCACTTTCCTTAAATAAATATTCACTTCATTTTGGCAGTGGTGAAGTTGAGGTTTGTGAATAATTGAGTCGTTATCCTTTTAAGTTGGTTTAATCGGCCTATGAATCAGCATCCTTCGTAGTATTCACACTTCTGGAATGTTCCATTTCTTTGAAGCTTGAAACTTTAAGATCTTTCTTTTATTTAAAATATATTACTAGCATTTTAAATTTAGTTTTCAAATTAGTTTTGTTCTTATTACCATTTAAAATTTATTATGTTTTTTAACTGATCTTTGATCTGTCTGTTCACTATATGTTTGTTTTTTTGGTGTAAAATGTATAGACACTGGTAGCAAATTGTTTCAAATTGCTGCTACTTACTAATTTGTTTTAAACAGACATGTTTGATATTTTTTTAATATTATTATTTTTGACTTCCGGTTCCTTAGGGGAAAAGGCCCCTTTCCGTTGTTGGAATTTGTGCAAAAATAGTCTAGATTATCGTTAAAAAAATTGTTATATAGAAGCGCGCGTTTAATCAACCCGGCTCGGCGTTCAGTTTATTTTCATTTAATTGTCTTCAGTCAAAACCGTAACGTCATCGTAACGAAAGTAAAACCACTATGCAGTTTTCTGTTCTTCATGCCGTGAGGCGCGCATCTTGTTTGATGGCCGTGGCTGACCAAAATACCGCCGCACTAGGTAAACGTTTGTTTGACGTTCTGCGAGTCGCAACACAGAATGATGTTGTGAAAAGTGCTTTTGACTTCTACTAACCCACCCATGCAAGCGATTGAAAAGAAAGCCAAGTCGCGGCGCGCACCCATGTGCAACTGCACACACACACACACGGTCCCACAAACAAACACACACACTCGGGCACTCACATGGGAAATGTTACCGTTAGAGTTTGCATAAAGTAATTTTATGTTAAAGTAAGAGTATTTTATGTAATACGGCAAAGAGGAACTCGAACAACAGAACAAGTTCTTGCCGTTTGATTTATACTCTTTCTTTTTTCTGTTTTTTTTTTTCATTAAATATGTATGTATGTTGTTGTTGCTATTGTATACGGAAACAAACAAACGAGCGGTTAAACGTAATGGTGGTAGACGAGCGCGTCCAACATGCGTTTATGCGAACGGTTTAAAGTGAAATGAAAGGAGTCAACTAAAGAAAGCCACCAACAAGCGCCAAAAACTATTCATACCATTTGAAAAACGCCACAACCACTCTCACGCTCACTCCGCTCGTCAGCCAAACAACACATGAAGCGGCCGACAAACACAAACACGTACACACATACACACACACTCGCTTACCCACAACATTTGGACGAAGAAATCGTATTAGAGACCTACATATACATACATGAAATCCACTCTATAAAAGTTTTTGTTTGCATTTTCTTCGTTTTCCCCTGTGCACACCACGTCATTAGATTAGTTTCGAGTCGGACGAAAGAAGCCGAACAAGAAAAAGTTTTGGTATCGTTAAAGCATTTTTCCGAGTGTAGGTGAAGTTTTTACAAGCTCAATATCCAGAGAAAAATTTAGGAAGAGAACCGATAACATACATAGATGTATTTAGAGAGAGAGAGAGAGAGAACGGATTCAAAACTATTTACAGTTATATCATAGAAACTCAAACACAGACCCAAAAGTTAACTCTACCTGCCTCAACGAATTCATACGGTCTATGAATATTACATGAAGTTTTCGTGGAATAATTCAAGCAAAGTTTTCTATACTAATTAAGCTGAGAGAATAAGAGAACTATATTAATTCTCAGCAGCATAGCATTAATGTCAACTTAGAGCTTTTAATATAGTTGTTATTTTTACCGCACATGTAAAATGAAGTTGCCGGCACTGTTAACTCTCTTGTGCTCTTTGTACTATTCTCACCATTTTAAAACATAAATCGTTAACATTGTTTACATGTCGCTAGCATACCGGCACTTAACAGAATTCTCATGAAGAGAGCTATCCGACCAATCACTGCTGTAAGCAAACGGAAACTTAGAAAAAAGCTTTCTTTACCCAAACAAAAACTACATTCTCCACAACTCAGATATGCAGTATGTTCGTCATTATTATCACTCATACATTATGGGGGTTTTGTGCTTTCAGTTTCATTTTCTTTAAATGCATTTTTAAGAAAAATTATCTTCCCTCCGCCTCTCTTGCTAAGCAACCAGGCATTGCAACTTATTTTCATGTTCATTGTTGCTTTCTTCTTTTTTCCGCTTTATTATGCACTTTTTGTGTGATTGCATAAAAGAAATGCATAATACTTAGCTCCATATTACGTGAGTGAGTGAGTGACCGTGTGTATACACAAATGCATGGGTGTGTGTGTGTGTGGGTCTATGGGGGTATGCAAGTGAGTCTATTGCATGTCACGGAGTTTGTCGTTGGCTTTACGTTGTTGTGACAGCTTATGCTTCTGGTATTGCGGCTGTGCCTGTGCCCCAGTGTCGGTTGTTGCAAGTCATTTTATCGCCGCCGCCATTGTGGTTGTTTGTCGATTTGCTTTATAGTTTTTCACTTCGCCTCAGTTTTTTAGCTAATATTATGTTGGTTGTTTGAGTGTTTCCTTTTCGTTTTTATTTCTCACTTTTCTTACCATTCATTTCTGTAATGTGTTAAATAACACTAACATTATAAAGTTGTTGTTGTTGTTGTTGTTGCTGTTGTTGTCGTTGTCTTCTTTACTTCCTGATAGCTATAAAGATTTTTGTTTCACGTTTAGGTTACAAATCACTTTTATTTTCTGCATATCATTTATCACACACACACACACACAGCAACAACATTCACCATGCACACATACACACGTATTAAAATATATTGACATGTATGCATGTCTAGTTTACCTTACAGTGGTTTAAGGTTACAAGAGAAGCTCTGTGGCAATACGGAAATTAGTTGGCAGGCCCGTTCAAACATATGTATGTTGCAGTTGCAGTTGATATCGAGAATATACAAAATGAATTTGTCTAGTGTAAATTGGAAATGGAGTGTAAATTGGAAATGACAAGAAAATACAAACTGATCTTAAGCAAATATCTGTAACTAGGAAACGGAAGATACAAATTATATCTGGACAATATATCAAATGTCGTTGGCGAGAAACATGAGGCACCTGGCGTTAATATTCACCAACCTTGATTCCCTTTTAACTTGTTTTATCCACAAATCTCACAAATCGATTTTTGTCGTCTCACTATCAATTTTGATTTCATTATTTTCGAATATGTAGCACAATTTTTACGTTTCCATATAGTATTTCGTCCATTTAAGTCTATTCATAATTACCATTTTATTTTATTTTCACCACATTCCCTTTACAAGTTATGGTGTGTGTTAGGCCAGGCCGAAAAAAACGTTGAATGTACAGGATTTGCTTAGCAAAAAAAATCGTTCTGGTCAAGTAGAATAAACACACAATTACAGAAAATCCAAATAACTGTACGAGCAATTACCTCTTCTATAAAACCCAGTTATCCTAAAATCTCAAAATTGTGTTGCTGCAGTGTTAAAGATTAACTACATTTATTGCATTGTTTCTCTTTAAAACTTTTGATGCACACTAGACCTTTACGCCGTCGCCGCCGTTTTCTGAGTTTGTTGCCTCGCCGCCACCTGATTACGTCGAAACGATTTGTTTAATCTTTCATATAATCGATCAATTAATGCCCTTGTCCTGATTTATAACACACGTTACAACTACGAACTACAAACTACACACAATCAGAATATTTCCTAATAATAGTCAGCTTAATTTCCCAAGAATTAACTTATGGAGTTAAACGACACTTTGAATTTTGCATAACAAGAGCCAGGCGTAATTCCACACGCTACAACACCAACATCCAGTCCCATTCCCTAACATGTTACATCACACATTACAACAAGAACAACAGCAGGTAAAATTTCCTAAGAATTGAATGAACTCTCTCCTAATAATTAGGAATAATCACCGTCGCCGTTGGTCGCCGGCACCTCTAAACTAGGCGAATCAAATTAGTCCAATTGCGTTGGCTATGCCATGTTATCAGAATGGATGAAGATGAGCCAGCGCGAAAGGTTTTCGATAAAGTACCCGATGGAAGCAGGAAAAGAGGACGACCAAGACTCCGCTGGAAACACTAGGCCGAAGAATACCTCTGTATCCTTGGTGTTACCAACTGGCGAGAAAAGGCGAAGGATAGAACCAGCTGGAGAAATTTTTCAACTTTGTTTAATTTATATATTTCTTTGCTTAATTAAAATGTATAATGGATCTGACCCTATGAGGTTGTAAAATAGCTAATAAAGGAAAGAACGAGTGTATTCCCCATTACTTATGATATTAAGCAATTGAAGTCGAACACCAACAAACACTTTTCCCTCTTTCCTCCTACTCATATCCCTACGACCTATAGGCGCTTCCCCGGAGTATTGGTCAAAATTTAAAAACAAAAATTTCCAGAATGTTTCAGATATTAGGGTGTTACTTTGGACACCACGCTAAGTTTCAAGCGCAGCATAGCTGAAAGGGCGAAAAAGCCGACGATAGCCCTCTACACCTATAAGAGAGCTGTGTGTTTCAAATAGGGTTCTAGCCGAGGATTGTTCATAGGCCCTTTGTAGCGATGGTGGGACCGATAATGCTGTGTGGGATTATGGTGTGGTGGGGCGTGAGAAGCACACCTATTATTACTAGGGTTCAGAGAATGGAGATGATGTGCATCACGTGTGCTCTGCGCACCATTCCCACTGATGTACTGAACGTATTACTACATCTGCCTGCAGATTAATGCAACTGTGGCAACAGGGCATGATCGGAGTTGATTAAGAAACAGTGTTGGAAGGTATTCCGTACGTCTCTCAGCAGGTTGAAGCAACTGTCATAATCGGGGTCTGTCATGGAACTTTGTTGGAAGGTTTTCCGTACATTCCTGGATACGTCAATAACACGAAAGCGGAACAAATATTCGTTCCGAAATATCACACTCTGATAGGATTTACTGGTGCAGAGGGATGTGTTCATTTCTGTTTCGAAACTGAATGATCAGGTAGGGTATGTGTTATGTTCTAGGAAACAAGTCTTGTCTCTTTCTCGTCGACCACATGATAATTGTAGCGTTGAGGAGTGAGCATTGGCGATGAGGAGTGAGCAGTTAATAAATAGTCTGATAGTGTGGGGCGTCAATGTCTATTCTGAGAGTCAGGACTAACAAGTTTCTCCAAAGCACTCATTTTAGTTGTTGGTATGCATACTATACTCACTTTTGGCTTTTATAACGCGGCATAGTTCTGAGATCACAGATCCTTATGTGCGTAGGACGTTATTTATTGCGTTTGTGAGATCCAGACTTGAGTATGCTTTGATTATCTGGAACCAGTGGACTTCTGTTCGAAACCACAGAATTAAGAGAGTCCACAGAAAGTTTATAAAGTTTCCACTGCCGTTTTAAGAATCTCGCTGTAAACTCAATCATTAGTTAACCGTCGAAGCTTTCAATCTATTGTGTTTATATATAAGGACATTCTTGGAATTATTGACTGCTCTCATATATTGAATTTATATGTGAGGAGTTTTCCTGTAAGGATATTAAGCAGTTTCGATCTATTTTATGCATCTAACAAATTATAGTATGAATGAGCCCATTGCTAGGGCTCTTAGGGAATTTAATAGAATTATAATCCTTGTTCTCCCGTTAACCGGTCTATATTGTGTCTCCTGTCCTTACGTTATGGGGATATGGCCCTCTCGGTTGGTAGGGGCGGGTAAGAAAGGCGGCGATGGGTTAGCTCGATTAAAAAAATGTCAATTATGATAATTAATTTAATTGTAAAATGCGTGAATTTAAAATATCATTGGAAATTGTATATTGTCATTGTATGTCCAACAACGACGTAAATAAATGATGCAAAAAATATTGAGCATCCCCTGAATCAATATCTTGGTGGCCGCAAGATATCATCTGCCCAGGTCTAACACGAATATATTAACGAGATGGCTCAGCAGTGCGGTATTAAACTTCTATGGTGCAAGGGCGCAGTGACATTCCGGTGAACCGCATAGGGGATGATTTTGGACTATCTCACAGGTTCCATATTGACATGCCTCTTACTGATGTTATGCGTGAACAGTCCTATATTATAATGCAGGAAAGTTCATTCAGTGCCGTGATTTAAGAACGTTGCCATATTGGGAATCTACGAAAAGTTACTGTAATAAGTCAACTATGTCGAACGTTTCAAAAAAATATTTCTTGAGAATTTGCCTGGTCAAAAATGGAGCGAGGCTTTCTAATGCTGCGTCTATTTGATGTTTTGTTAATAAATTCTTAAATATTTCCATAGGCGCTTTCAAATAAAAACATTTACTCCCATTATAACCACCTCTGATTATAATACTTTTGGAGTGAGAGACAAATGTCAGTTTCAACCCAAGTTTCTTTACACTTTTCCACCAGATTCGGTGAGTAAGGTCGTTCAAGTCGATTTTCGCGCAGGGTTGTATTTTTTCTCTTTTAAGATTTGCCAATTCGCCGACTTGTCAAAATTACTTGATTTTCGTTAAGGATATAACTTGAGTGGGGTTTTAAGACTCTATTTTTAATGGTGGTTTCTTTTCTGAACAAAAATTTGCCCTGTCATAGAGAAATATTGCAAAACTTTTGCCCTTTTCCTGTCCTAATATTGCATCTTTATGTTCCGAACTCAAAAATTTTGTTCTCTAAGACTTTCTCGTTTCTTATCCATTATATTTTATTCATGACATTAGATGTTTCGTGTAAAATTTCCATTGTAGTATATTAATCACGCGGCGCACAGTTTGGCGTACGCACAAACACAAATAAACCGATAATTCATCAGTCAGTTATCCTTGTTCTTCACATTCGCTCATCTAACGTAATGCAAAGTTCAATTGCAACAAAAGCAAGAGAGTGGTGCATACACATTAATCACACCCATGCACAGCGAACTAGCAAGATGAGTAATTGCATGTGCTGCATGGGAGTGTGTGTACTCACAGATTCCGTTTTCGGCTGAAATGCACAACAACGTAATGATCGTAAAATTTAAAACTATATTTTTTAATTGACTGTAAATATTTGATGCAATTTGACAAAAATAAGGGCCTTAAAACTGGGATTCCGAACTGCAGATTCATTTGAGTCACTGCTTATGCTTAAGAACATTTTTCCATTCAACGGGGTTTTCCAACAAACATTTGGAATTGTGCCTCAACGATTTATATGATTCTGCTGTGAAACATAAAAAGTGTTGTTACGTCTTTTTGCATTTTGACTGGTTTTACTATGCATGTGTATGTTGGCGTGTGCGTGTGTGTGGTAAATAAATATGTGTGTATGTGTATGCATACGCACGAATGTACATGAATACAAATTGCTAGTGAAAGTTCTGCAGAAATTCACTGGTGGCGTTGTTCGCCAACATTAAACACACACACGCGCACACACGATTCGCTCAGTTTGCGAACTTACACTTTGCCAAGTGTGTGTTTGTGTGCATCGACAAAAAATGAGTACGAATGAAAACACAAGAAGACAACAACGACAATAACAACAACAACAAAACAAACTGTGGATTGTAAAAAAAAGTATGAACGAACGTCCGTGACATCGATTACGTACATTGAACGTTGAACATGTTGTGTTTGTCGTTTAAGTTGACGCCGTCGCTGTCGCCGTCGCCGACTTCGTTGTACGGCTGTATGCAATCGCAATAACACTAATAATAAAAACAACATCAGGTATCGACTAATGCCTGTGCATTTTATATTCAACTATTCCACCATCATCACTTACACCGCCACAGACCAGAGACACTTTTGTCGTAACATTTCTATGGACACGAGATGTGTGTTTGTGTGTTAACAACAGTAAATGTTGATGTGGTGATGATGATGATAATGATGATGATGATCATGATGACGACGACCATCGGACAAATAACTGCAACCGATGGTTTGACATTGTGCACTGGAAACGACGAAAAACGAGCAAACGTGTCCAGCATATACACAAAGGGGCCAAAACACGTTTGCATTGCATTACATTATTTTGTATTATGAGTGGTCAGTCTCAAACCATACACTCATACACACACACACTCGCACTCTCTCTCCTTCTCAAAATTTTGCAAGATTCTGCGTTAGTGGTGAAATTAACGGCGGACAACAATAAATTGTAATGTTGAGTAGTGTACGTTCATACTATATATGCATATGGCGGAATTTTCTGTGTTGTTTTTGCTGCAGCTGAATCTCTTAACGGTTAAATCTTTTATTGGTAAATTTTATTGTTTTGTATTATTGTTGGTAGCATTTACACTTGTACGCAAAACTCTGCGTCCAAAGTGAATCACCAGATTTCAATACATAACATGTATTCAAACGTTTTTCATTGTGGGTACACAGTTTAATTGATATGCCAGTCAGTTAATTGAAGAGGAAGCAGAGTGTTTGAATTTAAAACAAAACTAATCGTTGCTTATAACGACTAAGTGATCAGGTGATAAATCTTTGTATCTCCTATTGTGTTTTCACTTTCAGCAGGATTTATTTTCTTTTCCCATTCCCTTCATTAAAAACGAATGCGTGAAATGTTTACGTATCTACTTATTTTTTGCACAGTGTATGCAAATGTGTGTGCATGAATGATTTTTTTATATTTACTGACAACTACTGAATCACAAGTACTTATGTTTGTTGGGATGCACAGAACTATTTTGACCTATGTATGTACCTTTTTATCGTAGCTCATACACGCTGAAAAATCAGTCTTTTTGTACTTTTTTGGATGCAAATATAATGTGTCTACAGCTTGTCGCAAATACATATATTATACTTGTGTCCAAACACATTGTGTTTGCTATTCAATACTTCATGTTGGAGACACAATATTACAATATTTATATGTTTTTGTGACCCAAATGAGGTTTTGATTATTGAAAACAGCTGGAAACTAACAAAAAGAGCAACATATCACCCATCCGACGCTAAAAGGTGAAATATATCAGATTAATATTAATACAATTCGACAAAAAACCCAATCAAATTATTTCAGTTAGTGACACATTTGATCAGATGTCAGTAACCTACAAATACGCCTTTGATAGTGAAGATAATGAACTTCGAAACGATCCCCTGACAATGTGAATTCAAATGAATTTGTATTAAAAATATAATTTCCCAGCTAAATTACAGTTTACTATTTCTAAAGACAAAAACGTCATAAAGCGGAACTTCTCTGTAAACAGCGGGATTAAACTCCAAAGCAGGATGAGACATTGAAAAGCCTGATAATCCTGTCAAAAGCGGGATGGTTGGTCAGGTTAAGCATGTGTCATGTTGGTATCTGTGTGCATCAAAAGTATTGAGGAAAAACATTGTAAGTACGCAATAAATGCAGTTTACTTTAAACTTTAAAGTACAAAACGTGGTTTGTACCAACAGTTTAACACAGTTTTGAGAATTTAGAATGAATAGGTTCCAAAGAAGACGTAATTGCCGATAAAGCGGGTAAAACATACACTGAAAAAATTGTAGAGGATGCCTGCATTTAGGACGGAAATTTTAATTTTGAAAATGTCAAAATCTTAGACAGAGAAATGAGAGAGAATATATGAATCACTCTCGAAAGTTTGAGAATTCAACAGAATGGGGATAAGGCAATAAATAAAAAAGAGGATAGAGGTAACAGTAAGTCAGTATGTTCTTTAATGTTTGCAATTCTTTCTATATTTTTATTCACTTGACAACGATTTTGACTTTGATTATACACACAATCAAATAAGAAAGTAATTTCTTTACAGCAATAATTAAAAATAAAAACTAACTAAACATGTAATTTTACAGAATTAATAAAGAATTTCACCACTGAAGATGTCAACAAAAAATTGACGAAATCAGGAAATAGAAAATATTTGTTTCAATGTGTTTACTTGAAGCCACTTATAATAAAAAAAATGTAATTAAAAATATTAAAACTTGAATTGGAATACGATTTACGAATGATGATGATTATAAGTGTCATTTAGTTTTGTTATGTTGCTAATTAACGGCGAAAAATCGGATGTAAATCTAACGTTTTTATAGCTTATATAACATACTTGTGTCCAAACACATTGTGTTTGCTGTTCAATAATACATGTTTGAGACACAATGATTAATATGTTATAATATGTATATGTTTTTGCGATCCAAATGTGGTTTTGTTTATTGAAAACTGCTGCAAACTAAAACCTGACAGCCAACAAAGAAACAAAAAACGCACCACATCTTCAATTCAATAAGACAAAAGGCATGCACATAAGTATATGGATGTTCCAAACATGTATTTGGTTCCTGAATAATGTTACAGGGACCGCTTTTTTCAGAGTGTAGATGCCCAGATAATACAATGAAATTTAGAAAACTTCAAAATTGTAATTTCGGGCCACTCTTTTGGAAAAACAACTGCAGTGGAAATCATATTTAGTTGTTTTAAGTTCTCCAGCATTTCCAATTGAAATTTAAAAAAATCAATTTAAATTTAAAATTCTATTTGAAATTGGAAATACATCAATTTGAAATTTAAAACACATCAATACAAATTTAGAAACATCAATTGCAATATAAAAATGTAATACATAAAATCGGTAAATAATTTTTGAAGTTCAACTGACGAATTTTAAATTTCAATTGATGTATTTAAAATTTCAAATGATATTATATTTTGTATTAAATTGGTATTTTGTAAATTTAAATTGGAAAATTGGATCGTGTCCAGAAATTTTATTTTTCGCTAGTACATATTTTACCATATTCATCTTTTGATTGACTTCAAAAAATATCCAGACTCAGTTACTTGTTATTTAAAATCCTTCGGTACTGGTACTGCGTTCAGGAACCAATTAATATTTCACTTGATCCAATTATTTGTGTACTTGAAATTACAAAATTATTGATTGAATAGACTATAATTTAAATTTAGAAGGGAAGTATTATTTTGAATGCTTTCGTACTAGTATATATTGAAATAATTCTCATTACGTTGAGTATTGCCTTGTTAGACTATCATTGTAATGTAACTATTAGCGGACTGATAAATGAAATGGAGTTCTCTTCCAATTGAAAGAAATCGTGCGATCATTTTGCTTTCGACTTAAACTATCAGTTTTGGAAGAAAGAAATATGAAAAATGGGAGAATGTAAAAACATATGTTTACAAAGTGAAAAACAAAACAACTGTTGGGGAATAATAAAGAATATATAAAAAGGAAAAATGTGAACAAAAATTAAATATTTGAAAAAAAAATCAACGAAATAAAAGAGCTGCATTCCCGTTTTCTTTGTTTCTGTTCAATTCTGTTCCAAATTCAACCCTGATCGCATACTTTTTTTACTACAATCAAAAAATGAGATATATCTAACAGATCTGTTAAATTTGTTTGTTGCAAATCGTTCTCCTTAAGTTTACACTATTACATTCACTCTCTGCAAATGATAACTTTGACATATCCAACGATTTGTCTAATAGTCTAACATGGACATTTATTTTCCCTATAAGATACACACAAATACTTGTGGAGCAGGGAGCTGGTGATAAAGAAGTCATTGTGGGTATCGATATACATAAATACCCAAATATCCACCATAATAATCAAAATTGTAATAATTGAAAATCTACTCGTATAAGTATAAAATGTTGACTAATTTCGTACTCAAGTTGATTACGTATTTAATTGAAATAAAGTATTATTGGTTAATTTCTCGTAACTTCCTACTGAATTTAAATTCCTATGTCTTTGAAACAATAACTAAATTCTGGATTTACTTTTAAATCAACACTAGTACACACTTAATTGAATATATTTTTAAAGATTGATTAATTTGTTACTTAAGCTGATTATAAAATTAATTGAAATATTAATTTTTAATTGAAATATTTAATTGCAATATATTCAATTGTCGACCTACAATTTGTGTACATGAGTTGATAATTTTCTTCATTAGCTGAAATCCAAATTTGAAAGTAATTGCATTTGCAAAATTTCGTGTTTGATTTGGATTTTAATTTTTTCTGTTTCGGCACTAGTTGAAGTGTTTTGAATTAAAAATCGTTAGGCAGATGATAGCCGGTGGCTAAGTTTTCATTATGAATGTGGGGCTAATTCATTTAGATTGGTGGAGATGTTGTGCTTTGTCAAGGAAGCTGGTTGTTATGATTGTTATGTCATTATTCATCTCATGTTCAGAATGTCCGTTCTGCCAGACAGCTTTTGTAGTTTCTCTCCTTTTTTACGAATGTAGTATGAAGATTTTGTTGGTGCCCGGTATATTGTCTGAGTTGTTTTTAGAAACAAATGCCTCACTTGACACGGAATCTGCGCATCCTTCTCAGACTAAACAATTGACGTATACAAAGAATGACATCGATCTAAAATATCGAAATGTCAGAGTTCGTGGATATTATCTCCCTCATATTCCATACTTTCAGAATCAAGCTACTCTGAATTTGAACTTTGCTTTAAATCCATTTTAAATTTTTGCGAAACTTACCCGACCACACAGCTGAACCAGGCATGGTTTGAGTTCCTGTCGTTACTTTGTTGGACGTAATGTTGGCGATACGCTCTGTACTCTCTTCCACACTATGAACGTATTGAGTTACTCTCCAGGGTGCACAGATCAATAGTAGGTAGGTAGGTGTAGACACTATTCTATTTTAGCTATAAACTTTTGAATTCTTTTGCACTGTCTTCTTCTTCTTCTTCTTCACTTGACAATCAAAACGACGTTTCGTTTAGTGGGGATGATGTTGATTAAAATGGCAAAAATGCCTATGATTTTTGTTTATTACAAACATGACGACACAATTCACTTTTTACACGCGTGTAACGATCGGTTTGTTTGTTTAATAATAAAATTGATTTTGTTTAAATGTATTAATTATTGACTTTGTGCAGTTAAAAACTAGTATGGCAGTGCAGTTAGGATTTCGTGGAAGCTGTTAACAGCTTTGTGTAAATGGCAGTGTTGCATTCGATGAGGCTTTTCAGGCCTTAGAAAGTAGATAGAGAGCGGCGCTTTGGAATTCTCTTCGGCGAAACCAGCAAAGTCACTCTTTTCCCACTTGAAACTCTGGCGCCCGCTTAAATTCTCAAGTGACTGAGATTAAGTTCAAAATGCCCGATTTTTCTTGCGTCATTTCGTTAGGATTATCATGTTCACTTTCCGCTTAGGTTAAGTACACGTCTTTATAAGTTTTATCCAATTTTTGTGTTGAATTTAAATTTTTACGCATTGGAAGTTTGTGTTGCTCGCGATGTCTCGCTTCAGCAACCGCTGCAGTTGAACACTGAGCGAGCTTGCGAGCATTACTACTGCTGCAGCCTGCAATATATTTTTGTTGCTATATTTCTGATTCTGTTCGAAACGAAAAACTTTTGAAAAAAAAACAACGAAATCGCCAACTTTTAGTTTCAATTCAATTTATAATTTTCTTTGCGAGTTTAAGTTTCTTGGCGAAGCAACGACAACACACTGGCAATGTCTGCGGCGGCGGCGACGGCTGCGTTAGCGTTGTAACACTTTTGGCTTGCGCTCAGTAGGCCTGTCTATCCGCTTGCCACTTTTTGCGAGAGTGTGTTGTGGACATCAGTCACGATTAAGGTTTGCTGCTCTGCGATGCACTTTAGTCATGCACTGCACAAACAGTGTTCTCTCTTGCAACGACAATGCTCTCTCTGTCTCTCTTGCACTTGCTCTCCCTCTGCTAAGTTTGGGTTGGTTTTTAAGCCAATGGGTTTTTTGGTTGAGTGTCTGAGGTTGTTCAAACCCATTGAAAATGATTGTTTGAACTGCTTTTAGCCATGGCTGTTTGTGATGCCATGTTTCTTCTTGTGTACCAAAAATGTATGTCGAATTGTTTGGAACTGTTTGTTGACATTTTGGTTAATTCAGACAATATGGACAATGTCCTGTGTGACCAGAAGAAGACGAAGGAAGAATTAACCTCTCAAATGGTTAATTGGTTTTGAAATCGTGTAAGTTATAGGCAGCTTAAGAATCAAATCGAAAGCCAATTATCACAAGTGTACGGAAAATGCAATTGTTTTTAATATACATAAATCACTGTCTTCCAATTAATATTGAATATTCAGGCTTCTTGATCACTGGTAGAAGTTACTCTTTTGCGCAATCCGAGCATCAGGTTGAACACAATCATTGCACTGTTCATTAATTTGATCAACTTCATGTTTATGACTCAAAGAAGAAGGTATCGATCACGCTCTTGAATGCCAAATGTGTGAGTCGCTGTTGTTGTGCTCGAGCCGCCGTCATACTCAGTTGGCGATCAACCTTTTGTATTTATTAATTATTTTATTTAGTTAGATCCGGTGTGATTGATTGGTCAACAACTAAGTAAACTTTGCGACATGTCACCTGTATTTGACTTCTTTTTTTTAAATAATTTTGGAATTGTATATTTCGACTTATGTTGCTGGCATTCGGCTGCTGTAGGTTCCCAGTCAGTGGTATTGTTAAATTGAATTTCTTACTGCCGTTTATTACACAGTAGTTTTATGTTTGTCGGTTTAATTCCTCACTTTCAGTGTATTACTTGATTCACTCTCAATTAAATTACGATTTAAATTTTCATATTTCGTCCGAGTTCCTTCTAAATATATTTTCAATGCGCTTTGATGCGCCGCACACGTACGCAACGTAAACTGAATTTCACACTTTACTATACAACTGTGTCGTGTATGTGTAAAATACAAACGGAAATTGCAACCGACAACAGTCAACAGCGTATGAGTGCAGCTTTGCAGCTTTTCACAAACACTCACACTCACAGAGTTCTCACTAAATTCTACGTGAAGAGTGGATTTCATTCTTAGTGGGTGTGGGTGTGCATACGAACACAACATACGAGCCTAGCAGGAGACATCATACCAGAATGTAGGGGAGTGCAAGAGGTGGTCACTACTCGGTATTGACACGACCGACGACAGATAATGTAAAGTGTAAATTTCTAATGGAAATTTAATAAATCGAAAATATCTAAAATTTCAAGGGACAAAAGACAAATACTAAATAAACAGAGGGAGCCATAATAATACGAGTATGTATACGCCTAAGTAGAACTAAGAACTTGCGAACAATACACAGAAAAAAGAGAGCACTTGAAACAGTGAGAGAGCGCTCAATTTTCTATTTACAATTCTGCAATAGAGTTGCCTTTGTACATAGTATGCATTCGATTCTACAACCCCAGATGGGCGGCATTACGCCACACTTTAGTGGTAAGCAAGCGGTGGTGTATCATCATGGTTAAAGTAAAACAGCGAAAGAGTCAATCACCGACCGAAGGTCACATGCTTGGTGTGTTGTGTGTCGCACACATAGCATCGAAAGAGTCCTTGAGTGCAATCGAAAACTACACAAATTGGAGCAAAGACTCAACCACAAAAAAATGCAAAAGGAAGTAGTATACATGTTATATCTACTATGTACATATGTATGTATGTTGTATTGTGTTGTGGGTAACCTATGCATCCCAGAAATGTCGGGATCCTTGTCTCTGTCCATGGGTATCAAATTCCAAATTTCTATATTTAAATTAAAGTATTGATAAAGGAAATGTCATATCGTAATTTTTTAGAGCATCGCAATAGCATAATAGCAGGGTTTGGGTCTCGGGATTTCCCGCCTGGGAATTACAGTAATTTTTTGCTCCCAGTTTTCCGGAAAATTTCCTTCGGCATTCCCGGGTTTTGATATAATCATAATGATATCTGTGTCGCGTGTTTGTAAATTGAGTAAAGAAATATTCACAATACACTCTGTGAGCTTGACAGTCGTGCCATCACATTCTAACTCATAACATTTTATATTATAATATTTCTTACCATAAACAGCTGCTTTTTGTACGGCAAAACATATGGTTGGTGGTGTGGGAGTCTCGAAAACGTCAAAATCGCTGTACATATGATTGCCGCTTTATTCAACTTTTGTTCAAAAGTTACTCTACTTCTACTACAGCACCAATTTGGTTTCAACCAAGACTACATAATTTAGAATCTAGATGGCGCTTTAACTCGAATTGAGTTTTGAAACAAAGCGGTATCAACGAAAATGTAAACCATTTACTACAAGAGCCGTAATTAAGACTATAATAGTATCTATAGAATATTTTTAACGAATCTGAACGAAATGAACCCTGTAGACGCTGAAAAAAATGCTTCAGCAACATATTGCAGGAACCATGTAGATGTTTGCAGCATTTTTTTTCATGAATTGAAGTTCTGCTGCTTTTTGGTTTCTTTGTTGTCTGTCACGTTTTGGTTTTCAGCAGTGGTTTTCAACAAACAAAACCACATTTGGGTCACAAAAACATGCACATATTATAACATATTAATCATTGTGTCTCCAACATGTAATATTGAATAGCAACCACAATGTGTTTGGGTACAAGTTTGCAACAAGCTAGAAACACATTATATTTGCATCCAAACATCAACAAAAAGACTGTGCTGGAGTCGGGGATTTTCCAAATGCTGGAGTCGGAAGCGTTCAGTTTCGTGCAATGTCGGAATCGCCCAATTTCGTCCAAAGTCGGAGTGAGTCGTGGATTTTCAAAGTGCTGAAGTCGGCGTGGAGTCGGGGATTTTCAAAACTCTGCAGTCGGATTCGCCTAATTTTGGTCGGACTACACAACCCAGCTTGGCATCATACGCAACTAGAATGCTTTTGAAAGAGTAAGCTAAAGGCTTTGCTTTCTAATATACCATAAGTATATCTTTGAATTCAATTTGCGACTCATTGTGGAATATGGACGCCATTATAAAAGCCCCAATGTAGATATTGTAATCAATGTCTAACTGCAGAGGAGGGTTTTGGTAAAATTTCGAACTGATATCTACAACACAACATGGCCCAAACAAATCGGTGCATCAGCTTATGGCAACACTGAACCTGCACGTTGCAGAACATTAATGCAATAAATTTGCACAGTTTTGTGAGTTAGGAGAGGTTGATTGTGCACGTAGTCTCACAAATACCAAGGCAAACGTTCGCAAACACTTCACGTAGGCTCTGCTCATTGGCATCATACATATCAGTACATAGAGCACAGTATAACGTCAGCGTCAACGTCAGCACCACCATCGACAACAACAATTCTAATGCAACAAAGTCACCAGAGTGTAAGTTCAACAACATTTTCATACAAAATCCTTGGGAGTCATTGAAAAAACAACAAATGTAAAATGTGCATGGAGAAAAACACACAAATAAAAGCAACAACAGCGAAAACAAAATTAAATGAAACAGAAGAAGCAAAAAAAAAAAATAAATAAATAAACATAAAAGAAAAGCGATAGTTCCGAATAGAAAACAAAAGTGGTGTTATAGAATTGCGGGAAGGGAAGGGTGGACGTATTTGTGTACTTGAAAAGCAAAAGAAGTGGGATGGTGGAGCAGCAGGAACACAAGAATGTAGGATAGCAGCAGTCTTTCCCTACAATTCCAGGTGAATCCCAAAACCTACTGCTACATTAAAACTGGGTCAATTTCCGAAATGAGGCACACACGCACACCATCCTGTGATCAAATGCATGTGCGTTTAAATGTAAAATGCTGTCATAGGAAATATTGATATCGAAAGATATGAAATCACACTTTATGCAAACATTGGGGTAGTCGTACTAATTCTACAGATCGCCGGAAGGTGAGAGTAGATAACAGTGACGCATCATAGAAATGGAGGTGAAGCAAAAACCATTTTAATTTTGTATTGAAAGATTCCCTGCACTGCTTTGAAAAGAAAGAGCCCTAAAGTGGAAAAAGGAAGATAAGAAGCTTTAGTTTGTTGCTGCTGTACTTTTAAATGATAAATTGAAATAACTACATTTCGAGAGGGTGTTCTATTCAATAGATCACAGCTCTGAGTCAATTGACAATTTTGAGATTTCAATGCAATTAGAACGAAAACATCTCAATGTTGCCATTTTAAAACCCCCTGTTTATTATCATCAATATGAAAGAGAGCCTGTAATAGTTTTGGGCCTCACTGTAGCTACATATATTCTGGGTGGACAATTTAAACCTTCCTAATGCTGTTTGGTAATAATAACAAAACACACATTAGCTGATGCTGAAATGAGTTTTCGTTTACTTTGAACCGTGAACATTGGTTTTGATAACTTGTGGAACATGCTATCGCGTAAATGGTCGTAGCCAGAGCGAATGGCGCAATGTCCTCGATTTTCCGCATATTCCTGCAATTTTCCTAGTGTTTCGGGCTGTTCATGCCGAATATTGTATTTTAAGGCTCCGTGGCTTGTTGACATACACTTTGGACCTCGATCTATTGACAAAGGAGTCATAACTCAAAAATTCCAAATTTTCAGTTGTACAAACTAGTTTTGTTGTGTTCAAATTCAAAAAAAAAACAAATTCATACGGATTTTCTTCACCGAAGGGGGAAAGAAAATGCTCCCAGATTTTTATAGTCGATTTTTAAGCAAAAAAGGAAAATTTGAAAATGTTGAGTTATGACTGTTATATTGTTGGGGTGCGATATGTCAATTGAATTCTACAAATTGAAAAGTTTTAAAAATGCCCCTCTATTAGCGATTTGCACTTTAAATATTATGAATTTTACTGTTTACATGAATATTTCTTTAGCTTAAAAAATATTTATCTTGCCCCAAAAATATTTCGTTTACTCCAAAAATATTTCGTGTTATATGCGTTCGCTGCAAAAGTTTACACTTTTCGGGCAATTGTATTGTATGTTATTCTTTTATTACCCCAAAATTTTCATAATTTACTTTCGTGGTAAATAAAGAAAACCGCTCATTGCAAGTGGAAACGTATTCTCACACACATAAACTCACAAGTGATGATTCTCAGGACATGCTTCCCTCTTCTTTGAGAGAAAACAAGTTTATACAAACACACATTAACACTACACTGTCTCATGAATTGATTCTGTCTTCTTTCAGTAAAAACTAACTAACAAATCCTAATGCTAAGATTTTGTTCGCCCTCATGCAACGTGTGCGATGGCTCAGTGGATAGATGCGCAGGCTTGCAGTGATGGTGTCTGGGTTCAACTATTTTTCAGGGAAAGCCGTAAGTACTTTAAAATTCTTGTCTTTAAAATTTAATAAAATATTTATATTAATGAGTGCGCATTTCCAAAGTAAATCATACTCAGTACAATATAACCAGGATAATGTTAAAACGCAGACTAAAACTCCGACTTTAACTCCACAATTTTAAAATTCTTAACTACTACTCTGACTTAAACTCCGACGGCAACTCCTCAATTTTTAAATTCTGAATTCCGACTCTGACTCCACCTCCAACTCCAGCTCCCTCTCAATCTCCGACTCCTACACTACAAATAAACCAAACGTGGTTAAATATTTTAAATAATAACAGGTGAAAATATAAATTATTCATCCTTCTAAATTATTACATAATTTCCCACAAACTTTCTGAGACACATCAAACGAAACCAAACCTAGGCCTAAACTAGGTGATAGCAGTACCCAAGCCAGTCAACGTTCTCTGTCAAAAATGTCGCCATGGCAAAAGTTGCATGCAGATCTATCATTCAATATCAATCATTGAAAGCATTACTGATTTATTAACTCTGTCTTTCACCGAAAGTAAAAATAGTATTGGGCGGATTTTTTTTGCTAAAATTAAAAAAAATTAAAATTACAAACACAGAAAGTAATCGGAAAAATTAAAACGTATTTCTAAAATGTACAAATTGGACAATATTAATAATTCTAATTTGTATTTTGGCGTTTTTACCTGTTTTAGTGATTTTTGGGAATTGAATTATATGAACAAAATTCAAAACGGTAAATATCTCGGAAACGGTGTATTCGATAAAGTGGTACCTCCAACATTGTGGTAAATACGGGCATAACTCGGACTGGCCAAACTAATGTCATAGAATTGTCTGCGAATACAGTTTTCTCAAAGAAAAGTGTCTACAAAGACAGATTTCGTATGGAAAAGTGCCTGTGACGACAAATTTCTTATACGAAACACGCAGGTACGGACCAATGGCACAATACTTGTTCGAGCGAACAGTGGTATGACGCTACGTCCGTTGGATTATGCCTGAACGCCTGTAAGGTCGTATCCGAGCTGGACTGCAATGATAATTTTGGGGTAATTGCATTGTATGACCAATAAACCATTGAAAGTTTATTTATTTATAAACGACAATGGATGTGATGCCAATGATATTTGTAACATAGCAAATGCATATTTGTAACATAGCAAATCCGCCCTCGATAACCACTATTCGTACCAGGTATGTACCAGGAATGCAAGAACTCCGAAAAATCGGGAGTCGAACAGGTTAGCTTAGTTATGGTATTCTACAATGTGATCAAAGTTAGAAAAATCCATAATATCGCACAAAAATGTGTCACAGTTCTTAATAATTGTATTAATGTTGATGTTAATTTAAAATTCTTATTTTTCAAAACTTTTATTTTTATTTAGACTTTTTTTTTATTTTTTAACTTAAATTTTTTTAAAATCTTTTAATTCTTAAGTAATCGAAATTAAAATCTAATGCAAACTAAAAAGTCCCTATAGTGATATTTTTACACAATTGTTTCAATACAGTATTGGAATATAATATTACATCGAGCTAGATTGCAGTGCATTTGGTAGTTGTTGTTATTGTTTTTTGCTGTTCGGTGCATCAGCAACATTGGGTAGGGTACAATGGCCACAAATATATTGTTTTAACTATATTTTCATTGCTGTTGGTTGCTCTTGTTCTTGTTGGTGCACATTAAAATTTGAGAATAAAAATATTAGGGTGTAGAATATCAAAGCAACAACAAAAATACAATAAAGTGACCGAGCGACGAGACAACAGAATAACTCCTTGAATCAACTGGAATAACAAGCGGCCGAGGAAGATGTAAACCCTTTTCGAGAAATTGAATTGAATGAAATGAAATCACATATCTTAACATGGCTACGTATAGGTTGGATAATTGCAGGATTTACTAAAGCGATTATCAAGGGTATTTTTTTCTAATGAAATATGTTAGAACAGAAAGCACTAGGTGTTGTCATATCTGTATTGATTTGGTTTACATTACCATCGAAATGTCATATTTTGAGATTTCATTAAGTCAAATAGCAGCCATACAAATTGCTCCATCAAGCATAACTTAAAGACAGTTGGCATGCGAGTATTATTTGGTTGTGATCTCCAATCAAGAACTGACATTCTCCGAAAATAAGTGTATGCTGAATGTGAAAATGTTTCCTGTGTATCCTGAATGCGAATGTTATACTATTAAATCAAATCCAACTTGAAACAAATCGCATCTTCAGTTTCAAATTAAATTTAATTTAATTTTCAAATAAGACTAGATACAAATTGCTAACCAAATTTATATTTCTCAAATGCGCTATTGATGCTGTGACCACGAAAATGATTTGAACAAAATGAAATGAAACAGTAAACACACAAAATGTTTTCGTTTGCTACGACTACGACTCCGGTACACATACACAGGTCGTAGCCAAGAGCAACAGTCGTTCGTAGGAGAATGACTAATAACTGTGACAGTTGAAGGTGGGTTTATATAGCAAAAGCGAGAGTCATTGCAATGACTGAAGTGGACACTGAATGCATCATTTGGCTACCAAGGATTTGAGATAATATCAACTTATTGTGTGTAAATATTTAGGAGGTCAGTTGCAGTGAAGAATTTACTTCACCGCTCTAAAAACCGAAAACACTTTAATTATTCTTTTGATACTTCAAGCATGTGTTTGGTACTTTCAAGCATAGACCATCGAGAGCTTAAAATTCTTCAATGTCTATACTGCAAAAATTACCTTCACAATATTTACGATTCGTCATTAATCCCATGAAGTTACACATTCGTAAATTTCATAGACATTGTGAAAATCTTTCATAAAAAGTTGACGAATTTACAAAAAGTTGCATAAAATTCGGCACTGATTTTTTCACTGCAATTTTTCACTTTCGGTATCATGTGATTGCGTGCCAGCATTATTTTGCAAGCAATTGCATTCCAAAGGATTCCCATTGCATTTAGAGGGTTTATTCCATATAGCACTAGCGTTATGAAGAGCAACTATGGAACAAAATGCAGTTAGTGACAAGTGTGAACATTCTGTGCGGTGGTTTAGTGTACGAACACAATCGGAGCGATAACTTAGGCGTTGAAAATTTGAAAATGTATTCATATTGAAGAAGAACAAGAACTGGTGTTTGACGTCGCTTCTGGCGTATACGACAAAAATTAGAATTATTTTTATTTCGCTGGCTTCAAGAAGTCAGATTGTTGCCCCCTTAATACAAAAGTTATTGTGTGTTGAAAAACTATTTTCTATTTTTCTGACAATTAAAATTAAAATATTTAGGTAGCTTAAAAGGAATTAACACTTTCTACAAATAACCCGGATCAAAGACGACTTCAATTGAGATCAGAAATAGTAATACATGATTTTTTTAAATTTATTGATACCCTACCAAAGTCTGCGGATAGTTCATTTCATTTTGTTTCAGTTATTTTCATTGGCGCAGGTAATAGCCATAGTCGTTTGGCAAAATTGACTAAGCGTTTGTTAGGCCAAAAAGTCTAATGTTGCTTTTTTGGTAGTCAGCAATTTAAACACTGATAAAAACTACTAACTTTTTGCTGCTGCTGTTGTTTATATTGCAAATACAACCCTGATCAATTAAGAAAGTGATGTTTAGTATACGATTCGTTTTCTGTTAATGCGATGTTCGACACATCCAAAGATTTATCTAATAGTTTAACATTCTCTTTGGCATTATCAAAAGCTCGAAGAGGTGGAACGACTTTTGCCTGTCCGTGTTTATCAGTGATGCGGACGTCGTAAACTTGGGGAAGTGTCACATCTTGCAGCTTTAAATATAGATTATCACTGTGTACCTACCTTATAGAACGAAAATCCAACGCTGCAAAAGAAATGCTTGCGTCGTAACCTAAATGGCCTGAAAATATACAAGAAGAAAAATAGAAAAATTTATTAATAAAGTGTCACATTGGGATTTTTGAGATTTCTCTGGCATTGTAAATGAATATGTACCAACATATGTGAATCTCTCACACTGTCTGACAACTACCAATTTTAATTTCAAATATGAGTTGCACATTCTAGCATATTACAATAAACACAAAAGGACACATAACTACGATTTTTCAACTATTAAATATTAGTCCCCATGTTAGCAATTCGCGAAATAGAATTAATTCAAGGTGCGCATTTTGTTGTGACAATATCCGAAGCGCGTAATACTTTCGTTAGTATTTCGAGGAATATGATCAGTTTCTTCCCAGTAATACCTACCTAAAATGCAAGAATACAGCTGAGACCCGCAATACCAATATCGATATTAATTGTGTGATCGATAACTCCATTACACATTACATCGTGAAATGCATCTGCGCGGATTTCTAAATCGTGTTAACAATTGCAGTTGAATAATTACAAACTACCAGTAAAACAAGCGACAAGAGTCTGGAATTAGAAATAGAAAACGCATTTCAAGTGTTCGCTTTGTTCGCAGAAAAAGCTTTTGAGGAATTGTCTACAATGGAATGGCTGGTGTAAAGGCAACACACACGGCCAAACAGAGTTACACAAACAGTTGAGTTGCATCGATCGATATGCAGACATCGGTTCGAGTGCATGTGCGCCACTTCAGACGCTGGTTGTGACACTGTTTTGCCTTAACTAAGTGCTTTTTGGTTGGCATTTGTACGGGGTGAATGTGGATACTTTCCAGTAATGCCAATTGGTTTCGGAAATTTCAAGGTTAACAGATTTCTAGTTAGAAATTAGAAAACAAGATATGAGCGGAGTTGTATGAGATCAATTAAGAATCCGGTATTCATGCCTGTTTCACATCCCACCCCCGCTTAGCCAAAGAAAATCTATTTAATCATTACCCTCGTTCCCCCTTATCCGGCATTCATTGTGTATAATTTCATAAATTCATTGTAATTTCCATTGAATTGCACTGAATAACGGTAAATGCTAGCTGAGTCGTAGTTACATATTAAGCTGTGCGACTTCATGAATGCTGGAAACATGACTGTCTTGGATTGGAATTCGTTTATGAATTCAGTAGTAGTTTTGTTATTCTGCTCTAACAGCGTTAAATGGCAATTCATAGAAACTATTACAGAGGGGGAAGCATGCGGAGTGTAAGAGTACCGAGAGGCAGTTTGAAATACCATCACGCAGACTCATGGAAAGGAAAAGTTAACATCACAGGACACCTAAAGAATCCGAAACCATTAAGAAGTAACAGTTTGTCGGGTATTTTTTAACCCTCCTACGTTGTGTCATAGATTAAAATCCTAGACATTCACCAACTCGCTGTGGCTTTTTTGACCGAAGGGAATCGAACGTCTGAAAATTGCAAGTCTTAACGACAAGAGAAGAATTCTGTCGCTGAGGTTTGATAAACGCAGCCGAAATTGTTACTGTCAATGTGCAAAATATGTAACTATGTGAACATCGTGAATGGACAAAATTAAAAATGTCAGATTTTGTTCGATGTTAGAGCAAAACAGCTGACAGGTGTTCGATTCTTCTCAGAAGAAGCGTAAAGTGAAACGTTAAATGAGAGAAATGTGTGTTGTACTGTTTGAGAAATCGTTGGACTTGTCAAATTGTTCGCTTCCGGAGAGCGAATGGAATAGTGTAACTACGAGAATTTGACATATTTGCATTTAAGAAAACGTGAATAACCATCTGACACTTTTAGTCGTTTCATAACAACTTTTATTTTGTTTTTGCTCATTTGTCCATTCCTGAAGATGATCCTCGATGGGGATCGAAATATTGAATAAATAAATAAATTCGATATAAAATTGACCTCGACCTGAGTTTGGAACTAGAAAAATAATATTGTTGTGTTTTGTAAACAGCTATCCTTCCATTCTCCAAAAACTGAGGTTGTAAATCGAAAACAGAACGTGGATACGATTTTTCCCAAAAGGAAGAGATTTTGAATCCATTTCCCTCTCCGCGAATCGTTGCATTTGCTTTAATAGTTGAACACTTGTTTTAATAGATTTTACATCCAAATGAAACGGTTGCGTTCAGAATATAAGTAGAAGTACTCGTGTCTGCATAGAAAATGTATTAAATTTATGCACATAGGAATGAATACCTTACACAGAAATTTATTACTTAAGTTGACAGCATATTGCAGATCAAATGCCATGTGTAAGCTATGAAATCTGCTGGAGATATGGTGCATTTTTTATGAAGATTTACATTGATTGAAGGACAAATTGGAATTTAAAAGACATCAATTGAAATTTAAAATACATCAATTGAAATTTTAAATTCGACAGTTGAAACCGATTTACCAATGGATGTTTTTTAAAATTTCAATTGATATCTTTTAAATGTCAATTGATGTCTTAAATTTCAATTGATTTTTTTAAAATTGCAATTAGAAATGGTGTAGTATCCCTCTATTGACGTAATAAATATACATATTTCGTATGTTTGGTCTCATGTTTCCATATAATCGCGTTTCCAAAATATGCATTACAATATGAAACGGATGCGATCATTCGACCCCTGTTTTGTCTGCCCGCGATATGACTCAGGATTCTGCACCGTAAATCAATACTGATGGTGTGAGCGTCTGATATAGTTGGATCCTTGGTTTTCGAGAGGCTCGGTAAGATCTTTACAAACTCAAACTGAGGAATTAGTGTTGGTCATGTGATTCTGCAAAGCAGATATGTTAAGTTTAGACATGGCTACGTAAAGTTTTCTTCGTGTCATGCTGTCTTATAAGAGATGGGAGACGTATTATTTGCTTTTCGTGGGGGTTTTCCAGGATTTGGCTTAATACGAATGTCGGGTCTAAAGCCACACGGATACGGTTCAATCAGTTCTGGAGCAATTGACTTCTTTCACACTTTTAGATTGAGGGGATCTTGAATACAATGGATAAAATGGAAAAACAGGACATATTGACCTGAGAGCCGAGCATGCATTTGTCTAACCAAATTTAGCATATGAACTTTTACAAGTACCTTGCACTTCTTCTCTTCTTATGCTGGTGCCTTTGTGTGTTTTAAGCCGGGAAATTGCTGTTCTGACCTTGTCTTAATCAGAATGGGATAATGGACACTATCATTCTCCTTGTACAAGTAGACTGACTGTCCGATTAGATATTGATGGCGGTGGCAGCGATAACGTTTCGCCCCAGTCAGAGCTCAACTTCTCTGGATGCCATGATTTCTGTCTGAAGAACACTACAATGATCTGGTGGCCTTTGTGCCTCTTTATAATAGATTTGGTTTTTATGTGTACATTGGCTCATCAAGTTGAACCCAGAGCCAAGGAAAATTCGTACTGTTTGTGATGGCAGCCGTAGATGTTACAGTTCTTTCTCGTTTTCCATCGTATTTCCTGCTAGCTGTAACGCCGGCCTTATAATTTTTGGCGACATCTGGCAGTTGGATATTCGCATCCCATTGGGGTTTTGCATTTTACCTACTGCCAGGATTCATGTATATTGCAGACGCCTATTACGGATAAGAAGCTGTAGGACCTGGATTCTTTTCTAGGGTGTTAATCCGCCCTTGACTAGTAATGTTGTTTCAAACACTTTCTATTGACAAAATAGGTGCCCTAATAGTTCACCGAGCGTCAGTAACGGTTGTCACTTGGTAACCTGAAATCAAATCATTCAGGGTACTCAAATCATTCAGGGTACTCAAATCATTCAGGGTACTGGTACAGACGTTGCACTCAAAAAATAAAGATTCCTATTAACAGCAAACAATGGTTGCATCTTATCAGCAGACAATTTGTTTGCTATTGAAGCAAATGTAATTCAATAACATCAAACGATTTACAGTATTGATTAAACGACGGATATATGTATGTTGAAATATGTTCGTATATGTTTGTCGAAATAACAGACATGTTTGCTTCAAATACCTGTAAAATACATTGTACTCTTCCCTTTTCAGCAGTCTTTTTCTGACGTTTGGTTATTTGGTTTGGTATTTTGTTGAGTGTAGAAATTCATAGTTTCATTCATTTTTGCGGTTCCTGACATATCTGAAGGGCATTCTTTTATCCACCACCTGGGGACATTGACATTAGGAGAAATAACTAAACTAACCCGGTTCGAAGAGATAATTAACTTGAATTTATGTCGAAAAACAACGTCAAGGTATTTCGGTATCTGCATCCTGCAACAATAAGAGCAGTTTCCCTGACACCACCATAATTTTTAAGGTTAGTCTATTACAATTTTATTTAGGCTTTACTTTTTCTCTCTCCCATTGTTAATTTTCAAAACATACGGTCATTTAAAAATACTTGGTTTAAACTTCTACATTTGGTTAGTTAACCAATAGTTAGCGATAAATATAAATAACATAGAGTGAGTCCGATATTTGAGAGTTACTTTTTTGTGACATTTGTTGCTCTCACTTTTCTACTCGTTACTAACTTCTTTCGTATACGAGTATGTCACCGAGCGTTATGAGCTAATGTTTTACATGAGGTAGTATGAGGTTTCTTCAACATTCTCAGACGATTAAATGAGTTCGATTTTTTTCTCTGAGCCTCTTTCGTTTCAGGTATTTTGCATTGTTTACTGTTTTGCCATAAATTATGAGCATTTTATAGCAGTTTCAATGTCAAAGTTAATGCGTAAATTGTTTGTTTCACTAATCTGCAACTATTCTTTAGTTACACTTGGGAAAATAATAACAATTCAAATACGTACGTTTAGGTTAAACTTATGTTGCAGATAGTTTAGCTCATTGTTTAGTTTCATTGTTTCGCAATGGGTGCTTCGATTGGTTTGCGCATTTTCTGACTACCACTATCATTGTTCGGCAAAGAACACCCCGCATTATTCTAGTGGCATGTTTGACCAAACAGGTTCGAAACGTTTTAACAAATACATTGCCGTCAGGTAGGAAACTCATGCCACTTTCAAACTCAACTCCATGCATCTCTTAATTTACTTAATCGATACCGACTATATTTTTCGAGTGTATTGGGACGTAGGCAGACAAATGTGACGACGTGTCTAGTCTCTGCTACAACTCTGGAATACGACATTTCTTTTTTTTTTTTCACAGCCATAACAGTGAATTGAATTAAGTCATTTTATTTCCAATGTTAAACAATTTGACCGGTTTTCGCCAAGTTTCTGTCTTGCCACCCCTCCATCTAGATACAGTTGTAAAATTTGTAGGAATATGAATTAAATATATTTCTGAGCTTACATGGAAACTCGATTTTTAGGAGGTATTTTCTATGTAAAGCTCCGTGATGTAACTTTTAGAATTATCGGTTTCTAAGAAATCTTTCGGGATCGTCAAGGTACTCGTTCCTTGAAAACAAATTTGTTCTATGTGTTAGTGTGTTGTCTTCCTATGTGGGCGCAGTGGATGAAGTGAAGTCTTGGTATATTTTTGGAATTACTCCGAAAAGAAGAGCTTTGACATAATTTTTTTTAATCTGTATTTGATCTGCTCAGAGACCAATTAATCTAACTTCACAAAACAAAAAGTGCAGAAAACTGGAATATAATTAGGCGACTTCTGCCTATTGTCAAACAAATTTAGTGCGAAGCCTATAAATACTTCATTATTACCCCTTCAATGTGATGAAATTAATGTAAATATGGCAAAATTAAGATATTTTAGTTCTCGAAATTTTTAGAATGCGGTGTTAGAAAAATTGACATCGAAGTAGTAACTCGTATAGTTCTACAGTGACTAAGAACGGTTATAAATACATAACGCGGCTACGGTTATATACTACGCGGCTAGTACACGACATTAACCATCGTCAAATATGGGGGTTTTTTAAGTAGCCAATGTACGGCAACAATTGCCCCAAAGGCCACCCATATGTTCCATGACTGCAAATTATTTTAAAATACTGTATTCTACTTATATATAAATTGGTTTACGAGAACGATTAAAATAAAACAGACCTATTGTTAATATCCTCAAACCAACTACAATTCGAATACACACAACTTAAGTTCTGTGCTACGACAAGACACTGAAATCAGCACAGTGCTTGAAACATTTGCTTATCATCATCACCACCAAAGAAACACGATTTCTGGGTCAACTCTAAACAGTCTGTTCTCCTTAAATTTATTGTTTCCTCCGTTGTTTGTTTTAAAATAATATTTACTTTTATGATGTCAAGCTAATAATGATATTACTCGCACAAGAAAACGCACTTTTTTCTCCCAGATAAACTACAAAATATTAGACAACGACAACAATTCAAGATATACGGCGGACGTAGAATGAAATGTGTGTATTTAATTATATTTTCTCCGGAATAAGGTCAGCACCGGGAACTAATTTGAACACACCATTGGGCATGACTGCGCCAGATACGTGGACCCGTCTATCCATCCATCCATCCATCATCCAGCAGTTGGGCCTCGAAACACCACTGCCAGACGGACAGAACAAAATTGACTTTGCCGGTCACATTTGACATTTCTCTTGAAAGTGAATGTCGTGGCCGTCTGCTGATTTAATAATTCCCAAACGTGCTTCGCATGAGTCCCACCACGGAAGAGGTCTCTCTACTGGCAGATGCTGCACAACGCTGTCCATATTTTGGTGGCACGACAACTCAGAATTGTTGATGGTTCCTAGAATATTGCCAAGAATATCAATTTATGTCTGTTCTAAATCCTAAATAAAATCAAGAGAATGATGTGTGTCGAGCACAAGTTCGTCACCCATATGTGTCGAAAACTACTGCCGTCGTTTTTATGTTAACATCACTTCGCTTCAACATCGACGCTAATTCGGTATTCTCAAACTATCTTCAGTCGACGGCATGGGTTTTTCGATAACTTGTGAAAAACATAAACAGCATTTGACATTCTTAGGCCCAATGCATCAGTGGAAAATCAGATATGATTAACGATCAAACATAATTTAAACTCCGAATTAATCTTTAGGTTAATATTGGTTGCTGTTTAAAGCCCCGTATTCAGTTCTTGCGAAATTTTCGTAATAATTTTGTGATTTATCTCTAAACGGAAAATTTTATTACAAAGAGTTACCACATATCTCGGATTTACTTTGCAATTATTTCATTAATAATTCATTCTATTATTCTATATTACTTTTGTTTACTAAAATGATAGAAATGTCAAAATTCCAGTACCAAACAATTATCAAAAAATTGTTTTCGTACTAAATAAATTTGGCGTAACAACCCTGTACTTGATTTTGCCTACGAACTTTTCGCAAATTTTCGGTTCATGAAATTTTCGTTATTTTTTAATACCGGGTTATTAAACTTAATACCGGGTTTAAATAGATATATGTGGTCAATTAAACTATGATCGAGTGACCATATTATTTATTAACGGAAAAAAAGACCAAGAACTGTGTTTCTGTAGTTGTTAATGTGAAAATTAAAATTATATTTTAAAAACATCGTTTAACTCGTAGTTAGAACTGCATTTCTACTCAAACATTTCAAAATGTCATAAAATTTTGTATTTTAACACTTTAATTTTGTTGTGAAAATGGCGCGAAGCGCTTGGTGCTTTGCAACGAACAGCAGATAAATACATATATGAGTATCGGCTGTTGTTTGTGGTATTCGCCACTGTTGCCACTAAACAGCAAAATTATTTGAAAAATCAATGAAAGACTTTTTTCGTGTTTAAAGCCAGATCAAATATAAATCAAAATCAATTGATTACGTATTTAAATAAACAAACAATAAAAACATGATGTCCCATAACATCCCATGAAGGGATTGGGGAGAGCTTCCCACAATGTGCGATTTCTAGTTTTACAAACAACTGATTGGGACCTACAGTTTTACACCGGTTCCGAACGGGTTTTTATATCCACTCAAAAATTGAGCCTTTGACCTGGTTTTTGATTTATTAGTTAAACTTCGTTTAACTGGCATATTTTGTTCAATTCAACAGTAATTAAAATAAAATTAACCAGAGTTTTAAAACAGCCCTCTTAGATTAAACCAAATTTGACCAGCAAACAGTGGTGAACTGCATCCCAAAAACATCAATTATATTTAATTCGGTAACACTTTTGGGATTTCGTGACAATATGGAGTCCGAATTAAAAGTTATGGACTCCAGGCGCCCTATACTACCAGGACATGTGTATAAATGCAATGAATGGACACGAGCCCTCGAGGTAGGCACTTGATAGTTTTTACTGGCCGAGGGGCTTCATGTTCTGCACATCATCTTTGGGGTTTCCTCCAGTCGTGAAAAGTTGCGCACTCTAATTTTTAGTTTTGATAATCTATAATTGAAAGTATTTTTTTAAATGTGAAAATATATGGGCATCGGTGGTACAATGGTAGGTGGTAATTATTATGTTTGGGTAGTGACGACGGTTACCCCGCTTAGTGACGGCGACACTATCGAGTACAAAGTCGTGAAACAGCTTCTCAACGTATCGTTCGGAGCCGGTGTAAAACTATAGGTTACAATCGGCTAGTGTAAAAATATAAAGCGTAAAGATCACACTGACAGTGAGATGCCCTCCCGTGTCCCTCCATGGTATGTAATGGGAAAATATTGACATATTTATTCATTTACGATACCAAAAATTGTATCGATAAAAACAGGTTCCATTCAACAGCTACGTCAATCCCGCTTTGATAATATCAAATACGTGTCAACAGTTATCGATGGTTATCGACAACGCCTGCGCAAGTACCAAATTACCGTCGACACATCACGACTTCGTTATATGTCGACAACGACAAACGTATGAAGGCCAATTATGTATGAATATTAAAATCAATCCTTATATGTGTCAGCACTCGTTGATAGTTATCGAAAACAACTACGCGAATACCAGCGTTCACAAGACAACGTTGTTTGGAGTCGACGGCGACAACCTAAATGTGCCCGATTACATATGTATATACATATTGAAGCGAAAATCATTCTCCGAACTATGGACATGCGATATGCCCGATAGTGTTTTCTTGTGATAGCCCGATAGCTCTGGAATTTATAAAATTTGTCTGGTCAATTTATTAACCCGTATTTATTTGAGTCAATACACATTTGATAGATTCACAGTTTTTGTATTCTGTTGCAACTTCCAACTTCCAACTTCCAACTTGCAACTTGAAACTACATTCTCATATAGCTACAGTTTTGTTTCTCAATTGGAAACGTATAATTTTCAAAATGATTTGTTAGTGCGCCGCTGTCGCACTAAGAATGTTTCTCGCTAATACAAAATGCTATACCATTCGTTGACTTGGCGACGCGAGTTCAGGGTTGCCGACAAAAAGTGCATTAAACGCACCTGGCATTGATAAAGATTAGATGCATTCGACTGGCAGCGACAATCATAGATAGAACAAATCGCATCGAGACTACAGTAACAACATTACGGCCGAGCGAATGCACAAACAAGTTTCGTTCAGTGTTGATGTTGATGTTGGGAATGAATATTGCACTTGTGTGAGTTGCATTTTGAAAACAATGGAGAATTTAAAGTTTCATTGCTTGATCACAGTCTTCACACAATGACGTGTTAGATATTCCTAAGCAAACTGGACTACCTTGAGTGGGAAACATAACAAGCAATTAGTGACGCCTCCATAATAGTGTAGGTACGAAGAATACGTCTATGGAAATGTAGATGCGGAATCAATTTGAAGACGATGTTAAAGGGGGGAAAGTGTCAAAAATGTGGAAATGGGGGTTTAGGAATCATTATTGGTTTCTGTGGAACATAGAACAAGATAATTTTCACAGAAATTGGTCAGGGTGCGGCTGAGACGAGTTATGAAATATTTTCACGTTACTGTAATTTATGAACGGATTCGGTTTCTAGACCGAAGGCCACACAAACTACTAGGCCCTTTTTTTCTAAACAACGTTTTGAAGAATTCGATATTTTAAAGAATTAAGGCAAATTGTTTAATACCCCAAGCAAAGAAATGCCATACGAACTTGCCTGCATGTGGTTGCAATAAATCGTGCTCAGATTTTCTCTGCGTCCCCAAAATGATTTCTTTTTAGCCACAAATACATCCCAGTCCGGAATATGAGTTATCAGTTTTAATTTCACGTCCATATTTCCTAAACTATTAGATATTATACGTTACAGTGTTATGGAGAATTGTTTCAACACCTATTAGTTCGAAAACATCCAAACCAATTTTTAACGAATACGGTAATATCCACAACTTCTTGTCTATCCAGGCTTTCATTGAAAGCCAATACATAGATGTTTCTGTGCCAAAGGATAAAACAGTGAATGATATGAGATTGGCTTTACGGTGTACCGACGCGTCGGTGCATTAATTCCGATTTTCGTTTGCTCAGCTGATTTTCAGTTTATGTTTTCCAATCATAACCCATTTTAAGATCATTATTTTCCATTAATCTCAACCTTCCATCGAAATAATCAATTTCACTTCATTTAAAAATTATTCTCTATTAAAAATTATTTGAGCCAAATTGTGATTGGAAAATATTAACTTTTGAAGATCGATAGACAAAATAAAAATATTTTTAATAAAATTGAGAAACGAAATTTTAAATTTATCTAAAACATCTTGTCGCGACTTGACCTAAGATCTAACCACTACACGCTAAAAATCTGTATATTTTGTTGTTTGGATACAAATATAATGTGTTTGAAGTTTGTCGCAAATATAGAATACTTGTGTCCAAATACATTGTGTTTGCTTTTCAATACTACATGTTGGAGACACAATGATTAATAAGTTATAAGTATATTATATGTTTTTGTGACCCAAATGTGGTTTTGTTTGTTGAAAGCTGTTGAAAAAAATGACACAGCCAGCAATGAAAAAAATAAGCAGCAGATCTTAAATTCATGAAATCAATGCTTGCAAACATATACACGGTTCCTGCAATATGTTTCTGGGGCCGTTTTTTCAGAGTGTAGTCGTTTTTATCAGAGTGTAGGCATGGGGATACTAGTTTATTAATGAGACTCTGATTTTATTTCGTGGACATATGAAAATTCAAAGGATACCAATGTTGCTACGTACCATGTAATGAGATTCCTATATTTCCTATATTTTGTCAAACAAAACTTGAAATATTATATTAGTGTATAGGATTAAATAACAGGAAACTATTGTCGCTTTAACCACAAAGGACATTCGACTAAATTTTGTTGTCGAATCAATTGAAATATCTTTGCCCGTGCGAGGCTTTGAAGAGTTTTGTACAACGCGACTTTTTCGCTGCCATCCACTCCAACTGGAAACACCCTTTAAATCAAGTCTGTGGGTTCTAAACATAAAATTGAAAGTAACACCAAGTCTTTGTTGCTTTTTTGTTACTTTATTCTCGAATTATTTCTTGGCAGTCTGCCACTGCCATTGCCGCCGTCACTGTTGCTGCCACTAGACGAAGTACAACGTGACCACTGGCTGAAGATGCCATCAGACGCTGAGCGAACAAATCAAACAGTTCAAGTCAAGCTTTTTGCACAGACACACAGGTGGAAGCGAGAAGGTGCAGTGGCTTAGAACAATGAGACCAGACCGACTCAGACGTTAGAATCGTGTGGCTGGAAATAAACGACGACGAACTGCAGCAAAACTATATACTTTTTTTTATTCTTTCTACGGTTTGTAATGCAATTAACGGTATTTTATGTTAATACTTTAACATTAACATTGAACTTAACTTGAAAAAAGTTGCTTGCTAACAAGAACAACAACAACAGAAACTTTGTCGCTACGACTTTAGTATTGGATAATGACTGGCTAAACTCAGAATGTCGCTATATACGATGGCGGATGTAATTTCGTTTACGACGATGGTGTAACCCTGTATTTTTTATTATTGATTTGGCATTTCGAAAGCCAGTTTTGTTTCAGTTTCAGTTCTCGTTTTGTTTTATGTTTGTCGTATAATTAATATTCAATTAAATGTTACGGTCCACAGCGAATCGTTTCCACAGAAACAAAATAGGAGGAATTTTGGCAAGAAGTTGAAATTTGGTACATTGGTTAATTTTGTAATCCTGCCCCTTAATCTGATTACGGAACTATCACATCCGTGACCCTACAACTCTGGACGAGACATATGTATGTAGTTACGTCACAATGGTGTTTGCAATACAAGACTAAATTTTATATAATACAAGACAATGAATGCTTTTGGCACTGCATGCACGCAATATACAAAATGTTGCCAAAAGGGGAGTGGCACCATCCATTTTGTTGCACGTAATACTTTTACCGCAAGTGTATTTCTTCATTAATAATATGAGAACTAAATTTCATACTCATGAAATGCCTGGGATATTATTATTTAATGTTTTGTGTTGTATGGGCGGTGCCATGTCCCTTTGTTGATCACAATATTATATGGCTAGAAATCATATCCTGAGGAGTAGTTAGCTACAGTTAAAATTTCACGAGCATCTGGCATTTTGGCGAAAGTTAAAATTTACGACTTGTCTACAAAGGGGCGTGCCACCGCCCAATTGTTGCACAAAGCACATGTTTTCCTACACAAATAAATCATGTACCAAATATCATTCTCATGCCTGAAATATCTAATGCCCGACATGTAATTATTTGAAGTTTTGTATACTATATAGGCGCTGCGACAAACTTGTATTTTAACTATTTTCCACGACCACGCCCACTTCTAGGGCGATACAATGCGCATACGTGCGTATCCCATTAACGAGTGTTTCAAAAGAATAACAAACATTTTCTCATATAATGAATTAAAGTCAAATACAAAATACAACCAAGTGAAGAGTATAATATTTTTAGAGGTTGGTTTAATTTATGTACACCCTGATAAAACGGTCCCAGTAACATATTGCAGGAAACATGTATATGTTCGCAAGCATTGTCTTCATGAATTGAAAATCTGCTGCTTTTATGTTTCTTGTTGTCTGTCACGTTGAGTCACAAAAACATATCGACGTTTAAATACCAAAACCTCATAAGTCACAAGTTAGCCATTTTTGATGATATGAGTTGAAAATATTATTCTGAATTTACTGTAACTTTGTAAAACAGCATTAAATGCTTTTTTAAGAATGTCTTTCAGAAATGGAAATTACATCAATAATAATTTTAAAATATCCAATTACTCTTTTATATTTTAGTTTTTTTTTTTGCTCTTCTGAGAAATATGAAATTTTGACTTATGTGGTCGTCGATACATTATAACCTATTAATCATTATGCCTCAAGCATTTAATATTGAATAGCAAACACAATGTGTTTGGACGCAAGTATACTATATTTGCGACAATTTACAAACACTTTATATTTGCAGCCAAACAACAAATAATTCAGATTTTTAGCGTGTATTGGGAATTGTTTTTCTCCGCCGATACTGAGCTGCCTGTTATTGTGACATACATATATATGCCTGATAATTTTTAATCATCTGGGGCAACTCGTTTGGTCGCTACGGTGTTTACACCAGACATTCATACAGACATGGCTAGATGGCCATTTCGAATAAACTACTGAAAAAACTGTCATTATTTAGTTTGGATGCAAATATAAAGTGTTTTTAGCTTGTCACAAATATAGTATACTTGCGTCCAAACACTTAGTGTTTGCTATTCAATATTACATGTTGGAGACACAATGATTAATAAATATAATAAATAACAATATATATATATTTTTGTTACCGAAATATGACTTTGTTAGTAGAAAACTTCTGAAAACAAGAACGGGACTGGAGGACACGTGGTTTCAACAGGACGGTGCAACTCCACAGACAGCTCTCGCGACAGTGGACATTTTAAGGGTCTATGAAATAACTCCCACGAAATAAGTCCCACTTTTAAAAACGTAATAAGTCCCACCGAAAATTGATATTTTGAAAGTGGGAGTTACTTCGTTTTTAAAAGTAGGACTTATTTCGTCAATTGGTGGGACTTATTTCGTTACGCGTTTTTATTTTAAGTGGGACTTATTTCGTTTTGAGTGGGAATAAATTCGTTTTGTAAAGTGGGAGTTATTTCATACCCCCAAATTTATATTATGGCTTTATTTCTCATTTTTTTCTTATGCAAAAAGTTATATATTGGACATTTCGTAAAAGGGACAACCACAATTTTTTGTCCTTATCTCTCATGGCTCTCCTTTTCCATTAAGAAGCCTTCTGCGAGCTTGCATACGATTTTTCTTTATCATTCCTCTGCTTTGATTATTCATATTATTCGACGTGTGTTTTTTTCGAAGAGTCAAATACTTCTTATTTGAAATCGCATTAAACAGTGAAAAAGTGGGACTTATTTCGTTTATGAAAGTGGGACTTAATTCATTTTAGAAATATATTATTCAAGGGGGAGTTATTTCATTTTGAGTGGGAGTTATTTCATTTCAAGTAAATTTTTAAATCATTTCATTTTGGTGGGACTTATTTCGTTTTCAAAAGTGGGACTTATTTCGTGGGAGTTATTTCATAGACCCCATTTTAATGTCGCGATTTGGCGATTTGCAGTGGACTGCAAGATTGTTTGATTTGACCAATCCAACGTTCTTTCTTTAGGGTATTTTGAAGTCACGGCCTATGTTAACAAGTCACAGACTCTGGAATCTGTCAAAGAGCATATACTAGAAGAGCGCGCGATTTTATCGCCCCAAATTCTAGCCAGAACGATTGAAAATGCGGTAAAAAGTGTTCAAATGGTCCTCAACAATGGCGGCGCCCACTTAACCAATATCTTCAAAAAGTAATGAAAAAAAGTAAAATTTCCAGAGTAACATTTTAAACAAATTCACCAAATTATGTCGTTAGATAAAGATTCATATATCAATATGTATCTGCTAGTGTTTTTGGGTCACACGTATAGATGTCTATCAGTTACTTACGATATACAATGATGAATCCTGGATTGGTATTTTTTTTTTCGAAACCATATCAGTAATTTAAAGACGGTGTAGTTTTTATTCCAAGAAAATTTACATTTGGAAGTCCCACAATATGGATTCATATTGATTGTATTATACACATATGTATGTTTATGTATATGAAATATGGTTTAGCAGTCAGAGTCAGAGGCGATGTCACTATTAGCGAAGCTGAGATTATGTTAGAAAGGTATGCGATTTTTATGATGTTAAGGTTCAATAGTAGTGATATGTGCGAGGGTTTCTTTAACAGGGTTGTTTTTACCTTCAAATATTTTCTACGAAAGTCACAGATCAGGGTCTTCCCAATAAGGCACACTTGATACAATGCCTGACAGCTGTCATTTGAGACATCAACAACATGAAATGTTTTTCGTTTTCAGAATGTTGCTTTCATTGCCAGTCGAAATGGGGCCAGGCCTACTTTGTCGTAGTTGTTTATTTCGTGTTGTTGCTGCTGTTTCTGTGTCTGTGTTTATTTTCTATTTCTATTTCTTCTCTTATCAATAGAAACATGTTGTGTTCTATTTTCGCTTTTTAAAATAGAAAACAGAAAAAACCATTTTATCCCCGGATTCTAGTCAAGTTGAAGGTTTACTTTTGATTACCATTCGATATATTACAGTGTATCCCAGGAAATCCAGACGATCGGACAAATAAATATGTACATATGAGAAAATCGAAGACATTTAACAAATTTGTAAGAATAATTTGTAAGAAACCCAATAAACGTCATCAAGTCGATTTCAAAGTGAATTCTCGCCAAGTTAAATTTGCCTCGAATTACAGTTGAATACAGTAGGAATGTCCAGCAAAATGGACTATTTAATTCAAGTTGCATATTAAAGTATAAAATAAATGAAGATCTATTTTCCGATTACATCCCATGAAGGGACACGGGAGACCTTCTCACAAGCGAATAATTGGTTAAATATACATTCTGATGAATCATATTTACGATTAATCTTCAGTTTGATTAATCAATATTCATGATTAATTGATTAATCTACAATTTGATTAATCAACAATTTGAATAATTGAGCAATTCATGGTTCTGGGTTTCTTCAGTTTGAGTTTTCCAACAACCTTCTTTACTGAAAATGCACAAATGTTTCCATTTGTTTGTATAGTATGTATTTGTATGTTTTCAAGAATGAAAATGGTAATTAAAATTATTTAAATATGATTAATCAGTATTCAAATGAATTGATTAATCATAATTCTGAATAATCAGAATTTTTGATTATTCGATTAACTGATTAATCACGATATCGATTAATCAAAATTTCAACAAATGCTTTTTGATGTGCTCATTGGCAATCTAAGGAATTTGAAAAATAATGAAAGTGTTGATGGTTTTGCTTTGAAATAAGTTTAAGGTGTTTAATTTTTTTTGGCTTTTTAATTGTTATTAGTTATATAAATTTCAAACAAAAATTAGAAATATCCATTGCGATAAATACTCAAAAATGTTCTAGGTCTAATAAGAATGTATGATGGGATTAATATAAGTAAATATTTTGAATTTGAATGTGTCATTTGCTTTGAAATAAAGAGTATTTGGTAAGTGATTATTGAGCATTTGGGACGAGTTTCGGCGGTGGTCATTTAGTTTGACGATTTCGATATAATCGATATATCGGAAATAAGGAATCGGATTCGAAATTGTTTTAAAATTATGAAAAGCGCACAAGGTCCTCTCAATAGCTTATACGCATTTTCAAATAATTAAATTTCTATTGAGAGCCACTGTACTTCGGTGTTGTCGTTTTCATTGTCTGGCACATATGATTCTTTACAGAAACTGTGTAAAGTGTTTCGAAACTTTTTCCGGAATTTCACCACTCGCTTCCATTAGAAAGTCTAAAGAATGTGTGCCACTTTAAGATTGCAGCCTATAATATATATAATCTTATCTCGCCCACCTCTTAGCTCAGGGGGAGGGGTACCCCGTGTGTAGATACCGTCTCAATCACCCTATAGGCAAAGGTAAACACTTTTCCTTTCCATAAACAAAAAAAACTATAAGGCGATCAATAGGTTTTGTGTCAGTCGGCCCAGCCATCAATTATAAGTTCCCAAACTAAAATAAACATTTTAAGAATGGAACAGCAATGGCGACAACAACAATATCTAGGTCAAACTTTTTAAATATATTTAAACGTATGTATATAAGTACGTCCATACACACATATATACATATTTGTATATATTTTTATGTTTAAACAATAGAAAAAGAGCGATCACCCTACAGACACATTAACACACGTACGTGAGTATTGATAATATGATGAGACAACGCAGCGAAATTAATATTAATTTTAAATTTTTAATTGTAACCAAATAACGGGAACGAGAGAAAACTTAATTTTCAAATCTGCGAACACTTTTGGACAGCGTTTGACCGAAACTCATAAAAAATGTTGTGCGTCGTAGTGTCGAGTTTTCGAAAACAAAGTTATTAGAGGAAACACTCGTTTTAGCGACTTTTTTGATATTCCTTCGTATGTGTGTCAGGTTGTTTACCTAACTCTACCCTTGCATACATTATAAGTCCGAAAAGAGTCAGAAAAGAGTGAATAACAACGTTTTTGCGTTTGAAAGGGTCCCCTCTTTCTGACGCAGGAAAGATTCATAAATATGAATCCGGGTATTTATTATTATTGATTATTTTTTAGAACGTTCAGAACTCCTTCATAAAGAAGAGTAGTTATTGAATGTGGTTTGTATTTTTCGAAAATGCCCTTTATTTTACGGATTATTGTGGAACAAGAGTCAGGTAAAAGTGCATTTTCAGAGCGTACAAAAACGTGTCAGAAAGTCGGCTTTTAAGACTCCGAAATAGGAGCGATCTGAAAATTTGCATGTTTTTGACTCAGAATTTCTGAGCATTCAGAAAATTATTGGCTGGGTTTTGTTTTGTGTTTGTCCCGACACTTGATCGGCATACAAAAAGTGTTGAGTCGAGAGTGTGGGAAACTCTTTGAACGCTGTTTTTGCATAGTGTTTCCCAAACAACTTGAATTGCTATCAGTTGCAAAATAGCGTTGCCATCGAATTAAAACCAAAATAATTTAAAATTTATTTATTAACATGTTTACATTTGGTCACGAGACTCAGCAATAATGAAGAAGTTTTATAGATGAGCGGTCACTTTCTTAAGGCCAACTCGGATGTGGATGTGATGTGGTTCCATAGATGTGACAACATTTGTAAAATTTCTCAGACTTTCTTTGCGATCAGGGTTGTATTTGCAGTGTAGCCGACAGAAACAATCAAACAAAACAAAAACCGACAGACAACCAAAAGGCAGCTACCTTTTGGATATTTTTCTCTGGGGAATCTTATATTTGATTGAATAATGCAGGGCTGTAGAATCGTAGTCTGGGATATATGTCTGGAGTTGGAGTCGTAAAAAATGTGGACGGCGGGTTTTTTTAATGAAAAGTTTCACCAAAATTAATTCTCATGCAGCGTTTTATTTTCAATTAAATATTACAAACGGAAGTCGGAGTAGAGTTGTGCCTTTTCAAAGAGTTGGAGTCGTTCAATTTTGGTCAGGCTCCACAACCCTGGAATAATATAATAGTAGTAGTACTTTTTGTTATGGAACGATCTTAAATAGTTTTTTTTTGATTTTAAACATTTTTGCACAAAATCGATTTCAGCTTTTGCAATTGCTGATTTGTGTTTACGTTACCTATGAATGATTTTGGATGTGTGACTAAAAATTGTGTTGGGTTAAGTGGCCTCTTTAGGGGTTTTCGGGTGTTTTGCTGACAGAACTATGTCTGACGGTATTCATGCTGTTATTTCCACCTCCACATAAGACAACATAATTTTGGTTGTATTCTTTTGTTTTTAATTGTCTCCTTTTTTAGGCGACCTATGTTTTTTGTTTGTTTATATTTTTATTCACGTTTATTTTTATTCTACGACAGGGTGGGCTGTTCGGTAGACAGATCGGTAAATATTATTTTCCTTATTTTCAATTTGCTTGCATCACAAATAAGTTCGATTTTCAAATTATATTTTTAGTATACTCAAAAAGTTAAGTTTGCACTAACAGTAAATAATGTTTGTTAGTTACTTATCAGCAGGAAATTTGTCTGCTATTGCAGCATATATACTGGCATACCAACAATGTGTTTGCAGTATAGATAAATTCCTACATCCTTTTGCTAACACAATGTTTGCTGAAACATCCCACATGTTTGCTTTCCCCTTGTCAGCATTATTTTCTGCTGTGTTTTCTAATAAATTTTTTTGAGTGTAAAATATTCTCATTATTAATTTATTAATAAAATATATTCATGGCGGCAAGGAAACATATTCATTACAACAATGAAACAAATTCATCGCATCTCTATTCAACCTTCATCACAGTAACGAAACATTTGCAGTCAATTAAAACTTTTTCTCGTTGCGGTGATGAAACTGTACGTTAGTTCACTTTCGAGGACAATAATTGTAGAAACGATGAATATTTTCATTCCTGCGTTACGTTTTTCCGTTCAATGGACAGAGAAAAAAAAGTACCCTATAACTGAAGATGCTATTCAGTGACTCGTAGCTGTATCGTAATCAGCTTTCTCAGAGAATTTGATAGAATTGCATTCCACACACCCCGTTGTATACATTAATTACATAGTTAGTCGAGAACACAATCATGTTGGGTTATTTTTAATGGCTTGAACTTGCACTTGCCAAAAATTCAGCAGCAACAGTATCACACATACATGCATATGTTTAAATGTTTGTTGCAGGCAGTAGTGATGTGTGCTATGCAGATTTCGATTATGTCGAGCCGAAAAACTGCTGCGAATCTATGTGCGAGAGTCTGCATGATTCTTTTATTCTCTTGCTCTCCATTCAACTGTGTGCAGATGGCGCTGATTCTGGGTTCGAAGCGAACCTCAAACCAACCCCAAACAGAAAATGGTAAACCTCTCCAACTCTTTACCGCGTTACGTGGCTGCAACCATAGTCTGTTGCACTGTGCGCATTATAACTGACCTAAGGCAATGGGAAACGCGTTAGATCCCCCAAAATATTCACCTCACGCTGAACGGCTCTCGAGTGGGATGGACCTCCTGTGCAACACTTGCCTCATGCCATCCATTTGCACGATGGCCCATCACAATAACAGGGTAGAGACATTAAACGTTACCAAGGCAATGTGGCCCCATGAAGTTCAATAGCCTCATGCAATGCACTGCAAGAGTATACAAGGACACTTGCTCAGCTACGAGTACGAGTACGTTTGTCCGTCGCCATGTTGTTATGTTATCTAAATGAGCGTGTCGTTGTGTGTGTGAGTGCAGAAATATATCTGTTTGTGGCAATATCCTTATGTTTATTGTTGTTGAGGTCGCAGTGGTGGTTGCTGCGCGTTCGCTCTGTTGTTTTGACATTTTCCAAGACATACTACTGTCTCCCACCACGGCTGACGTTCTTGCTAAGGGCTCAATGCGCCCTACCACCTTCTCTTGGATTATGGAAACTGGGTCAGTAATGGCAATTCTATTTATACACAGCGAGTGTGCACACATACACAAACACACGAGCACACTGGAGTCAGTGGTGTCGGTCGTAGCATGGCTGCATTATGACGACGTCGTAAGCAAACCCAACGACGTGGACGACTTTGGGAAATGTGTTGTTGCATCATTTTGTTGCATTTCATTTCATGGCGGCACATTGCCCCAATGCTCTATTGAATTTGTTGCAGTCTATGAATACATATCAACAAACATACATACATACATTTGTATAAATTAAGGTCCAATACTTATTGGTTGCACATGCACACATGCATAGAAGTAGACCAACTCAACTTGTATGCAGACCCATATGAACACATTTTCCACTTCGGCTACTTATCATCCTACATATGAATGGTGGCAATCTTGGTTTCGATCGATTATGATTTTCGTTAGTTAGGGAGGGGGTTGAAAGGATCACGTGTCGAGACATAGCACTGGAACAAACAAATACGGTCTACCACACACACTGTAATTGCCCAACACGTATCCATCATTAGGGATAAGTGACTCTAATTTACATTCTTAATTATTCATATTCCCATTATATTCGATGGAAGGATATTGGAGGGCTCCTCACAATCAATGAGTGGGAAGGTTTCTATAATTATGTATAGACTCAGTCACAGGGACCTGTGTCGCCGAATGAAGTGAAATGTGGTCAGCTCCAGAATCGAGCAAAAGCAGCAAGCGCGCTATGCATTGCACTACTGACGGTTACCGATTCTGATTTAATGCTGCCAAAACTTGCTGAGACCCTCTTCTATGGAATTTTTTTTGTGAATCGACCTAATGAACCATAGGCATTGCAGTGATTTCGCTAACTGTAATGTAACTACTACCAGTTCCAACGCAATTCATGTTTAATGCCTTCCACAGTCCAATTTAGTATACAGCTGTCATAGGAAGAGGATAAGTAGCCGCGTTTAGGTTACACCGGCTGCTTAGAAATTACCAGTTAAATTCTGTCTTTGGCATACACAAAGTTGCCACCATGAGAAATTTAGCAAACTGTCTTTAGATCTAATTTTACTGGGCGTTAGAGCAACACTAATATATTTTGGTATATATGTACATGAATGTATGTTATTACTGTTGTCAAACTTCTTTATTTGTTGACACTTTACATAATGTTGCCATATTTCTGAAAAAATTACGATTATCGCTATGCCGTCGGTTTAGTTACTAGCAAATAAACGATAACCGCTAGCTTATAGCGAAAACTCGCCTATTGTTTGTTACTTGCTCACATTATCATTCAGAGAAGTAAACTTTTTTTATTGTGAATAAACGATACTGGTTTAGAACCTGAATACCAGTTTAAAAGTCGCCCTTTTAAACTATTTCGTTCGTCTCAATTTTCACTACTTTGGGTTAGTAAGTAACTCGGATAGTGAACGTGACCTAGGTAGTACTCTAGCTCTAAGTGCAGAATGAAGGTTTAAATGAAGTCGCTACGAATGTAAATAAAATATGGAAGTTAATTTAAATTGTATATAAATTGGATCAAAATGAGTACTAAAATCGAAAATCGTCATTTTTGATTTCCCCGATATTAATGTCTATCTAATCCCTTTGAACAATTTTGAACGAATATTTGTAGAATATTTTGAAAGTTTACAATCCCCGAACGACAATCGATAAAGCCGCAATATTTTGGGATTTGTGCACCTATGCAAATCCGAAATCAAACAACTTTAAATACCATTGGCATTTGTACTTATTTTTCAAGCAATTTTGTATTGGTATCAATTTTGGTTTGATGTATTTTATATGTGTACGCTGAGAAAAATGTTCCCAGCAACCATGTACATGTTTGCAAGCATTGTTTTCATGAATTGGCTTTTTGGTGGTTTTCAACCATCAAAGCCACATTTGGGTTACAGAAACATGTATTATAACCTATTAATCGTTGTGTCCCCAACATGTCATATTGAGTAGCAAACACAATGTGGTTGGACACAAGTAAACTATATTTGCGACAAGGTACAAACACGTTACATTTGCCTCCAAACAACAAAAAAGACAGATGTTTCAGCATATACTGGTTTATGTATTTAATAAGGAATAGTTCAACTCCTATCAAAGCCACAACCAGCAGCTATGTTTGACTACAATTTACATCTAATTCCACAACCATGTTTTTGCATTGTCTGGGCAAACGGAAACGCAAAAGTTTTTGAATTGTAATTGCGGGCAATAGCAATTCTTCCTAAATTTGCCGCTGATAAAGTAATGCAAATTGAAAATCCCAATACTGATGCTGTGTATATACTTTACCTATTAGCACAAACTACGCATTCAAATACATATATAAATCTGGAATATTTTCATTGTACTGTCATTTTGATATAGATATTATAAAGCAACTGCAATACGTATTACATAGTGCACCCAGGTTTATGCAACATCCTGCTGAAATGGCCGTGAGATGGTCAAAGGACTATTGGCCTTCAACCGATGTATCCAAATATACGGACAAACACAGCAAAATATATATGTAAACTATGTTATGTTTATTAACATGGATACAATATACTTGTACATATGTACCGTAGCAAGGATATGGAGAAGGCGATGTTCTTTCTGCACAACAAGAGAGAAAGTTACATAAAGAGAGAACATCCACATCTACAGAGATGGGAAGCAGAAACAAGCACAGCGTCGGCTGACAATAGAACAAATTGAGATTGTCATATTAACAGAGGGACAGCAATAACACCTTAAAATCAAAAGAGTGGGAAGGAGAAGTGCAAATACTCCGAAGGGATTATCTGTGCGATTTAAGGCACTTGCTTACAATTTTAATTATGAAATGTACCAAAGTGTGAATGTCCGTCCTTAAATAAATAAATACTTTCCCATTACATCCCATGAAGGAATAGGGGAGAGCTTATCACATTCAGTGAGCTGTGCGCTTTATGGTTTTATACCTGAGACTTACAATTTTACACCCGCTCCGATGGGATCGTTTTCATGGCTACATAGTGTCGCCGTCACTCAGCGAGGTGACCGTAGTCGATAACAAATTAATCATAGATCGAAACCAGGTTCTCACGTACAATAGTCGCGCACTCTAACCATTGCATCACCGCCTTTACTAACCATATATCATATCCTCCGCCAGCAGTCTCATCAACTAATAGCCCTTCAGTTTTTCAAATCAGCAATTGGTAATTGGCAATTGGAGTCTTTGAAGCTAATGAGTACAGTTCAACAATCGCTAAAGGTTCACCACAATCCCTTCAATAGTTGTATTGCCAAACTTAATACTTTAGTCGACGAACTTTGTCAAACATTTCCTGTTTGAGTTTCCGTTTCCATATCCGAAACAAAGACACCACAGACTCATCATTTAAGTCTTCCCGTCAATGTTCGAAAGTCATTGTTAATGAGATGGCATGAGCAAATACAAATGAGGCAAACGCTTACAAACATTTGGATTGCGTGAGTATTAGTTTGTATGTATTTTATAGTCAGCCGTTTGATTGAACGAATTTGCCAAATACTCACTTCCGACACAGTCACAGATTAATATTGGTGATGATTATTCTTTTATTCGATATCTTGTGCTTTATACATTTTGTATACCCTCATGTCCCGTTCGTCCATTTATATGGCCGGCTGACTGCTCGGCACAAAAACTTTCATAAAACTCAACCGATCAGGAGTATCTGACAAATACTACCCTGCCATTTAAAATGCTGCCTCCTAAACAATTAAAAAAAAATATTCAACGACTCAGCCGTATTCTCTCAACTCATCCAATGACTCGGAACCAATCTGTCCCAGAGATGCAAATATGATAGCGACAACTCATAAAACCAGAGTGGGTAGTGAAATAAAATGACAATTGTTAGTAATTTTAAAACTAATGTTACATGTGGATGAGGAAATGTATAAGTTGCCCCCCTCTTTAACTGACACCTCTTCACTGGGCTCATAAGCCGTTGAATTCCATTCTGAAAATGCAAAATTTTATCATGGCTATGATTCCAGATGGGTTTTAGTCCGATTTAAATGAGTTAGATATAGGTCAATACATCTGCCACATAACCGTTCAATTTCCATTGGCAACACACTTTCACGACAATTTGTCATTTGTTTTCTATGCCCGATACGCTCACAACAAAACTGGGTTATGAGAACTGAAATGACCGTAATCAAAGTTAGAGGTTGTTAGAGGTTGGCAGAACTGATTTTAAAGGCTTCCGCAACCAACTTTTGTTGTTGTCACAACCGGCTTTAGTGTTTGTCGTAACCGCCATTAGAGGTTATCACAACCGACTTCAAATGATATCACAACCGACTTAAGAGGTCGCCACAACTGAAGTTTTTGGGTTACCAGCGTTTTGGTATCTTTAATTTATTAAAATGCATTAATGAACATTTTTGAAGAACATAATTAAAATATGGTTGTGTTTGCGGGTTTGTGTCAATTTATCGGAATAAAAAACAAAAATGTGATCCCTCATAATGGCTCCCGTAAGTCTGAAGCTGTCATAGGGAGAAAAACGGTCATAAGTACTGAACGAAAATAGCAAAAGGCATCATTGTCATTAGTAGTAGTTTGCGTTTTTTATGAGTTCAGATTTTCCATGGTCCCTTAAGGCACACAAACTTGGACCAGATGAGAACACTGGTGCCACACAGGAATCACACTGAAACAGAAAATCATCATGAAAACTTTTCCACTCATTTCAGCATAGGCGTTATTGTCGAACCACATGGGTGTGTTGTTTGTAATTTTTGGATTTATCCATGGAGTAATTTTATCGGCTTGAATATAGTTAGAGAGAGGCCCTTCCGAAGATTTGTCTTTATACCACGAAATTAAGGATCCTTTGTAAATTGTAAGGATGTTTTCCAAATCGTGCCCTTCCAATTAAAATTCAAAATTGTGTTATAAAACAAAAACTAAATTCAAGTGACAATATGATTCTTTTGGTGCAGTAACTGTATTTTTGGTAATATCGGAATTTCTCAAGAATTCGGTTGTTGCAACTGAATTCGAAGAATGAAAACCAAACTAAAATACCGGTCGTAACGTCGGAGAAAAATAATGAAGTAGCTTTTTACACGAATTTGATGAAAACGGACCAAAAAGGCCTGATTATCAACAACGTAGTGCACGCTAAAAGTAAACGGCAGCATATTGCAGGGAACATATTCATGTTTGCAAGCATTTTTTCCTGAATTGAATTTGCTGTTTTTTGTTTCTTTGTTGTCTGTCTCGTTTTTGTTTTGAACGGGTTTCAGCAAACAAAGTCACATTTAATCGTTGTGTCTCAAATATGTAATATTGAATAGCAAATACAATGTGTTTGGACACCACTATATTATATTTGCGACAAGCTACAAATACATTATATTTGCATCCAAACAAAATTTTTTTTGGCGTATAGTCACAGATAGTGGTCAAATATGCAATCACAATTCGTAAAGGGTGATTTGTTAAGACCCAGTGCTGTTCATTTACTTTTGAAGATTATTTTATATAAATGTTGACCATGACCACGTTGTAAGTGATCCACTTGTGGTATCTCACTAATAACTCGTGGAATGTTTGTTGTCTTCCAAGGCAACCAATTGATGTTTGTTTATGGGCATAGACGAGGGACTTCACCTTACCCCACAGAGAATTAGCTAAAAGCGCTAAAATCGCATGATCTAGCTGGCCAACTCACTGGTCCTAAACGTGAAATAAATTGTTCCTCAACACACGATAGGCATATTGTTTCACGTGCTGTGTTGCATTCATATGCCGACCAGAATTAGCGTGTGCATTTTGGGCAAAAATAAGATCGAAATCATCGAACGATAGCAGGCGCCATGGAGGGTAACTGTGTAACCATCGTTGTCTTTAATGAAAATGGTTAACCGTACTAAACAGGGCATTGTGTAGAATGCATTTGCAGCTGTTGTATTGGCGTTAGTTTCTCATCAATCAATATCCATTCAACCAGAAATGAGCTTCGTCACTGAAAAATTTTTCGGTGGAAACAAACAAATCTTCCTCAAGTTTTTCTAAGGCCCACTCAACGAAAATTCCAATGGTGCCAGAATTTGTCCGACACTTGCTACAGTAAAATATACTTGCTATTAACATCAAAAGCTTTATGCTTCTTATCAGCAGGAAATGGTTTGTTATTACAGCAAATGCATTTTCATAAATTTTTTTGACTTAGCAAAACCAGTTGTTTGCCTCTACTGGATGTTGAGCTATGACTCGTTTGTACTTTGGGTGTCATACTCGTATGTTTGATGCAATTGCAAACACGTTTGCTTTCCCCTTTTCTGCAGCCCTTTTTACTGTTTTCACTAGCTTTTTTTTTGAGTGTACTTCTAGTTGTTATATTAATCACCCCTATCGTCAATAGAATTCCCCTCGAAACGTTTTTTCGCCAGAAAATACAAAATAAACAAATCAAAGTTAAAAAAATCCGCCTGAAAAGCAACGGACAATAGGGGATTTATGTATAGGGGTGAATATATTTAAAAAAAATATAATAAAAATAGCAACAACAATAACCATATCAATATTAACACGACAATTTGTAACAACAGGTAATGACAATTATAAATACACACACACACAACAACAACAACAAAAATACATGAAACCCGGTACAAAAACAACTTTCACTTTGCGCTTGAATTCATACCTTTTTCATGACACGACCGCAGAGTAAAAATCGCACAGCACCAACTTGTACACATTGAACCAACTCAGTCGCTATTTAGAAACCTAGAAATAGTAGATGGAAGACCTAAAACGCCACAACATATCTAGCATGGAGTACACGAAGTGCGCAAAAACCAACGAACATTTGTTTATATCGTAGTTGTTACATCACTATCCGCATATTAACATCACTACGGTGTTCCTATGTGTGGTTCACTCTATTAGAGCTAGATGACCCAAACTGACCCGCTTGTTTCTATACAAATACTGACACCGCCTTTTCTAGTTTTCATAAGTTTGATGATAATGACGATAATGGATGTGAAATTAGATGCCGTTCATTATGCCGATTTCAACTATAGGCGGTTTGACTCTAAATCGAAGTTCATATTATCCTTTTTATCTGACTGATGGACTGGTTTGACAAATGTTACCCAGAGTTTTGACCCCACACATTCACATATTTTCGTCAGATCTTAGACAAAACTGATAACTGTCAACTGAAATCTCATGGCAGACCACATCTTCCCTCCAACAGAGTTCTAACTTATGGAAAACATAAGCACCATCACCAAATATTAAAAAAAACTCCTCTCTTATATATTTTTTGCGAATCCCTCCAAAGACAATTTAAATGAATGACGTAATTAATAACAATTACAGGCATCAAATTGGGTGGTTCAATAACCTCTCACAGTGCGGCTGACACGAGTTGTGAATTTTTTTTTGCGTTAATAAAAAGAGGGAAAAAGCTAGGCAACTTTTCCGCTTATAAGACTGAGTACCGCGAAAATGGTTTAAAATTCGCTTCTTCTTCTGTCTAGCACTTTATATCAACTTTACACGTACGATTCACCCCAGCTTTGGTTTTAAGCATGAGCTGAACATGCTTCATATCCAGTGAAACAGATAAGGCAGTCCCTAATATCGCTATCTTGTCCGGTTTGTGCTCATGTGCTCCGTTACCCATATGAGGTGAATGGCAAATTGCTTGTCTATCTCATTTAGAGATGAGCGGCAGTTGTGACCAGATCCTTGTAGTCAGGAGTACAGATTGTACAGATTTAGTAGCAGCCTGACTGGCAGCGTAGATGTTTATACCCCTGACGATGATGAGGTTTCGTCCCAGCCATCGCCATGGGTTCTGCCTGAAAGACACTACAATGATCTAGTAGCCTTTGTGCAAGGCGTAGGCTCACATCTTTAGAATAGACTTTCAAACCTATTTTCTATCCAGTTTGGAACCATTAGTGTAGAGGCCTAAATACTTTATATTACCTGACATAAGTCCCTATCAGTCCGGATTGTCCCGGATATGAGTGGAGAAGTTTCACTCAAAGTCGGAACTGGGCGTCATGTAATTCATTTTTTATGTGGACTGTTCCAGTTCCCTTAAAATCGTCCCATTACCATATGCACTGGTGATCCGTGCGAATATCTTTCCCTGCCCAGAAAATCTAGTGGTAACAGTTGAAGAATAACCCTGAATAACCCCGTGGTACATACACACCATTGACATTCTTTGGAAGTTACTCTACAGACTTATGCAAGTTTTTCCAGAACCGGCCGTAGAGCAATGTGGGGCAGTTAACAGTTGTCAGTTATACAACCAGTAAACTACTTTTTTGGGGGATATATTCGCTCGTGCTCAGGAAGCTTTTTTACTCGACTATTTATAGAGTTTGTATTACAACTAAGCTTTCTGTCCAGAATTTTACCTAGAAATCATACATTATCCCTTAAGCAAACTTATCTTTCACCCAGCGACTTCAGCTTCCTGGTAAAAAGTACTTGTTCGGGTTTCTCCGAAATTACAACTAACCCATTCTCCGTGGAAGACTTAGAGGGTCTCCTGATTAAGCTCTGAAGCACATCTGCTTCTTGCCTCGGTAGGGAGAGATAGGGTATGCGGAATCAAGTGATCTCTCAAGAGAATCAGTAAGATTGTCAACCTCAGCGGTAGAAACTGGTATCGAGAGAGGATGGCAAAACTCGTTGTAACGATAGCTGGAAAACGACAGCAATGACCTCTTGTCTATCTTTAGTAATAAAGATAGGATCATTGTCCTTGATACAACTATAAATTTTAGTGAACAAAAGCCATTCGAAAATTGTCTCACCTCTATCATACATGTTGGTACTTCCCTATATTGTGTGGTACGCATTGACGGCCGCACAAAGGACGAGATGGTCATGGTAGTGGTAATGGTAGTGATAATAGTAGTATCCAAATAGTTAGATCAATGAAATATATTCAAATGCCAAGTATACATGTTTTCAGTATGCCTGCCGTGATTTGTCCACGGGTCTTGGATGAAGATGAAACCGGTTACATATTTTTGTATGTGACGCATGGGAGCTGCAAAAGCATCTTGAGATTGGTGGAGCTTTGTATGTACCAGCTTCAACATTTGGAGCTACATCCCACTCTCTTAATGTGCTATCGGTCTCGTCGCCTGTGCTTTCCAGTTAGCTGTCTGAATGCTGAGCAATTAGCTAAGATTTGGACAGTTATGTATTATTTGCCGCAGAATCCACAGCTTCAGTTAGATCTGTAGTAGCTTCAACTTTTGCAGCTACGTACCTCTCTACTAATGTGCTATAGACATCATGGGTTTCCTAAAAACCACCTGCAGGCTCATCAATTCGCTTCGACTAGGACAATGGAGTAACCTTCCCCTCAGTGTTCGCAGGGGTAGTCTCATTCTGTCTTCCATCCCGACCAATTTCGGTGTAACTTCGGTGGGAATAGTGCGGGTTTGACTTCCTGGTCGCTCTTGTACACCTTAAGAAGGATCGGAAAAAGCAATACGAAATAATGCCTTCAGTATTGCTGAGAAATTTAAGTTATTCGGTGTTGATGACAAACTGGACTCTTTGGGGAAGACCTTGAACATCGTCTAAATTTCCTACTTCGCACTGGCAGATGGAAGTTCACAATTACATACCTATACTAGACATATCACAGATTCTCAACTGACTTTGGTGGACGCTGGTATTCATGTTTAGTTTGGCGCAAGTCCAGACTTCTCTCATCTTACCAATGGTTTGTTTGCACAGCTGTACTGATCGATTATTTTCAATTGAACTGAACTTAATTCGGCCTTGGCACCAGCCTGCGTTACAGCCGACGGGAGGTGACTCGAAAGGGTATCCAAACCTCACAGTACTCGGCGTTAAGAACAGCCAGAACATCCAACTATTTTGGTAGAAACCGAATTCTAAAACCGGTTATTCTATCTAACTTCCAAATCGAATTTCTTTGAACCGTTTTCTTTGAACCATATTAGGCCATCTTAATGCTTTTCCCTCGAGGTACCCTATTTGGACCCGCCATCTCACCATGACATCGTTGAAAAAGTTTGTCACGCTATACCCAATTGGAAGAGTACAGACTTCAAGAAAACGACCATTGCTGTTAGAGCGGCCTTATTTTTCGCCTAAATGCATTTTTGTGTACAAAAACTGCAAAAATTTTCATTTTACCTTTTTCAATAACTGACTTTGGAATGCTTGGAAATTAAATACACATTGACAAAAATAGTGATAATATTCCAAAACCTGTAGACTTACCGCCTTATTCATAAAAAGTTGTGAGATGTTTGAGAGAGGTTTTTTGTATGATAAACTGTCTCTCAAACGTCTCACAACTTTTTATGAATAAGGCCGTTAGACTTCCCTGGAGAAGGTTTGTGTCACTAAATTAACCAAGAATGCTTTTTATATATTTTTGTTGAATTTCTCTTAACGTATATTTTTAATTCTCGAAAAAAAATACATATGTAGTACTTGGGATTTCCTCTTGCTGCGCAAAAGGAACAAAAATTCTAGGTTTAGATGTTCTTCTTCAAGTGTTGTTATTTTAAATACATATTGTGTCCTTGATACTGACTACTGACCCCCGTGCTGTCACACAAATATTGGTAACAACTTGAAGGGTGTTCTCCGTTTTTTTACACAGTCGGCGGGTAAAAATTGAAGCCACTTGACATTTCGAAAGGGCATTTCAATCCGCTTTAAAATCAATACAATATTAATCATATTTAATAGACAACAATTTATTGTACTTGACTCGCTGTATACTGCTGGCAAGGGTGAGGGTATGTGTATGTCGAACCAACTCTTCTATACTACATACTTTAAACAATAACCTTATTTTTGTTTTTGTTTAACAACAGGAGAAAGTTTGCAATGATATGCGCGTTTATTTTTTGTATTTAGTTGCTGAGGTACTTTAATTTTTTGTTAAACAATTATTTTGCAAAAACAGTAAATTCGCAGCACATTAATTTTATTTCTCTTATTGTTTTCTTATCAAAAAATGTAAAAGGCGTAATCGTTTTATATAAAGAGAAATACAATTTTTAAAGTTCAATGTGAAGCTTATGTAAACTTCTGTTTACGGATTGGTTTGATTCAGTTTTTGGCATTTAATTTACGGCTCTCTGCTCGCGCCCTCAATCACTTACTCTGGTTTCACACTCAAACATAAATGGAGTTGGCAACACGCCCAATGTTTTTTTACCGTACAGTGAATGACATTTCGCACAGCGGTATGGGTTCCGATGGGTTATGCCACATTTGAGGAGGTTGGTGTTTTATTTAGCAACGACAAATTTGAATTCATGTGAGCTCTTCATTTGAAATCGCAAAGATGACAGACACATTTGGTTGATACTCCTATTAAATCTCAAATTACAACCACTCTCGGAAACTTAAATCGGGAAGCTTTGAGTTATAACCACCTATTGGGTTCGTGGCTTTGCTGTGAATCTCTTAGTCCACACCCTTGGGACGGAAGATTTTTGTCCCAACTGTGGATGTAAAGCATATATTGCCATTAACTTCCTTAAACAAAAGGTCTTCTTCCCCCAGTTTCATACACCGGGATCCGACATTGTCTTCATTGTGCATTAATGAAAATCGACGAAAACAATGGAAACATTAACCACCACGACACAACACAGTTCATTGACTCCGAAACATATGCGCGCGCGCACTCTCGCTCTCTCTCCCTCTTCCTCTCTCACTGTGCATTGTTGTCATTATTAATGTTTACAAAACACCCAACATGGGGCTGCGCCACCAAACAACGGCCAACACACGTTGTTGTAAGTAGATAAAGCGCCAAATCAAGAAGAAGACGTCGACCAAGAAGAAGAAGGAGAGGTGGCATAGAAAAAAAAACAAGTTGTATGTTATGTAACATTTACCTACTAAACGCCAAAAGCGAAACGACAACAAAAACACAACTGCAACTGCAACAGCAGGGCCAGCCAAACGGGAAATCTAGGAAAGAGCTTTTAAATGACAACGGCAACAACAACAAGCTTCATGATTTTCTTGGTAAAGATAACAACAACAAAAACAGCTCATAAAAAAGTTTTAAAATCAGACAGAAAATCAAATTTGGAAATGAAAGGAAAAATAGTACATGCATATATGTAAATGCAAAAAATAACTGGACAAGCAACTGGGACAGGGTGTGGTGAAATAGGGATGACTAGCAATATCGTTTCGATCTTGTAAGGACTTTTGTAGACACTAAAAAGGCTTATCCAGCGATATATTGCAGGTAGCATGTATTGTATTGGGTTTTTGTTTCATTGTTGTCTGTCACGTTTTCCTTTTCAGCAGTTTACAAACAAATAAAGCCAAATTTGGGACACAAACACATATTATAACGTATTAATCACTGTATCACAAACATGTAATATTGAATAGCAAACACAATGTGTTTGGACACAAGTTACATTTGCGTTACATTTGCCTCCAAACAACAAAAAAATATATATTTATCAGCGTGTGACAATACCTTAGCCCCTCCATGACGTTTGTTTTTAAAGAATTCAAATTCAATCAATGATCCATGGATGGACCTTTGTAATCCAACAAATGGAATAAGATATTTCTTGTGAGTGGTTGAACTATTTGGGTTTCTGCGCTACACATATAAAAAAATCGTTAATTGCGTAGTTAAACAAATATGCATGTACCTGATTTTCAAAAAAAATAAATCAACTACGCTAACCATTTGTGACCATTGCTTCAGTTGGTGTTAACAATTCGTTAATTAAATTTGAATTGTCAAATCAATTAAAACCAACTGACACAAACTCTAAATGAAATTATATTTTAAGTTATTCTTGATATTTAAAACATTTACAAATAAATTTGTAATTCTTTTCCGCATAAATCCTAGTACCAACCGAACAGAAATTTATTAATGGTAAGAATGTCATATGTGCTTTCATTAAAACTCTGATATTGTCTGTACACCGATAGAATTCCTTATTGGCGTAGTGTAAAAAAATACGTAAATGCTCGATAGTGTCGCCGTCACTAAGCGAGCTGACAGCCGTCGAAAAAAATGGAAGATGGAATCAAACCCACGGTCTGATGTAAGAGCCGCGCACACTACCTTTGTACCAGCGACGGCTACTACTACTACAACATAGTCGTAGGAATTTCACCTTTGGCGTGGTTGACATTTTGGTTATTATCAGGAAATTTTTATGAAATTTTATTGATGTAGAATTTATCGAAAACAGAACTCCGAAGTTGACAGCAAATTGTTTAAAAGTTATTTAAAATTAAATATTGTATTAAAATATAAATGCAATTGGGAAAAATCTTATTTGATCCACTACCTGTCACTCCATTTTTTGAGGACTTTTCCAACACAAAATATTGTTTCTCTTATAATGGCGGAGCGCTAACGTGCACTAAAGCCCACGAGATGTACACACATTTGAATGTCTAACAACAATCGATATGCTGCATACGTCTGACTGACTGGCACCCAGGCAATCGGCTTGCCAGCATATGTATCTGCCATTTTAGTCGCAGTGTCTGCCAGCCTAACGATGCTTTGCTTTGGCAGGCATTTCAAAGTTTGCTTGACACTGATTGTTCCTTCAGTGGCAACATCACATGTTAAAGTAGCCAACAGTGAATGTTAGCAATGAGATCGAGGATATGAAAACGACTCGGGGTCTAGAGATTTTGAAATGATATACAGGAATCTCCGAAAAGGAGAGAGAGATATACTTGTGTGAGATATGACTGTAGTCAAAGTGGCATAAACAAATGTCTAGGAAATATTTGAATAGGAATCATGTTCAAATTGTGGCGCTACTCCCACTGTATACCAATTTAATAGGGTCCTGGCTTAGAATAAATATAAGACGCTAATGATACTTGTCACTAGTCAAAATTGACCTCGGAGTTAAAGTTGATGTATGGGAGAATTGTAGTACACACCGATACAAGTTCAACGATATATTACGTGCCGCAGTCGAATGCCAATCAAAAAACAGTAACAAAAACAAATAAAAGTTATAAGATTCTGAGAAGCTCCCATTATAAGCTTAAAAATTAGGCGGTGACTCCCACAATTTTTTTGACCCCCCTCTAAGGTATCAGAAGGGAGTGGCCACAACGCGCATTTTCAATCCCAAACTATTGTCTTCGTAAATAGCAGTTACTGCCTAATTTCGATTGTCGTGTTGACCAACGGACAAGGCCCAATCGCCTTAAAAGGTCCGAAAACGATTTTCGTTCAAAGATGTTCAGGGTCTAATATGATTCTGTCTCCCTAGGGGTGAGAGTATATAGAAAGGCGGCAATTTAATGACTTAGGTTGGGTGTTGGTGGCAGTCGATGCACAAGTCACTTGACTTTTTTTTTAGTCCATTGTGATACGCTGTGGGAATACTACCGCAAACCCCACTTATACCGTTATACCGTCACGTTCTATATAAACAAAACTATTCCAAGCAATTTCATCTTTGTAAAAAGTGGACAAAGTACACGTCTAGGGCTATAAATTACACTTTTAGGGTTGTATTCTTAGAGTAAACTTTGCGTACTTTGTAAAAAGGTACATTTTGTTGACATTTGCACAGTGTAAGGAATACAAAAAACACAAAGTACACCTGTAGTGCACTCTTAACGTTTTTCAACAACCGGCGTTTGGTTGGCATCCTTAATGTTAGAGGAATTTTACAAAACTTCCACCACTTTATAATTAGATTGAACTTAAGACATTAAAAGTAAACATGAATTAAAGCCAATTTGAAAATTTTCCACAACATTATAAAAAAGTGATAAAATTCTAAAACCCGCAAACATTGGGCAGATTTTTGCCACCAAATTAATCAAAAGTGCATTTTGATTTGGTGTGGCGTGTTTCGATAGTGTGCAACATGTCCTTTGTCAATTATAACTTTTGTTTATAAATATTGGGCCCGATCATATAAGAATATTTGATTAAACAGCGTTTTTCAATATGTTAACAGAGCTATGTTAACGGCATAACAGAACTCTATAAACTCTCATGGTTTGTGTCTTTGCTACCATGATTCGTAATCTATGGTCGGGTTCACTTATTTTTAACCTTTTCAAAGGCTGACGCAAATGATAAAATACAAAAAAAAATATTTTGGTGAAATATAAAATATAGAGTCAAATTGAATGGAAATAAGTTCAAGCGAAAAAATAATACATATGGGCATTTCCACAGAAAAGTCAACCTTTTGTCACATCACTTCACTCTCGATAATTACTTATATTTTAGGACCAGTTTGTTTGATTGTGTTATTTTATTTTTATTCTGTATTCTGTATTTAGGAAAAGAATAGAAAACAATCGAACCACATGGTCATAAAATATAACCAAATAACGAGGGTGACGTGTTGTGACATAGGGTGGCACTTTCTCTGGAAATGCCCATATTTTATGTTCTAAATCCAATCCGAACTGAATACATAATTTCCACATGTTTAATGTTTACTTAGGTTATAACAAATCCAAGGTTCCCGTTTTTTGGGCCAAAATTTATTGATTTAAAAGAAAAAATGTGAGTAAAATGTTTTTAAAGAAGAAAAAGTCTACCAAATTTAAGATCAATCAAATGTATTGATACAAACAAAGTGTTCGGGTTGCTATGGAATGTACGATGTACATACGTGTGCAAATTCATTTAAAGATATACGATGACCTTGATGCGCGGTAAAAGGAGAATGATTATGTTGCTCATTCCTTGATCCCATTCCTAATAAAACATCGCACATTTCCATTCAATAAGAAAATATCAATTTCACGAGCTTAATTCTCCTCCTCCACACAACAGGTATCAATTGAGTTATGTTGTTAACCTTTTCGTTTCCATATCTTGATCAAGGACCAATTCATTTGCCAAAAAGGTAAATAATGACCTACGGTCATAGCTCACAGCAACAACAACAACCACGCCATGCTTGAAGTCATGTGCAGCATTATTTCCTTCTTGCAACTTGCGCTGTAAGCAAAACCACAGATACACATGTAGCGCCATCAAACAATGGACAACTATTATATAATAGACTGCGATCACATAGACGGTAATCGTAAGCAATTACGCCATCGCATTTGCCACAGAGACTCAAGAAAATCCGACCCAACCACCGAGGCTTTAAGCACGCAGTGGCGACCAACCAGCTAACCAAGCAGCCCAGTTAGAGAATTAGACGGGCACAAACGCGGTGTGGTGTGGTGTGCCACTCAATGGGGCAACAATGTTATGCGATCACAAATGTTTGTTGTTATTTTCTTGTGGGTAAATAGAGTTTAAGTGCAACTGAAAGTAAGCAACAACAACAAAATGTCCATATAAATCTTAATAACAATCATAAGACGATATTAAGACCATCCATCGCAACAGCTGTAAGTGCAACATGCAACTGAAACGAGTTATTTGGGAAATAATGCAGGCAATACACTGAGAGAAAGTGTACAAAGTAATCAAAAAGAAATACAACAGCAACATAGACAACAGCGTGAAACAAGAGACTTATATTATATTTTGAGCTGATGGGTAAGAACATGCGTGGTTTGGTTCCACCGCTTGCTTATATAATCACTTATTTTGTATGGAGAGCTAAGCGATATTACGCGGCATTTAAAACTACCGCTTAATGTTCTGTCTTAAATGGGCATAATGTTGCCACCGCGAGAAAGTCAGCAAAATGTCGTTCGACAATGTCTGTTGTGAATTTTACACGACAAAAGAAGACCAAGACGAATCAAGAGGCTTTAAAAATATACATATGTTATTAATGTTGCCAAGCATCTTTATGTTTTGTTGACACTCTGTACATAATGTTGCCATATTGTTCAGAAATTACAAAGTTTTCATATTCTGACCAGATAGGTAAAACTAAATTGAAGAAGCTATGAAAATGTAGTTCTGAGCTAAAAACGATTTTTGCCATATTCGTGTAATTGAACAGTAACTGAAAACATTCAATGGATCTGGGCTGATTGTTTTATTGCCTCGCAAACTTCTCAGGCCAGGTTGGAAAAAACTAAAAAAAAAATTATGAAAAATTAATGCTGACCTAATATTAGTAACTATTAAACAAGTGGTTAATGAATTTATACGGTGATATTTTTGCACAAAATTGTAACCGTTTATACTTTTTATAACATTTATATGGATCGGAGAGCTTTTGGCCGAAATACGAATTTGGTTTCCTCACGAGATTTTTGCAATTTCAAATATGTTTTTATGCAATGTCACTCATCCGCTTTTGGATGTTTAACAGGTTCGAGAACTCACATTTGACTTTTTTTTATGATTTTACGGCCCCGTCACTGGGGTCGTAACGTATCCTCATCTATTTTTGTTCACATTGGGATAACACGTAATGGAAGATGCTGCAAAGTTCAGACTTTACGTAAAATATAAATATATCAACTGTCAGATCTTGTCTCTAATCGTTTTGTAAAAGGTTTAGCAAAATATATCTGCCAATAGTTTCGAATCTATCGATTCGATAGTTACACAAACCAAATGCTGTTACAATTCACGGAGGATACAACATTAGTTACAACATATATTTACCAAAAATAACACTATGCAACAAAACACGAAAATGGAAATACTAAATTATTGAATGGTAAAAGGCGTTTGAAAGATTTTTTAATTTTTTGCGATTTTTCCAAAGGTACATTTAGTTTTTGATATTCTTCTCGATAACTAAGTCGCAAACCATGTTGATTTTTTTTGATTTTTTCTGATTGTTAGTAAACCCGCCTATTAGATGTATGACTAACCATAACCTGGCGATATTAACCCGCTTTTCGATATCTGATCCCGCGTTTAATTTCAATCCCCCTTTTTACAGAGAAGTCTTTATTCATTAGTAAGCTATAATTTAGCCTGGAAGCTATATTTTCTTAATACACAATTTTTAACAGTCACAAACAGGATTTGAATTCACATTGTCAGGCGACCGTTTCAAAGTTTGTCAACTTCATCATTGGAGGCTTTGTTGTAGGCTACTGACATCTGTTACAATGTGTCACTAACTGCAATAATTTGACAGGGGTTTTGGTGGATTTTTCTTCATATTAATATGATCTATGTAATTTTTTTACCGTCGCATGGGTTCTAAAAGTGGTGTAACCAGATGCTTGTTATGGGCAGAGTATTTAAACAGATTTCAAAACAAAATAATTTCAAATTACACTGGTGTTGCCGACTTCAAATGCCGGTTAAGACGAAAACTTTTCTTATTTTTACTATGTTAACTCATTTGTTAAAAATAAAAAGCCCCGCTTTTTGGGCCTCAAAAACTGTTGGTCAGGTTATGCATGCCTGATTCCGATATTGCCGATATTGTCGAAAAAAAAATTGTTCGAAAAAAAATTGTTCATCAATAATTAAAATATTCTTGCTCCTCGAAATTTTCGCAAGAATATAAACAATTTTTTTTAAATATCAGCTTCAAATCTTAAAATATGAACCCGGGAGCAGTAAAGAATTTCAACTTATTAGAAGAAGATTAGGAAAATCCATTGACAAACAACAAAGTTGTAGACATTTTGGTACTAACTACTCTTTCCCCCGATTTTTCTTCTTACTACTTCTCCCATTTTTATGACGAAAATGAAGTCACTGGATGTACAGTCCGTACAACGTCTGTTTAACTAGAGTGTTAGGGTCAGTCATTCGTTAGTCAGTCAGGAGTTGACTCATAATAATATCCCATCTACTGTCCAACACTAATGTGAACATGTTTCTTTTAGCATAATGCAACCCCGATAGTTATAATTGCTGGTAGTTAAGCGACATCTGTTCGTCAAAAGTTAGCATGTATTTGTTGGCTTCGTAGCCACTTGTTGCACAGAGTTTAGTTGAATTGTTTGAATTAAAAATCTTGTGGCAGATGAAAGATGGTTGCTAACTTCATACGGGGGGTTGAGTTTATTTCCTTATATATTTGTTTTATTTTGGGACATTTTATTATAATGACTATAACTTTGTTGTTTAATAATGCCTAGTATACATTTAAGGGAAATGGGTGGAAGATGTTGAAAATCTGAAACATGCGTTCACACTTGCAACATCCTCCATCTATCAACTTCCAATATTCATGTATTAACATGCCACATGGCTGTAGCGAAATTTCGAAATCGAAGTTAAAATGGTTTAGGAAACATTAGTATGTAATTGTATGTATTGTCTATTGAGGCCCAGGAATCGAAGAAATGGGAAATGACTTTGGTCAAACATTTATTTGTTTACATTTCATATTTATTACAATAGTTTTTTTTCCTCCATATAGTTCGTCAAGAGGTGGTATTATTGCGCCAACGTCAATAGCTACTTTATATACGTGTGGTTTCCAAATTCAATGCACATTTGATATACAATTGCAATACAAGTAAACAAAAGACTACGAAAACGAAATACATATGGGTTTAACAGTCAATTTTAAATCATTTACATCAGCTGTTCTAGCGATACCACTCGGCATAAATATATCTTGTGTTTTAATTTTCGAATTTCTGTATCTTTTTCGATAAATGAAATTGTTCATAACGTTCTAAACGTTATGTTATTTAATTATTTTCGGTTCAAGATCAGTTATTATTAAAAGGTACTTTTTCTATGAAAAAGTACAATTTAATAGTACATATTATTAAAGAAATAATGTGAAATTGATTATTATGGTGGATGGTTGGTAATATAGCTATTTCAATGCCCACCAAGGCATATCATCAGCTCCCTTCTCCACAAGTATTTAGGTATATCTTCACACATTATAGGGATAAACAAATCTCAACTTGTCGAGAATTGTCCTAACACCTGCTTGTGCGAAAACATCCATAACAATACTTTACCACTACAAGATCTGTAAAAGCTTCTCAAAATACCGTTCGGAACCGGTGTAAAACTGTAGGTGAGTGAGTATAAAATACGCACAGCTCATTGGTGGTGAGAAGCTCTCCCCAATTCCTTCATGGGTTGTAATGGGAAACCATTTATTTATTTGTTATGTAATTGTGATTTGTCATTTCGAAAAATCGTAAAAAATTAATCAAACAATGTTTAAAATTCAAATATCTTTTCAATTCAAATATCTTTTTTGTTGATTGTTGCATTTAAGAGACCAAACCACATCGGAAAAGTACAGTGCACCACAGAGGAAAATCGAAATTTTCATATAAATCACAAAGTATTTTTAGGTTTTCGTATTGAGCTAAATCGTTGAGGGAAAAAATATTTTAAAAGTGTCTGTCGTTTCAATGATTTTTAAAAAATTAACAACTTATTACAGGAAAACGATGTAGTCGTTCCCTCCTATATTGTGCTGCAGAGATCAATTTAATGCAACACTAGAGAGTTTATTACCGGGTCATCCAAATGATTCTAATATAACTGTTTAGTCAATTTGGAAAACATGGAGAAAACATGGGAAAATGTTCAAATTTCATACATTTTGAAAAAGTAGTAATCAAACTACTAAACATTTTGAAACTAATTTCAGCTCGAAACTATATCCTGACAATTACTTTAAACTATAAACGCAGGAAACTCATTAATTAGCATAAATGTTATTCGAATTTTAATGAATCTACCAACATTCGTATTTTACTCGTTCTTTGCATAAGTATACAAATTCATATTGCGTATACGCAGTTAGGCACGACTTCTTCTATGCACAATATGTTGTGACCTGGATTGAAGAAATGCACCTGGAGTGTCAAAATTCAATTCTCAGGTCAGATTCTGTCGTAGAAATGTATATCAAATCGACTTGTGGGATTCCCAATCATGTAACTTCAAAGTCCAACCCATTATTGAGCTGTAAACTTGGTGGTGGAAAAGTCCTAAAGTAGGTATACACCATTGGTGACTTTAAATACAAACACATATTTCAGGTTCGAATTTAAAGCTGATACCAAAATACGACGAAACAACTACAGCAACCGACCATATGAGACCAGAGCAAGGAGAACTATGCAGATGTTGCGCCGTTGGAAATCAATTCTCTACCACTATGTGCTGGTGAACGACATTTTCTTGTTGATTTCTCAGTGTACAAATTCCTATTAGACTTTATACTGCGTTGCCGCGATCTCGTAACGAATAAACATATAAAAAGGAAATCATCCACAAGATCACTTACGAAACTGAGGCGAATAAAAATGAAAAAAGGAAAAGTCACTGGTGATTAAAAAAAATGTTGTGCAGAAAGCGGGTCAACTAGAGATCCATAAAAGAAAAACTCCTAATGCAACGGTGCAATTGAGGTTACATCATACAACTTTCGCATAACTCTCGCTTTATTACCCATAAAGAAAACTAGTTTTTCCCGTAACTTGGCTGAAATTAGAGACGGGTGGAAGAAGCAGAGGGTGGCGCTGAAAACCCACTGGAATAGTACACTGATGGAAGACAATATGCCCAATGCTAGTGAATGCATGCAATAGTAGAAAAATGTGATGGTAAATTACGGGTACAAGCGGAGGCAGTCAGTTGCAATTTGTTCGTTGTTGCATGTGAATGTAGGAAGAAGAGGCAGCTAGCTGCCCATGGAGTGGACAACGGCGGAGAAAGGGGGCGCATGCGCACAACACCGATTATTTAATCAGTGCAGTGGCGCATGGATGTGGTATGGCATGGCTTAAACATGGCATGGTTAGATCGATGTAACAACGGTTGCAGCAGTAACAGCAATTGATGTTACAAAACCAGAAGCAACAGCCATGGCAACACGATGATGATGATATTGATGGTGATGGTGACGATGAAGACGATGACGACGAAGGAAAATGTGAGCCATGTTAGTTACCAGTTCTATGGCTATGTCGACTATCAGCATTTGCTGCATGCAAAGTTGTTACTTTCAATGCAAATGGAGTGTTGTTGTAGTGTTTGTTGGTTGCATTATTATTTCACTTTTATTCGGGCTTTGTGATCGAATAACTGTTGGGATGCTCTGTCTTGTGTGGGTTACATAATATTGCATTAGAAAATGCTAATACAAACATCATTTACACTGAGAGAATTTTATGGGATATATTAAGTGAACTTTGGAAATCTTTCAATTGTGGCATATTGAAGTGATTTGGTGAGAAACGTTTTAGTTATACAGATCAAAAAATTAAGTGAAATTGAATTGTTGTATAAGTAAAAGGATATTCGATCGATACGACTTCGCATATGTAAACTTCATTCGAATGTTGTATATATTCGATTAATGATATAGCGATGGTACCAATTCAGGCAAGCCAAATTGGCTTTAGTCTGTAGGATGAGCTTCGGATATATTAAGCATTTTTTCCGTTTTTGTTTACCAATTCTTCATTATTTTATGTCCCATCTTAGACAAGAATTCTAAACCTTTTAACAATTTTTTCGAGACATTTCATAAAAGGCGAGACTCAGGATGAAACGTATGTCCTTCCGTCCTTCAACAACTTTACTTTACAACTCATTTACAATTTATTATTACATCCATTAACTGCCAATTGACACATGGATCACCTTGCGATTTCGGTAGCAAAATTTCTTATGATTTGAAGCAATGACAGACTTTCCCAAATTCCAAACATTTGTCTCAGTGTCTTGTTTCTAACCATCCATCCATTCACTTTTTTCAACCAGTCGCTATCATCGTCAAAGAAAACCGCAACAACATAAGCCTTGCACACACTCTTGCAACTTCTTTAACTTCATTGTGGCACGGTTGTGCAACATGTTCAGCGATGGACTTCATCCACCGACGACCGACAACACCAGCAGAGCGAGAGCGATAGCGAGAGAGAGAAAGAGCGCGCGCGCAGCAAAAAAATAGAAACATGGGTTTCATGACGATCATCAACTTTGAACGTGAAAAGCGGAAAAGTTTACAAGACATCTTAATGCAACAACTGCAGCAACAGTCATGCCACAGACGGAGTGCATGTAACACAAATAGACAACAGCGCCAACCACATTGTGGACGATGGGGCATGATGAGGACGTAGGGAAAGCAGGGGCCACATGATTAGATAAGTAACGATGCCGACCCATAAAACGTAACTGGGAAAATTGTAAGTGAAAAGCTCTGAAACGACAACCGACTTCTCAACAGCTGGAACACTGGGGAGTGGGTTGTTGGAGAGCGGTGAATGCAAGTCGACATGATGCAAACTCGATTTCACTGAGTTGCAAAGACAAGGAAAAACAACTGCAGCGACGACGCCGACGTGGCCAACTGTTACGTAACTCGTGGAAATTGTTTCACTAGTTTTTCATGCGATCAGCCATGGAGGCTGAGGTTGTGTTCATGCAACTTCGAGTGCTTTCGGTTGCGAATGTAGCAATCAGCGCTGGAATGAATGCAGCTTGAGATGCAATTTTCTATGGCGTTGCATGCCTCGGTTATGTGAGTGAGTGGCTTGAATGTTGTTGTTGCCTTCTTTTTTTTGTTGCAAATATATTTTACACAATTGCTAGTTTAACGGTAAATAATGAAAAGCGAAATTAAATGGATAACTAATGCAGAGGTGGGACCCGCAGTGGCGTGTAGTTGCCATATTATTACAAAACTGTCATCGCATGAGTTTCACAGAAGTAGCTCGGGAAGAGCACAGGAATGGGGTTGTGCAGCTAGTCGGTTTCCAAAGCACGGACGTGAAAATTGGTAGTTACTCGGGACAAGTCTGATTCAATCTGAACAAAAATATGTAACCCTAACGCTTATATGAGGTCGGAAAGGGGATATTACGACACAGGCTCCTTTACTAGAGCAATGAGGAGTATAAAGGAGAAGCCAGTGCTGTGGATTCTGAAACTTGGATAAACAAAATGGTTTCCCATTACATTCTATGAAGAGATTGGAGAGAGTTTCTAACAACCAGTGATCTGTGCACTTTCTAGATTTACAGTTTTACACTGGTTCCGAACTGTATTTTGAGAAGCTTTTTATGATGAAGTACTGGAGAGTGTTGCCATCACTAAGAGACGCGACCGTCGTCGAAAGAAATGTAAGGTGATCAGAGCAGGAATCGAACCCACGTTCTCATTTGCAAGAGACTCACACACCAACGATTGCACCATCGATAGCCACAGCACATTGGACTAAGAGTCTGGGATTTTTGCCTGGAGTCGGAGTAGTAAATATTAGGACGACTCCGACTTAAAGTCCTGGAATTCCTTAAATTTAAAGTGAATCATACCTTTTCAAAGTGCTGGAATCGAAGTCAGAGTCGTAACATTTTGGCCAGACTCCACAGCTCTGGAAAATAACGACACTAAAGAGACGCTTGGGTTTCTAGATATCCCAATGTTAAAGGAAATCTAGCCCTTGAACTTGTGCAATAAAAAGACTTTCAGCGAGCTTTTTACTTTGGCCAGTCGCATCACGTATGCGGCCAAACCATGTTAATGAGAACACCTCGAAGAATAGGGAGGTCTATTTACTTTTCTAGTAGAGGGATTTTATGACATATCAAACTGTCATGGTATTTTCGTCAGTATTATTGAAAGCCGACCGATCTTCCGCATTGTCACTTTTCAGTCTTTGGAGTCTTGAAAAGTTTTAAGAAGATCCGGTGTTTTCTACCAACACTTTGTTCACCGGTGAAACTCATTTCTGGCTTAATGGCTAAGTCAATAAGCAAAATGGACGTATTTGGGCTGAAGTGTCATCGAAAGACGTTGAAGAGCTGTCATTACATTCAGATAAAACATTGGTTTGATGTGGTTTACGGGCTGGTGGAATCACACGTTCAAATTTCTTCAAAATTGAGGTAGGCCGGAACGCAACTGCGTATGGCGCCTGTTATCGCGCCATGATAATAGACTAAATGTCTCGACGACAAGGTTTCAACAAAATGGCGCTACTTGCCATGCCATTATTCCCGTAAATTTCGATAACATTTCGGTAACTTTGTTTCGAACCGGTGAATTGGTCCCCTAGATCATGGGATCTCGCGTGTCTCGGTTTTTCATTCGTGGCTAATCAAAGTCCAAAGTCTACATGGATCAGCCGGCTATTATTCAGGAATTGGATGCCAACATTACTCGTGTCACTCATCAAATACCACTCAAAATGCTCGAAGGCGTTCTCGAAATTGGAACCTCAGAATGGAGCATGTTTGCCGCAGCTACGGCCAGCATTTACCTTTATAACCTTCAACATTTTTATTTTTTAACAATCGTTATTTTTTGTGATGATAAATAAAGATTACTAGATGTAATTTAATTTATTTTATTTTTCTGTACCTATAAATGAATCACCCATCACTGTATTCACTGCTGATAAATATTTATAAGTATAACCCCTTTTCAGTTTCCTATTATTGGCAGTGGGAATCTGGCAACTCTGCCCAATAGACTCTTTTTTGATATATGGTTTGGAAGTACGTTTAAGTATCGAGTCAGCTTTCAACACGCCGCGCAAATGTTGCAACTTGACGTTTGCAATGAAAACTCCAGAAACAGAGTCGAGTTCAGTTTGCTCTGTTATTTTCATTGTGGCAACAAACAAGCGAGTAACGATATTAATGTTTTTGGCTTTTGTATTTTTTGGAGGTCTTGAACCCAGATAGTCGTTTAGGAGTATACGATCGATGTACAGCGTTGTTTAGACGTAACACACATAGCTTCTTTCTAGCGATGATCGTGTGGCACCGTTCATTGCAGTCCCAGATCGACTATAGACGATTTATTGCGGAAATGTCTGCTTTGTGGCAAGTAGTTTTTTCCATTCGTTTGCCATGGATCTCATGAGCAGCGTTTGATAGGATCAAAACTGTTGCATAGTGGATATTCGTTGATGTTGCATAAACTGTTATTGCTGTCGTTGTTCCTGTTGCGATGGCGTTGTCGCTGTCGTTGTCATGGATGACAAGGTTTGTTGCAGTTGCATTCATTGAAAGTGAAAACTTACCTAATGCTGAGCTGTTTTCCGTGGGTGTTGCATCGAGTTTAGGGCATAACTGAAAATAAATGAAAAACAGGAGAAAATTCAAAATTAATTAGTTTTCATGTCGAATTTATGACAGGAAATGAATTGGTATATGTATGTAAGTAGATATGATTGGGTTGCATTTCATTGCTCACTGCTGCGACAGTGTTTGGGATGACTAATGGTGGTATCATACTATTGAGATTTCGCGCATCGAAACTTACTTGAAAACTTGTGCACACCAACTACTCTGCATGCATAGCGTCCATAAGTTCGATTAACTGTGAAACCACTGAGAACATTTATTGCTAACACCAGCCTAAAGGTTCTAGTTGTCGACTTTGCAACGGAGTATGTCTGTGGAATTATTTTCGTATTTCAGTTGGTTAGAATATAACGCAACCAAAATTAGTTCGCCGGAATGTGAAGAGGACATACTAGTCACTTCATGAAAAAGACAGAATATGCAATCGCTCGGCCGAGCAAAAACAAACTCGTGGTTGCTCTTCTGGAAATTAATAGAGGCAACGTTCCAGGCCTCAGGACTGAGGACTCTACTGGCGTCACGCAACACGACGATAAGGTAGCTTGAAGCCTGATCTGGGCACTGGATTACCTAAAATGTCGATTCGTTGAATTTTTTCCCTGGCAACTCGCTGAACGAGGAGTCCGATGTAAGTGAACATGCTTCTCATAGATGAAAAGTTGCCAACGAAATTGTTAAATGGGCAATCGGCAGCTGCAATGCCTTTAAGTTTCCCGAGATCGATATGGTATCACCAACGAAACTTCAGGCGATGGCCGATATACTGGTTCCCTGGCTGATCAGGTTTATGGGTAGATCTAGGGAAACAGCTCAGCATGAAGTAGTGTGATTAATAGAGAAGTCAATAACTACTAAGGAGTACATGATGACTGCCTTTCTTAACATAGAGGGTGTTTTGAATATTGGCACACCCAGAGGGATGGAATTAGCGCTAACGACTCTTTGGGTGGACGTAGACCTGAAGAGGCTAGTATACGAAATGCTCAGCAATTATGCCAACAGAGGCACACCTCAAGGAGGGGTCTTGTCGAAATGGAACACTGTTCACTCTCGTAAACGATAGTAGAAAAGTTGTTCTTATGCGGACGACGTGGCAATAGCAGTAAGGGACGAGTATTCCACTACCCTAAGAAATATCCTCCAGTGTAACTTAGATACGCTGGATATATAGGCGGGTAGGAATATACTATTAACGGGTCTGAAATTAAGCTTGCGAAGTGTGACAAATACCTGGGTGTTATTTCGAGCAGCAACGTTTAAGAAGCGATAGTCCTCTACACCTGAAAAAGACCCGCGGATTGTTCAGTGGATCTATACAGCCGCGGTGTGACCTTTAATGTTGTATGGGGTTGTCGTGTGGTGGCAAGTGCTTGGGAATCCCACATACTATGCTCTACTGATAGGTTTCAGAGAATAGGTTCGATGCACAAGTGCTCTTCGCACCACTTGCATTGATGCACTGGAAATAATGGGCATTATGGAGAAAACAGATTGCTTATATGTCTGTCATCAGGTTAATGCAACCGCCACAATGGGGTATGATCAAAGATTGTCATGTAACAGTCTCGGAAGGTGTTCTGAACATTTCTGCCGACTACGCAAAAGCGATTATGTGTGAATGCAGGTTTCGCATGAGATATATATGGCAGGGAACTGGTGTTGTCTCTTTAACGTAGCTAAGTTTTTGGCGATTAGTGGAATGAACATTTGGCCGAAGGACATTTGTTTTCTACCGCAGCCATATGACTATCATGTCCCGGGAAACAATATTTGTAATCTCAACATCTGGTGTTGACAAGCGCAGATCTCTTAACAAGATGAATCAGCAGTACGATATTCATCTTCTGTGGGCGCCGCATTCTAAGTGAGTCGAAAAAATTCAAAGTGAGTGGTTTATCGACTGCTGCCTACATGTACCCTAAGCTAGTTTGAGTGATGTTAACAATAAATCCTTTTTATATTTGATGCTCTTAATACTAAAAGATTGCAAGGTATTTCCGATTATGAGAATATATTTTTAACATAGTAGATACATAGTAGAGACATTTTTTTTAAAATTATATTGGTGTTTTTTGAATTTCAATTGTGACATCAGACATATAAAAGATCACACGACGCCTCACCAACTACGATGTGGTTGCCCCTTTAATGTAGCATGGTCGAAATGGTTTACCATTTCACCCCATCCTTGGCATATCCTTTCCATTGACAAACAAACTCACATCAAAAGCTTTATTTACTCTCTTAGGTTGCAGAGAAAACTGAAAGCTAAAAGCGGTTATTTCTACTAGGAGTAAATATGCGGTTAAATTATTGTAAATTTGGACGTGTTGTATGCGAACAACTTTTACTTGGATTTCAGGCGAACTGCGCTGTTCCTGGCGTTTGGTTTTGTTTCGTTTACTTGTCGTGTGTTAGGTTACTCTTAGTTTCATTACAGCATCGTACCGGAAACAGAAGAATGCAATACGCAAAGCATAGATGAATCCTCAAAGAGTGAGAATGATTTCTCTATATCTCTTTCACTCTCTCTCTCTCTTTCAGTGCTTCAATTAGTCTCCCGTTTTGTTTTTATTAATTTTGTATTTTTATTTATTTCTTCATTTTCTTAGTTCACATTTTCCCGATTACATTAGAATGTGGGGCGAAAAGCTTTGCCAATAGGCCAACCAACATTGTCGTGCTATTGTACGTTGAACATTTATCGTTTTTTGCTTTCCGTCTAGTGTGCCTCTCAAAACTATAATATAGGGCTGATAAAGCTGACACTGTGGTACGGTTTTTGGTACTTTACAATGGTACACGTTGGAAAATAATTATTGCGTCGAATTAAAAAATATCATGGTCATAATCATAGAAGAATATGTTTAAAGAGCATTCATCGGTGTTGTAGTTCTCGTCGAAAGTAAATGGGTTAATTGGAGTTTTGATATTGTTCGAACTGCCGTTAGAAGTTGGTCATAATTCGAATAGAAATTAAAGAAAATACGTATTTGTGTTCACATCAAAATTCATTTAATGCACATAACATCGTTTGAAAAGGTATTAGTTTCAATAAAACTCAATTTATTTCAGTTTTATTCCCTTTATGAAACTTCCAACTATCAAGCCGATCAGTATGGCGATCGGTGGATTTATTTTTTAATTGATTTTTTTCTTAACATGAGATTTCTATTACTCGCACATACGTTTAAGAGCCCTACATGTGTAGGAAATAATTTGTTGGCTTTATATTTTGTGGTGTAATGTTGTCTTAGAAATGATTTTCGTTATTTTCGTACTATATTTACGAGGGTGTGGCCATCGGTGGTGCAATGGTTAGTGTATGCGGCTCTTGTACATGAGAACGTGGGTTCGATCCCTGCTCAGACGACGATGGTCACCTCGCTTAGTGATGGCAACACTATCGAGTACTTAGCCACGAAATTGCTTCTCAAAATACCGTTCGGAACCGGTGTAAAACTGTAGGTCCCAATCAGTGAGTGTAAAAATTAGAAAGCGCATATCTCACTGATTGTGAGAAGTTCTCCACACTCCCTACATGGGATGTTATGGGACGCCATTTTTTTTATTTACGGGGGTACTGCATTTAATTATCTCTATTTTGATGCAAAGCGTGAGTTGGCAAATGTTCTCCAGGTGTATTTGTTCTTGGGACGAATTCGGCATTAATCACTTTTTTTATTTAAAACGAAAAAGGAACAATTAAATGCATCGAATTCCGCATGTACAATTTGTTGTACTGTTTCGAAATGCAATAGCTGATCTAACAACGCTGCATTACAATGCAGCCGCGACAACAACAACAACAACAAACGACCTCCTAAAGGTCTTTGAACCCGAACTTTACATTAAAAACGACGACTGATGCCACACGATTGTCTAACATTAGCAGCGACCTAGTCGGATGCACGAAGCTTTTTCTCACAAAGAGAGACAACAAGTATTAACAAGCACGAGTAGTATGTTAGTATGCGTTTTAACATCTCCACCACATCTCTTTCTCTTACCGCAAGGTACTCTGTCTCCCCTATACTGCTTCCTCTGGCTTTCCTCGCCTACTGCATTTTCGCTGCTAAATGCAACTGATGTTTATTTATTTCTTTCTGCCTTCGTCGTCCCTGGAGGGGGTCTGTCGTTTAAAAACTGGGTTAGTTTGATTTTTCCGTCTTCTGTTGTTATTTTTCTTTTTCATCCATTCCCTCAACATGCACTCGCCATTCATATCATTCCATTTTAGTCTGCTGTTTGTTTGTGTTGGTCTATGACTTTAGCAAATGTTGTTTCTTTATGATTGTGTCTGTCTGCCCGTCCGTGTGTCGCTCTGTCGCTTTGCCGCTTTGTTAATGTTTCCATTCGCTTTCAACTATACATTGAGTTTTACTTGTTTGTCTATCTTCATTTGATTTTTTCCTTCTCTTTTGGTTCATTCGGTATTCATGGCAACAAGGAAGCAATTTTTACGATGATGTAAAAGAGCTATTGTCTTGTTTCTGCGAATCAACCATGTACGTCCGTCCCTTGGGGATAGGGCCGTTGGCAACATAGGATACTCCTGCAGACTGGATGCATCGAAAGATTATGAGGTCAGAAATTGCGCAGTCTTGCACCTTGTGTGTGATGGATAGGCTTTCTGCGTGAAGGGAAGACTGAGATTCGGCTCCTGCAGGAAGCTGATTTGCGTTTCGACAGGAACACTCTCAATTAAGGACGACTGTGTTTTCAATCGTAGCATTTCTTTAACTCAACCTTCTCTTCTAAAATTCACTGAATTGCAAAGAAAAATAACGTTACGAACTCGTTTAGCACAACAAAGAAATATTTTGCCCGAAAAATATTCCGTTGAAACTTAGTGTCGTAGTTGACCGCAAAAGTTAAATCTTTTCCCGCCAATAAACAATTTTTATAACACACAACTTTATCGTTCTCTTTGTTGTAAATAACCTCTCATTTACAACAAAATTGGCATAATTAATTCTTGCGGCAAAGAAAGAAATCTGTTTGTTATAAACGATAAATGTATACAAACAATCGCATACTCTCTAAGCTTAAGATGAAACAAGTTTATACAAACACACACGCATACACTGAAATGTCTCTTGAGTTGAGTCTGTTGTCGTTCAACAAAAACGAACACACAAATCTTTGTGTTAACGATTTATGCGTATTCGCGAAACGTTTGCGATGACTCAGGTAGATGCCCGAACTTGTAGTGATGGTGCCTGACTTCAACTCAATTTCAGGGAAATCGTAAGTACTACAATAAAATTCACATTTCAATTAAATAACCCTATTAATGGAACTCCAATGTAAATTCGGTTCACTGAAATATAAGTCAGTTGCCTTAAACGAAAATGTTATTTGTCGCAATAATATTCCATGTAAGAGATTTCATGGAGCAAATGAGTGAATTCGTTTACAAATTCATTAAAAGATCATGAGGATAATGATAATGAATAATAAATATCCTAAATAAATAAATAACTCTTACTCGTATTATTTAGGTTTAAATTTTGGTCGTTTCGTTCGTATGTTCGAATTCGTTTTATGAAAACAGTCAGCATTGGTCAGTTTTGGTTTTGGAGGAATAATAATCAACTGAAGACAGCGCACACAGTGGCATTACTAGATTCGAACTCCGTGACAAGTTCATCATCCGATGGCGTACTATGTGCCTAAATTCATAGCATCGGTAGATCATCCATAGTATATATACAAATTCTTATGTTAAATTTACACATGCGAATTAGTATCGATCGAAGATCCCTACGTACCAACTCACAAACCAACGCAAGAGTACAAGGTTTTTTCTGCCATGATCGTCATTCTTCGTCCCAAGTTAAGATATTCTGAGTTTCGGGTTACTATGACTCGTTTGCGTTCAAGGAAAATACAGGTTGTTGTAAATATTTGTCGTTTCTCAGAAAAGTTTCTCTTAAATGGGAGTTAGTAGAGCTCGTTTACGGCAAACGAACAAACAGTTAATGGAAACATTTTTCGTTTCTTGTAAACGATTTTATTTATTTTTCGCAAAAGAAATGTGATATATTTGATTCAACGAATGTTAGATTTTCCTTGCGTCCACTTGATAACCACTGCAAGTACGCCACCCAGCTTTTCTAATTCTGAGTTGCCTTATATCCAAGTGCCCGTCCATCCCTCTGCTTAGGCTTTCCACGATTGCCTATAAATGAAATGCGTTCATCATAACTAATGGCATTCCTCCTGTCGTAGTCGATGTTGTCTCTGAGTAAAAAAAAAAATGCATTGCAAAGCTTTTGTTTGAATTGTCATTAGAGTGTTTAAACCCGAAACCAAAACCGACGCCAAAAAACCGGTGTCAATGGTTAACCGGGATTTTATTCTTAACCGTATGCTGTGTTTTTTGAAACGTAATATTTTACCGGTTCTAACCCTAATTGTACAAAATATTCTTAAAACAGTTAAAAATTAAATAAAAGTATGTTATAGTTTTAATGAGAAGAAAGGAAGTTGCTAATAAATGCCCTGGTGTGAATTGAAAACATACACACATATATTCCCTACCATCTGCCGAAACCCTGAATTGTCAGCTGCTACGCTGTATTTTTTCTTCTTGAACTTTCACAGACACCATGTTATATGAATCCGATTTTAAAATTTATGAAGATTGGGACTTTGAATACGAATAAGAACATGAAACAGTCGCTAAACTAATTAATTGGAAGGAGTTTATAATTTGTTTGTTGAAACCCCGGTTTCTCCCGTTTTGGCTAAATTAAAACCAGAAAATCAGTTTCATGAAAAATAGACTGTTAGGACGACAAATCGCTTTTGTGAAGTTTGTAAACTGCCCGGAAATTCATTTTTGCAACCCGGTTTTTGTTTGTCGAAAAAATTAATTCTTCAAATTTTTAAAAATGCCGGGTTTTTGACACTCTAGATGTCAGTCGTTATAATCAACATTATCAAAAAAATTGTGATTATCACTATCATCACTGTCTGTCTGTGTTTGCACTCTTAGAGCAGCACTCTGGTAGTTGTTTAAAAATAGATTCTATGTGGAAGGCCTTATGCTTGAAATAGCAACTAAAAAAATCCCGTCTGTCGCTCCCAACCCTCACCCAACCCAACCAACCATCCGTAAGGCAAACAAATGTAGGAACGTCTCCACAGCACAGTGATCTCCCGACCTAATTTCGGTCCATGCTCACATCCATCTATGTACGAGTATTTATATACGAATATGTGTGGCGTTTCATATGAATTAGGGATGGCAAACGGCATTAACATTTCGAATCCCGAAAGTTCGTGATTTTTCAAATGGATACCCCGAAATCCAAATGTTGACTAGATCTCACACAAGTTGATGTGATTATTTATTACAAATTTTAACTTTAACAATAAAAATTGTGACACATAAATAGGGAGAAATAGCAAACAAAATATGTTAATTTACAGATGTTGAGGAATTTTTATAAATCAAGCCTGGAATTGATTTTAAAAGTTCCTAGTATTTCAGCATCAGTGTTTCCTATAATGCATCCCCTACATGAATGCATGAAATTGTGCTGCTCAGTGCTGTAACTTGGGATGATTTTCCGGTGCATAGTTTCTCTGGCCAATGATTGTGTGTGCTCGCACCCAAATGAATGTGGGAGGGAGTATGTAAATGTGAAGTATGAATTACTTAAACATTGTGGCATAAACATGGAATAGTTTTGGTAATTTTAAAAGTTTTCACAACCGCGATTTTTATCCTATCGCATATAATTTTCACCTCTTCTATGTGCCTCAGGTACGACACCTTCACATGTAAAAATAAGATCTAAATTCGTTTAACAAAATGTTTTCATTTGAGAGAAAACGCGATTAATTGAAAAAACGAATCCGTTCGTCGGATTTACATTTATTTGCTTGTTGTCATGCAATTTTAAATGCATTTCCCTCTTACAAAATTCGAATTCCAAAAATTATATAAAAACTTGTGAAATTTTTCATATTTTTCGCAGTTTTTAATTCCCGGAATTCCAAGGAACTATATTGTAATAACTTTTCCATTGCCTTATCTAAAATTTGGAGGGGGATATCATATTTTGAAGTCTGCCTGAGTTTTAGACTTAACCAACTGTTCCCAACCTCAAAAGGCATCCACCTATAAAAAAACAGTTTTTATTTGAATTTAAATGACCGAATGGTGGTTTCAAATGGATTATTTTTTTTTAACAGAATCGTGGACCGAATTTCAGAAAACTGAATTATATAAGTGGCCGTCGGTGGTGCAATGGTTAGTGTGCGCGGCTCTTGTACATGAGATCTTGGGTTCGAAACCGTCTCTGACCACCTTCAAAAAAAAAAAAAAAAAAAAAAAAAAAAAAATTCTTTCGGCGGCGGTCACCTCGCATAGTGACGGCGACACTATCGAGTATCTAGCCATGAAAAATCTTCTCAAATTACCGTTCGGAATCGGTGTAAAACTGTAGGTCCCCATCAGTGAGTGAAAACTGGAAAGCGCACAGCTCAGTGATTGTGAGAAGTTCTTCTGGGAAACCAGAAAGAAAGAAGAATTATATAAAAGTGAAAATATGTGAATTCGACCCACGACACCCATATTGAAAAGACAATTAAGAACAGATAGTCAAGAGGCATATACAACGGGGTACGTAGTCCGATAACGACAACTAACTGAACGATATCGCGTAATGAACCGAAAAGAGCCATAAACACAAATACCTCCGTTGAATGTACACTTCAGCTAAACGGCAACAACATAAGAAGCAGATCAACAGGTGAATAAATGGCGTGGATAGTTTACACCACAGTCTGCCCCTCCAAATGATGAATGTTATCCACTATTGACACACTTATTCCAGTGAGGACCGTTGTGATATACCATGTTGTCATGTTCCATTCCTGTAAATTGACCTGCTGGTGCTAACCCATATGATACATCATTCCGCTATTCCAGGACGGGTCTGACTAAGACACGTACATTAGTGCATATCGAACCAATTTGGAGCGCCGCAGAAAGATCACTAGCTTAACTGCCAGAAGTAAGATCATAAATATTGTCTCCTACTTACACGAAGCAGTAGCCTAGGAGATTTTTGAAGCTCTGTTCCTCACGCTGTGTCTTCCTCATGCTCTTTTCATCACGCTGTCTCTTCCTCATGCTGTCTTCATCACACAGTTCATGCAGAAATCGTCAGCTGGGTCTAGACGCGTGTCTGCCTCTCAAACACTGTCCAGAGATCACAGCTACCAGCGTAAAGTTCTCCTGTCTAGGACTTGATATCCACTCCACCAATTCAGGTCATAAATTGCCTTACCTGCCTGGTTATCCTTTAATTTGTGTCATTCACATGTATGAGAGATTTAGTTTTATGTACGAGGGTCAGATCGTAACGTGGTCATACCTGGTGATCTTGGATTTGGTGCCTTCAGACCATCTATCATGCCTTCAGACCATATATCATATTAAGATTTTATTCCTAATCTTTAATTCCTAATCTCGGCAGTTCATTCGCTCTATGGGTCCAGAGAATGTTACTGTGCCCGGTGGTTATCGAACTGATCGACAATCTTATTTAGAGATGCGCTGCAGTTGTGGGTTATTGCAGCCCGAATGACAGAGTAGGAGTTTATATCCCTGGCTGTGATGACGGTTCATCCCACCCAGGGGGTAACTTCTCCGATAGCAATGTCTTATGGTTGAAAGACACTGCACTGGCATGGTAGCCTTTGCGCAATAATATACTGCAAAACCTAATTTGCCAATATATGCTACGACAGAATAGTGTCATCCCTCCAACTCAAGCAAACACTATCTAGTTCTAAATTCCACATAAGTGGAGATTAGACTCCCCTGGAGGCCTCTATTCAAATTTCTCGTTAAAGTATTGTGATACAGGGACGATGTTATGGGCTTTCGCGTAAGTAATTAAATGTTTTTCCAAACGCTGAAAATCAGAGTGCTCCTTCTGCGGCCTCCTCATGTCGCAATCCAGGAGGGGGAATATTTCAACTGATCCTTGAATGCATTGTAAAAAATAAAAATTTCTAATCCTGATAATATTCCAGCGGTGCTTTTGAAATATGGTGCATCCACGTTAGGGGATATCATTACGCGAATCATTAGAATTGCCTGGAAAAACAACGAACTTCCTACGGAGGAAAATAACGAAGTGGTTATCACTATCCGGTAAAAGGGTGAGCTACCTCTGTGAAAAAACTGGCGGGATATTACGCTGCTCTGTGGAATATGTAAGGTTATGGCGACCCTTATACTGCAGCGGAACTCACCAGCAGTGGAGTCCAATGTGGGTAAGGAGCAAGTGGGTTTTATACCTAGTCTTTCCTGTACCGACACAACGTCTTTCCGGTCTTGACACAACGCTACGGATAATAATACAGCTATCGGTTGAATTAAGCTCGCCTTTGTGTACCTACTTTCCGTAGATTTTAAACAAGCTTTCAACAGTATATAAGTGTTCCACCCTAAACAACAAGGGTATACTGAATTGTTCGGGGATGTAGCATACAAAGTTCGGTTTAATTGATAGGAAATCCAATCTTTTATCACATTTGCGGGCGTTAGTCAAGGATGTGTCTCGTCCACCACGTTGTTTGTTCTTGTTACTTATGGAGGTAACGGACCATAAAATCAGCATTCAGTGGGATATAGTTGAACAACAAATTTCGTTAAGTGTGGACGATATTTGAGATTAATAGAATTTGGGGAATGTAGTTGCGATGAACAAGCATTTGCTGAGTCAAACGCAGCGTTTGAACAAGAATCCAGAACGTGAACAAAGCAACAAATGCTGCCGGAGTGTGCTAGCATTTAGACTCGTTGGGATGAATGTTTCGCATTGTTTGCTCTTTTCATGATCTGAATTGTTGTACTGTCTCTATGAGAACAAAATTCTCATCAAATCGTGCCTAAATGTACTCGTATAATGGTTTGCTTTTGTGTATACCATCGAGAGTAGCACAGTTCGTGAATAGTGTATCGTTGATTACCTAACTCTGTTGGTTTGTGACGAGAGTTTGGGAGGCTCTTCGGACTCTGATCAGACATAGCATTTCCTTTGCGATAAATAAATGTAATCGTTCATTAGAACCAAAACAGCCATCGATATATTGTAAATCTGACTTCTGAAAGCGTTTACGGGGAACGATATACACGTCAATTAACTGTTCGTTCGTAGACAACTCGAGACAGGAAAAAAACTTTACAAGATACGAAATACTTGCAACAAACTGAGTTTTAGTTTAAGACAAGCGCGTTGTGTTTCACTGAATAGTATTTATTTTGGGTGGAAGTATTTCATCTTTAATAGTACTTACGCTTTCCCTGAAACGGAGTTAAACCCAGGAACCATCACTGGTAGTCCGCGTGTCTATTCACTTAGCCATGAACAACACGTTGCTTGAAGACGAACAAAACCTTAGCATTCGGATTTACTTGGTCGCTTTATTTTGTTTTCTCTCAAAGAAGAGATAAGCAAGTCCTGAGACTGATCACCTTTGAGTGTTTGCACGTGTGTATATAGTTTTTGATTTAAAATTAACGGTTTATCAATTTTTGGGTAAACGGAAATAATTTTGGGACAAAAGAAAATTTGTGCAACTAACGAGCTTTAACGCTTATGTCTTAGTCTGTAAGTTTGAAACATTTCAGGAGTTGTTTGGAAAAAATATTTCTGCTTAAGATGGCTTAAATATTGTAGACTGTAGCACAGTGAATGGTGAAAATTGTAACAGAAACTACTGAGAAAAATGTGAAGCTTTGTGATGATTGTGCTGATTTCTGCCAGACATTTCCTACGTTCGGAGCCGTGTAAAAACTGTAACTTCCGACCATCGAGTATGCAAATCCAAAAGTGCACCGTTTACTAATTCCACTTTTAAAATTATTGACTTCCATCAAAGAGTTTTTATAAACCAAGTGCCAAATGTCTTCGAATTTCAACCACAAATGATTATATCCAAATTTGGTTACCTTTTAATCTGTGTAGACCCACTACAGTCTGTTCAAAATTGTTGTTGATCATTTAACCTGATAGATACAACTCAGTTAATTTCGAATGACACTTGAATCTGAAGTAAGGACACTAACAAACGTGTCAGGGATCGCTGAGATTCTATTATTTCAAACCCATATCTTTGGAAGCAAATAGTGTCTATCTACATTGTAACACAATGTGATTATTCTGACATTAGAATAACATAACGTCACGGACAATCAGCAGCAGTGCCAGCAATAACAACGCCATGCACATGAACATGCACATATGCATGAGTGCCGTCTTCTGTGCACACTAGGAGTTCTAGAGTTGATTTGTATTTTTATGAATACTCATACTGTCTAGGCCGAGCGATCACATGTTTCGATGTAAATTTCCGTGGGTCGAGAGGAATGGTGCATATTTAAACTTTTAACCTATATTTCGGGCAGCGTTTCAAATCCACATGCACATGCGTTTATTTACAATAAAAATAAACTATAAAAGCCCCACATATACACGCCGAGGCACATACACGCGCACTCACAGTCACGCACACAACCACGCATTCGCGTGAACAGAAACTGCTGGGTGGAATAGTGTTTATTTATAGTAGAGTTTTAGTAGTTGTTGCGTTATTTATCAGCAACTGCAATAGCAGCAACAAAAATCCATAGTTCACTTGTTGTTATTTTCTTTTTCTATAATAGAATTTTCGCGGCTGCTGCCACGGAGCAACGTAAAGTGTGGGAAGGCCATAAAGCAATCTTAGGTTCTAAAGAGCAGTTCACACACGTCCACTTGTGGATCTGCAGCATGATTGGAATAAATGGCAGATACATAGGATCGCACAACAAAAAAGTCATCTGTACAAGTTGTGTAGTGTTGCATATATCGTAGTTGCACCAGAGTTCAATAAATAATATCGATTAATTGGCCATCAAATCAGTCGATTCCAATAAAATGTCACAGAGTCAACTTTAGTTAAATGGGAGTTTTAACTGATTAAATTCAGCCTTTAAAGTTATAAAGTTTAAATTCCTATACTTTATTTCACTTTTTCTACTTACCCTTTTTATTTGTCGCTGTGTATCGTTATCGCAACTCCCTCTATTTTTTTTTATCGATAGCAAGCATTGCTAAAGATCGAATGTATTGTGTGAACTTCCCTTTAAATAAATGGTGAAAGGAGGTATTCCATTTGCTTTGCTTTCGACTTCATACGAAGAGTTTGGAATGCAGTTAATGGGAATAAGTTTATATATGGGTGAAACCACATCAATCACACCCATATAAAATTATATTACTTCTGCTTTTAATGCAACTTTGTGAATTGTTGCACTAATAGATGTCTATGATATGTGTAAACAAAGATCTGCTAGTACATCCAGTTATCATTATACAGGGAGTGGAAGTTCGTAATTTCAACAATAACTCTCATTTACCCAAAAATTGCCAAAATTTCGTCTCAAAAATATTTCGCTTGGTACTTAGTCAATTTTTACGTTTGCGGCAAATAACGAAACTCGTTTATTGTAAATGAAAAAGTGCACTCGCACGCGCATACCCTCAAAGGCGACCCAATCATGAATTACTTCCCTCTGCCTGTGGAGAAAGAAAGTTTATACAAATGAAAAACAAACAAATAAGCAAATCTTAATCGTAAGGTTTTGTTTGTCTTCAAGCAATATCTTGTGGTGAGGGTGCCTGAGTTCCCCTCCATTTTTTGTATAGACGTAAGGGCTAAATTGATTTTTATTTAATATTCAATAAAATACTTCTGTTAGTGAGGATAAAATTCTATCCAACACAAATCATATCCGGTAAAATATAACTCGTTTGCCTCAAACAAAAAGTGAGTTTGTCGCAAAAATTTTTCGGTTCTAGTAAAAGTCTTTTTTTGGGTGTGGAGTGACTATTACTCGTTTGCGGTTAACAAAAGAACAGTTAACACAAATGTGTGCTGCACTGATTTCTATTCACCGATTTCTTCTAGGTAAACAAAATTTTCTCATACGTGTATGATAGAAATCTGATTTCATAAAAAACCCGTAACAAGAATCGCATTTGCTGTGAAATGGTGAAAACTTTTCCCTTTTACAGCATCACAGAAACCGAATCGACCCTCAGTGGAATTAGTTTGAGTGTTATGATTTTGGGAAGGTCCACCCAAGAATGTGGTGTTCGCTGTCTAAATTAGTTATTACCAGTAGTTCTCTGCAAGTATTAATGGAATGACACGGTGTTGGGTCTTTAGACACCCATTTCATTCGTAGATTTCTGGGTTTAAACTTAATCCTAAACACACCCAAACCAATACGTCTGTAGTCACACCAGTGCGATGCGCCAACGACATGACAACGACTTTGCTGCAACAAAAACAAACTGTACTACTTCGATTTTGTCACAAGATGCAACAACCTCTCTTGAAGTAAAAACTGGAAACCCACATATGTTCGAATCCAATCCGTCAAAAAAGATCAAATCGAAGTAAATTATCTATCTTCCCTAATCTGAGCCTATGTGACAAGCAACGCAATAAGAGAGTAAAGTCTGGTTCGACGGAAGTTTATCGCATTTTCGGGATTATCCACGATTTTTTCTTATGGAGTTTGACATTTGTAATCCCGAAAAAGCGATAATCTTGGTAGGTGTATCTACAGTTTAACAAAAGTGTATGGTAGTGAGGAGATATTCTTCGTGTTATCCGCATGTCAGCTGCAATTGGAGACACGTAAACCGCATTGGTTTGAGGCAAGCGTTATACCTTTGTAAGCTGTCACTCCACAAAATGTCTATCGTACAAGAACAACATTCTATCCGGAATATGTACAACTGGGTCCATCCTACATGCTGTCGCATCATTGGCTTAGTACACAAAAATGTATGCGATGGTTACTATTGAATAACACCATGATTGAATTCGGCAAAACACCGAAATGGGCTGTCCCGTCATGGTTCTTCGTCACCAAAAGTCGTCACCAAAAGTCGCACGAAAACGTTCACGATTCAATTCAATTTTTTGGCCGAGATACATCCTTCAAGTCTCTGTAAAAACATAAGTTCTGTTTTAAAGCGCCAAACCATGATATCAGATGTGACGTTATCTACACATTGCCATACCTAAAAACTTAAGTGGCAACCCTCGGATATAGTCTGCCAAGTAAATTTCGTGTTAAGTTATACAAATTTCACACAATTTTGTATTTTTCGCAATATTAGGATCCCATAGTAGACATCCTCCTAAAAAAACCGTTTCCCATTACATCCCATGAAGGGATTGGAGAGAGCTTCTCACAACCAGTGAGCTGTGCTTTTTTTTTTTTGGTATTTTGAGAAGCTTGTTGAATGGCTAAATACTCGATAGTGTCGCCGTCACTATGCGAGGTGGCCGTCGTCAAAGGACATGTAAGGTGGTCAGAGAAGGGATCAATCCACGTTCTCAAGCACAAGAGCCGCGCACACTAGCCATTGCACATCCTCCTGCCCCGTCAAAATCCCTGTCAAAAATCATCGCACGAATATTTTCACTTAATTAAATTTTTTTCCCGAGATGCAAATAATACGGATGACTCTAAACACGTCAAACTTCACGATGCTGTGTCAGATTTGTTGTTATCTTCACCGGTGTTGCCACAACTTAAAACTTAAGCAGCAACCCTCGGATATGCCCTGACAAAGTAAATTTCGTGTTGTGTTGCCCAAATTTCCCCCTTTTTCGTATTATTGCTGTAAATTGTCACTGTCATTTCTTTCTTAAACAGTTTTAAAGGTTATGGTCACTATGGCTCACATAATCCAAGTGCTGTGTACACATAATCAAATTTAACAAAAACCGGTATCACGTCAGTGGCCAATCGAACGACAGTGGCCAATACCGATGCGACCGAACTTACAAACAAACAAACAAAAACCCTCGCAAGTTATGGAACAACAGAGTCAATGTGGACGGACAGAGACGTGAGTCAAATAATAATTATTACATTTTAACACAAATAATTTCACTTTTACTTACAACAACTGCAACAACAACAACAAAAGCACCATAAACAAAAGGCCAGTGTGGCAAAAGTTAAAGTGAAATTTCATAAGGTACGAATTGAATTGAAATAAAAAACAACAACAGCAATTGTGATATCCTACATACGATAAGTTCATTGAGAGGAGTCAACACCGACAAACTGACTTTGTGATGGTGGGGGGTGTTGGGAAGAAGAGGCGACGCCAGCGCACGTGTAGCTTTTGCTTTAACACATTTTGCCCCGGTTTTCACGCCGTTGTCACCTCCACCCCCAACTCTTACCGCAATAATCCAGACCCATCTCCTACACTAGGGCGCGTATTATCATCACCGGTCAATTTTTTAGTTTTGTGGCCAGATCCACACGCATGCGCGTGTTGATTGTTTAATGGTGTTTGTGTATGTGTGTGAGTTATGGTTCTCATCTGGGAGTCATTGAACTTTAAATTGCGTTGCCCTCAAAAGGGAAATTTGTATTTGTAGAAGAAACTTTTAAAAAATGTGACAAATTTAAATTCTTTATCGACAATCACAGAGAGGTACACTGTGCCCAGGAGGTTACATCAGGTGACAGTGATCAATGGGAAATGAATTTATAGTATTAAGGGCCCAACACAAAATCAGTATTTCATCGGCGTATCTGCTCTCTGGCGAGCATAGTAGGCCGCTAGAATTAGCAGAGTTCTAAGTGGTTGTACTAAAGTCAACAGTGGCATTAAAACCTCCTACCGTCTGTCGGTGTATCAAGCCAAGTCATGGTGAGTTGCGCACAAGTGTGTAAGCGGGTTTATGTACCTACTTATGTGGTGTGTTTGAAGTGTTGGGGCTGAGCGTATTGGTGGTTGTGTTTGTAGTACGAGCTTTACAAGAAACCGGTTTAGAAGAAGCAGAAATTCGGTTGTTTTTGTGTGCGTGTTTTTAAGGGTCAAAATATCTCTTGTGTGCTCTGCTCGTCTTACGATAATTATGGTTTTGCTATTGTTGTTTTCACTGTTAACCAAGTAAACTTGAACTTGTCTTGTTTCGGAGGAATGTGATGGTGTCGATTATGGTTTTGATTTTGGCTAAACTGCCAGCGGCTGCGGCGGTGACGTTGGTTGTATCGGCGCTGACGTTGGTTCTATCGTTGGCAGCATTATTATTTTATTACTTCTACTTGAGTAACACGCTCGCCATTTGTCCAACCGACTGTCTCCCCTTACGACCATTATACAGATAAGACTCAACAATTTAAGCTGTGCTTAGTGGAATTCTCATCCCAAACAATGAACTGCAAAAGCATTTCTGGATCAGTTTTACCGGAGTCTACCGTCAAACTGTAGCAACAATACTTATGTATATACAGATATACAGATGCTCACGGAAACTGTTTGTTCAAAAGGAGCTTGCAACAGCAGTAAATTAATTTCAGGTTGATGCAACTGAATTCAGTCGCTGCATCGTTTGATAAAAGATTTGGTTGCGGCAATCGAATTCCAATTGTGATTTTCATTGTATCATCAATAATTTACATTATTTCGGTCCCAACAACCGAAATTGTCACTAAAATTTTAAATATCTCGGTTACATCAACCGAAATACATAATTGCTAGTTTGGCTGATACAACCAAAGAAATTTGAAATTCGTTATACCGATTCCAATCTCTAAATTTTACATTAATTCTGTGCTCCAAACGAATTCCTATTTTATGAAAAGAGGTTGCAGAAGCCGTAAATTCTGCAGTCGCCAACGAATTTCGGATGCCGCAACTGAATTGAGGATACTACAAATGAATTCGGTCTCTACAACTGATATTCGGTTGCAACCACCTCGTTTCATAAATAATTTTGTTGCGGCACTAAAATTCCAATTATTTATTTTCGTTGCATCAACAAAATTTTTCATTATTTCGGTTCCAACAGCGGAATTGCGCATTAATTCGGTTGCAACCAGGGTACGTAACCAGGGATCTTTAAAATTTAAAGATCCGGTTCGCGAGCTGGCTCGCGTCTCTCTTAATTTGAGAGTGGGCTCGCGAGTCATAATGCGAGCTGGTGGCTTGTGAGCCAGCTCGCGAGCCGCGGCTCGTTTTTAAAAATAGTGCGAGCCCCGAGCCGGCTCGCACCTCGTTTTTAATTGCAAAATTAAAAATTAAAAAATATTTAATATTGATAACAATATAAAAGAACAGGACAATTTCGGCTCGCGAGCCGCTCGATCAAGAGCCAATGTGAACCCTGGGTGCAACAATAGTATTTATGAAAAATGTGCTTAATGTGAACGAATACCGTATTCCACAGGCCATATACCACACCAGCCTGTTGTTTTTTCTGGCTGCAATGACAGCTTTTGTACTTCTTCGGGTTGCTCTTCAACCCACATACACAAATTTTGCTTATTGATTTATTGACGTACCATTGAAGCCAGAAGTGGGTCTAACAGCTAAACAAAATGGTGGTCGAAAACAGTGGATCTTGACGATGATTAAGAGATCAAATACTAACGCTGTGCCGGGCTTAGTTTTTCCTTGATCAAATTTCAAACAATAATCAAAAAAACCGACTAAAACATACCCTCATCCTAAGTCATCCGTTGCGGCCGAGTTCTGTTAAAAACGCCTGTATTCATCCTTATTTTGAACGAATGGCCGTGACAAATGCGACCATATTCAATAGAAGATTGGCATTGCGCTAAATATTATTTAATACTCAACTTCTTAAGACGATTGTGCCATGTCCGTCTGTATGTCTGACTGACTAGTCAACACGACAACTGCCGTAAATCTTTACCAATCACAACGAAATTTTGTCCAAACTTAGTTTGGGATTGAAAATGGGAGTTTTTACCACGCCCCTTCTGGTACCTCCCATTCAAAAGCTTGGTGGTCTTCCGAGTTGTAAATCCGATAAATCGCGTGAAACACTTCCGACCTTAATGAAATTAGGTATAAGGCTTCACGCCATCAAACGCCAAAATTAACAACTTCGCCATGCCCATTTTTGTACCTCCCATATAAATATTGGGCGGACAGATGGTTGGTAGTCACATAAATTTCCCAAAACCACTTAGGATCCTAACTAAGTTGGGTATTAAATAATATTTAGCGCAATGTCAATCTGCTATTGAATTGGCTCACATTTGTCACGCCCGTTCGTTCAACCTAAAGGTTAAAAATAGGCGACTTTTACAAAACTTGGCGGCAATGGATGACTTATGGTGAGGGTATGTTTAAGTCGATTCAGCTGCCTGAAATGTATGTACTGGTTTATAACACAGTAGCTTTTGCCAAAATATTGATCAGTACCAAATTTTATTAAGAACGGTTGTGGCTTACTGGAGATACCGAGTCGGCCAACCGGAGATGCAGCATCACTTGCATCACCCATTGGAAGTTAAAAGAGGCATAGTCAAGCGGATGTTAATGTTCCCACTATTTCAATTGTAATTTCCAAATTAGACCCATTTGGGTGCGTTTTGGAAACCATGGACGTACTTTGAAATTTTAGAAAATTTCTACACCTTATGGGATGCAAGTGTTAGTACTTATACAGTTACAGAAAATTGTCTTATGATTCCAATGGTTTTTTCCAGTTTCCTTGTGGTTCGCACAATTTCGCGGCTTGGACATTATTTCTTCACAGGGTTCGCCCAACGACATAGTTTTGGGCCAATAACCTGCTGATAAGCGGTTTATCAGGTTTAGATTAGATTTTCGATTAGTTGTAAGCAAAGTTCAAAGGGGCTGCCAACCTCTAGATTATACACATTTCATGGCGATCAAGTGTCGCAAAGAACACAAATCACTAGAGTAAAGTAAACGAAGAGGTAAAGACGGAGTAGTCACAGTTATTTTCACTTAAGTATCCGCATATGCTACAGTACAGGCTTTCTAGTTTTGCACTCAGTGAGTGGAATCTACAGTTTTACACCGGTTCCGCACTGTGTTTTCCGAGCAGTGTTCGCACGGCCTATTAATCGATATTGTCGCCGTCACTTTGCGAATTGACCGTTGTCGAAAGATATACATATTTGTTGATCAGTGAAGGGATCGAGCCCCCGTTCTCATGTGCACCTCTCACGCCCACTGACCATTACACCGTCGACGGCCACATTTATATTGGACATGGGTCACTCTAAATTAACTGCATTTATAATTTCTGAGCTACCGAACTCTACCACCCTCGTATGATCAAACACCACATGCAACATTTGCGGCAACCACAGCATCTAGAAGTTCCCTTACGCAATTTTATAGTGCACCTTTTGGTTTCTACACGGCTACATAGGAACACAAATGCTGTACATCGTAACAGAGTGCCCCACACATCACGGTCGTTCCTAAGGTAATAAGGGAACAGAGGCGCTCACCACTACAGGCGCTGTCACCTCAGTCTTCTCGTCATTCCCACTAGACGTTGTCCTGTGTAGACAACGCCAGTCTGTCGAGAGTGAGTGTGGCGAGGTGAATAGTCAGGTTGCCAGTCGGCCAGTCTGTCTGTCAGTGGCAATATTACTACCAAAGCTCCTCTGTTGTGATGTTGCCCATGTCGATGCTCCACCGTTGATGATGATAATGTGGATGATGGCGCAGATGATGATGTTAGTAGGTTTTGTTGTAGTTTTTTTTTTTTGCTGTAGCGACAGGGTTCAATGGCTGACCTATATTTTGAGTTGAAGTGGCAGCATCAATGTGTGGCTGTGTGCGCGGCGTATTTGTGTAACGAGACGTTCAAGAATATACAACGTGCAACAATAACTCACTCGCACAAAAATGTTTGTAATCGAAATCAACAACTGTATGAGCAAATATGCAGCGCGGACAGGAACGTGTTAGGTGAGAAAGCAATCCCATTCCATTCGCACACACAGGCATACACAAATATGTTTGTATGTGTTTTCTTTACTTTGTATGTTTAGGGACTATCTGTATGTTCTATGTATGTGTTTTACTCCTATCCCACAAACGTTGACGACGACTTTGAAGATGAAAACGATGATGGTGGAATGTGGCGCAGTTAATGCGGATAATACTTAAGCAGCATCCTTCGTTGGTATTGTGAACCAGCGATGTTTTTGACAGCACATACCGAGAATGCATCCGTGCAAAAATCCCACAGGAAGTTGAATTAGAAAAGTGAATTTGAATTAAACAGATCCTTAAAAGAGACGAAGACTATGTAGACTATATCGATCGGAAGTAAACATTTGGAGTCAAAGTCAATTCCCATTTCCAACCGAAAATGTAGCACTTAATATCGATTGCTCAGAGCCCAGTAGGATTGAAAGCCGACTCCAATTTGTCGGCGGAGTTTGCAAAATTTTATCGTTGGGAAAAACATGTGTAATTTGATCATTTTTGAGAAAATTTAGATGTTGATTCTCACATCCGTTTCGTAACACGCTGGTCAAACCCGCTTATTAGAAAACTAGGTATACGGCAATATTTTGTGAAAAACTTCGAAGATTAAAAAAAGACTCGATTTTGCCACTCCCATTTAGAGTGGGTGCAAAAATGTTGGACGAACCTTTGGCTGGTACACACAGAGAAGAGATTCGTTGTCACAACTATATTTACAGCCAACTAAAATTTGGCGGTTCCTTGGACTATCACATTATTCAGTTTATTATTCAACAATAAATAAATGTGATCTTTCAATTGAGTTTTAGGTGTAGCAATCAAATTATTCTGTAGTGGTGAATATTCTATTAGTTGGATGAACGAAAAATTTAAAAACTAATTCGGTTGTACCAAATAATATATTGGTATGCTCAACTAACTATGTACATGAATTTAATGGCGGTCACAACTATTTGGTTATGCTTTAACCCATTATGAATTTTGATCGAAAATGTGAAAAAAATTTCTATATCTCGAAAACGGAGCGTCCAATCGAAAAAATAACAAATTTTTACGGGTTTCGCACAAAGTGTTCCCATTCGCATTAAATATTTTTTTTTCCAAAAAAATTACGATAATAAGAAAATCACTAATATAAAAAAATGGCTATAACTCGGAAATAGTGCGTCCAATCGCAAAAATAATAAGTTTTTTACCTCCAGAGGAGGTTGTAACCAATGGACGTCTTTACCACGGCATTAATTTTGTTTAAACAAATCGTTAAAACTGAATTTTTTCGAAAAAAAAATTGCTAAACCGCCATTATGTATATATGTCGCAAACGCAGCGTTCAGTCGAAATATAACTAAGGGTTTTTCATAAAGTGGTCCAATTCGTATGGACTTTTTTTTCTAAAAACCGCTTATATATAACCGCTTTATATCCAAAAACCCCTTATATCTCCTAAAATATAAAATATATCCTAAATGTACAGGATATTTTACTCAGGTCAATTACGCGGATTCTACAACAACTAAAACAACAACAAATTTCAGCTCCAGTAATTTCAAAGGGCGCCAGCTTCCATATTTAAGATCTTAAAGAGTGCAGCTAATGAGAAATTAAAGAAGTATTTGTTCTTATTTTTCAGAAACCCCAATGAGGATAGATGCCATACCACATACTCTCCAAATGGTGCAATAACACCAACACATCGAAGGAATATGCATATTGAAGAAAATATCGCCGCTGTAAACGGAAGTGTGGAAGAAGATCCAAATTTATTGATTCGTTGTCGATCGCTGGAATTAGGGCTCTATCCGTACATTAAGTGTACAATTTTGCAGAAAGATCTTGGCCTACACCCGTATAAGATCCAGTTGGTGCAGAAATTAAAGCCACGAGACCATCATAATCGTTCTTACGCCGATTGGACTCTCGTCCAGCAGTCGGAAGCTGACCTATTCACCATTTAAATTGAAATTGTCAATCATGCACGTTCAGCGTTGAGCTTTCAAAGTTACCAAAGTAGAAATTGTTGGTCCATTTTGTGCACCAGGCAGGGATGTACGCAGGGGGAATTTAGTGCTATTTTTCAACCTAAATATCAAGCTTGAACCCTCACCCCCGCCCGAAATAAAATCTTGCGTACGGAACTGGCACCAGGTATATGCATATTACATATGAAAAATGCGCCTCATGTTATCTGCTACTTTGACAGTTATGTCGATGTAACCTGCAAATTTCGTGTAACTTTCAATAGCTGTTAAGGCCACAGTTATCGATAAGACTGATTCGAAAGTACACATATTTTCCACTGTGTGCCGGCTCCTGATCGGTCGTCTTGTATCTTTGGTACCCAGTTGAAAGTTGAATGTATTCAGATTATATATTTACAATGCGACTGGAGCTGGTGAGTAAATGTATTATTGAATGTCAATCTTCTGCTCTACAAGTGTCCCGAAGCCGTTAAGTATATGTTCCCAAGTGGATTACGTACTTCGTCGATCTTTGAATCATCAAGATGACAGAAACTTGGCTTCCTACACTAGTTCCCATTTACTTTCCTTCTGAATGGAATTCACAAATTTATGTATTATTTTGTCTTGAGTTCAAATTTAGCACAGTGATGCCAAAAAGAAATTTTCGCACTATTGTAAGCAAGTATGTGAGTGTATGTGTATGTATATATAGCTTAAACTTGGCTTAAATGTTGCAAGGTGAAGTTTAAATATAATTGCCCGACAAAAGACTAAAATAACCGGAAGACAAAACTAAACCAAAAATTCAAAAAATACGAAAAAAAGTATCATTAATGGGTGGTACTGTATAAATCATTCGAAAACATAAAACCGAAACGAAACGAAACAACGCCACGGCTGTATTCGCGGAAACAATGGGCAAAAACATACTTTCTGTGCATAAAAAGAGAAAGGGGTCGACGTAGACATGTCGGCACAAAGAGAGTAATTGCAAATATGTGGTATCACATAAAACTCACTCAGCAAATTACGGGCGGATGCGCATTCGCGATGTGAACGAATCCAAGCGAAAAGAGGAGGGCGGTCGTTACCCGACTTGCGAGTGGGACGCGGATTGAAGCTTCTCAGCAACTTGCAGGAATCACGATCGATAGTTATGTGTATAAAACGCAATTGAAATTGAATTGAATTCCGTCTTTAAGAAAGAAGACGAAAAGAAAGTGATGGCAAGAAAGTGCTACACACAGAAGAAACGTAAACAGGAAAATTTAGCAGAAAGAAATGTAATAATAAACACATTTGAATGTGTCAGTTGCCAAAATTATCAACTCCATGAAACAAGAACTGGATAAAAACGATGAAGAAGTTCTGGTGAGTTTTAAAATTCCATGTGCTTTATAAATTCAATCAAAGCCAGATATACGAAGATGTTGCATAATGGAAAATTGTTGATTCAAGATGGACGATTGATGTACAGGTATCACAAAAGTAAGTATACAGCTGTAACCCCTATACATTTTGTTAAAAAAATGTCTATAAGTGTTTTAAATCACAACAAAATATTTTTATTCTAAAAAACAAACGAACGAAGTATTCAATATAAATTTTAAAAAGAAGTGGGATTCGTGTATGTATTTAATTGTCAGGAATAAAGGTCGAAGGGAACGAAATTGACATCACAAAAGTTAGTACGTATGATATTTTGATTTGTATTAAAGATGTATGTGATTCATTTACCATATTTTAAGAAATCAATATTTAGTAGGGTATCCTCTATATTTTATAATTTCATGACGTCGTGATTGCATTAAATCTACCAACTGTGGAGTCACAGAACTTGGAATTTTCAACAATTATTCCACAGAAAAATTTTTGAGATCATCTCTCCCTTTTATATCCCGTTTTCGTATTTGGCGATCAAGGTGATCCCAAAGGTACTCTATGAGATTGACATCTGCCGATTGAGCAGAAGTTTTAAGTTGATTTTTGTGATACAGCAGCGATTCCTTCACAATGAGAAACGTATGCTTCGGATCATTGTCATGTTGAAATATGAAAGTGTCCTAATTCTATGGCGCTTTCTTGAAAATTGATTTCCAGAATATTGAGGTATAAATACTTGTTCACAATTCCGTCTATAAATACAAGTTTTCCACCCTGGATGCCGCTATGCATCCCCCAATTAATACCGAAACACCGCCGTGTTTTACAGTACATTCATGGTTTTTGACTCTATTTCGGGATTGGGCTTTCTCTAAACTTTATCACGGCCATCAGAACCAAGAAGATTTATTTTTTTCTCACCAGAAATAATAATAGTGTTCCGGAACGTTTTTGGGGTGGTTTATATACTCTTTTGTGAAATTTACTCTCTTTTGGCGGTTTATGTGACTAAAGAATCGCTTTTTTCTAATACTTCAGCCACGATATCCAGGTCTGTGCAACACACGTCGAATAGTTCCTGAATGGCATGATTTTCCAGCTTCTTTTTCCATTTCTGCTTATATTTTTGGTGCACCTTTCTTTGGGTTTGCCGTAACTTTTCTTACTATAATCTTTTCTTCTTGGCTGTTAAACAGTTACGGGTGCTCCGAACACGACTTATTTTTCGTGGAGCCCTCAGACTTAAAGTTTTCCAGTACTTTTTATAGAGTATCACTACTTTTGTCTACAATGCCGCCAATTTTACATAGAGAATTATTGTCTTTGTGTAATTTTAATATCAGATCCTTCAAATCCTGAGACAGTTATTTGCCTCGTTGTGCCTAAGCAGTAAAAATTGATGCTAATTACACAGACTTATTGTGTGGAGTTTATAGCGTGTACAGATTCGTCTGAATCCATAAAAAGAGAAACTTCCTTGGTTAAAGTCAATTACCGAATGGATAACCACTTGTCGCATACTTACTTTTGTGACCACAATATTGGAATTTTCTAAGAAATCTCGCCACAAATATTAACGGGATCAAATCGAACGGTTGAAATTATTGCTTTTGTAACGAATATCGTAGCGAGTGTTGACAACTAGTATAGAAACTGGAGTGCAAAAGAGCAAAGTACAAAAAAAATCATATTCGTCGAAATTACAACGTGTATACTTATTTTTGTGATACACTGTATGTAGATGGTGTTAGCGTCAAATGGTGAATTCACAGTGACACACTGAAATTGGTGCACAGAGTTACCAGCACTACGGAAAACGAAAGACAGCAGTTTCATTATAAAACACATGTTCTGTTAAAATCGGATAATCTCTTTTGGTTTTACTGTGTGGGGTCACTTTGTTTTTAATATTATTTAATCACAAACGTGATTTATTTGTTTTCCGAAATGGCGGTTTTAGCATTTGTAAGTCAATTTAAAACATGACAACCCTTAAAGGCAGACAACCAAAAAATAACTTATTAGTCGTGTTTTCGCTTGCTAAGTTGCAAAGAAAACGGCAATTTAGCGACAAGTCATTTTATTCAAAAATATGAATAAGGATTGTAAACGGTAAAAGATGTCAAAAATAAATTTGTTTAAACTTAGCGAAAATTATTATCGTCGCTAAGTTCTCGCCAAGTCTTCGCTAAGTGTTTCATACAAAACAAGCGAATATATAAGCAAGCGGTATAACCAAAACACGCGTATTGCCTACTTTATAACAGAAATTCACCATCTACCCTCAGCCACCTATTGGAAATCTTCTGCAACATCTGGTATACACATATGTCTTTGATTCAAATGAATATGATTTGCTATTTTACTGCAGATGTAGCTAAAGAAAGAATGGTGTACCATAGCATTCCAAGAAGGGATTGGGGAGAGCCTACAGTTTTACACCGGTTCCGATCGGATTTGAGATGCTTTTTCATGGCTAAATACTCGATAGTGTCGCCATCACTAAGCGAGGAGGCCGTCGTCGAAACAAATGTAAGGTGGTCTGCGATCGAACCCAAGTTCTCATGTGCCAGAGTCGCACACTCTAACCATTGCACCACCGACCGCCATATACTATACTTTACAGTGACATTCATAAACTACAGCAAAATTGGGATAATCATTATTCATAAGACCTCTTTTGCATTATTGTGGGAGTTAATCGTTTTGGCAACTGAACAAAATTAAATTACTTATGTATATTATTTAAAAACTAAATCGACTTCTTACAATTCTGTTTTTATATTTCCATTTAACTAAGTCAAAAATATCCAGTATATTTGTTACATGCATTCTTTTATTATTATTTTTTCAGATATTTACATTAATGTGGAGTTACTCGGATTGTGCACTGAAGGAAAATATGTTCAATTCATTGGCCAAACCCAAATGTACAACTCAGTGGTACATTTATCCAAGTTACAGGTAATGTTTTTTTTTAATTACAAAAGTTTTGTTTAATTTATACCAAAATTTTGGAAAAGTAGAGTTGATCGGTTTGGTTTCTGAACGCGTCATTTGTTGTTGCTCGTAGCGAAATTAAAATCAACTGGGAGTCAGTGGTACAATCAGCGTGAGAGCTGTTTTATACCTACACTAAAACAATTTTCATAATAAAATTTCAATCATCAGCCGAAGAAACATTTTATAGGATCTATGAAATATTTTCCTAGATTCTATGTAAGCTTGTTCATAGAATCATGAAAGAGATTCATAGAAATAATATAAGAAATTTGTTCATAATATCTATGAAACTCTGTCGTAGATTAGCTGTATGAAACAAAATACAATAAATATCTTCATAACATCCATGAAAGTCTTTAATAGATTATGTGACACTAAATTTATCATCAATGATTATGCAAACTTTCATAGAAGTGTGAAACATTTTAATAGACTCTATGAAATAATACCTACAAACTTTTATCATAACAACTATGAAACATTTTCAGCGAACCTATGAAAGTAAATCTATGAACGTTCTACATGACATCTATGAAACACTTTCATAGACTCTATGAAACTAAATTTATGGAATTTTTTTAAAACATATTTGCAACATTCTCATTTGATGGAACCTGCCAAAGAATTTTAATTCATGTTTCTGATCCCTGATCCCGCAGACAGCCAGAGATCCGCATCAGCGATTGTTCTGAATGACAATATTAATCATGCTTTATGTATCGAAATCTCTAAAAGCAATGAGAATTTTTAACATACAATTGCTTGAAGGAGAATGCTAGCATCCAAACAAAAAATACTAATAATTAATTTTCGCATTAAATTAAGAAAGAATATTTAATTAAATATTTTTTATGAATTTTCGTAAATGCGTGAACTTTGTGTGAAAGTTATTCATAATAATCTTGCATGAGTTACTTATATTTCGTTCAAGTTCATGCTTACGAAAGTAAGAATAGCGCTCACGCACGATTTTTTTTCGATTCACAAATTCCTAGACTTATAATGACATTTATTCATAATGCAAATTGTTTAAAAAAAGTCGTACTATTCAAAATTGTTTATATTGGCAAAAGCACATTAAAAAGGTATAGTGGCTGTTAATGTTAATAGAAATAAACAAACCTGCATCACTTATAAATATAACGATCACCCTAATACGCACCTTGACTTCACCTAACACATGTTTTACTAACTCATCACGTTCCACTCGTACATGAGTGTAGAAATGACGCGGTTGTAGTAACAATGAAAATCAAAAATTTCGTACAATTGAGTTACGTAGACTAGTAGTTGGCGGTGATGTTGACTTGAATGCGATGATGATTTTGATCGGGAAGATGATTTTAATTATGATGACGATTATTGTATGGGTTTGCCGGTTGTGTACTGTGTGAGTCTAACAGTGAATTGTTTTTGCCTGGGTTGAAAACAGGGTTGATTTATTTTAAACAGATATACAAATCTAATAGTGAAAAAATACGGAGCGAAATTTGTGTAGAGTTTTTTAAATCCCTTGGCCGCACTCTCATAATTAAATCAGATACAAATAAGGGAATCGTTTAATCTGAACTCCCATCCTTATACAATTTAAGTGAATTAATAAAATTATCGCTGCTGTGGATGAATACAATCGATGTTTATAAATCACTTTATAACTAGACGTAAGCAGAGTTACTCCTTTTTTTAACAGTCGCTTGAACTCTCATGTTTATTTCAAATTGGGTTGATGATTGAGCTTTTGCTCGATATGTCTCTGATTTAGTTTAGAAGCACGTTGGCGAAAAACCTGTACCAATTTCAACATTTCGTGGGAAATTTTACAAAACATAATGCGAACAAAAATGCCTGTCAAATACGGAAGAAATATTTAAGCACGTACATATATACTAAGTTGTTCGCAGAAAAGATCAGCAACATGTATACAGCAACATTTCACGTATGTTTTTGTTAAGGAATGGGAGGCAACTCTCATTATGTATCTAATTTATATTTAACCCTCTAATACTACTTAAGAGTGCCTTAAGGCACTGAATTTAAAATCTGAATTTTAATTTTTAACCTCATTTTAAACTGTCTACAATTCGATGCAATACATCTACATACCAAAACAATCACCCACAATAAAAACATACACAAAAAATCAACTGATTGACAGACGGAAGCCGATCGAAAATGTTCCGTCGCGTCGCCGCATTTTTTGAAGCTCACGCCGCCGCCTATTTGATTGGCTCATTGGATTAAAACGGGAGCCGATTTGACTGACTGATCCAATTTTAAAGGTTCAGTTATTTCAAAAACATCCATAATTTCTACAACACTGGCACAACCAAGATTCGCCGATTTAATTTTTCTGTTGTGCCGCCGTCTTTGATAATTTGAACTAGGCATAGAGTTGCTAATAACGCATTTACATCACCCAATCTGAGACTAAATTGAATTTTCAAGTGGCAACTCTGTGCTTAGACGAACTCCGCGCCGAGACAAAATTATTGAAAACGGCGGCGCAACAGAAAAATTAAGTTGGCAGTATTTGTTTAGCCAGGTTTGCACAAATTTGGGATGATTTTTAAATAACTGAACATTTAAAATTGGATCAGTGGGTCCAAAATAATCGGCTCACAGTTTAAACCAATAAGACCCATTCATATCGGCGGCAGCGTCAGCTTCAAAAACGTTTTGATGGCGGTGACGCTGTGGAAAATTAGGCTTCCGGCTGTCAAACAGTTGATTTTTTGTGTATGTTTTTATTGTACCTACATTTTTTAGTAACTAACAGTGTTACATCAAAATGTACACAGTTTACGGGTTTAACCTTCGAAATGCGCTAACCTTGGTTGGCCTTAATGCCGTATAAGATTAGAGAACAATATAATTGCTAACCTGGCCGCGATAATCTGCGGTCCAAATGCGACATTATGCTATTAAAACCACTCCTTAACATGTTGTACACGATGCTCTCCTGCCAACCACTATCGAAACTCTTGGCAAAATCAAAACTGACCGCAATGTTTGCCTGACTCCCAAATTGGTTGCCCAACAAAATATCCGCATTCGGAATCGTATCACGAATATTGTACACCTCCAAGGTTGAAACCTCTCCACAAGTTTCACCAAGTACGACTAAAGAGAAATTGGTATGTAACTGCTGCTACCACAATCAGTAGCCGGCTTCAGAGTCGGTTCCACCGTTGCCCGCCCAGCTATAATCACTACTAAAACTACATAATCGAAAATTATAAAAACAGTTTGTATATTTTCTGCTTTTTTCTAGCGATATCTTCTTTTTATGTGGCCGTCGGTGGTGCAATGGTTAGTGTGCGCGTCTCTTGTACATGATATCCTGGGTTCGATCCCTGCTCTGACCACCTTAAATTTCTTTCGGCGGCGGTCACCTCGCATAGTGACGGCGACTCCATCGAGTACTTAGCCATGAAAAACCTTCTCAAAATACCGTTCGGAATCGGTCTAAAACTGTAGGTTCCAATCAGTGAGTTTAAAACTAGAAAGCGCACATTTCACTGTTTGTGAGAAGCTCTCCCCAATTCCTTCATGGAATGTAATGGGAAACCATTTATTTTTTTATCTTCTTTTTATCCCGTATATGATATTTTTGAGATATATGAAAATTGTTTTCATAGTGAGTATCTAGCAATATCGCTCATCATCGCTCATTCCAAGTATTGCTTGGAAGTATTCTCGGCGATAAGCAGTTTGTCACCTGAAATGCATAAGGGCGTAACCCTCAAAAAATCGAAATTGTTTTTTTTTTTTTGATTGTTTATAATACACCAAGATAAAACTAATATTTACAAAATCTTCCAATTTACTAAAGAAAACTGTGCAAAAATCGCGTTTAAAAATAAAATACTCTTGATTTTTTTTTCTCCTACATTTTTGCTTCTCCTGCACAATTTTTAATACGAGGGTTAAATCTGGGCATTTTAGGTGATGATGATTTTCCGCAATACGAAAAAGATTATTGCCGCATTAGTATTGATCTTCCAGGCAATAGGATTAGCGATATCTCGGCAATATTGCTTTGTTTGCTGGAGTAGTACACTGAAAAGATATTCTTCGTAATATTTATGAAATAGTCTTAATTAAAGAAGTATGTAATGGATTTGCCACCCGTACTAAAGAATCAAAAAAATTTCATAAATTTTGTTTCATAGAGTCTATTGAAAAGTTTCAAAGATGTTGTGAACAAAGTTCATAGAATACATAAAGGGGTTTTCAACAGAGACGCTACAAAAGTAAATCAATTGACATTTCTCTTCAGTAAGGTTTGCCATTTCATCATGGAAAGATATACGCGCCAACAACGAGTCGAAATTATTAAAATTTACTACCGAAATTTGGAGTCAGGGGCCTCAACTTTAAGAGCGCTACGTCAAATGTATGGTCGTCATAATCGTCCTACCAGATCAACAATTGAGCGTCTAGTGGAAAAATTTGTATCCACAGGCACAGTACAAAATGTTTCCGTGCCAGTGAGACAAAGAAGTGCCCGTAGTGTCGAGAATGTTGCTGCCGCTGAGGCTTCAGTTCAAGAAAACCGAAATGTGTCTCTCACACGTCGTTCTCAAGCATTGGGCATCTCTGTGACGTCGTTGTGGCGAATTTTGCGAAAAGATCTTGGTCTACATCCTTACAAGATCAAATTGACGCAAGAACTGAAGCCGCTTAAGCGTCGTATGTTCGTGAATTGGGCTGAGCAACAACTTGAAAATGATTCGGATTTTCATCGGAAAATCATCTTCAGCGATGAGGCTCATTTCTGGCTGAATGGCTTCGTCAATAAGCAAAATATGCGTTATTGGTCAGACGTGTTACGACGTTAGATTATTTCCTGTGGGGCTACGTCAAGTCTATGATCTATGCCAACAAGCCAGCGACGATTGATGAACTTCGTACGAATATCGAACGTGACATTGCAGCAGTATCGGCCGATTTATGCTTGAAAACCGTCGAAAATTGGGTTCAGCGTCTGGACTTCTGCAAGCGTGCCCGTGGTGGCCATGCAAAAGAAATCGAGTTCCATACATAATGGCATCGAACGTACTTTCACAGGAATAAAGAATTTTGTAGTGCGCTTATTGAAAAACCCGTTTCAAATACTGCATAGATGTGATGAACATATTTTATATATTTTATTTCATAGAGTCTATGATAAACCTTCACAGATATCATGAACAGATTTTATAGATTTCATTTCATAAAATGATTCTTCGACTGAAATAAAATTAAGCAATTCGTAGAATCTATGAGCAAATTCATAAAATGTACGAAGAGGATTTATTCAGTGCATATTACCATTTAAACAACATTCGACCACAACCGCTGAATTATGATCTACATTCACATGACGAACTTTCGTTTTTGGAAATTTCTAATGCTTCTCAAACGTTACACAGCACAACTGTCATATGCCAGTTAAGTATAAAGGGAGTGAGACACATACAGTGACACAATCCATCATTCATTTCCGTTATTCACATGCACAGTAACCCATGTTCATATGTATGTGCCTACTATCGTATGCATGTTTGGAAAGGTAGGCACGTCCACAGTACATCTGATCCATTAAGTTTATTGAACTTTCAATTTCATTGAAATGCAGAGGTATGCGCCACAGCAGCTATGAGAGCACCATGGCACACACACTGTGCACACTGCTCCCGAAACCATTTTTCTAGGCATAAATTGCAATATTTGAGAAACAACCGTTGTTAGTTTAAACGTTTGAATACGTCATAATACGCATATCCAACGGAGAAATTGTTGGACCCTCCTACCATTCAACAAATAGTTTGCTATATAATTTAGTTTTCGTTTTGATGGTATTGACTTACAATTCTAAACATATTTCAGCACGTCATGATGTATGTGCGCATATATAAGTGCATACACTACATAATATAGCTGTGATAGGAATACTCGAACAAAATATAAAAAAACTCGAACAAATAATAAAATGCACAAAACTTCAACAAAAGCGCTAATATGTTGTACAATCTTACTGTTTGATGAACAATCCCGTGTTATTATCTCCGTATACACTTTCTCAAAAGTATAAAATTTACACAAGCACCGTTAGGTTACACTCACAGGACTATTTGTTTGATAAGAGTTTGTAGTAACCGGAAATTCGACTGTTGCAGACGCATTGCGTTTATCACAATCAAATTAAAGTTGCCATAACTGATTTGAGTCGGCACAACTGAAATTCATCATCATTTATAAATAATTCGATTGCGATAACCAAAGTTATCATTATTTCAGTTCCAACAACCAAATTTGGCATTTCTTCGGTTGCCACAACCGAATTTCTCAAGCATTCGGTAACGGTAACCGAAATGTTGGATAATTGGCGGAAAATTACTAACGATTCAGTTGCTACAACCGAATTCACTTCCTACACTGTTGCCACAACTATGTTATGTCGTTATTGTCGTTTGATATTCCAATACATTTTTTAAACAAATTTTTACAAAAATCGGTTGTTGTGATATTCAGTAAGATAAGTAAATGAGAATCCGTTCCCCTTCAGAATGGTCCCTGGAAAATACTACCAAGTGGATAAACATTTAGCATAGGGCGCTAAAACCCGAAAACGAAACTGATCAAGTGCGGGTTTAGAAATGAAAGTATTTATGGTCAAAAGGCCCACGTGGCCTCAGATATAATCGATAATCTCAGCTCATACCGATTACATAGAAATTTTTACTCGGTTCCAATGGTGCTATTTATGTTTTTTATTTATCTACCGTTTTTTTGCCCTTGTGTAGGTTCCACACCGTCTTGGTCTAAATTACTTGTTTGATAAAGTTATCTGCATGTAACTTAAATTGATGCCACAAAAAAAACAATTTTGGACTAGTGTGCACTGTGTGTACCCACGTACTCATTCACGGTGAACTGTATATTAAACTCTTTCGGTCGCATTTGCAGTAGTTGCTGATGAAAGTCAATGTTTATTAGCCATGATTCGCTTTCAGTTGTAACTGCTGCCACAACGACTCCTCTGAAATCAACACCTCTTCTTCCCCCTCATAGTGTATTATTATATAATAGACAACGTCGTTTCGCTTCTTTGCTGCCCATAACAGCCTTTATTCACGTTTTGCGCCCAAAATGGTTTGGCACCAAGTAACGATTGTTTAACGAACTAGTGGCATTCCAGGGTAAAGGCAGAAGAAGGTTTTGCTTATAAGTTGTTGGTCGACTTTTCATGTCGATGGAGGAGAGAGATGGCGGTTTGGAGAAGCTATTGAATAGCAGGAAATGTTAACGAAAGACAGCAACAACGAAAATCGAATGACGAATTCGAGGTTAATGTGGGAGAAAAAAATTGTCTTCTCGCGATTCATCGCGGATGGGGGTGTAGGGATCTGAATTCGCATTCAGTGATTTTCTTTTCATTTTGCAATTTTGTTCTTTCCAATTTAAAAAGAAATAGACAAATTCTCTTCCTGATACTTTGAACTAAAATGTTGGTAATATACGAGTTTATGTTATACAGCTTTGTTAGAATATCGCTTAACTTGTGTGGAGAGCTAAGCCATTTTTAGCCACATTTGGAATTAACGCTTAATTTGCTATCCCAACTAGGCACAAAATTGTCACATAAGAAATTCACCAAACTGATGCTAGATATCATGTGTTGTGATTCAACGGTAAGAAGAAGCCTGCATACCATTCGTTAGAGCAGGACAAATATTTTATACAAACTGACAGCTGGTTAGCTCATACTTAGAATAGCCAGAGACCGCGATGACTGGGAAGATTTACTCTCAGTGCCGTATTAAGAGTTTTAGGGAATTTCAAAGAATCAACATATTCATGTTGAGGTTTTGAAATTAATTCTTCCATTTGTCTACCATGAAGGAATTGACTTCAATCTTTTCAATTAGTCTAACAGTACCAATAGTTTTCCAACTGTAAAATGTAAACAAATGATTGCCATCCCATAATATTTATGCTTGAATTTACATTGTAGCGGATAGAAATTCAAATGCACTTTTTGTGAGAACGAAATGTAAAACAATTCAAGCAAAGGACTTAATAATTATGTGTATATAAACTCACACATTTTCTCGAGTGTTGAGTTTTTTGAACTTTCAATGTGTTTTTGTTGTTGCTGCCAAATGCTTTATGCCGATTTTTTATGGCACAAAAAATGCACTTCCTTGTTAGCATTATAACACTTTGAGTTGACTGTGTAAGTGCGAAACTGCTCAAGCAGCAAAGCAACCCGAGACCTAAAAGCGAAACAGCAGCGTCAGAGCCTGCCGAGTCCATAAGGTTCCATCCACACTCCCAACAACAGCCCAGTGCCAAAGCACTGCACTTGTATGAGCGAGCGAGTTAAACGATTCGCAAAAAATATGAAGAAATAATGTACAGTTAGTTTTATAAGGCCAAAGAGGTTTTACATTGGTATAGGTGCATTCAGAGTTGCCACAAACTAAAAATTTGGAAAATGCCCTGTTTCAGGGTGGAGGAAATATTGATATTATTTAAATAACGAGGATTGTTAATCAAAACCAACTTATTGTTACGAAATACATATAAGTTGGTTCTGGCTCTTCGGCTGTTTAAATCTGAGCCGCAGGTGCATTTTTTTTGGCACTATAGTAATTTATTGCACAGAATCTTTTCACTGCCGATGTTAAATTTGTAAAAATATGAACAATTCGCAGTATGTAGATAGTTGGAATTCGGTGACTAGTATGTGCGGCTCTTGTGCATGATTACGTGGGTTCGATCTCTGCTTGACCACCTTACATTTCGATCGGCGACGGCCACCTCGCTTAGGGACGGCGACACTTTCGAGTACTTATCTATGAAAACCCTTCTCAAAATACCATTCGGAACCGGTGTAAGACTATAATCCCAATCGGTGAGTGAAAAATTAGAAACGAGTGTTTTTTTTTGTCCTATATTCATAAGACTTTATCTAATTCATCCCGTATCGCTGACAAGATCATAAAGTGATTGAGCCCTACGTCTGGAGATGAAGTTCAAGATTAACGTAATCCACACCAATTATTTTTTAGTAGAACCTAAATAACAATGGCCCGTTGACTCATTTGATTTTAAAAAGTTTTGCGTATAAAATGCAAAAAATGGAAAAATGTTGTCAGCGTTCGCATTTTATAATTTGTTGCCCTCCGTCTTATACAGTGAAGAACTGCCAATGTGTGGACGCAGTGTTGGAGTTTTTATCCTACGTATATGTGGATTTATGTAAGTGTGTTTGCTTGCCTCAACATGTTTGTCTTTCTTTTATCGGCCTAACAATTTGTTGTCTTTTTGTCTACACTTTTGGAACTTTTGTGTACACTGTTTAAATGTTGCGTAGTTTTTTTGCGCACAGACTTTTTGAACAATTTGTACTTTTGGGTACACTTTTTGTACCTTTATGTACACTTTTCGTACTTTTGTGTACACTTTTAGTACTTCTGTGTACTTTTGTATGCACTTTTAGTACTGTTGTATATTTCTGTTTTGCGAACCGTTGGGCACACACTTATGTACGTTTGTGTGGACTTGATGTACATTTGAGTACACTTCTTATTTACAACTTTTCACACGGTTAGTACTTTTGTGTACCCTTTTTATCATTTTGGGTACATAATTTGTAATTTTTGTACTTTGGCGTAGCCTTTTTATACTTTTGGGTACACATTTAGCAATTTTGTGTACTCTTTTTGTACTTTTGTGTGCACTTTTGGTACATATTCTATTTTTGTGCACACTTTTTACTTTTGGGAAACGCGAATTCCGTCAAAAAAAGTTTGCCATCCGGAGGTCAATACCCTGCCATAAGAAGTTTCACTTAAAAAAAAATGTGTCAGAAAAAAAGTTTTGTTATATTTAAAAAAATACATCCCCGGTTTCAAGTGCTCTAAGTTTTATCTGGCAATTTCTGTTGGAGAAACACTTAGTATATCGTACATGTGGACTACACGGTCGCCGTTATCATCGGTGGTGGTGATGGTGGTGGTGGTACTTTACATCATCACCTTGTGTTTTTGTCCGGGCATTGGCACAGTTTTGCCGTAGAAGTGCACTTTTTTCATTTCACAACTTATACCTTGTCGTGATATGATGGGTATGTTGGATTTGCATTCACATGTGTGTATGTATGGATGTGTAATGTTCATTAGTATGTGCATATGTTTCAATATCTGATGGATACATTTGTATGTATGTAGCTGGCAACTTTCAGGTTGCTGTTACAAACATATGTACATTAGGGTGCCCATTTAAAGGAATGTTTGACTTAACCCAATGACCTACTGCTAAGGAGAAATTGTATTCGGTAAACTTTGTTATAGTCTGCAAAGATTGACGGATATCCTTTTGTTGTGATATTCAGAATGTTTGGGCAAAGATCAGAACCAATTGGTGTTTAAAAACCCAGGGGACATAATATATTTCATTTCTGAGTTTGTAGTTTCTGCCAGTTTGTTCTCTCGATAGTAAATTACATATTTGAGATATGAGAGATGCCATAATTTATCCGGCAACATCATAGCCATAGAGTACAGTGTTATAGAAAATAGACATTTTGTGTCGATCTTTTTGAAATAATCAAAACAAGGACCACCTCCAGTTAAAACAAAAAAACATTTAGCGTTCCTAACAAGTTATTTCCCAATCCGAAAATCGTTAGCAATATGTTTCGTTGTCGCTGTAATTGTTAAGGTTGTAATTGTAAGCATGTTTCTCTGAAGAGCGCTAGTTTCTGCCTGATTCACATTCCTCCCCAACTTCGCCTGCACCAGCATACGAGTCGAGTAGCACTCTTGCACCTGTCACGGTTTATGAAAAATGCTTTGTAAGAAGCATCAGGATTTGGTGTGAAGTATGAATACAAAATGTATGTGGTCGTTTTCATCTTCCTGCTCGCAACTATGTCAGCAAGGATTAGGTAAGAATGTAATAATAATTTACAAATCAGCTAACAATATCTGTCTTACCTTAACATCGAGAGATGGGTTTCTTTGCGAGGCCACAACGAATCTTAAGGTTCAACATTAGATCGACTTTAACTATATCCTCATTGCGATTTGACTGTGAGGACATTGTGACTATCAACAACGAAATTTTTACCAATTTCATAGTCTAATTCTCCCTTTACAACTTCTGGCTCAAACATTTAATTAATTGAAAATTAATTATACGTGAAAACTTTTAAATCGTAAGTATGAAGTTTATAAGTGTAAATCAATGGACTACACGAAACTAAACAGTGCTGTAGAGTCTGGCATAAATTGGACGACTCCAACTGCAGAATTTTTCAAATGCACGACTCCACTCCGAATCCTTGGAAAGGTCTAAACAAATATTCTTTACAGAAATCATTCGACTGCGACTCCACATAAAAAAACTTTCAGTACAAAGATAGTGTCATTAAACAGATATACCTCCCGAACCATAATAATCCGAAATTTTCCAGAGTAGGTGAAAATTATTTCCAGAGTAGGAAAAATAAAATTTTACTTTGACTGAATGTTATTCGAGGGGCGAATTGTTGTCAGTCTTCTTGTCGGAGATTACGGTTATTTTACCTAAATCTGATAGGGAAGTTAAATATTTTAGTTTCCATATTTTGAATTTTAATCTCTCTTACCTGATTAGAGTGAAATCGTCGTTTTCTGTAAATAAAAGTAAACAAAATATTACTAAAATTTATTTTTATTTATTAATTTATTTTTTTATATTAATTTAATTTTATTTATTTATACAAAACTACTGCGTCCAAAATGTCGAGCGAAATTTTACAAAAACATCGTACGAAATATTTCGGTCATTGTAGTTGTGCAGTTGTTCGCACGAAATATTAGTAACATCAGGAATATTGCTGGAGCCACAAAAGATGTCATCGTAAAATCTCTAGGAAGAAAACAGGAAGATAGTGTTTTACAATTTCAGAGGAGATACAAATAGTTATTTTATTACCCTCCACTGTAAGTGATAGAGGGTATATATTTTATTTATCTATTCCTTTTATATCGGTCAACTATCTTTGTTGATATCATGAAGGAATCCTTTTTAGTCGTCTTGTACAGTGAGTGACTGCATAAGTGTGTAGACAGTTATTACGTTGAAGTAGCTGTTGCGTATGACTGTTGTGTATTGTGAATGTTTATTTCTGTGTTTACCACCATGCGTGTAAAAGACTTACCGCCGTATTAATAAAAAGTTGTGAGAGGTTTGAGAGCCGTTTTTTGTATGATAAATCGTCTCTCAAACCTCATAACTTTTTATGAATGACGCGGTTACTTTATTTTTGCTATTCACGTTTTGTACTATGTACACATTTCTTGTACTTTTGTGCACACTTATTGTACTTTTGTGCACACTTATTGTACTCTTGTGTACACATTTTGTGTAATTTTTTTGTACTCGTGATGAAACTTTATGTACTTTTGTGCAGTTTTTGTATTATTTTTTTTTTTGCTTACACTTTTTGTACTTTTTGCTTACACTTTTTATACTTTTTGCTTACACTTTTTGTACTTTTGTGCACAGCTTTTGCGGTTCTTTTTGTATGAGGTTTGTACTTTTATGTAGCGCTACGTGTTACCGCAGTCTTTCCCTGACGTAAAGGGTTTCCGATCCGTATTTCAAGAAGGTTCAGTTCAAAAATGTATATTCTTCTCAGATTCATTTCAAGCGGCCGCTTTGGTCGCTTTACCAACTGCCCCGATGGATTATTATGCAAATAAGAAGCAGTAAACAAAACTCAACGCACGGACATCAGAGGCCACTGCGTGTTAGCGGCAGTAACACCCTGAAGTCACTGATCGCATCCGAACACTCGGAGTCTGTCCTATATATTTTAAATTTCAATTTACGAATTTTAAATTTCATATGGAGTTTTCAAATTTCAATTGTTTGTTTCTAAATTTTAATTGAAAATAAAAACACATTTCTTTCCCTCGCTTTGAACTGACTTTGTAACTGTCAGGTTTTTGAAATTGCAAAGGCAAATTCTATGCTATACATTTTCTTTCAGTGCAAGTGTAAAGAAACCGAAGCTCAGGTACACTTCAAGCTGAATAAGTCATTTGTAGTTAAATCAGCTTCAAATTTACAAAGTTGTAGAGGAGTGGTGGAAGCGGTTGGTATTAATTTTTTGTGGATGTCAACATTTAGCAATGACCCAGTAATCATATTTTATGTTTTATTGAACTTTAAACTACTTTAAACTCTTTGACGACCAACGATAAATGCGGGCAAAAACAACTACACGAGAAAAAAAAAACAAAAGAAATTTATTTTAAGGTCACAGCGAAATTCGATAAATAAGTAAAGTGGACAATATTTATATTACAAATATTTGGTTAAATACATTGATACCAAAGTGGTCCGAAATTGTCCAAAACAGTTACTTCTTTCATTATTAAAACACATTTTAACTTTGTTAAAAAGAAGAAATTATCTTGACGTCGTTCTACAAATGTGGAGTGAGGTAGAAACCAGTGAGGTAGAAACCATAGAAGGAGTAGGAAACTGCGAACCCTCATAGTGCTGTGTTACAGTTACGTAAATAACGAGGCGATATCCTTTTCTCGGTCTCGTCATATCCATAACCAATTTTTTCTGTAAACAAGATAATGGGGAATCAAAACACGGTTGTAAATCAAAAAGGGTACATCTTATCTATTATCGATGCTCATAGTCCTGACTACCAAATATCCCATTCCGTATTCGTTTCGCGGAATATGGTTTTTACTTTCTGTTTATGTTCTTATCGTATCCTCTCCAAATTCAACCCTTAGTCTATATGTTTGGAAAGTGTTTATTGCCAAATATTAAATTTTTAGATGATTTTTGTTGTTAAGGAAATATTGTTGAATTCCAGTTCTGATTGTTAGAAAGGACTTTCAGATCTCAAAATTAAACTGCCAAGATATAATAACAATAAATACTGTGATATTCCATTTATTAATTATTTGAATTGCGGTTGAGACATAGTATACCGAGCTCCATGAAAAAAAAATCGCCATTAACAAGAGCCTAACTATCGTAGACTTTTCACCACACACTCGCATGTTAAGGTTGAGGGTATAGAAAGCAAATGCATATGAACGAACTGCCTTAACCTAGATTTTTTGTGCTTTTCATATTAAATCGTGTACTCGAAATTGCTGCAACACCAGCAAAACATTTATTGCAAAATTTCCGATAATAGTAGCGTCGAATGTTGCAGAGCAATAACACAAACACTGGGAACAGAAAACAGAAAACTGAAAACTCTTGGCAAATGAGTCATGTATCGATCGAGCAACACCAACAGCACATTTGCATGGTCTGACAAATAATCGGGTGGCGGATCTGTGGGAAACAAGTTTAAATCAAAAATATGATTTAACAATTCAAAACTGTAACGAAGTTATCATTTACGTCAATTACGTCTGTTACGAAATGTTGTAAGAAAAATCAACACTAGCCGAGACATTCGAGAAGTTTTAGGCAAATTTCCCTGCTGACTTTGTCGGTGGAAACGCATGCACACACACACACACATTTTTACAGACACTTTACCCATTCACACACATGTATTCATAGTCATGAACATGGACACAAACTTGTAGATTCTCGCACTCGTAATCTGAGTAAATGTGAGAGATTGCGATTGTTTTTGTGTGGATGCATTTTTCAAATAACATTTCCCACACATATGCACTCTACCATACACATGCATATGTATGTGAAATTAACAGTCAGTGTAAATGACTCATTATGACATGCGATAAAGCACATTATCCATATACATATTTTCAAATTGTGTTCAGGTAGGATAGATCGATTTCAAGAGTTTCATAGGCCACCCAAATTCGAATGAAGTCGGTTTCCTCTTTACCTTTGATCGCAAATGCCAGCATATTCGTAATAGAGACATTTATGTTTCCGTCCAACTTAAAATGACCGGATTATGAAACCCAGATCAAATTTATTTCGGCTAGAGTACGAAAGAAAGTTTTCGTTCGATATCGTGGAACAAACACTAACAGCCTGTTCGTGGATCTCGAACGAAAGCTTTCGTTCGTGTTCTTGTAGAATGAAAACATAATATTTTTCATAGGTTTTCAGTACAAGTTTTGGTTCCTCTATTTCGAATGTGCTGTCATTTGGGAATTGAAAGTGAATCAGTCGAACAAAATTGTATACCTAGAGTAACCCAATTCGAATCAAATGCGAGTTACTGACTTTCATTCGCTTTGCTTTTTGTTCGAGATCGACGAACCGGACTTAAATGTATTAAATTCAATTAGTTTACCCATGGAAATGAGTGTATTACGTGGCGTAGATAGATACCTACGGTAGGTGCCTACGGTGGGTATTCAAGGTGGTTGCCTATACTACGTATATTGTCCTAAAGTATGTAGGTACTCGATAATGTCGCCATCACTAAGCGAGGTGACCGTCGTCGAAATAAGTGTAAGGTGGTCAGGGCAGGGATCGAACCCAAGTCCTCATGTATAAAAGTCGAGCAAACTAACCATTGCACCACCGGCAGTATTGATAAAAATAAGAAAAGTGTACACAAAGGTACAAAAACTGTACCCTAATGTCAAAAACATAGATAGGTGGAAAAATAATTCACACTGAGAACACCCTTCAATAAATCCATCCAGACGTACCCTACTACACATAAACATAGTAAATCCTTACTTACATACGCAACAACTCACTGTACAAGACGAACGGACACGATTTCATTATGATATCAACGAAGAATACAAGCGACAGACAACCAGAAACAATATATCCTCGTCTCAGGAGGTTGGTAAATTCATCAAGACTATGTACAGGGTGGTGGTATCTTTTTAAAAATTAAATAACATGAACTAAACTTAATTGGTAAAAAGTTGTAATTCTTTTTATTCTAACAGATCATGTTTTCCGGTTAGTGGAAAAAAGTAACTGCCGCGGGTGTGATTTGAACTCACATTCGCCGGCCAATCGTTTTGATGCTTATTGAAGCATTAGCTTCAGCAGCGTCTAGCCCGATTATCCACCGCATTGTGTATTCACATTTATCACTAAACGGTCTTCTTTTGGTATATTATGGCTTTATCAGAAATATAAGTGCTCGTCCTGACAGTCCATTTTTCTGGTTCTATCTCACGAATGGCTCGGGCGATATTCGATCCATAACAGCCCCCACAAGAAAAAGTTTAAGGGGGTTAAATCGCAGCTCCGAGGAAGCCAATTGACAACTCCAAGACTGCTGATAACACGATCCTGCTGAAACCAAAGATTATCCAAGTTCATATCTTCCTTTACAGCCCATAAAAATTCCGTAAGCATGGCTCTGCAGCCCTCGCCATTAACTGAAGTGATGTTTTCGAAAACATTTTCAGTAGCATTTTCGAAACAACATTTCGCCAATGATGCTACCACTCCAAAATCTACACCAATATGTCACTCTCTGTGGATGCATTGTCTGCACGTCAATGACTTGCGGGTTTTCCGATCCCCAGATGCGGGATCAGATTTTGTTTGCAATTTTTGCCGCCGATATGAAAATGCGCCTCGTCAGAAAATATGATTTTCGGCCAAATTCGTTGCCCGATTGGAGTTTGCAATGTTTGCAATATTTCACAACGTTGTTCAAGCGTAAAGCGACTCATTTTGTCCAGCGAAGGTATGATATTGACTGATAGTCAATATTTCGAACAGAAAAAATCTAGCAGTGTGAAAATAACATATGATTGAAAAAGATAGCAGTATTTGGACCACCCAATATAAATATACTTCAAACACACAATTGCAAAAATGAGAATTCTTTAGTATAAATCTCCTCAAAGATTACCAAGCATCAACATTGGAAAACACCAAGCAGGCTCTTTTGAATTGCATTTCGGTACATTCTTCAATACTAAGTGCATCGAAAAACTCGTTAAATGAATGAGAATTCGTTAGTATACATATGGTCCAGTACCAAGTCTCAACACTGGAAAACTATGCAATTGGAAAATGTCAGCAAAACTGCGTAAAACAAATGCACATTTTCTTCGATTATTAAGCCATATGTAGCAGCGTGAACACTCGATGTTGCTACATATTTGTTGCCATACTGTGAGACTGAGGCAGCCTTAGCCGAAGCAGTGATATCGACACCTTCCTTATGGGAAGGCAGTTGGCCTAGATTCGAGTTAGGTGAACTTTCGCTCCCATCAAACTGAGTAGCAAAACTATAATTTTTGTTGTTGTGTTCTAACACAAAACTCTATTCAGTTTGTATGCATAAGTAGGCAAGTCCGTCTTCCTAACAAATTTGTTGCAACAACACCTCCACTTGGAATAATACAAAAGTATGTATTCGCAATACACATTCGCATACACGCATACAAACTTACTCATCTGGTACATGTGTATGTGTGTGTGTGATGAATTGCATGCCACCCTTTAGGGGACGTTGTTTTGATGTTGCATGTTGGAATGACCTTTATGTAGGTTAGAGCTCACCCTATACGTCCGTTGGGGGAGGAAGAGGAAGCTCAACAAATGATGAACGACAAAGACTACAACTGCAAGGGTGAAGGCACCCTCGGTCTGATGCATTCGCCATGATGTGAGAAAAATAAAAGCGTATGCCCTACTCGCATTAATGTCTCACAGATGACAGTGGAACAAAAATGCTATTTCGCTCCATCAATCTGTTTGATTAATTATGTGAAAACGCGGAATGGAAATAATAATTGCAAATTCAGATCTCCTTTGATTAAAATTATTTCCCATTTTTAAATAAGTATTGCGCCCACAGGAAGCTCAGGTAATTATAAGAAGTTTTGGGAATGCAATTGCCACAAACGAACATTTGTCGAATCCACAATCGCATTTGCTTTGCGACAATTAAATAAAATCATTTACGGGAACAGAAAAACGTTTATAACAAACGACATGTAGTAATTCTAAACTCAGAACAACTTTTGGGAGAAATGGAAAATGTTTTCGAGGAACCACTTTTTTGTTTAACACAAATATATATAACATATCGCAATCGCCATATTGAACATGCAAATTATGTCCATCATGTCTGGTCACCCTAAAGGAACTATGAATATAGTTCGTGAAGTACCCAACTCCAGTGTCTGTGTTTTTAGTGTAACATTTTTGGCAGTAGCCTGGAGATTCGTTGCATTTGTTAACATTGTCAGTTCATTGTGGAAAGACATACAGTCGCAAAACGCTTAGAAATTTAATGAATTTTATTGTCAAAATTCAACCTTGGTGAGGAACGTTTTTCGCGCACAACGAACCCTTTTTGTACTTCAGCCACGAAACTCATTTCTGGCTCAATGGGCGAGGCAATTCATGCAGCAAAATTCACAACCACATTAGTTATGATCACATCCGAATTGTAGGTGGTCGCAACCGGCATTAGAGGTTATCACAACCTATTAGAGGTTGCTTCAACCGAACTTTAGTTGTGGGGACTAAATTGAGTCGTGACAAACTCAATTAAGTTGTGGCAACTGCAATTCGATGCCAACATTCGAATTTACGATTGCTAAAGCCTCTTCTCAAACAATTAGTTACTTTAATAAAAGCTGTTGTTAATAGTAACTGATTTTGTACCGAAAATTATTAAAGTTCATCTGTGAATGTATGTTCAACAAGACGGCGGAACATGCTACACAGCACGAAAAACAATGAGCTTAATGAGAGGAGATGAGTTCGGTAAGAAGTTTATCTCAAATTCAGGACAAGTGCGGTGACCATGTAGATCGTGAGATTTGACGCCTCTAGTCATTTTTGTGGGGTTACGAGAAATCACTATACTGATAAACCAGAACCAATTGCAGAACCGTAGCTATGCTCGAAAAAGAGGTTACAAATTGGACATCGCGCTTGGATCACTTACAACGTAGTCATGGCCAAAATTAGCATGAAGTAATCCTTAAAAACTAAAGTCATGATTTATCGACTGAACAAAAAATTTTTTACACTTTTGTATTTTTCCTGGGTTTATTTTGAAAATGAAAAACTAAAAGCTTAACAAATCACCCTTTAGTAGCTCCAAACTCAAACAACTTTTGCAAGAAGCGAAAAATTGTTTCTGCTGGCTGATTTTTCCTTTAACGCAAACTAAAAATTTATTTTAGTACTTGCGGCCTGAATTGAAATTGAGCCCAGGCACCAGCATCGCAAGACCGCGTGTCTATCTCCTTGTTCTTTAATTCTGATTTACGATGCGCGAAGACAAACGAATCCTTGTCATTATGAGAAGCAATTCATGATTCTGATTATCTCTGAATATCTCTTTATTTGCCGCAAATGTAAATTATCACAATTTTGATGTAAATGAAAGAAACGACTTCTACCATAAAAGTTTTTTATTTCTGAGAAAAGTATCACCTTTTGCCACCAATCAAGAGATCAGAGTTTGTTCGTTTGGATTTGTTGAAAGAAGACAACACCAATTCAAGAGACAGTGTAGCGCCTGTGAGTAATTGTATAAACAAGTTTTCTCTCAAAGAGGGAAGGAAACAAGTCCTGAGAGTAATCACTTTTGAGAGTATGCCTGTTGCACTATTTCGTTTATAATAAAAAAAAACGTCAATTATGCTAATGTTTGCGTTAATGAAACTTTTTTTACAGCAAAGAAACGGCACCGTTCGCGGCAAAATAAATATATGTAATCCAAACGAGATCTAAATATTTTACGACACTATTAGCTTTAAAAACAAGCTTTTCAAAAAACCGGGTTAAACCTGTAGGTCCCAATCATTAAGTGTGAAACTAGAAAGCGCACAGCTTACTTATTATGAGCACCATGCGCTAATGGTGCAGCGATGGTACTTGGGTTCAATAGGGAAATCCTAAATTTATTCGGCCCAAAAATTAAGATGCTTTCAATTTTCAAAAACAGGCGTTTGATAGATCTGAAGAAAACGTATATTCGTTCATATAACTTACATAGAGCTGAAAATATATGTCAAAATAAGTGTGAACTCTTTAGTATCTACTGAAATCCACTGGATGAAAAGTTGATATATTTATGACATACTTTTATACGTATTTTTATAAAATATTTAAAAAATTAAAAAAAAAAATAGAAATATATGTATGTATATTAAATCTTACAATTTTTCCATCATCTGCAGGAAAAATTAATAAAATAAAATTATTGGTTAAAAGTTCGTCTTCTTAAATTGGACATCGTATAGTTTGAATGAATGTTCCATATTTACATAAATATATATTTTTTTGCAAAGAGATGTGATAGCCAAAAATATGGACTGTAGTAAGTATGAGTAAGGACTGCAGGAACTACAGACATACATTTCGACTTGGACACCGGCATTTTTATTGCCGCCCGACCCATCAGCTGTTTTAACACATCAACTGATTTTATTATATCATCAACTTAAAAGAGTAATGGGTAGCAGCTTTAACAAACTTTGACTTCTGCTCATACATACATATATGGTCAGATATGGCTACAAATATGCCTGGAGATCTGGTGAAGCAGCCAAGGCGCAAAATTTTTCTAATGGCAAAACATATCGCACGAACGGCAAGCATGAAACTATGAAATCGAAATCGAATTTGAATCTGAATGGGAATCAGGCAACAGCTACTACAACTACAACTGTGGAATAAAAGAGTAATTTTCTTGTTTTACATAAAAGCGTTTTCTTTCGTATCGCTTCACTTCATTTCGATTTGTTTTGTGTTGTTGCTTTTTTTTTTGGAAAATATAGAATAGAGTAGAAAGTAGGTGAAAAGGTTGAAGACCTGCCATGATAAACAACGAAAAGTTCGTTTGTTGATGTTGTTAGTGTTTCAAGTGAAGCAGCAACAGCAGCAGCAGCAACGCCAACTGTTGTAGTTGTTGCCTGCCTTCCGCTGCTTCTCTTTTGGCAGACACAAAAACAGTCGAAACAACAGCAACAGCAAAAGTGTTATTATTTTGTTGTTGCTGTTGCTGTTATTAGTGAATAGGGAAGAGATGAAATAGATGAAAAAGAACAGAATATGCAATTTGTTTAGGTGGAAAATGATGGGAGGTAAAAATTGTTGTAGGCGACTGATGGGAAAATAAATTAAATGGCAGAACTCATTCACATGAGTGTAGAGGTGTCATCTGTGTCAAACATATGGAGTTGGAATAGGAAGAGGCAGTACTTCCTGAGATGCCCCGGACAAGCTAAAACATCATGATCACCCTTCACGCTGAATGTGGCGTTCAGATTCATCTCTAATTCCATCTGCTAACGATTGCTGACTCATGTGAATCAATAGTAGTGTGTCTAAAACCGAAAAAACCTGTGAAACCGGTATATCGGCTTTTTTGACATTAGACGGCTTTGTTTGTCATTTTTTCAAAAAAACCGAAGACCTGTTTTTAAACTCTTTGACACATTGGAAGTTTATGCAAATTCCATACCAGATCTTCACGCAGTAATTTAGGCTTAAGAACCGTGACCTGGCCGGATATACTGCCCATTACTATTTGGAATGAAGGAATGTCTATTTCGCCCGGAGTTAGTGTTTGTTCTGATCTTTTTGGTGTCTATTTGGCTCCCAATTATTGGAATCTACAAAAATTGCCTATATAAGGATGATCGCCTGCAGAGTTGTTATACACGTTTGTGATCGTCATGATTGATTTTAATTGGATACACATCTTCAGGTCCAGATTCACTGTAGAACTGTATATTTCCGTTGTGAAAACGCAATCTACCAAACCTAAGTATTACATCAAGATTGAATCCACTGTGGGTGTCCACCCTAGTAGTTTAGAAATGTTAATGATATCCTGGAAATCATAAATTATCCAAGGAAGCGTTTAGACAATTGAGTTCAATGTTGAAAACGAATTTTTTTTATATGTTAACATATATTTATAATGTTTGTACAGACTATCATATACATGTTTAGAGTATGTTTATTATTATCGAAGACCTACAAATCCCAAGTAATACATCAAGATTGATTTCACAAGAAAACATTTAAGCACGCACTGAAAAATATCGGCACCAGCAACATATTGCAGGAACCATGTACATGTTTGCAAGCATTATTTTCGAGAATTGAAGATCTGCTGATGTTTGTTTAATGTCTGTCACATTTTTGTTTTCAGCACTTTTCAACAAACAGCGCCACATTCCGGTCACAAATATATATTTGTGTCATATTTAATCATTGTGTCCCAAACATATTATATTGAATAGCAAACACAATGTGTTTGAACACAAGTGTACTATATTTGCGACAAGCTACACACACGTTATATTTGCATTCAAACAACAAACAAAGACAACGACTTGTATACGCTGAAAAATAACATATACTATTTTTACAAACTACCATATATATGTTTTAATTCGCGTCAAATTTAATATGTTCGCAATTTTCAGCTATAAGTATGTTTGTACACCTTCTCCAAACGTATATGTAACACCAGCTACAATCTGTCTGGAACAGGTTTTATTTACCAACGTAGTGTTTGAAGGCTTCGAATAGAGTGAAGTAAGTGAATCATTAAGCTCTAGCAGTTGGACCTAGACCAATATAAATTCTGGATCAGTGTTAAAATCTCTATGTATCCGTATGAAAGTGTTTGGCGATTTACCAATATTCAAACTTAATCCTGCAGTCACAGAAAAATTTAGTTGTGACAGCCTAATTAGCCGTAAGTGAATTTAGATGTTGTCACAGCCACCCAAGAGGCCATCACAGCCGAATTAGCGATTATTAAAACCGAATTGAAATAGTGTCTATAATGAATTTTGAATTCTGAATGAATTTATTAATTTATTTTCCTGTATTCTTATAAAACAATTACAAAGCGAGAAAATATAGTCATTTATATAGGGTAATCTTTAGGGTGACGCATTTGTTTTACATGCCACTTCCGACCTTTTTGAAATCCCGGCCGTCATTGGTCCCCGCACTAATTCTGACGTGTTTTATCTGTTGATTTAGGTCCTAAACCCCTTTATATACCGACGATCGCCGTACTGTTGAACTGTTGATATCTGCTTGGACATTTTCTACAAAATAAGACGTTTTAATACAAAAATCATAAATACAATAATTTTACTTACCTTTCTTAATAACAACAACAAAATCTTTGTATTGCTCCGGCAACAACAATTATACATTCTTTAAAGTTTTTTAATATAATATTTGATTTTAGAATTGAAAAAGTCAGGTTTGAATTGAAAATTAATTCGGTTGTACCTACAGAATTCATGACAAATTCGGTTACAGCAACGGAATTGATGCCAAATTCGGTCGTTGCAACCGACTTAGGGTTAAGTTCGGTGGTTATTGCGAGTTAGTTACAATTCAAATTGGCACACATTCGGTTATAACTATCGAATTTGGTATAAATTCGGTTGCAATGACCGAATTTGGCATAAATTCGGTTGTTACATCCAAATTCCAATTTAGAAAATGAAGTTGACAGAATGAATATAATTGAGGATTCAGATGTCACAACCGTATCAGTTATGAAACGTGGTTGCTTCAACTAATTTCAGTTGTGGGGACTAACTTCGGTCGTGACTACCTCAATTCGGTTGTGGCAACCGTAGTGAGGTGGTAACAGCCGAATATACGGTTGCTACAACCTCTTCTCAAACAATTAGTTCTGTGCCAATTAGGGTGTGCCGGTCTCTAAGACACACACCTTAAAACCAAACGAATTCAGCTACACTGATCATTGAAAATAGCCCCCATCCAAATACGTTTAGTTCCCTCTATCTAAAAACAGATTTATCTACACCATTTCCAATTGCAATGAAAAATGGGCTTTATGATCTTATAGTTTCGTAGTGTTTAGTACAAATGTACGCATTTTAGTTGTGTCTTTCTATGCGGCCGTCCAAATTAGCGTTTATTCACTTTCTTCTATGATAACTGATGACGTCGCAGACGCTTGTCGGTACAATGGGCACAATGGATGCTAACGAGATTGTCTCGTTCGACGGCATGTATTATGCGGGTTTTGCGCGTGTTTCGCCGGTCGCGGTTGCGGTTGCCTTTCGCCCTCCCTAGTTCTTCAATACTGTTCTAGATTTCCGTCGTTGCTGTTGCCGCCGCTGCCGGCGCTCATGAGTGATAATGAAATCGCAAATTTCAGTGTTAAAGACTAATTTTTATTTCTATTTTGACCTCAATTCAAAAGTTGATTTAGCCAAAATACGAAACACACGCACACACAACACACAACACATACATGTGCACATATGAACTTAAACACACATACATGCATGTGAAATTGAAATTGTTATCAACAAACAAAGAAGACGAATAACGCGTTATGAGAACATAAATAACCCAAACTAAGAATACAAATACAAATTAACATAATTTTTGCCATGTTTTCAAGGACACATGTCATGTTTTCCCTACGGAGGCAGGGCGGATATTGGCTGGTGTGCTATACGATAAGAGAGGCAGGGAAGGCGCATCGTGACCCAGTTTAAATACAGCGATAACTAAAGTGTCAAATACAATGCGCCAACATTTACGGATTGCGTACAAATGAATACTTATGTTGTTGACTGAACTTCACTTAAGGGATGGAGAATTGGGTTTCAGTTTCCACTAAGCTGCCCAATGATCAGTCTGCCTATATACTTACTACCCACTGTTCATTGACCCAAATTCGTTGCCATCAATTTATTTGTGTGACACCAAAGTCGAAACGCCGAACGAAAATACTGTCAACCAAACGGATCTATCTGCCAACTCATATGTGAATAGTATCTCTCGGCTAATATTATTATTCTGCCAAAGTACAAATATCAATTATAATGATGATCATGTCCATTGTCGAGCACGCATCATTAGTCAGACGCCAAAACCCCAAAGCGATTATGACAACTACTACTCGCCGAGACCCCACTCGGACAAATGACAATAGGAACTAACAACGCCCCAACAAACAAAAGTTATTAAGTCGAATGCAAAAGAAACGCCGAAAAGTACCCCAGAAAAACAAAAAATTTCGAGTGAAAGTTCCGCGATGTTTGTTGGTTTCTAATTCCATTTGCACATAAACATTACACATGATGATAATGACAATCACAATGAATGATGATGATCAGCCTGATGGGCAACACAGGTTCCCCCTCTCGCCAGTAAAATGTTTTACAGCTACAATAAAATCATAAACGCTAACACAACAATCAAATGGCGAACTGCAAAAACACACCATCGGTACATTTTAAGGCTGGGTCTTGCGTCGACGTTTGTGGGCTACCCGGGAGTTGTGTTACATTCGTCTGTGCAGCGGATGAGCGGTGCTGTGTTCACAAGTTGGAGTTCAATTTCTGCTAAAGTTGTTACGCCTTTACGAACATAGTACGTACATTTTTGAACATTCATTCGCATTTTGTGTACATTGAGCGATGGGTTTTGCCATTTTTATGATCGGCACTACCCTACTTGGGGAAGCAATTTTTGCGTGATCCCCATTTGCGATCACAATATTGAGAGATCCCGCAGCATCATAAATGATACAATTGCGCCCGTATACGGATATCACTCAGCGAAGCCGAAAGCTTAATTAACTGCCTTTCTGAGAAGAGCGACCGCCTATCTATCTCCTGTACGTCAGGAGTAGGTTTGAAAAATTTCTGTCTCATTCTGCTCATCAACGACAAATAGGTTTTTGCAACACCAAATTCCATAGTCATGGTGGGAAAAATGATCCGTATAGGCGTCATATCAGGCGTCAGGCGGCTTGGCAGCAACAAAGCCGCAGGAGCCGATGGATTACCGGCGGAGCTATTTAAGGCTGGCGGCGATGAGCTGATAAGGTGCATGCATCACCTCATTAGCAAAATTTGGTTAGATGAATGCATGCCCGGCGATTGGAGTCTCAGTGTACTATGTCCCATATTTGGAAAAGGTGACCCGAGTATCTGTGCCAACTACCGTGGAATAAGCCTTTTATCCATAGCATATAAGGTTCTATCAAGTATAATGTGCGAAAGACTAAAACCAATTATCGCTGACCTGATTGGACCATACCAGTGTGGCTTCAGGCCTGGAAAATCGACAACTGACCAGATTTTCGCTCTACGCCAAATCCTGGAGAAGACACACGAACAAAAAATCGACACCTATCATATATTTATCGACTACAAAGCGGCCTTCGATAGTCCGCTACGGGAGAAACTCTATGAAGCAATGTCTGGGCTTGGTATTCCTGCAAAACTCATACGCCTTTGCAGGATGACCTTGACGAACACCAAATCTGCAGTGAAAGTTGGTAAGGATCTTACCGAACCTTTCGAAACTAAGCGAGGCCTCAGGCAAGGCGACACCCTATCGTGCGAGCTCTTTAACATCTTAATGGAGATCATTATGAGAAAAGCTGCAGTCAACATGAATAAAACCATCAGCAGCAAAAGTCACATGCTGCTCGCGTATGCTGATGATATAGATATCATTGGGCGCCCAATTAGAGAAGTTACTGCGGTTTTTTCGAGAATTGAGAAGGAGTCAGCAAAAGTGGGTCTGACGGTAAATGAGGACAAAACAAAATTAATGGTTTCAACGAACAGGGCCTCCACGCGATTAGACCAAAGCGTGAACGTTGATAACCGTTATAACTTCGAGGTAGTGGACGAATTTATATACCTCTGATCTGCCGTGAACAAAAACAACAACGTCAGCCTTGAGATCAAGCGGAGAATTGTGCTTGCGAATAGATGTTATTTTGGGCTAAGCAAGCACTTTAGAGATAAAGCCCTCTCTCGAGTAACAAAAGTCCAGCTGTACCAGACTCTCATTCAACCTGTCTTGCTTCATGGCGCAGAATCCTGGGTCCTATCGCAAGCAGACGAAACATCTGTAGGAGTCTTCGAGAGAAATATACTCCGCAAAGTTTATGGCCCTATAGTGCACAACGGCGAGTATCGGCGACGCATGAATCATGAGCTGTATGAGGTTTATCCTGACATTGACATAGTTAAGCGGATCAAGATAACGCGATTGCGCTGGCTAGGCCATGTCAATAGAATGGATGAAGATGAACCAGCGCGAAGGGTTTTCGAAACCGAACTCAAAGGAAGACCAATACTCCGCTGGAGGGATCAGGTTGACGAATCCCTGCGTATACTTGGTATTGCCAACTGGAGAGGTAAAGCAAAAGATCGAACTGGAACTCTTTTCGATAACAAACATAAATGTAATCGAAGTATTTCGCATCACTAACATGTTCACAACAAAACTTTTTGGTAATATTTGTTCAAATTCATCAGCCAGATAAAAAGTTATCGCCCAATTCTGTACTTTGATCATACTCATAAATGACAAGTCTGTGCGTCGCTTTACATGTCTTGTCACCAGTAATTTAGTAGGTACTAGGGTATCCATTCAATTAATCATTATTCGGTTAATCGATTAATCGTCTTATAAAATTAACCGAACATTTTAATAATTAAATTTTTCGATTAACGATTAACTCGAGCAAATCATCGCGATTAATCGATTAATAAAATATAAGTACGTGCTTATGGCAAGCATTCCGTCTTGAAACATCCCTACAATGTGGCAACTCATATAAGAACGATTTGCGAATAAATTTCATAACTGTCCACACATTTCGAACAGATTTGATAGTTTGTTGAGAGAAAGCGTCGCACAGTGCTTTGGCTCATAGACATACATACAAAAAAATTGTCTCAAAATTGGTTCATTAAATTGGGTGTAATCGTCTGATGAAATTTCAAGACCCACTGGTTACTTAGTATCGGGGTATCAAAATACCGGGTCCGATTCTGCTTAAACTACATACATAGAATAACGATAATAGTCAGAAAATTACGATTTGCAAAATTTTTGTAAAAATTAATCCAATAGGGAGTTATAGTGTGATATAGTTTCAGAGCGACTCTACCCTTTGTATGGGAGGTACCGGAAAGCGTGGCACTTTTGGGTCCAAACTTTGATATTATTTTTAATTTTGACTTGGTACGAAAAGTCACTAATTTTCATGTTGCTGCTGCAACTACGGTTTGTGAATTGTACCTACATATATTTTATACTTTATAACGAAGTTGCTTTTGTTACGTTTTGTATTGTTTAAATAAGTACAATGTTTGAACACTGTTTTCTTTTTTGTGTTTTATTTTATTCGAATAATCGAATAATCGAATAATTTGATTGCGTATTGTTCGGTTAATTGTTAGATTGAAATTTACGATTAACCGATTAATGAAAAAACCCTACCCCTAGTAGGTACCTAAAAATAGTTTGAAGGGACGCACCACAAATCTCCCTTATATATCATGCAGAACTAAACGATGCAACTGACCTCCATACGATAAAATTAGGTAAAATTAGGTTTGGGCAGATTTCATTCGCAAATTCTCGTACTCAAGCAGCAACCTTGAGGGAAGGCGTAGGAGGACTGCAACAATTCTATAATGCTAGAAATCTCGAAAAGGAAAGTAGATAGAAAACTCGGCTGGATTGCTGGAAAGACCGAAGGTCTAAAACACGAAACATTAAAAAAAATTGGTCGGACCCAAACGATTCAATAACCGGGCCTACCTTTTGACATCTAGTAACACATATGTGTGGGTACTCAATTGGAAGGCATTGTTCTCGCGAATTCAGTGATATTCTCGCCTGACATCTGACAAATATTGACAGCAAAGAATGTTTTCTACTTATCAGCAGACAATTTGTCTAATACTACAGGAAAGGTATTGCCATGACAACAAACTGGTTGCAGTCTTGATAAAATGCCGTGTTTAAACAACAAACATGTATTTACTACAACAACTAACATATGTCTGTTAAAATAACAACCATGTTTGCTGTCGGGTTTTCAGCAGTCATTTCTGCTGTGTTATATATTTAATATAGTTTTGTAGTTGATATGATATGGGGCTCTTAAAACCGTGACCGCGAAGATTTACTTTTGGGCGATATTATTTTTAAGGGATAAATTTCCAAATTCTGTACTTTGATGATTAATAAACCTTTTTTTAATGACATCTTATTTTTTATTTTATCGACTCACAAAATATAAAGTTTCTTTTGAGACACCCTATATTACCAGAATAAATAATGCAGAGAAAAGTCATTCATCCGTTACTGTTTCAAGAAAGCAGGAATGGTACATTTCTTTCGGCAGCATTGATTCTGAAATTATCATAGCTGCGTAAGAAGACACTAGATACTAATTTATATCACTTTAAGCCCGTATACAAATTTATTCATTCAAATATACATATATATTTTTTTGTTTTTTGTATTTTAGGTGGCTTAATGTAATGTAGAGGATAATAATACTGTTTTAAAATATCAAATAAAATAATAATCCTACTTGAATTCCAACATGCTAACTTGATAATGTTCGACTTGAATTAATTGATTTGTTCTGTATTAAAGTGTAATTCAAGGATAATTCAACACTGAATTCTAGTAAAATAGCTTTATTGTGTAGGCGGAAACAGCTTAAAACATAAATTCTATAAAAATTAACATTTTATTCAGATTTTTCGCAGCAATTTTGTTAATTTTAGGTAGACAATTCAAAACAAACGGTTGTTCATAACTAACACAACAGTTAAAACATGACTAACATAGTTACTTTTTATTCCTTTATGTCCGTATATAAGTTCTCCTTGTGTTTGGACGGGAAATAAAGCATAATAAATGACTAGTACTGTTTTATAGCGTAAAATAAAACAATATTCCTAACTTGAATTCCAATGTGCTAACTTGTTAAGTTTGACTTCAATGCTCCTACATTTGAAGATTTGAATGTAACTGTAATTATACATTAATGTTAGACTTGAATTGAATAGTTATTTCTGCTTGAGATTGCTATTATATCAAAATGTAGTTCAAGCATTTTGTAAATATGCTAGGAGAAGGGGTTATTGCTTAGGCTCAATTAGCCTAAATCATAAATACACCGATACAATTAGTTTGTAGCGTTGTTGAACAATTGCGTAGTTGATTTGAAAACAAAATCATGATTATATTTAGGAATTAGCAAAAGATTGTACAATATCTGTAAAAACAGTTATTTATTATCACTTGTTTCGATATGTTGTTAATTTGAAAGCATTTTTAAAATAAATTCAACTATTCAGTTTTTTGTAAATATAGTTATCATTAATCAGTAGTCATATCAACTACGCAATAGTCAGGAGAAGTTAACCTATGGGACTTGTGCTTAATTTTAACTATTGGGAGAAGCTCTCCCCTATCCATTCATGGAATGTAATGAAAATGATATCGTCACCTAAAAAGCAAAAGGCCGTAACCAAAATTATTGAATCTTTGATTGATTCTGATGTACTTGACCAAACTGTAACGATTTAATTGACGACAATCCAAAGGCTGTAACTGCAACTTCAAGAAGTCAAAAAACCATACTCCTTAACTTCACTTTCATTCCAAAAAAAAAAAAAAAACATAGATGACTTGGATGTATCTTTTAATGTGTCTCATTGTTTGTGTAGTTTACATTTTTTTAAAACAGTAATTAAATTAACTTTCCTCGAATCTTGTTGCATTGTTATAATCAGTTTTGTATTATTTTTAATAATTACAAAAAATATATAAATAATACATAGTTGACCAAAAACTGTCAATTATGGCCGAAATGCAGAAACAAATTTTTCTTGCAGTTACGGCTTTCTGTTTACTGAAAAATCGAGTTCTAAAGGCCATAACTAACATTACTTATAACTACTATTTTTGCATTATTTTTTTTTCAGAAGCAATTCCGTGTTTGTTTCATAAATTTGATTCTAAAATGTGGATATTAAGTTTTAAGTAGTTTTGGAACGAAGTTCCTTATCGCACGTTGCGGGATGGGGGCAAAATGAAAAAAAAAATTAAACAACTTTTGTTTTAATACTATTATGCTACAACCCACTATTATCAACTATATTGTTTACTTTTGCTTTGGTTTGTGTCTAGAATAACGGCTTGGTTTATAGAGAAAGAAATTAACTAGATATCTCACATATGTTGGGAAATTTCTTGTTAAAAGGGAAGTTTTCTAGATGGAGCCTGTAACCAATATTTAGTATATATTGTTGTAGTTTTGAACCCAATATAAAAGTATATCTAGAAAAGCCAAAGTGAAAGATGTTTAAAAATAACATTTTCTTAACTTCGTGCCATATCTTAAAAAAAAGTAAATTTTCCTAAAACACCCGCTATTCATATTCTTAAACTCAAAAAAAATTAATTTTCTTACAAAAAGTACATTTCCTTAAAAAAATACATTTTTGTACAATAAGTACCTTTTCTTAGAAAAGTACATTTTCTCACAACAAATTGCCTATTCTTAAAAAAACTGCCTTTTCTTTAAAGAGTACCTTTTTGTGAAACAAAATAACTTTTCTTGAGATAAGTAGCTACTCTATTCTTGAAATAAGGACCGATTCTAAAAAAAACATTTCTGAAAAAAACCTTTTCTTATATACCTTCTCTTAAAAAAATACATTTTCTTACAGAAATTCCTTTTCCTATAAATACAATAATACCTTTTCTTTTCTTGAGATAAGTAGCCTTTCTGAAAATCACTACCCTTTTCCTAAACAGAGTACAACTTCTTTAAAAAGTACATGTTCTTAAAAAAAGTACTTCTTTGTAAACAAATTCATAGTCATGACTTTTTTTTACAGAAAGTACTTCTTCTTAAAAATAGTACCTTTTCTTGAAAAAAACATTAGCGTTTAAGAAAAGAAGTACCTCTCTTTAAAAAAGGACCTTTTCGTGAAAATATAATACATATTCTTACAAAAGGACCTAAAAGAATACTTCCTGTTCAAAAAAACTTTCTATAAAAAAAAAAAATTCTTAAACAAAGTTAATTTTACAAAAAATATCTTTTCCTAAGGATCCATTTAAATTATCGTATTTTAACAACTAACGCAATAGTCAGAAATGATTGCGGTTGATATTTTTGTTTTTTTTGGAAATCAACTGCGCAGCCCTGAGTCGAACAGGAAAAATATAAAATATGGTTAAAAAAAGACGGTGCGACGGGATGGATATGTGTTTCTTTAAACTGTATGATGAATACCCACCGCGGACTGTCTGGTTTTAGTGCCGCTGTCTGCTGCACTACATTTATTTGTTGTATCGCGTATCGAAGTCGTTGTCTACCTTCAATTTTAACTTAACTCTTACGCCGTTTGTGATGAGTTGTTTGTTTTCGTTTTTTTTGTTGGTTGTTGCTTTCTGTTTACGTTGTTTTCACTAAAGAGGCGTAAGCTTTTTTAGGGCTCTTCTCCAACCAACGCAGCCAATGGCATCAGCAGCAGCAACAACAGCTACAAAACTCTCATACATTTATTATGTTTTTTTGTTTGTTATTTTATAGAAAAGGGTTATTGACGTTTGTGGGTGAAAAGTTGTAAACTCTCAGATGTGTGTGTGTGTATTCGCAGCGAGTTGATGCTTGAGTACGAACGAGCGTTACTCGGGACGAATACGTGATCTTGTTTGGGAAATTTTGTTATTGTTTAATTCCCTCTCAAACTACCATTTAATTGAAAGCGAAATTTTGGAGCCCCTGGAAGCAGACCAATATCACGACAAAATTACTCAACAATGACAAGAGGGCATGGAAGATGGAATATAGATTTTAGCCAACTCCGTGGCTTGACATTTAGCGTTCTTAGTCTGATAAGGCTACTAATTTAGTTTACATTGGTAGTTTAAGGTGTCTAATTACATCATAAATATTATTAAGCAAACTGGGAAAACATGTTCGTGTTTATATTTTAGATTTCCAGGAACTCAGAATACAATGGAATCATTTATCGGAAAACATTGAAAGCTATGACAATGATGAGCAAACTCCATTAGTTCTCTTGGGTGCAAATGACTGTAACATTCGTTAGGAAATCAAAAACAGAATGAGCAACAAAACGTTAGCATAATATTACAATAAACCCCAACAGTTGCCATAAATTTCGGGCTTAGTTATGTAGACGCCACGCTGCTGCCACACAAAGAAAGCACTTACGTTTTGGCATAAAGAAGCCAACCATTAGTTTTGTGTGAACGACCAGTAATCTACTTCCTTGTTAATAAAGCTTTCAACAGCAGCTTTTCTACGCCAACAGCATTAATGTGAATAGGCATGAACATATTTCAATCGAAGTAAACAAAAAGGGAAACACGAAACAGTAACAGAACGAAACGCAAACGCAAACAAACAAAGTCGGAATATACAACGAAGCATAAGAATGGGAAAACTCTCACTCTCAATCCGGCAAACACCACACATAACAGCATAAAGTGATCTTAACTTTTGCTCTCGTCCTAAACATTAAAGCTCACTCGTGTAGGCGCAAAGCTCTGCCATTATGCTTCCCGAGAGCAAAATATGCTGACTGTTCCTCTGTCTCTTGAATGATGAGCTTTTGATGAGAGTGTTATGAGTTCTCTATGCCTGTTACTGGGAATGTTAGTTAACAGTGACGGAGAGAGTGGGCCATTTTGCAGATTGGGAGAATGAGAGAAAGCTTTCGCTCTGCTGTTAGCTTATCATGTAACCCACGTTGCATTGTTATTGTACGGCAATGACAGTGTATGTTTAATATGTACCAGCATTTCACGCCGTCTCCTTCTGTGTGCATTCATTACACTATTTTTCTCGTTCATCATCATCACCGCCGTCGTCGTGGTCGTAATGTTCGTCGTCATAGTCATCGTCATGGTATTATTTTTATCGTCGTGTACGTACGTACGAATGTGTACATTCGCTCTTAGTAGGTCAACATTATATCAGGCCAATGGCCTTTTTCGCTTTCGTTGTATCTGTGAGCAAAGCGCACCGATGTAATGACGAGCGTGGCACAGTGAACGAGCCCCACTGCCACCATGTCATTACCTCGCCTTCCTCATCATCATTATTTCCTTTATTTCCACTTGGGTTTTCGTTACGAACATTATCGTCGTTTGTTGTGGCTGTGACTGTGACTGTGGAAAATTTGTTCATTCGTCGACTACATTCTCTGCGAGCTGATGTAATAATTCTGTGCACTTTTTGTTATTGTTTTGTTTTTGTATCTTCTTTGGGGTTTCGTCTGATTTTCATGTGTAGTTTCTACGCGTTTCTACAGCCAGCCTCTCCCACAATCTCTCCCTCTCTGTCTCTCTGTCCTCAAGTGCATTTGCCTACATGAGTGTAACGCACGCAAGAGGCAAAAAAGTGGCCATTTGAAAAATAAAAATTCCAAACTTAAAAGTTTACCAAATTTCAAAAATTAAAACCTCACTCAACGTTACTGTGTAAAATACAGTGCTCGGTCGAAGTACGTGACGGGTATTTATTTACCTTACCTAACGACTATGCGGTTAACGACAGCGTCAGATGGCTGTCAATATATTTTCCAATCACGTGGTTGCCGTTTTCATATCGCTGGAAGTAATTTGTAAGTTAGAATGGTATACACTAGTTTAGTTTCAAAATCAGTTAACTTCCAAAACTGACGATAAATGCGTGTTATATTTAGAGGTATAAGACCACAGATGTATACATATATATTTTACGGATAACAGTATTTTCCGTCCCATTGACCTGACTATTCGTAAGAAATAATTTTTTATCAATTGTATATGAATTTTAGTAAAAGATTTCACTTCTAATGGACTAACAAATCAGATTTGTTCTTCAATCAGTGAACAAATTTTAACAGACGAGAGTAGGACTTCCCGCACATTGGCGGACGATATTTTCAAAGTTCGTAACTCCTCTCAACAGCGACTATAAATTTTCTAGCCTTTTTCTCATATTTGGTAACTTTGTTTTGTACAACTTAATCCCAGATTCACTCGTCCGTTATACTTCCGAATTTAAATGCAACGTGGAGCGGCGTTGAGGTTCAAAGCTTTCCTTGAGTTCAGCCCACCAAACATATGATTTCTTTACAAAAGTCAGCTGTTTATGGAAACTAAATCACGAAACCGTGACGTCGCGCTATACGACTAGCTGAACATAGCTTTATGATAGGGGTTTGGGTTCCGGGATTTCCCGCCCGGTAATAAGCGGGAATTTTAGTAATTTTTCGCTCCAGCTTTCCCGGGTAATATTCTGCGAATTATAATATTAAACAAAATGTCTGTATTACTTGTTTATAAATCAAGGAAAGCAAAATTCACAATATGCATTGCAATTCTAACATTCGTGCCTCTTCGTTCCAATTCAAAGGATTTTATATTATGACATATCTGCGGTATTCATGTAATCCTCGGAAACTGGAACAGCAACTGTCAAAACAAAAATCTCATACAAAATTAAAGACCAAGAAGCAGCAGTGAAACTTGCACAAATGTAGAAAAATTTCGAAACAATTTTGGTGAGCAAATATGGAAAATAAAACGTTGGGAATTTTGACGCTTCGATGTGTTTAGATACACAACATCTTGTCTTGGTGCCTCATAGAGTATTTTGAACGAATCCGGTGTCCCAGGATTCCCGGGAAAGCTAGAAATAAATAATTTTTCCCCAGGGCTGTGGAGTCTGTCCAAAATTGAACGACTCCGACTCCAGCAATTTAAAAATCCACGACCCTGCTCAAACTCCACTATTAAATATAATCATTTCCTAACAACGAAATAATTGTAACTTCATATAACACATATGCCATTATTGGCAGCACAATTTTTGAAGAAATATTTTTTACATTTAAAAACAGTAGACACCCTTTTCGAAATAATATAAAATTAATTCACTTTTCCCAATTGACTCTGACTCCACAGCACTACTTTTCCCCGGAGAAACAAGTTCCCGGGAAAAGTAACCCCATATTTATGACGTCATACGTCACAGTACCGTATTTTCTGTCAGGTAAATGTTTTTGTGTAGCCTCCGAGTTGTATCCCGATATCGACGTATTTAAGCTTTCTTTGTTGTTGTTGTTGTTTCTATTACCTCTACAGCCAACAACTTTTTGAATTCTCAGAAACTCCGAGTAATAATTCAGTACAATCAGGCCTCAACCAGCGCATTTATGCCAGTTGCGTGGGAAAATTCCAAGTATGTATATTCGCCTCTTTCTCTTTGCCCCACTGTCAATGTTAAAATGTGAAATTTTAGTTGTGGAAAGATGTGCACTAGTGTGCATACGTAATATAAATTCGTTGTTATCTGGGAAATGAGTACAACGTAAATGTTAAAATTGGAATTGCATTTATACTTATAAACGAATTATCCGCGGTATCACCTTAAACTCTTTGCTGGGGTATAGTCTCTAGTTTTAATACGTTTCGGAAGTTTTACTGTTTTGTTTATGAATATTCATCGATGTTTTTAAATGTTGACAATTTATAATTAGTTTGAAAATTTTAATAATTTTCTAAATTTTGGTCTTAAACGCTTGGTGGTCATTTAATAACCTATGTAATCGTACCTTACATTTATTAATCAGATGTTTCCGGCACAAGACAAGCGCGAAAGAAAAAAAAGAACTCCCATATACTAGGTTTCTAAATCTTTATAAATCAGGGACGTGAGAAACATTTTTTTTTTAAATTTTCTTTTTAGCGTCAAAATACAGCCGAGAAATACAGTGATATTCTGTAATAATAAATTGCCCGGTTTATATTTTTGGTAAGATTTTGCGACTCTTTCCGAACTCCTAAAGATGGTTGGGTCTTAAAAACCTTCTAAGTATCGCTCGACGTTCCTTACTCCTTTTCGTAAAATACCACGAATTGCCCTTCGTGATTATTCTCACTGTCCTGCCTGTTTATCCCAATCCCCGCCGTCAACAACACCGACTACTGACTGACGTTTGTACACACTGTTCCCAAGGATTTCAGTCGTTGGTGAGGGAAATGGGGAGAGCCACCAGAAACAGGAAGTGCACTCGACATGAAATTAACCTACATAGCTGTGGTTCTTGTTGTGGTGGCTTTCAAATGCTTGCAATAAAAAAAACGGATATGAAAGGAAACGAGAGAAGAAAATAATAAACAAGTGTACTCGTACATTTTTTCCTCTTTGATAGAACATGAAAACGCAAAGCTAATCATAAAAACCGAACCAACTAGGAGGCCAAGCAAACAGATGAAAAAATATCTGGAACAACGTCCTGCCATTTGTCTACACAAGGGAGTTTAGCCTCCTGTGTTCTTCAGTGTCCACATGGAAACAAACAATTTCGGGATCGCGGGAAATCACGATAAATGAAGATAATTACAAGTGATAAATCTCTTAATGTAATATTACAAACTTACTAACCCAAAATGTGAGATGAAGGTTAATAATCCTTAATGGGGCCCATCGAATCCTTGAAAGCCCCTTCCTTGAGGTTCGTATTTGCCATAGCAACGAACCTACGCCAACGTTTTTATTTTGACGAGCGCTGTGCTGCACTGCTGAAAAGTTCATTGTTCTAAATCAAGGCACATGTTCAAGCTACAACATTTGCCAGTCAACAATTCGTTGTTGCATTATGTCGTGGCCACCACTAGACACAGGGAACGCGTCGTTATTGTGCGGGGCAGAAGGTAATGAAAACACCAGCAAATTCAAGGGGTTAGCTAGATGTTTCTAGTAGCAATAACTGCGTAGGCTACTGTGGAAGTTTCCATCAAGATTCAATCATCGTTTGAACTGGAAGCTTTTGCTCTTTTTGTCCTTGCCAAGACACCCGAATCATACACTAGTCGCGGCATGTCATCATGCAAATGCAGGGAAAACTTTTGCATTGCCCGATGTTGCGAAAAGTACTAACTTGATGTATGAACGCTACAGATGAACAGCGAGTGGCTCGCCGAGCAACTATACCAACAAATAAATGTTTTCATAGCACTTGCATGCACTTCAGGGCCGTCCACTTGAAAGTTGAGGTAAAAGCTTTGCGCGCATTTGCAGCCCACTCACCCGTTCATCCATTCCCGTAGCGTCTGAACAAGCGACGCGCCAAGTCACCACACCACTTTTACTTTGTCGAGCTGACGTGTCGTTGTGGCGAAAAACACAAGAGAAACTATAACGAAACGACAGCGCTGTGAGTGTACTTGGGGAGAGTTGTGTTGAGTGTTGCATGCACCATAGCTGTGCAGTGTGTCGGGTTCTCAGCATGTTTGTGTCAGTGTGTTGGTGTATTTGGTTTTGTCAGTCTCCTTTGCCTATTTTCCGTGCACTAACCTTTTTGCCTTCATTCTTTCAACGGAAAAAAGTTAAAGCTATTTTTTTGTTGCTGTTGCATATTTGACATTTCATGTACAGAGGACGAAGGGTTCCATTGAGCGTTCGATGGACTGACTTGGTACGAGTCGGGTGTCGCAAGTATTTAGTTACAGTTTTTGCTTTACGTTGTCGCCTTCTTATGGTTCAGTGTGTTTTCAAGGATTTCCATGTGAAAAAGGAAAATTAAAACACAACTGCCAATACCACAATGTACAACGTAATGTGGCCAACTCATCATACCCTGCCGACCCCCTCACACAACCAACAGACATTCACTTGTGTTGACGGTTGCAGCATAGACCAGACAATGAGGGAGAACAAATACATTTCAACCACGGACGTATGATTAACACAGTTTAATGCTAATACATATTACGTATACGAGATGTAGGAAATTCTCATATGTGATTAGTATGAAGACAACACCCAGTTAGAAGGTGTAAACATTTATTTTTAAAATGGGCAGAAAAGGATAACGTACAAATCGGCCAATTAATGCCTTTTGAAATGTTATAAATTTTGGGGAAAAGGGCAGCCATTGAAACTTAAATAGGCTAGTACTACAAATATATGATCGACGTATGATTAATAAAGTTTAGTTGTGCAGTTTGATTAGATGCTTTATATGTACACAATAAGTTTAAGGCGTTAATATAGGCGTATTTTCAAAATTCCAAAAAATTGTGATTTATTTTAAAAATCTACACTAAGTGGATTTACGATAGGATTTTGGAACCGTTTTATAAATCCCGATTTTGAAACCAGTTGCAATTAATAGGTTTTAGAACTGGTTCTGTTTCCTAGACCCTTTTTTAAATTTTGGCTTTTGAAATCGGGTTTTGAAACCAGTTCCAAATGACAGGCTTGTCGTGTTAACTCTTATTCTCAATTCCGGGTTTTTAACCCTTTTCAAAAACCGGTTGCACTGAATTAATTTTATGAAGGGTTCCATTTCATAGAGTCACATCTCAGTTCGGGTTTTTTTAACGGTTCCAATAAATAGATTTGATAAACGGTTTTGTTTGCTGGAACCGTTTCTCAATTAATGTTTTGGAAACTGGTTGCAGCAAATAAATTCTGTCTACGAGAACCGTTTCTCAATTCCGGTTTTTGCAACCGATTTGTAAAATCGGTGTTGACAGTGGTTCAAAAAAAAAAACAGGTGTATGCTTCGATTGTGTGCATTGAACCCGTGTCTCAATTCTGGTTTTTGAAACCGGTTGCAATGAACAGGTGTGATAAACGCATCTATATATTTAACGGTTTCTTAATTATTGTTTTCTTTTAAAACTAATTTTGCAATTCAGTTGTATTTATTGGAACGACATTTCAATTACGGTGCGTGGAACCGGTTTCTACACCGGACTTGCACAATTTCAGTCACTCAATGATCCGGTCTAAGTCTTATACTCCGATTCCTAAAATATACAAGGAGTGGAAAGCTTTTCCCAAACATATTTTTGCTGGTACTGCATAGATGTTTGTGTGGCGAAACTCTACAAACAATTTCAAATTACTAACGTAGTATGTTCGACGCGATTATAAACATAGTATAAACATACATATTATATTTGGGGCGAATTATTATATATTTAATCAAGTTATAATCAATTTAGTTCATTATTTTAGTTTCTTGGTCTATTTGAAATATATTTCGTTATGAATTAATTATTACATGAATATTTAATATTTTGGAGACTGTCAATTAAGGGATCACGAACATCGTTTCACTTGAAAATGTTGTCCAGGCAACAGTGGGCGTAATCAAGAGCTGACTTCTGAATTTTTAAAATATTATTTCCTGACTCGATACAGTCAGTCGTCTTTGGATCGTCCCATCTACACTCAGAGAAGTTTGATTACTATTGTAGGCGTTCCATACACTTTCCCGTGGCTACAAAACAAGTGTTTCTTCTGGAAAACTTACTTCAGTTTCCTGTGCGAAGTCCTCGAAAATGTTACGCAAACAAACTGAAATAAATTTCATTCTAAGTACAAAAGAGTCATAACTTCAAATGTACAAAACTTGAATAGAGTCAAAAGTCTGGTTTTGTTGTATACTTTATATGAAAATACACAACAATAGACAGCAGATGTTTGCAGTGGTAAAATGGTTACAAAACCAACAAAAAATTAAAATCTGAAAATTTTGAGTTAATCCCCTTTTGTACTTGGGCGGTATTAATTTTTCTTTTTTAATTTGACACTCCGAACTAACGAAGCGATTTATACTTATACTATATGGTAAATTATAATTCTGTGTTAATATATTGTTCCGTGGTTTCTGCTTTTTATGCGGTGAAATAAAAACCACTCAACAATTAGATCTGTTCGCGTACTTTCTAACTGGTACCAATTGGTACTTTTTTTATGTAGTCGTTCGTTTTTCTCCGTGTTGCGAGAGACGAAGAGGGAGAGAGAGCAAACTAGAGTAACCACTTTCCTCACTAAATTTACAACATTAAGCTAGGTTGCGTACGGACGTTGCATGATGAAAAGTAATGCAGATAGAGGCAGTAGTTCAAAACAACCAACAAGAAAATGACAATGGCATTTCGTGTTTTCGTATTAAAATGTGTTATATTTCTGTTAAATACAACACAAATATATACTAACAATAAATGTATATTAACAAAAAAGTCCAAAATACATTTAAATTTCACAGTTCTCCACCACAACGACATGACAAATTGAAGTCAACAGTTCTTGTAACTCCACCTGCTGTAAGTTAAATTACGTCGAGCAGTGTGAAATGAAACGTCAGATGAGACGGATGTTACATGTGGGTATATTTACTCTTTGACAGTTCAATGATAGATGTTGGAGAAATTTGTGATTGTAAGCATAGACTAATTGATTATAGATTTGTTATCCGTCTCATAAGACGTCCCACTCTGTGCTTCTTCCGAGACGAATCGAACACCTGTCAGCTATTTAGCTGTTTAATTACAACAAGTTGTGCGAACATCGAACCATATTTTCCATTTTGAATTGTGTACCTTCACGATGTTTATACATTTGTCATATAGAGGTGGCATCTTTCTCATCTGAAGTTTCGTTTCACACACCTCATGGTGTGGTGGGTGCGATAGAGAGCTTTTTTGACGTAAATTGACTTACACCAGGTGGAATTACAAAAATTTTTGACTTTTGATGAAAAACTGTGAAATTTAAACGTACATATTTTGGACTTTTTTGTTATAAATTAATGCGAGTATATACTCGTATTTGTGATGTATTTACACGACAAATTTATCATACAAAACGAAATGCCGTTGCTGTTTTCTTGTTGGTCGGTTTGAGCCATTGCCTCTATCTGGTATTCTTAAAGCAACATGCAACGTCCATGTGCCACACACCAAACTTCGTAAATTTACTGAGTCAAATCGCTTCTCTATACATCACTTCTCTATGATCCACAGTAACAATTTCAGCTTTGATTATCAAACCTCAACGACAGAATTCCCCCCTTGACGTTTAACGCTTCCAACTTCCAGATGTTTGTTTCACTTCAGTCAAAAACAAAGAGCGAGTTGGATTATCTCGAATAAATTTACTCTATGATTGTAAGAGTTTTCATGAAAGAACATGTCTTTAAACTGATGTTACACCTACCAAGATTATCGCTTTTTCGGGATTATAAATGTCAAACTCCATAAGAAAAAACGCCGATAATCCCGAAAATGCGGTAAGCTTGGAAGGTGTAAATTCCGCTTTTTTTTTTTTTTTTTTTTTTTTTTTTTTAAATCGAGCGAACCCATCGCCGCCACTCTTACCCGCCCCTACCGACCGAGAGGGCCACGTCCCCATAACGTGAGGACAGCGTACACATTATAGACCGGTCTATAACGGGAGAGCAAGGATCATAAGTTCACACGTTACAACCAACTACAGAAATTCTTCACCAGTTGGTATTACACTAACATAAATAAGTATAAAAGCACATCACGAGATATTAACATAACAGACTTCATAATATATAATAATTACGAGCAAAACGAAAACCAAATTATAAATCAGGCCAGATAGTAAGGATAAAGTAAATTAAATTTACATACATATGTGTGTTAATGAATATACAGCACTAATGCAATCGGTTCAAATGACAAATTATGCTAGACTTTGTCGTTTCCCAACTACCTGTGAAATCAATAAACTGATATAGCTCATTAAAGTCACGACACATTCTCCTAACTGGATCAAAGGACGGATAATTCGAACGCTGAAACTCGATGTGAATGAGTTTATAGTACCTCGTGGGTCTCAATGGGACATTTATGAAAATCTTAGATAACAGAAATTCAGAACATATACATCCATCAATTATCTTCAAAACTGTAATAGAGTTTATCATGGTACGTCTACTACTAAGAGTCGGCAATCTGATCAATGCTAGTCTACTGCTATACGAAGGAAGATTATGGTTCGGGTTCCATTGAAGATTTCACAGACAAAAAATGAGAAACTGTTTCTGGACCGATTCAATCATATTAACATACAAATTGTACTGGGGGTCCCAAACAACTGATCCATATTCGAGAATAGGGCGGACTAGTGAAGTAAAAAGATTTTTCGTAACGTAGGGATCTGAAAATTTCTTTGCCCAACGTTTAATAAAGTTCAGAACGCCATAAGCCTTGTTCACCATCGTAATTATGTGGGAGTTGAAATTTAATTTTCTGTCCAAGAGAACACCAAGATCAACAAATGAATCCACCGATTCAAGAACATTGCCACCTAAAATGTATTTTGCCGAAAATAATGATGACCTAGAGAACAGCATATGCTTACATTTCGTAAAATTAAGCTCCATCAAATTGGTCTCGCACCACGTCTGGAAAGTAGACAAATCCCTCTGAAGTAAAGAATATTGACAAGGATCCTTGTAAGAAAAATAGATCTTCACGTCATCAGCGTACATTAACAATTTAGAGTGCATTATGGAGGCGGGTCAGTCGTTAATGAATAACAAAAATAGAACCGGCCCAAGATGACTGCCCTGAGGCACCCCAGATGACACAAAAATAGATCTTGAGAATGATCGACCAAATGATACCATCTGTTCTCTGGTCATTAAATAAGAACTAATCCAATTCAGCATGTTACAATTAAAACCCATTGCCCCTAGTTTATATAATAACAAATTGTGGTTAACTTTATCAAAAGCCTTACTAAAATCGGTAAAAATCACATCAAAAAAAGACCATATGTTTTAAGAAAACAATCAAAATTTGGAGATATAAGCAACAAATGAACCATAGTTGTTTAATGTTTTAAAACAGAAATTTAATTTGTAATATTCTTTAATGAATTGTAACAATTAATTTTATTGGTAAAACCGAATTTTTTTCGTTCTTTAACTATGTAATTTACTAATCAGCTGTTTCTATACAAAAGTTCTTATTTTTGGGCGTTTTTACACTACGCAGTTCGCGCACTACTTGAGATATTTTTTACCGGGGAAAGAAAATCGTATTACTCTCTGAAATGTTGGCGATTAGATATTTTTTAATTGAAAATTATATTTATTTAATATATATACTTATGTATATATAATTCAAATGTTTTTGAATTTATTTGAAAGATTCCATGTTCCATGAATTTGTCATAAGAGAAAGACCTAAGCAATAAAACAGTTCAAATCAGCTGTTCTGTTTGCCTTACTTATTATACCATGAAAGAGTCAAACAATAATTGCTGTTGACAATAAAAAATAATTAAAAACTGTATGATCAATAGGGATGATTTTCATTTATTTGGCCTTTTTACTGATATTATTTTATATTTCAAGCGCAAGTCCATTCATTATTAATAGAGATTTATGTAGTTAAAAAAAAAACGTTTTGTAAAATACATCCTCATGATTCCTGTCACACCGTATAGCTATTTCAGATCTAGCCTGATCTTTTGCAAATGTTTTCTTGTGTGTTTTGGTTGCGATGTTTTTCGAACACTTGCACAGTACAAAATTCTCAAGTGTTTGCATTTAGTTTGATGAATTTTTCAAACTAACTTTCAAACTTTTGCTAGATTTGCAAAACTCCTTTTTCGTTAAAAAAAAACTACTTATATATCTCTATTAATAGAGATATAGAATGGTCTTGAGCTTGAAGAATAATAAAAAGTATTAATAAAAAACAATAAAAAATTTTTATTTCTAATTTTTATTATAAAAATTAGTAAAATAAGATGGATAGATGGGGCAGCTGTTATTTTCGATCCCTGGTTTTTAATTTTAATGTTCTCTTGACAGCATAGATGAGATCGTTCCAACGTCTGAAGGGGCAGCCTAACCCATGTACACATTCAAATACTCGTAATCATTAAGTCATCTGCTACTCATTCCGCCTATCTAAAGTTATAATTTACTAAACCTATTTGTATTAGCTTCAGTTTCGAGCAGCAGTGGCCCTCATTTGATTGCTTCTCTTATTGTTCGTACATTTTTTTTATCAGCGTTTTCAACTTCTTCGTGTTGCGTTGTTGTTTCTGTTGCTGCTGCTCAATAGCACATACGCTCATGCATACAGACACTGTGAAAGGGGGAGAATTCAATTGCTCCGAAACCCCACCGAATGCAGTGCGATGCAGTAGGGGTCTTGGCTGGTGCTTTGTGTAAAATGCACTTTTAAATGGTCTTTGGCCCAATTAAAGTTCATTGCTATGGTAACAGATAAAGCGATGTTTTTTTAATATTTGTTTTTGCTTCTTTGAACATAGAAAAAGAAATTGAAACAATATAAAAATTGAAATGAAAAATGGGAAATGGGAAAACACACACGGGTGTACACAGTACGTTTGGACTTTTATTTTTGTGACATTTGGATGTGATAAAACGAGTAAATATGTGTGTTCAACTGCGCCAGTATTTAAGTAATTAGAACGATATAAATACATATCGGCAATTCCATATCAAAAATGGACGTTGAAGTTTCAGGGTTTTCCCAAAATGAGTAGACTCTATTCTGCTCTTCAAAAAGTATACCAATATTTTTTCAGAAAAAATGTTCGTTATAAAGTTATTTACATTTGAAAATTCTAGACAACATTTAAAAACTGATGCTGGGGTGGGAATAATCAAAGTGCCATTGACTGAAAACACCTAGGAGTAATTCAAAGAGCGCAATTCTCATCACGCCAAGCGATTAACTTACCTACAATATTTCGAAAACTCTCTTCTCTTTGTCACAAGTTGATTTAAGTCGCAATTTTGTAAATGTTTTTTTGACAAAATGTTCATAAAGTTCTGATTACATCCAGGTCCTGTATTCCTGAGGTTGAACTTGGGTTTTTGGGATTTTAAGTGGAGTTTGGTCTGGTTGCTTAATAGGATATAACTACATGGGGAGCTGCAATTAAAAGAAAGATGGAAAAAATCTTAGTAAATGGAATTGACAAATTTTAGTAGAAAATAACGGAAATATAGATTTTAGCACAGAGCGACATTCGGCTCTCCCCAACCAAATCGACCAAGTCACATTCACTTCACTTGGCATTTTTGACGTCACATAATAAACAAACTTAGTACCAGGTCCTTAAATTAGGCAAGGGATAATGTCGACAAATGAGGTGAATGTGAAAGTGACTTACATGATCTGGCACTAAGTCTTTCGTTATTCGGCCCAGGATTGTTTATTCTCTGATCTAATTGGATGTGACTGTAATGGGTATCTTCTTAACGATCCGAAAATCCTCAGGAGTGGAGTTAAACATTTATCCAGCCTAATACTTTCCAGAAATGTTAGTTTTAATATCATTATTTTTATATTTTGCTGCAGCCAATCATTTTTATCGACAATACTAGAATGTGCGTGGCAAAGTAGCCTATTCTCAAATATTTTCCAAGCAACAATTATGCAGGGGTGTAGAGTCTGACCGCGATTGAACGACTACTAGTCAGACTCCAGCATTTTGTAGACGAAAACTTATAAAAAAAGGTTCTGACGTTGTTTCATTTGTAAAATTTTCCAAGGAATTTAGAAATAAACAAAATTCACCTTAATGAGAATTGTTTCAACACCTACGTTTGCCATATCATCCAAAGCCAACCATTAATATTCACAAATTTGTTGTCCTTACAGGCTGTTATTGGTGATATAATTCTCATTAACTTGAGTTTTTTACTCCTATAATGCGTGATGATTTAAGAAAAATGGTGTCCCATTACATCCCATAAAGCGATTAGGAAGAGCTAATCACAACCCAACAGATGGTGTTTTCGTTATAACCTGAATTTTTTGCAAGTACATACATATATAACCAACAGCACAAAATCTGTCGGAACGATAATACACACATTTTCGGCGCATGATCCGTTATTACCGAGTTTTAAAAAAAAGACGAATCTATTAAAAGCCGTATTTTTTAATTCAGACACTTTGTACTCAATGTGGCAGGGCAAGAAAGCGGGCAGTCGTATCCTCAGACAAGACACAGTGGGGGATGTAAAAAAAACAATTGGAAATTATTCAACCGGTTCTAACCAGCTTCTGCGATTAAAATGAAATTTCACACAGCTGAAAGTGAGATGTTGTGCTTTTGAAATTCCTAAACGGGAGGTCCACAGACACCACTGGGGTCGCACAGTTGGATCCAAAAAGCGACAACCTTGTCCATCAGAAACAGTTGAACCGCTTTCGAACTTTGAGTTTTATATCTACTGGCATGTTATGCTAACATGTCTATTTTTACTCTTATGGTTCCCGAGATATTTGGGGGAAGTCTTTTTTACATATAAATAAATGTTCTGGGGTTTTACCGGTTATTTGAGACTATTTTGAATAACTCGAAAATAATTTTAATTTTGCGAAAGGCTTCACATTAACAAAGTATTGTAAAGCAAGATAGAAATCTTTAAATATAAAAAACGGCTTTCCTTTAAAGTAAAATCATTAGAAAAAACACGAATGACACTAGACCGGTCATCAAGATGCTATTCTCAAAGAAAATGCAACTCTGATATAGACTAAAACACACCTCAACGCATTGCAACGATGCGAGAGTACAAGAGGAAAAAGAAGAACATGGGAGAAAACAGCTTTCTGTTCTTGCGTTGGAATTATTGAATTTTCAGTGTGTGAATTCAATTAATTTCGAACATAAATAAATTTTAAGAAATTTTTGGCGTCATATTAGTGTATGATTGATTTATAAGTAGCGTTTATTATTCTTTTATTAAACTAAATAGAGGTGAAAGCGCGTCCAGTCGTAACAAATACTGTGTCAAAACATCCAATTTGGACATCTTAATTATACACCTTCAGTTTCAACAATGCATTTACACAATGCACAAAAGCTTTCGACATTTCGTTAAATACAACACATTCCTAGCGAAGAACTTTCTTCTTTCCATTTTGAAAACAATATGCATATAACGGGCCAACGCTCAGCGCCACCTATTGGAATTCCACAGCGTTAAATTGAAAATGCACTTACACATACATTTCAAAATGCTATCCCAACTATTCCACAATTTCATGCAACGTTGCGTTAGAGTTCGCATTCCTCCGACTGGTGGTGGTGCATACAAGAAGCCGGCATAAACTTTTTCCATAAACAAAACTTTATTTTCTCCCAAAACCGTAAAACGGCAAACACACACGCACATGCACTCACTTACACTTGCCCAGGCACCGGAATGCAACGAATGCAGGCGGTGGCGACAGTGAAATGAAACACGACACAGCGAAAGCTTTCCAAAAGCGAACGAATGCGAAGCGGAACATGCAGAGAAATGAAACAGCGCCACATGCGGGAAAGTTCGAACAAACGATGAAAACACAATGAACCGACTCAGTGAAATGATATGAAATGAAATTGAATGCGGAAGTGTTTTGATGGGAACGAAAGCATGACTAACACAGCACTCAGTCACAGTCACAATCCGGTGGACACACACACTCACACATGCTTACATCCGTGGACTCCGGCAGACAGTCATTTACCCACACACAGCCATACCCAACGCAACTGGCTTCTTCCTGTTGGCAGGCCGGTTGTTGCACCATAAAAGCCAAACAAAACAAAGTCGAACAAAGAGGTAGAGAAGTCCCAAGTAAAAAAGAAAACAAATTCACTTTCATTTCAGAGAGTAACACAATCAATCTCCTAACCCAACCGTCTCTTAGCAGAGAACAAAACACACCAAAGAGAATGGTGCTCTTTCACCGATTTAAAGAGTTACACCAGGCATGTATTATTCTCTTGTGTAATTCGTAAGAGAGAAACAAATCTTCTTTAAAGGTCGTTGCTGCTTGGACCCCTTTCCGCTTTCCACATGAGCCTTGTTGACTTTTTGTTGTGCATTTTCTGTGCCAAACCATTTCATTAACCCCACAGAGCCAAACAATATGAACTCATAACGACACTCGAAAGGTCATTTAAGTGTACACTTTTCCAATTCCTTGTATGCTCTCAACAGATGTGTGAGTGCGCTTTCCCATTGAGGCTTTAAAATGCACAGTATCACAATTTGTGTGGAATTTAACTTTTGCGGTGGAACTCAAACATTACTAGTCAATATTTTTGCGTCAATCAAAGGTTGTGGGAGAAATTTATTCAATATTCAAGAAAACAGAAAGATTACAATTTTTAAATTTTGGTTGGTCCTAGGACGCGCATCAACAGCTGGTTTTTCGGTTCTCTGAGTTAGAATTAGGTTAGTGATTAGGTGAACACTTTAGCTGGCTATTTATTTATCTTTTAACTGGCCATTTCTGCTCAATTAAATATGAACCAAATTAGAATAACCCGATCTCAAAAACAACAATCGCACGTTTGAACCAAGTTTTACCAACAAACAGCGGTCATTTGCTTCCCAAATCTAGTGTTAGTGTAACGGCATTAATCTAGGGTGAGATTAACTCCTAGATTTAAATCGAAATTTTACCTTTGATACTTTACACCTTTAATCTCGGTGGCGTTAATCTACACGGTGGCCGTCGGTAGTGCAACGGTTAGTGTGCGCGCCTCTTGTACATGAGATCCTGGATTCGATCCCTGCTCAGACCACCTTAAATTTCTTTCGGCGGCGGTCATCTCGCATAGTGACGACGACACCAACGAGTATTTAGCCATGAAAAAGCTTCTCAAAATACCGTTTGGAATCGGTGAAAAACTGTAGGTCCCAATCAGTGAGTATAAAACTTGAAAGCGCACAGCTCACTGCCTGTGAGAAGCTCTCCCCAATTCCTGGAATGTAATGGGAAACCATTTTTTTACATTTGTAAACGCTTGGTCGAAAATATACAAATTTGCTTCCGATGTCGACCGCAACTTCTGGAGATAGGGGCCTTCAAATTTCGAATATGGATGATTGGGGATTTTAAACATTTTCGATTTTCTAACCTCACTTTCGTGTTAAGGACTATTTTTTGTTATTTATAAATTATTTATTAAATTTTTGATCGGTCTTGTGCTAAAAGATTTTAAACCTATGTCCGTTTATATAGATTTGGCTTAGAATAACTTTTCATCTAACAGTGAAAGCTTACAATTTGTATTAAATTTTGCGGGGAAAACAACTAAATTGACGAAGGAAATAATGAGTAATAATACCTTCATTAGGTATTGGAAATGTATTAGAAATATAATATCCCAAATCCCTGCAGTAGTGGGTATCGGTTTTCTTTCAAGGTATAATTCGATCTATTAACCCTTCAGAGACCGGAGGCAGTAAAGTTCAGAATGACGAAATGCATTTTTCAACATAAGAAAAGTGAAATGTTTTCCGATGACTTGCTTGGTTATCAAGTTATCGCATTTAACTCTGATCTTTAATAATTACGGTCTTTTAAGGGTTAAGTGAAATGTTTTCCGATAACTTGCTTCGTTATAAAGTTATCGCATTTAACTCTGATCTTTAATATTTACGGTCTTTTAAGGGTTAATGGGTCGTACTGTACAATGTAAGAAAGTGTGAACTCTAATCTGCTATCTCAGTTTAGCAACGATGATCCATAACTACGGAATCTTCTTTAATTTTTCGAAACAAAATGATCTTAAGTGTTGCCGACAGTCGGTGAATGAGTCACTTTGACTTTTTAGTCCATTGTGATACCACAAGTTAGACCCCTTTCACACTCGGCAAGTTACTTGCGCAAGTCAGTTTTTCAACTTTCCGAGTACAAGCAAGTATGTACCTCAAAGTTATTCCCCTAACCCGACCTTACCTCTGTCATCAACAAACCAAGACTTGGGCAAGAGACTTGCGCAAGTAACATGCCGAGTGTGAAAGGGGTCTTAACGAGATTAAGCCACCGTAAAGTTTCCATTGACGAAGCCAAGACCTCTCCTTGAGGTGTGCCTCTGTTAACATACCTGGTAGAGGTTGAGGTGACCAATCAGCATTGCCGATACAAGCCACATAAAATTAATCAAAGTGTCGATAGCGCCAATTTTGTCGCACTAGGCGTGAAATTGTCGAACGCACCCTTAATGTCATGAAAGGTTAGGAGTGTATGCTTGCCATCCAACGATATATCTACATACATATGTATCCAACTAGTTCGTGCTGAGTTGTCTCTGTAGATCTGCCTTTGCAGTACGTGGGCTCTGTATCAGATACCAATCCGACAACAATACCCGCCCGCAAGTACCCTCTTACACCCGTTCCAAGTACCCGTCTTTCACCCGTTCCTAAAGGTGTGTACCTGAAGTCTAACGTAGACGACTTCCATCAATCGTTCCTTTAATTGAGAGGCAGGAGTATGGCCAACCTCCTATGCCAGGTTCAAAACTAGATCTATTTTACACCCCAACACTAATTAACTTAGGATTTACGAACTAACTGGCAGACACGTAAATAATTTAAATTTCTCTCTACCCCAACAATGGAAATTCATAAAAGTCAATGAGACACAAACCAGACATCACCATTTCCTTTGACCACCCATAAAGGTCATAACATTTGGATTTATCCCCCAAACCAACACGAATAAAAATGCAAACACAAGGTTAAGGAGGCCGATGATTTAGAAAAATGCAAAGAGGCATTGTAGTGGAGGATTTGCACACAGTACAAGAGAAATGCACCAAGAGAACAGAGCGTATGCCACACAGAGAGAGAGAGAGCACTCGAAAACAAGTGTTCAGTAACGATGGCAAATTGTGCCGGTACACGAAATGAAACCAGTCATAACAACAGAAACGCGAACAAATTGCACTTTGAAGAGGAAGCAAATACTCGTGCAGAAAACGAGTTTGGCTGCCGCGTGAGTGTGTGTGAGCGTAGTATGTTGGGGTCGTTTGATAAGTACGAAAAAGTAGTCCCCCATTCGGCGGAAGATAAAGAAGAAGGTGATGATGATGACGATGACGAGGATTTTTTTGTGCTGTTGTTGCGAAGAGTCAACGAACGACCGAATGCGGTGAATGCACCAAGAAAAGTGTAAACAAACGTATCATTGTATGCACGAATGTGGAAACACATTTCAGCGATGGAATTCCCGATATTTAAGTGTAACACAATTTAAAAAGTACCAAGGGAACTTTTTGCAACATCTTCAGGATAGAAATCGATACATTAGCCGCGTTTTTGTTACATGCACGCGATTATCGCTTGCTAAGTTCAAAATATGGTAACAAAAATATAAACAAAATATAAACAATATGGTAAGAAAAATATAAACAAAAATTTCCAGAAATTTTTGTGTCACTAATAGCGCGTTTACATGCACTCTTTTATCATGATAATGTCGTGATTATCATTCTAGGGTAAAAAGGTGTTTACATGCATTTGTACTCGATTTAGTTTTGACAGTTTTTGTATCTCATGATGGCATTATAGAATTACACCAGGTGATGGCAGGAGGATTTGTATGTATTAATATCACAATTCTGGCAGCCAGTAATTTTTTCTTTTTCTATATTTGTAAATATAAGTTTTTATTTAATTAACGAAATTTTTATGTGGAATTTATTTTGAATTTTCTCGAAGTTTTGCAAGAATTTAGACAATAAAGAAAGAAAGTAAAATCAGCTGATTTTATAACACTACCTCTTATATCAATTATTTTGAATGTGTTGTCATTAATGTGCATGTTGAGCGAAGTAGGTTTCCTTTAAATTCCCATTTCCGTTCGTGTTCACACAGTCTCATTGTTGGTATTGCGTATACAACTCTCCGGTTGAAATGATTTGTAACATGATAATAACATTATCGGGATAAATGTACTCGGATCTTGTGTAGAAAAAATATATGAGAAATCATATGATAATATTGTGATTTGTCGACTATCGAGTCGATGTGTAAGATCGAGTGTCTTCGCTAAGGGCTGCATACAAAACAAGCGATATTCTAAGCAAGCGGTGTAACACGCCTATTAATTTGCACAGCATCATTTTTTGATAGAAATTTATAGATTTCTTAACTGTTATTTCCTTAGTTTTCATTCTATAGAAAAATATGAGCACAAATTAGAAGGGTGGGTAGTGCCATCAGGTTAATGTAAAATTTCGACCGCACCTATATTGATTTTAGTGATATTTGGTACTGGTGGACTATTCAAATTTTTTGGTGGATTCCTTTCGTTAATTTCTCGACGTCGTTTGGGGACAATTGGAGGACAAAGTTGAAATGATGTGTCCTTTTAAACGAAAGTATCCAATGATTAAGGTGCTGTGGTTTTCGAAGGTGCCAAAGTATTTTTATAAATTTATTATCTGCTAAAAAAATTTATATTCTCTTTGGGTAAAATAAAAAGGAAATGAAGTTTGAAACTTCGAACTCAAGAGTTACAAAAAATATATATCAGATTGATTTTCTAATTAGCTTAATCAAATTTCAAAACGGGTAATATCCATGGTAACAGAATATATAATACGATTTACAACTCAATCTTTAAAATGTTAGAGCTTTGTTCAGGTATACCAATATTTCATTTCCATAAACTGCTGAAACAAGTTTGCTGAATTAAAATCTCGAAAACTTCGAATTCGCGGAGCAAACCACTTCAGCAGCTGATCCAGTATCCAACAAAAATAAATAGGTGAATATAAATACCAAATCCAACAATTTCCATTTATTTTGGTGTAACGTGATCTAACGCACTTTTGAGCAGGTAGAGCGTTATTTTAAAAAGCCGAAGAAGAGAAACTCTTTATAGACCGGCGACGTATAAATGAATTTCAATCAAAAATCAATGCCGAAGCCGCGAAACCGGTATTGCGCCATCCCCAGTTGATAAAATCCCAAACAGAACTCTATGGCGAATCCATGAAGCGGGCGTTATACATGAATTCCGGGTAAGTCGGTCGCATTGAAAGCACAATGAGCGAAAAGCTATTCACAAGTCGAAGTTGGATAAACCCCAGAAAATAAATCATTAAATTCCGCCACGATGTGTATCACGAGTGCGTTGCGCACCACTCCCACTGATGCACTGAATGCAACTCTCCCAACGAGGCATGATCGGAGTTGGTCATGGAACAGTATTGGAAGGTGATCCGTACGAGCCTGCATACGTCGGGTATAAGAAAGCGGAACCAATATTTGTTCGGAAATATCACACTCTCATATCGGAAATGTATTTCTGGAAAGAAGGAGTTCCTGGTATATGTGTCGTTCGATAGTCGAACGGAAATTAAGTCCATGTGATCGTCTGCCCAGAACTGCGATATTCACCTCATATGTGAACATTCCAGTGAACTGTAGAGCGGATGAGTTGGCAAAACTATGTTCCACTGGAATCGGAACTTCTTGGGATGCCTTGGCGACTTGTAAGAATATCCTGCAAGCACGCTCCTATGTGGTGATTCAGAAGAGGTGGACGAGAGGCACAGATTGTGAAAGTACAAGCTAAATCTGGCCGATAGTAGATAGGAGGAGAACCATGAACATGTTGTCTCTAGCAAGGCCCTAGATGCCAATACTTTCAGTTTCAGTTTAAACTGGGCACTGTCTGGTAGACAAGCGGTGAGAGTATAGGTCTGGGTAAATGGCTTCAGGGTATCGCCGACTACGTGACGATTGTGCTATGTGTCAGGCTATTAGTGAAGTAACCAACTGGCTGAGAGATAATAAACTAGCGGGTATTGGGCTCAATGTCTTCTCGAACATTCAGGCGGTAATCAAGTCCCTAGAATCATTATTCGTGAACGCAATAAATGCCCAGGACTGTAGCAGATGTCTTAAAGAGATAACCCAGCATTGCGATAGGGGTATTGCGGAGAACCGTAGAAGAATTACCTTACGGGTTTTACAGAAATTGCAACATATTATCATGCGTCAACGACATGTGAACGTATCCTGCACCAACGCTGATGATGCAGAAGAGGTGGTCTAGAAACACATTGTGAACGCAGAAGATAAATCTGGCCGATAGTAGATTCCTGAACCTTCTGTCTCTAGCCAGGTCCTAGGTTAACACTGTTTGATGGGTAGGCATGCGGCGAGACTAAAGGTCAGGGCAAATTACTTCAGTAAACGTCGTAAGGGCGATTATTGCTGCAAATATATTTATCTTCTAACCAATAAGATGGAAGATACCATGGTAATATTGTCTTGTTTGCTGGCATGAATTCGATTTTGAAATTTCAATAAGAGTTTCAAATATGAATATCCTTTGAAACTTGGATATGATTTCAAAATTTGTGTATGATTTTCAAATTTAAATGTGACTTTGATCAGATGATTTGTGTCTTAGTTCTTTTGCATGTTTAAGTTTTCTTATTTCGTTTTGTTTCTCTTGTTGACATTTGTCAAGGAATTTAAAATAAGATGAAATTTAAAGCTTAAACGTTGTATCAAGTTAGAAGAGCTGATTCAATTTTCCACATTTTCTGTACTAGAACGGAGGCTGCTACCTGATAATAGTTGTTGTATCATGTATTTGATTTGTAGGCCCCAATATAACATTTATATTTGAATTTAAAATTTTGAACTTGAATGTAGTTATAGAATTTGTGAATTTAAACCCAAATAAGATCATGAACTAAACGCTAAATGAATTCAATGTAAGTGTACTATAAAAATTAATAAGCGGAAACCTGTACTAAAATTTGTACGACATTGCCACGACTTCCAGCCCTGACGACTCTCTCTACATTTCACTCACCAGACATTACAATTGTTTCGTTCCTTTTACCACGGACAGCAAAAGTTCATATTCAAATATAATAGAGGTATAATCTCGCACGTGGTTGGGTCTTCCCTGTTCACGTACATAAATAGTTTGGCCAATTTTAGCATTACTCGAATGTCTGATTGTCTAAATTTGACCAATAAATATAGGTAATTTGTTGTAAGTTGATGTGACAAAGTCGCCGTCTAAGAGCGGCATGTAAAATCTTTACTATTAATCAATTTTGCTCCGAGCTAGTGAATGTGGTATAGAGGAAGGTTCGTTTGGTTTTCCTCTCACGATGTGGGGTATTACGTATGCGGGATCAGCGAAAGGGGGCATTGATAAGAGAACAACTGCCTTGCCAATGTGAGTGAACTTTTTGCTTGCCAGTGATTTGAAGAGTTGTAAGTCACTTGGAAGTGAAATGTGAAATAGAATTCTAAACATGTCTACATACATCGTGTATAAATAGACGATGTCGCTATTGTCGGCAGCCATGTTGCTGCCGTCATCGTTGTTGTCGTTGGTACTTCGTACGTTATGTTTCTCGGTATATAGGATAACGACCATCAACGACCCCAAAAATACTTTGTCACGTTGCCAACAATCTATAGTACGAGAAGTTGGAGTAGGAGTACGATGACTAAATCGGTGTGGCTGTGTGTGTGTGTGTGTGTTTGTGTTCGTGCCTGTGTGTATACACATATTGGGGATAAAAGAGCCAACGACCCCTACAAAAGAAGTAGTACGTCACAAACAACAACAACAAAAATGTTTATTTGATGAATGCACAATTTGATCCCCATTGTTGCAACTTTATTAAGCTACTATATTCGTTTGAATTTGTGAAACGGTACATACATAACTATTTTGGTCCCACGATTCGTTTACCATTACATTCCATGAAGGAATTGGGGAGAGCACCTCACAACCAGTGAGCTGTGCGCCTTCTAGTTTTATACTCACCGATTGGGACCTACGTATATTATTACACCGGTTCCAAACTGTATTTTTTGAGTAGCTTTTTCTCATGGCTAAATACTCGATAGTGTCGCCGTCACTATGCGAAATGACCGCCGCCGAAAGAAATTTAAGGTGATCAGAGTAGGGATCGAACTCAAGATCTCATGTACAAGAGGCGCGCACACTAACCATTGCTCTACCGACGATTTGCCTATGCCTATCTGAGGTAATTCTCCCAGGATCCCATAGCAGACATCCTCCTGCAGGCTTGTACAGGGCACGTTCAGAGAAGATCTTCAGTAGATTATTCCTCTTCCTCATCGTTACTGCTTCGACAGAAGTCATTTGCCTTGACTTTTAGTTTAAGTGAACTTTTAGATTAAGAGAATAACCACTGCTGGTTGTCCACTACCTGAAAGAGTTATTCAGGTAACCGTATCGTCAGATGCCAGCCTTGGATGTTTCTTCTAATTTTGGCAGAAGTGTATCCAGGAGTTTCTCTTGACCTATCGATTTATCCCTGTCCGCTACATCAACTACGTCATCTATGCACCCTATCTCCACAGATGGTTCTGATCCCAAATAACTCTTTTCACAGACGGACCAGTCAGTTCTCCTCACATTGCTACGAACTACTTCAGCCTGAGTCATATTCCAGTCCAACTGGAATCCCATGCATTATACGAATTGTCATCAAGGACATTCCCTTTCCTGATCATATCATACACACCTTGCATTGCAAAGGTGGCATCTAGTACCTCTTGCCTGGAGCTGGTGACGAAAATCGGCTCATTGCCTCTATTACGATACAGACAGAACGGCTAGTAAATAGTAGTGTTCTCAATGAGTGTTCTCCCCTGTAATAGGTGTCAGTGCAACCCCATAACCCCAAACCCTTTCGCTTACACAAATGGAGGTAGCTGACTTAAGATGTCGTGTACGAATTACACTGACAGATTCGTGAGAAGATATACGTTCTTTTGTGTGCCCACATTTATATAGTACTGCATATTTCAATTTATTTTATATATTTATTTACAATATATTAAACTTACAAGATTAATATTAAGATTTATAGCACTGACGACTAAGGCCTTCAGCTATATTTCAATTTAGATGATGCGGCGAAGACTGAATTTACGCATCTATCCCAGATCATTTGGCGTGTTGTGGTTGCTGAAATTATCACTTATTTGGCATGGAGAGCTAAGGGTTATTGACCGGCACTAAAAATTATCGCTTACATTCCACTGCACGCACACAGTTGCCAGTATGAAAAATTTAGCAAAACGACGTACGATATCGTTATTGAAGTTATTGTGTAAAAGAATTCATGAGAAATTAGGTTGCAGCAAAAGATGCGCAGTTTTCATAAAAAACTGAATTATAGCCAAATCTTGTGTTGGAGATGAAAATTTACAAATTTAGTTGATGCGGCGAAAATAATTCGAAATTCAGTTGCCGCCACAGAATCGATTTTGAAACGAGATTGTTGCAAACATTTGTTTGTGGCAACTGAATTGTTTATAATTTAGGTTGTTCTAACCGAATTAATTACAAATTCGGTTGCCGTAATAGAATTCATACGCAATTCGGTTCAGCGACCATATTTTTTATAGATAAGCGCAATAATGTCAACTGAATTAATACCAAATGTTGATCTGGAACCGAAAATAGATTTAGTTGACGCAACGAAAACTTACCGTTGCCGCAACAAAATCGCGATTTTTTCACACGAATTTCTGTTTTTGCGACTAAATTCAGTAGTGGTAACCTAAAGTTGGTAGTGGCAACCGCAATTCGGTTGTGGCAACCGCAATTCGGTGGCGACAGCTGAACCTACGATTGCTAAATATAGTTCTGCCAGTGCACGAATCAATCTGTCATCGAAATCGAGCTCTGACTGTATTTGACACAGTCGTCGTTTCTTTTATGAAAACTTCTCCACAATACATACCCACAAACACACATATGTACGAGCATATACATTTGAAAATGTAGGGTTTTCTGGTCGTCCAAACTATGTATGTATGCGGGTATGTGTGTGTGAAGGACTTGACGTTGCCGGTTTGTTGAACTTTAGACCTCAGGGTCGTTGACGGTTATTGAACTTTATAAAATATCTAGTATTGGAATGCATGTGTTTTGTTTTTGTTATAATTGTGGTAGTTGGTTCACTTTAAATCTAAGTGTCTTAAACAGAAAATAGTCCAGGCAATCCCAGTAAGTCGATGAGGAATAAACAATTAAAATTTTTTGTATGAAGTAGAACAAAGTTTGCAAATTCTGATCAAAACATAGATTTAATGCAAAATCGATAATATAATTTTGATAAGTCCAAATTATTGACGGAATCGAAAAACATTCATTTAACTTTGTTTTCGCGGTGGCCGGTGGTCTTGTCGAGTCTTGTACATAAGGTCAAGGATCCATGTCTCACTTCATTTACTCCGGCATCGGCCACCTTGCTAAGCAAGCATTTCAATGCAAAATCCGTTGGGATCGGAGTACAAAGTTAGGTCCCGATCAAGAAGCCTAAAATCAGAAAGCGCAGAGTTCAATGATGCTGAGTAGCTCCTCTCAAGTTCTTGGGAAAATAAGGTTTATTATCATTGAAAACAATAATGTGAAAAATATGAGCAACCATACGTAATATTGATCTTAGTACCAGCTTTCATTGGTAACATCTAAACCCTTGCTACACTAGGCGTGTTTTCGTTAGAAGCTGGCGATATCGCTTGTTTGCTGATTTAAAAAAAAACGCCAAACTAGCGATAGTTTGGAGCTATGTACATCTAATCGCCTTCATCTAAACCATGCTATGTAGGCATTCTTGCAAATACTTTATTATCTTCTTTTTATTTCGTAATCCTTAATAAGGACAGATAAGGTCGTTTTGTTGAATTTTCCGTACAAAATGAGTCATAATCTACGCAAGTAGTGTAATCAAAACATTTCTACTCTTATACTGAATTCACACTGCAACAGGATTCTACCATTTCGAGTAAATAACAGATGAATATTGTCTTGAAAAACAGTTGTTTGGTTAAACGAAATATCCAAACACGAGATTTCGATTGCAGTGTGTTCAGAGCTTTAGAAAAGTTGGTATATATTTACATATGTCGACATTTTCAATGTTGATGACAGATCTGTAATTTGTTTTCGAATGCTTAATTTTTGTTCAGATTTTATATTTTCTAATTGCCAGGCTTTAAGTGGATAGTTAACTATCGGATTACTTAATCGTAATTGACGGTTAATCAGTGGTTAACTTTGCATTCTGTTTTTCAGTGACAAGTTAATGTAAAACATCATATTGTTGCCGATTATGGCAACCCTTGCATTCTTATTGGAAAAAAACATCTGTTTTGGGGTAAATACTTAGACAACAAAGAAAAACAACAAAGAGAAACAACCAAATTGAATTTTGTAAAATATGAAATAAATTAATAAGTCGAAGTCATTGTAACAAAAATTTATTTTTTCATCAATTTAACTATCTAGGCTTAAAGTATATGTACAACTACTCAAAACAGAAACATGTATTTTATGCAATCTAATATTTCTCATTTTGACAATGAGTTATGTGATTGTCAAAATCATATAGTTGTGACTACAAGTTAACCAACGAACATTGGACATTTAAATCATTGTTAAATTAACTGCCCTTTGTTTTTAATATTCGTTTGTGAAAACAGTGCAACCTTTCTTCAAGGTTTTGTGTTCGTTTCTGAGAATGTTGCACTCAAAAAGTGCAACAATGTTGAATTTTCTGCCATCTTAGCGAGTCACTGGGGAGAATGTTACCCGATATAATGTCTATTTTTTGGTATGTTTTCTTTGTCCTTGCTAAGCTAATTAATTTAAGTTTCTCCTGTTAAAATCGCTTAATTTCTCAAACAAAGTGGTCGAATTTACAGTTAAGCGGGAATAACAATAAATACCAATTATGTTGGTACTTTGTCGACCAGTTTGTATGAAAAGTCGCTTAAAATGGCTTAACTTCGCTTAGGTGTCCATATATGTATACTGGTCGAATATTTTAGATAAGCGAGGTAAATAAAACACGCTAAAAAAGCTAACGAAAGAATATAGTTGTGAGAAAATGCAACATTTCTACGTTCTTTTCTTACCCAAAAAAAAGCACAACTTCGAAGGGGCGATGGCAAAATTTTTTAAATGTCGCCTCATACAGGGACAACATAATTCTTTAGAAACGAAAACTTCATAAGAATCAAAAAGACTGTTGGAGCGAGCGATTTTTATTGCTGTTTGGTCTTTCAGTATAGGAATTCTGACAGTTCCCTTGAGAACGGTGACATACATATGTATGTCATACTCAAACATGTTCAGTTAGCATCGTTTTCATGGAAAGACTTACACGCTTACAAAATTATTGAACTTTATTATCAAAAATCGTGCTTTGTGAGAACTATTTTTCACGCGCTACGATCATTTCTGGTAATTCGTCCAGTCAACGGCGTTCGCTACTGTTCGATGATTTCGAGAATTTTTGTCCGAAAATGCTGAATCTGGTGGACATGTTGTTTCATCAACACATATAGCACTACATGCTAACACATCACGTGACACAATGGATGTACTGAGATAATAGTTTGGTAACCAATTACTCTCACGTTTATGTTGGTCACCCAGACCGTGCAAGATTACGTGAAGTCAGTCAGATACAAATTTTTTACTCTTTTGTAATTTTGTCGAATATTAAGAATCAAACGCTTAACAAATCACTCTCAATTTTGTTTGTCACTTTGCAGACAGGTATTTTTGCGTCCTCCCTTCTATAAATCTAAAACAAAATTACCATGAAATTTCTGCCAAGTTTTAGGGAGCTAATGTTTTTTCAATAAGGTAAGATATTTCCCGAAGCGATTTAACCGTTTGTTTTAATCAGTACATTTCTAAGTTTTTTCCATCTGTATGCAGTTATGCCCTTAAAGTGTAATTCGTCTGCTGCCAATAAACAAACAAACAACATATCAAGCCTTTGCTGCTGGTTCAAATGTCTGCCACACTATTTGTTTAGCAACATGCTTGTGTGTTTAGCGACATGCGTGATACATTTAGAGCGAAGGTACACGAATGCAGAGCTGTTCGGTTCGCACTGCATTTTCGCATTTACAATTGTTGTTGGGTGTTGTTGTGTTTTTAACTGCACTATTTGAAAATGCATTGTCATAGGTTAGTTATGCACAAGAACAACAACAGCAACTGTGGTAAACCGTTGATATTTACTTCATTTCTGTACATGCACACATATGTACATTCATACAGTTGCGGTCAAAACAATAATAGGGCTGCTATTGAATTCGATGTCGTATTTTTGTTATAAAGGATTTTGATTTAGTATTAATGGAGAATCACAATCTGTAAGACGACGGGCGTCTTGGAAGCATTGTATTGCTTTTTGGTGCAACTTTTTATTTAGTTCTTCCAAATGAAGTGTTTTTGAATCGTGAAAATAAGAGTAGTGCTTGCTGAGATCTCGTAAATTTCCCTGTAACATTATGCAAGAACCATGTATATGTTTGGAACATCTATATACTTACGCGCAAGCATTGTTTTCATGAAATGAAGATCTGCTGCTTTTTTGTTACTTTTCTGTCTATCACGTTTTTGTTTTCAGCAGTTTTTTATTTAGGTCACAAAACGGTATATTATAACAAATTAATCATTGTGTCTCCAAAATATGATATTGAATAGCAAACACAATGTGTTTTGGACACAACTATATTACATTTGAGACAAGCTACCAACACGTAATATTTTCATTCAAACACAACAAAAAGATAGGGGTTTCAACGTGAAAGTTTTACAAAAGATAAATACGTGAACAAGAGAAATAAATAATTCATGGGCTAAAAACGTACTTAAAGTGTAAAATATTATTGGTTGCTCAGCGATGATGATATACAATGCCACTTAGTGTAGATCACATCCTGGACCACACCGTCGAACACCGTCGGGTAGTTCAATAGTTCAGGTAGATAAAATATGAATTGGAAAATTGTATTATTTGTTTCATCATTTTCTACAATCCTAAAAAGGCAACCTATTCTTCGAGGGGCATAAAGCAAATTTTGTCCAGAATATGATACTACATATAATGATATCTAATATTTAAGAATTGCACGCCATAGCGTGTCTGGAAAACATTGTTTTTCTAAAATCGATCCAGAGCAATCTATAGGTCCAGAATACCGCTTTTAAAATCGGCTAAGAAATGAAGGCTATAGCCAATTTTTAATAAAAGTTTGGCAATAATTTTCAACAAATTTGTTCACACAGAAATGTGGGATCGTAGCATTATTTTGAGATGAATAATTTTAATTTAAGTAAAATAATTAAAATCTATATTTGCAAAAAAAACTTTCATATTAATTTCAAATATATTTGCGACAAGACCGTCGTCAAATTTTGAAGTTGTATAAGATTGAATGGAAATGTATAATTTGTATAACTAAAATATACGAATTAATTTGTCTGGGAAAACTCGACCAGGGGAATATTTTGTAGAATTCAGTTCAAAAGCTGTAAATTTTCAGTTATGACGGTCTTGTCACACTACTATAATTTTGAGCGTAGATGTAGATTTTCAATTCATCGAGTTTTATGTAGATACAACTGCATAATTCTGCACCGTGTGTGCTCTCGCGATAGAACAAAGTTAAAATAATTTTTAAAGAAATGTTGATAAACAATAGGAAATGTTAACAAACAATGTTTAGAAACAAATTATAACAAATAGATTCATGGATGGGAGAATCCTTTGCCTGCAACGGAATTTTATAAATAAACTAGTAATTGCGCGTGTGGCCATACGACTTATGCTACTTGTTTCATGGCTACTAACATGTATGGCCCGCTGTATTAGGTATAGGGAGACAGGCGAGAGTTCCATGATTACCGCGATTCACGGAAATCGCAGGTGAATGTGAGTAATATTAAAATTTGCTCACATAATCGTGCACTAATGTGTAATAAATTTGTAATCGTATAGTTGATCAAATCTAAAAAGAAATTCTTGAGAATAAAGTATATCCAATTTAACATACTTAAGGCCATGTTAGACTATCAGTGCAAATATAGCAATTTGCGGAGAGAGAAATGGAATGCAACTCCCTCCATTTGAAGAAATAGTACGATCATTCTGCTTTCGATTTACACTAACAATTTTGGAGGAGTTACAAACAAAATACATCAGTTAGAAAATAAAAATAGTATAAATAAAAAATGAAAATTGTGAGCAAATATTAAACATTTGAAAAACCACAACGAAGTAAAGTTTTTTTTACCATTTTCTTTGAGTTGTTTGTTTCATTCCAAATGCAACCCTGATCCCATAATTGTTTGAGGAAAATCAAAATATAAAAGAAATTTTTCAAATCTGTGAAAACAATTTCTGCAAATCGTATTCCTCAAGTTTACACTATTCCGTTTTCAATTCGCTCTCCGCAAATGAAAATGTTGGCATACCCAACGATTTCTCTAATAGTCTAACATAGTCACTATCAACTTAAATTGTTTTTAAGAAAACGTTAGTTTTGCATTTTTACGCGTTTCCCGTGAATCACGCGCAATTCACGCGTGAATGTGGATAGATAAACTTTAACTGACGTGAACATTCGTAGCGAAGACACTTTGTACATGAGTGTGAGCGGCATTCTGACTTTACTCACGTGCCCACGTGACCGCCGCCGAAAGATATCTAATTTGGTCCGAGCATTTTCTATGCGGTTGCCCTAATTTAGGCTGCACATAGTTAAAAACATTCGTCATTTTTGTGTCACGTTTTTGTTTTCAGCAGTTTTCAATAAATAAAGCCACATTTGGGCACAAACACATTACCTATTAATCATTATGTCTCAAACATGTAATGTTGAACACCAAACACAATGTGTTTGGATACAATTACACTATATTTGCGACAAGTGGCAAACACGTCATAGTTGCATCCAAACAACAAACATAGACAGATTTTTCAGCGTGTAAAGTATATATATATTTACAATGAATTTCTCACCAACATTTACATTTCTTACCAACATTTGAATTTCTCTACACTCACTTCGATATGGACTTTAGCTGCGATCAAGATCGGTCAAATCCTATTCGCACATTAAAATCGTTTATTATACAGCCTTATCAATTCGGATTTACATTGAAACCATGGTTCGAATTGGCGAGCCGAGTGCCAAAATGCAACATGCTTGCAAATGTCAATTTGTCGGCTCTCCTGATTCAACTTTCTGAACCCTGATTGAAAGTACATTCCCTTTAAAGTAGCTTTCTCTCCTTCTGCTAGTAATCAATTAACGTTCATTAACCTCGCCACAATTTAAATGTACCTAACAAAACTGTTTGACCACCCACCTAGAAGAAAATTGCTACGTGATATCAAGGAAATACGACTACACTCAAAAAAAACAATGTTTGATACATATCAGCAGGTACTTTTTCTGCATTTACAGCACATGTACAGTCATAACACTAATTTGTTTGCAGTGTTAATAAAATACCGGGCGAAATGTTGGCTGAAACAACAAGCATATGTTCGCAGAAGTAGCAAAAATGTTTGCCGAAATAGCGAACATGTTTATTTAACATTTTCAGTCCTTTCTGCTGTATTTACTGGCATATTTTTTTGAGTGTACAACTGTTGCATTGCACTCAGATCTAAGGACAGTACTTGCGTTCACAGGACATTCCTTTTAATTAAATTTGTTCGCACTGTTCGGATGCTGAGATACTTAATGACGGGCGGATGTTATTCTTTCACATCTTTACTATATCCTCTATCGATTGTTGGTTTTATTTTCATCAACATATAAATATCGAACAGACACCATATATATTTATATATATATTTAACTGAGTCTTAATAGTAGATAATCCGAAGAATCACCCTGTAGAACACAGAATCCTACTTGTCTGATCGAACTGGGTTTGAATACCTAATTACATTCGGTTCCTTGAAACTTTAAACAGACAGGATGTGTCACATAGCAAAGCAATTGCGAAGGTATATAGGATATTATTCACAAATTCACACAAAAAATGCTTGAAAAATAATAATAACAATGCGAAATTGAAATCCAGACAAAGAAAATATTTTGAAAAACGTCCTGAATTTAGGTCGACAGGATGCAATTACACTTAAAAGAATTTCCAAGAATGAGAAGAATTGGATCATACGAATAATTCATCGAGTAGTGCCCTGAAGGAAATATGATGTAATAAAATCAGTAAAGGAACAAAAGAGTATTTATTTACAAGACAAAGCTGAAAGGATTTGTAAGGGTGGATTCGAATAAAATATCTGTGTGAATAATGATTGATTTATAGAGAATCTGCATTTCAACTTGCGCACTCAAACTCCTTTGTTCAGTGTACGATGTCCTTCTTACAATGTCCTTTGTTTTTAATGAAATCTGTTGAGTATAGATTAATTTATAATGCACTTTAGCATTATATTTTATTATGTCTCTCATTCTCTCTCCCTCTCCCTCTCCGTTCTTGTTTTCTTCTTTTGATTTTAACGAATATAAAAGGAAACTTAGCTAAATTGAATTTAATGCCCTCACAGTTCAACGAGCATTTCATCCGAGCAACCCAACAGCCATTGCCCCTCAGTGCATTTCATATCCCTTGCCTGATACCATTGAAGTTCAATGTCCTGGCAAACGAAGTAACAAAAACAAAACTGAGTCTTCTAAGTAAATATTCTACCTAGGACGGGTGTGAGTGTGTTGGTGTAAGGATTCCTTTCTCTTTGAACTTGTACCCTCTCGGCATTGCGAATGCATGTGAAGTGTTATAGTTATTGTAGTTTCCCTTCCACTCGAAGCAGATGCAGCTCCTTACAGGGGTTAAAAATGCATGAGCCACGGTAGTGTGAGTGAGTTGAACTGGAAACTTATACCCGTTTTTTCTTTGTCATCATTTTGCATACGTGTTGCTGGAATGGATTTCCTTGGTATACATTCAGAAATTTGAAGTTAAAACTTATTTTCTAGTGCCTTAGGTTAGGGTTGGATGGAATACTAAGGTTAATCACTCAGGAGAAGGAGTGTTTCGTACTCCCAATGTGTTGTGGAATTTATGAAGGATCATGGCAATTCAGTATAACAATTCACATCAACTGCATACTTGTATGTAGTTTAATATATGACAGAGTTTCTTGAATTCCCCTGGTCGTAAAAGAACAACAACTGGAAAAGCGTCAACCACAATGATTAGTTCCTCGTTTAGAGAAGAGTCTATGAATGTCGCCACATTTACATAAGCACTTTCAGACACACCTACAAACGCAAGATCCGGGCTGGAGCACCCAGATCTTCTCTGCAAATAAATTCCTGCCCGAGTTCAGAGGAGAGCTGGGGTGCTGATTGTTGGCACTACGGTGTTTGACTCAATTGCTTGCCTTGAATATCGTCAGAATGTGAGTTGTTTAACAGTATTCTATAGACCAATAATATTCGGCCGAAATACTCGAGCGGACTATAGAGAAAACGCAATCTCATATATAGAATTCGCTCCACACTGAGGTCTTTTACAATTTTCACAAGTTTAAAGCGAACCATAGACTTGTCATTCATGAGCATGAGCTTGGTCGATAACTTTTTATATGGCTGATGAATTTGAAAAAATATGTAAACATGATAGTGATGCGAACAACTTCGATTACATTCTTGTTTGGTTCTTGTCAATAAACATCAACGATTGCTGATGTTCATGCTCATGAATAACAAGTCTGTGGTTGGCTGGGCTAATGTCACCAAAGACAATCCCCTCTTTCCTCCTTCCTTCTACATATCTCCCCGGAAACCCAATGCATCGAATTCATACGCGGCATCCCCTGAGTTTTGGATGGAGAAAAACATGTCATTGGAGTTGACATGACAAAAAAAAAGTCGATTAATGTGGGTGGGTAGATTCGGGATCTAACTAGCAAAGACACGAACCACTTCGCATAACATACCTCTGTTATCGAGTTAGCACAGCTATGTTAACATATTTAAAGGGAGATATATGTATATTAGGTCAATACCTAATTAAGAACGAACTGCGCAATTCCATTCACAATAAATAGGTCTGTCTGCGTACACATATTTTGCATCATTTTGTGCAAAATGTTGCAAAATCTTGCAAAATGTTGTCTGCGTACTCCAAATCTCTTGCAGCGAGAGAGCGAAAAAGAGAATTTTTTGACAGTTGGAAGTTAGAGAACTTGCAAAATGTTGCTGGAGAAATTTCTTCTTGCAAGATTTTGCAACTAGTTTGAACAGCTGTTTTTGTTTACTGTTTGAATGAAATAATTTTTGTGAAATGAAAATAAAAATTTAAATTTAACAATGGCAGAGGTAAGTAGTTAGAATTGTGTTGATTTTTAACGTTTATAATAAATTATAATAAACAAAACCTTTTTTCTTCATGCTACAAACGTGCAAATATACAGTGCGACCGTGCGACACATATGCTAAAATTCTTTTGCTTTGTTATTTCAATTGTTTACACACCGATCAGCTGTTATCTTGCAAGATTTCACTGGATGCTGTCTGCGTACTTTTTGATATATTTTCAACCGAGAGAGTAAAATTGTTCTTACTCTCCCAAAAAAAGTTACTGAGTATTTGCTAGTGGAAAAGTACGCAGACAGACCTAATGCCAAACCAGTTTGTTATTGCGCTCGCTATGCCGGAATACGCTCAAAAATAAAATATACTATTCACACAATAAAATAGCATGAAACATACATATATGTATGGATTGAAGGTTTTGTTTACGATGATTACACTTTTTTTATTTAGTTTTAACTTTTTTATTACTGTTTGTGTGTACTCTTCTTTTTTGATTTGACAGAACTTCGCGTCTTTGTCAAAGTTGAAATTTGTAAAGTTTTCGTCAGCGATATTTCGGGAGCTCTTATAAGAATACAAGCCTATTGCGAGTGGTTTGACGCTTTCCGTCCTTGTTTAAGTATTGCCGTAAATAAAAACGAATTCTTGTCGATCGGAAGAAAAATGTTAAAATTTAAAAGAAAATTAATACGTTACACGCTAAACTTAGCGTTTTTAACCACCCAAAAGTCGCATCTTTTTCCATTAGCACTTTATTTAAAAAAACACACTAAATAATGTTTTGCATTCAGTTTCTGTTATGAAATTCGATGGGAACTTCTCGCCTATCTTTTTGAAAAGTATATGCCGAGCTCTATCCAAAAATATGAGAAGCTTTGTTGCAGTTGCTTCCGGTTAAAAATGAAAGTGGTAATTGTGTCTACGAAATGCCAGTTTCTAAACCCTCCAAATTGTTGTACATATAAAGATAATAGAAATACTCGAGACGGCACTCAAAATACAGGGATACAGAAATTAACTTCGTAAGGAACCAAATTTCCTGATAATTTTTAAATTTCGGTGGAACAATTTTAATCCAACACCGGAAAAGGTGTTTCGCCAGCGTTTTGTAACAAAAACTTTTGAAGAATAAAAGGTCAACAGTTACAGTTTTTAGTTTTTTTGTGAATATATATTCCATCATACGATAATTTATGACATAGCCCACTTCTTATAAAAAACGCAAATCCTTAATCTGGACACTTTGAAAGGCACGTACATTTGGTTAAATTTTAGCCTCATTAATGCACCAGATGGCGTCATGGATGATACACCGAATATCGATTTTTAGAAATCTGTAGATGCAATTTCTGGGCAGCATAGACCAGTCGCCGAAAAGTTATTTCATATGGCAACCGGCAACTGACTGCTTGTAACTTCAGTTGCTTGATAGTGGCTATATTAAATAAATAAATGGTTTCCCATTACATCCCATGAAGGAATTGGGGGAGAGCTTCTCACAACCAGTGAGCTGTGCGTTTTCTAGTTGTATACTCACTGATTGGGACCTACTGTTTTACACCGGTTCCGAACGGTATTTTGAGAAGCTGTTCCATGGCTAAATACTCGATAGTGACGCCGCACTAAGCGAGGTGACTGTCGTCGAAAGCAATTTTAAAGTGGTCAGAGCAGGGATAGAACCTACGATCTCATGCACAAGAGCCGCGCGGTATCTGTGGACTCAGATAACCCCAATTTACCATATTATAAAACTCCAAATACTTGTGCGGGCACTCAAATTAAAGGGAATGATGAATCTGCTTCATTGCTAGTCATTTCAAAAACGTACAAGAATATTTTTCCAGACTAAATAAAAATTTACTGACTACAGCAAAAATATTTTTTTTTGGAAAAAATCGCCCGATTTTTGTTTCTAGTCTGGAACATTTTTAGTAAAAGTTTTCAACATGACTAGCAGGTTCATCATACCCTTTAATTGGAGTATGGAATATGGTAAATTGGGGTTATCTGGGTGTATTCGTTTTTTAAGACGATTGAGCAATGTAAGTCTGTCTGTCTGGCTGGAAGGCTGCTTGGTCAATACGATAACTGCCGTAAACGAAATTTTGTCAGTGAATATTATTTGTCCAAACTAAGTTTGGTATTGAAAATGGGCGTACCTCAAATTGACACATTTAGTACAAATCTACACATTTAGTACAAAATCATATTTCTTCTAAAAGTTTTTTTGTGGTAGATGTGATTAGCTTCAACTGACGCATTGGTTAATAATCTGTAAATGTCCACGTCCATTCTGATACCTCCCATATAAAAGCTTGGTGGTCGTCTGGGATTTCAATCCGATAAATCGCGTGAAACACTTCCGACCTTAATGAAAGGTATAAGGCTTCAAGTCATCAAACGCCAATCACCTATTAAGACAAGGGTGACTTTGCCACGCCGATTTTGGTACCTCCCATACAAAAGTTGTTGGCCCTATGGTTGTTCGTCACGAGAAGGCCCACAAAACCCGAACTAATCTTTAAGAAATTTTGTATAGGACAATATTTCGTCAATTCCCACCCTTGTAGAAAAAGAAAGGTTTAGCCACACCCATTCTGGTACAGCCCATACAAAAGTTTAGCGGCTGACCGTTTGATCGACACGATTACTCTTGTAAACCACAACCGATCGTGTGAAATTCGGTACTAGGCAATATTGTACTAAAAGATACTGTGTCATTAATAATTGACTACCGTGCACAACCACAACCGATCCTAATAAAATTTGGTACTGATCGATTTTTTGGCAAAAGCTACTGTGTAATACAAATTTAACAACTTCAACATACCCATTTTTGTACCTCCCATGTAAATAATATTGGTTGGTAGTCACAAAAATTCCCCAAAACCACTTCGGATTCTAACTAAGTTGGGCACTAAATAATATTTAGCGGAAGTCAATCTGCTATTGAAAATGGTCACAATAGAGGCGTTTTTTAACAGAACTCGGACGCACTGGATGGCTTAGGGCGAGGGTATCTTTAAGTCGGTTTACCCGGCTGAAATTTATGTACTTGTTTTACTATAAATTCGTATTTTAGGAAAAAATATAATAGTCGTGTTTTGGCTACAAGCAACCGATTATCACTTCCAAAGTTTAAATAAAACGGGGAGATAGCGATAATTAATAACACTCCAAAATATGGAAATGGGTTGAATATGGTAAAAGATGTCAAAAAAAAAGTTATTCGCTAAGTGCTACATATAAAATATGCAAGCGGTGTAATCAAAACACGCTTAATGTAAAGTGTGTTGTGCGTGGAGTAGATCGCATGTAATGTATTTGAATTGGCCGAAAGGTTTAAAATTTCAAGTCTGAATAAATAAATAAATGTTTAATCCGTTTCAGTTTATGAGTTTTGTTCTTAATACCTAAATCATTAACATATTTTTCATTAATTATTTTCCGGAGACAAAAGATATATACTTTAATATAATAAATATTAAAAAGTAACACCACAAAGATTCTTCTCATGCCTATAAAACAAACTCTATTAGAGTTGTCTTCCCTTATGCCCATTCCACTTTTAGAACTCAACGATTCGCACTCTCTTCACATTTACTCTTTTGCTTTTGATTGTGTTTTGTAGTTGTTCAGCTACAAGCCAATGACATCGTACAACACACATCAGCCCGACCAACTACAGAAGCAAAAATCATAACAAGAATGGCTAGGTCGGTCGTTCACCTGCTGGGCACACACAACGCACAACTTCACGAAGGCGAAGTAAGTAATGTTGGGGCAGACACTGAACAGACCCCACGCTACCAGACATCATCCCCACTCACTCACTCGAACACAACAGACACCAGAGTTGCCATACTCAAATAAGTTGCAACTGCAATATTTTTAAATTTTTGTAAAAAATATATGCAATTAGTTTTAACACTTATTATTTTTTAGCATTAAAGTAAATTTAAATTGTTCTTAAACTAATTAAATGTTTAAAAATATAACGTTGGTGGTTATCACAAACCAGCAAATACTTAGATGAAGAGTCAACTCGCTAGTTTTGTAGCAACAATTCATAGACGGGAACATCCGATGGTGATTATCGAAAAACTGACTGTGTACCCTTATGCGGACCATACATTTGTCGGTTGTGTCGTAGGAATTTATTGTGGTTTTACCGGCAATCCTAACGCGAAACACGAATGTCGTCTCTGTAGTTGATATATCTAACATGCTAGTAAAAAAATTTAGTAATGTTGTTCAATTTTATAAGCAGGGGACAAAGTTATCGTCAAAGAGCTGCTCATAACGGATAAGTCTGTAGTGCGCTGTATAGTGACTTTGAGTGTGCACTGTAATTTGGAAACTTTGAACGATGGTCACTCAACAAACGAAACTGCAACCAAGTAACCAGTTGTGTTTGGAGTAGAAACCTACGGACACTAGTTACCGAACACCCGAGGTGCCGATAGTACAACAGTGAACGAGGATATCTAAAGTTCAGTCATGGGTAAACTGAGCCGGGGAGGGCGAATTACTGCATCGGCAGACCTTAAGTACAATGTAGACGAAATATCGGCATACAACGAGGGATAATGCAACAACCTCCCGACAATAAATACACTTTGTCACTACAAAGAAAATATAATGTGCAATTAATAAAAATAAAACCCGAATCTGAATTCATTGAAACAAAGAGCAACGTGTATTTTCTTGTAACAAACCCTGGACGTCAGACTACGCATAAACAAGCTGCTACAAATATTAAAGTTAATATAACTATGTTCTTTCGGAGATCTGAAAATAGGCTCAAGTGCAGGGTATTCCCCTACCCCTTTATGAGGTCTAGTGGGAATATAGCACAGAGTAGAACCGAGAGCGAGGAGAAAGTTCAGGCACGAGTGTTGTCCTGTTGAATACCCTGACCACTGTGGTAATGTATCGTATTGTAGCAGACCACACACCCTTAAAATATAGATAAAAACAACCACACCCAACTCATATTCACACGATATTCGAGAGATGTACTAGATACTGTCACTATATAATCACCATTGTCATCATAACACTCTTCTGAACCCGGTTCAGAAGTTCTAATATTAAGGAGGTCAAGATATTAAGGAGGTCAGTTGGGGTGAACTATATCTTACGCCGCTTTAAAAATCCTAAGTACTTGGATGCTTCTTTAGACACTTCAAATATGTGTTTAGTCCAACTGACATCACACTGAACATCACCCTGATTCCTCAATTTCAAAACAACCAAGAGAAATGGTGGACTGTGAAAAGTCGGTGAGGCGGTACTCGTTGGATGAAATCCCATCTATAACAACTTGTATAGAGCGTTTTCTGAGAAAATCAAAATAAATCGAGTGATGTTATTACCTACCAAAAGTGCTAAGTTTAGAAATAAGCCATCGAAATATCTAGAGCTACGTCCATGTTTTCAGCAAATGTTTATATTGATCGTCTGCATTGTATCGATAGGAATGCCATCAGGTCGGTCGTAGATATATTTCAACGAATTGCAATTGTACACCGGTTCCGAACGATTTTTTGGGAAGCCTTGTCATGGCTAATTACAAGAGTCGCGCACACTAACTTTGAACCACAAATGTTTCATCCAAAACGGTAATATTTTTCAACTGGTTTGTGAATATTTGATTGCCCACGACAAGAGTTAGGATAGAAGTAGAAGAATTTACATTAATGTATGGTTAATGAGATTGGATTCTGAACAAAATATATGTATTAATACTTCATTGGTCAAACCCAAATTGTCACCCAGTGATACATTTATCCAAGTTTGTGGATGTTTTGTTTAATTAACCCCTGCCATAAAAATCTAAGTTTTGGAAAAGTTAAGATAAAGGGTTTGGCTTTTAAACGCCTTAGATAATGGAGGGGAAACCCCGTTATGAATATTTGAATAGCTGGCAATTTCGGCTTCACTATAACGTTTTATAGGTATCATCTTATTAGATACTTCTGTTATCTGTACGTGCTTGCAGGTTGGCAGAATTTAACAATATGAACTCTAAGAGTACATTTGGCAGGTTCTCTTTTGAAAGAGATATACAATGACGGTTGATATTGCTAATGGCTGTGGAATATGTTACTGTGTTTTTGCTCCAGAGTTTAATGACATCTTGGCGGCATTTGTTTATATTCTGCATGCCAGAATGTCACACACACTCGCTCATATGAGTATTTGCTGTTATTAACCTACGTACGTAATGACTGAAACGGACGGACACAAATTCAAGTAAACGAAACCATTCACAATTGCGATGTTTGAGTTTATTGGCTTTTCACGCCATTTCTGTTATGTTCTGTCTCTGCGACGATTTGTCTTGTCGCACACACAAAAACAAATTATGACGTATCTGTCAGTTCCAATGTGAGCACACATTCAGCCAGTCTACATATTATCATTTGTATGGAGTTTATTTTTATTGTGTTATATTTATTTGAGTGGTATTTAAATTCATATACATATATGAATTTGTGTACACATGAATGTATGTACATTCGTATTACTTAAGCATTCTATTTTGTATTTCGTAATATTAATTTATTTATTGTTTTTATGTATGTGTTTCGATTTCATTTATGACTACGAGTATCTCGCTGACAGTCATTGCCTTCGTTCTGGTTTGGCGGATACTTTCCCGCTTGGTTGCCAAGTTCAGTCATTTCTCAAAATCATCTTTGCATTCGCTCAAATGTACGATATTCTCTTCCTTGTGTTCTATCGTAACTTCTAATTGCCGAAGCACTTGTCTACCTCCCCTTCTTGCGACTCGTCTTCGTTCGGGTTGTGCTGCTTCTTGCGATTGCTAAATGTGTGTTAGCCGCGGTCATTCACACCGAACGTGTGCCCTTTTTCTGCGAGTGAAGTGCGCTGCTGTTGTTGTTGTTCTTTTTCTCGGTAGGTGTTTCGGTATCTTTGGCTTGGTGTGCGCTCGTGTTTGCTGTGTGTGTTCGTGCGTCTTGTTGTGGTTGCAAACTCTTGGCCAGTTGTACTATTGTATGTTATCCGACAACTGTGTGCGCGCGCTTTTATTGCTGTTGTAAGTCGGCATTAACGTGACATATGACTGTGGATATGCTCATACATGTGGATAGAATTTCTTTTCCTACTTAGTTGTAACTGGTTTAGGGGCACCCTTTGTAAGTGCGGCGGGGTTTGGTTTCAGTGGAGGCCTTTTTGGTGCCAACACATGATTAATGTTGTGGGCGTTGGAAGTCCAATGGCGTTGCTAATTTCCTAATATGTTAATAGTAATTAAGAAATAACTTTTTACAGTTTTGCAAGAATGAGATACGCTATTTCGTTTTCATATGAAACTTCGTAAAATAACACGAAACTTCTTATGCAAACAATATATTTTTATCTTTTAAAATAAAGGAACTATTATGACAGGATTCCAAAAATAACTTATCTCACATTAAAAATATAGGTACATATTTAATTTTTTTGTACTTTACACCCAGAAAAACTCCAAAATAAGTAAAAATGAAACAGTGCATAAAAATCTAACATCGTATGGCGCTGGTGTATAATTTTTTCCTCATTTGAAGTTCATATTTGTACTCGATTTTTGGGACATGGTTTGGCAATATGTATGTACCACATCAGAAGTAGATTTAAATTTGTTGGTACTTTAGTCCCAGAAAAAAGTGAACTCGAAAATGAGTAAAAATTAACTAAACTTAAGAAAAATTTAACACCGTTGGGCGCTTAAGCCTTTTTTCCTATATGAGTTCATAATTTTCCATGTATTTAGGACATGATTTAGACATGTCTGTAGTTCATTTAAATGTTGTTTTTTGATAATTGTGTTTCCACAGAGATTTCATAATTTTTTCTTAATTTAAATGGGCAAAATTAAAATACAGTTTTGTAGGTGATAGTACTTATTTTACTAGAAAGTACGAAAATATTTTGCAGAGAATAAAGTATTTGCTAAAAAATGAATGAATCTCGTGTTTCATTAAACCTCATAAGTGTGAACATTGCTCAACTTATTGAGAATTCTTTCAAACACTTACTGCCATATACAAAAAAAATACACCAAAAAAATTACAATATTTACAACTATTAACGACATCTCTGGCATTCATTTTAACAATTAGTGCGCTTAATCTGTTGTATTAGCCACGATATTTGAAAAAAATTCTCTAGAGACCCGCGGAGTCAGAACTGTGGAGAAGGTCTGATCTAGACGGTCAATTCACCGGTCCGAAGTGTGAAATTAACTGTTCCCGGTCAAATATAAACTCTTGGAAAAATAATTGTTAATGGTAAGAAAGGCATTATGGGGTTTCATTTAAACTTTCAAATTGTATTTATTTAGGTCCCGATAACCGTTTGGATTCAAATATAAGATTGAAAATGTATAAAAATATTTGATACTTCCAACATTTTTGAGCACTACGAGGTACTGGAATAATTTTAAAGTTTGAGTGTCCAACCATATTGAGTATTTCTATCATAGGTTTCAAGATGTAGGAAATATAATTATATTTATTCTCGTCCACGATCGAATAAGTGAATTTCCATTCAATGTCTTTTCTATTAATTGCCAGCTGCAGTATTTAATAGCCAAACCTTCTAGTTTATTTCAACCAAAAAGCGTAGTTACATAAATTGAAATCAACTACGTCCATGTTCTTTGTAACCAAGGACTTGATTATATTGTTTTCTTTAAAATCATTTCTGGTGATATCAACCACGTATCGTTGACAACAAGAATCGATTTAATTAAAATATATATTTTTTCATAAGTGTAGGTGTCATCAACTAATTCGTATAAACTACAAATTAGTCAGAGGAATTTCATCTAAGGTGTGTTTGAGACATGGGACTGTCCGTGGAGGTGGAAAGTTTCTCATTGCCATTCACTTGGGAGTGGCCAGAAATGATTCCTTCATTGGGCAGTCCAAGCAGCTCACTACTTCCACGCAGTATGTCCTGGGCAATGGCTTTTCGGAAACCTCCGTTAGCTAGCTAGAGTGAGAAGGCGAAACAAATGAGCATCAAATCAGGTTTAGTAGGTGACTGATGTCACTGAAGCTCATCAAACAATCGGGCATATTCTTTTGTCCTTAGAAGGCGGATGAGCCAATCATACGGGCCAACGGCGGATAGAAACTAAAAGAAGAAAATCCAGGTTCAACATATCGCATCCTGGTCAGCGTCTGATCCATAATGGGCGGCTGCAATCAAATATCCTGGCAGTAGGTAAAATGCAAAAACCCGGTGGGCTGGGTTTGCCTCCCGCCACCGTTCATAATGGCAGTGAAAATACAAAAACGAAACAGAAAACATAAACAACCCCTATTTATTGACGACCCCCGCAAACGTTATAAGGACCACGATTTACGGATATGCACTTGGAATGTAAGAACTCTATATAGATCCGGTGCAAGTATCCAACTGGCAGATGTCCTCGAAAGTTATAAGGCTGACATTACTGCTATCCAGGAAATGCGATGGACAGGACATGGCTGCACAAGAAAAAGAAACTGCGATATAAACTACAGTTGCCATGAAAAAAAACATGAATTTGGTTGTGGATTTGTAGTTGGCAAAAGACTGCGACATCTAGTCTCTAGGTTCAATCCTGTGAGTGAACGAATAGCCACAATCCGCATAAAAGCGAAATATTTTTATATTTCCCTAATTTGTGTGCATGCCCCGACAGAAGAGAAAGATGATGATGCCAAAGACATATTCTATGAGCTCCTAGAGGAAACGTATGACCGCTGCCCTGGCCATGACATTAAGATTGTACTAGGAGATTTTAATGCCAAAGTAGGAAGGGAGAATGTGTTTAATCCAACTATTGGCAATTTCAGTCTTCATGCTGACAGTTCCGACAACGGTATGAGACTGATTGACTTTGCCGCGGCTAAAAACATGGTCATTAGTGGCACAAGATTCCAGCATAAAGACATCCACAAGGCTACTTGGGTATCCCCTGATCAAAGAACTAAGAACCAAATTGATCACGTGGTAATTGATGGAAGGCACTCATCCAGTGTAATGGACGTACGAGTGATCAGAGGAGCTAACATCGATTCTGATCACTACCTGGTAGCAGAAAAGGTTCGCACAAGATTAAGTAGAGCAAAAATCGTACGAAACCAGACGCAGAGGAAGCTGGACATCGGAAAGCTGCAATTACCAGAGGTAGCCACAGCCTACTCAAGGAAGCTCTCGCAATTTTTGGCACAGAACCCACCCCCTCCCGATGACGATCCTGATGCGCAGTGGAAACCCATTTCCGACTCTATAAAAAGTGCCGCAACAACCGTACTTGGTTTCGAAAAACCGCTTCGCAATAAACCGTGGTACGATGAAGAGTGTCGCATAGCAAGTGACGAAAAGAACGCTGCACGTATGGTAATGCTTCAGTCAATTGCAACGCGAGCTGCAACTGAGCGGTATAGGGAGAAGAGAAAGGAGGTAAACTGTCTCTTTAGGCGTAAGAAACGGCAGTGGAGAAAACGCGAGAGTGAGAAAATTGAGACATACAGAAGGAAGAACGAAGCCCGAAAATTCTACCAAAAAGTTAAAAACGGAACTAATGGACATGGTTCAGGGCCCCCCTTCTGTAAAGACAAGGACGGAAATCTCGTCGCAGATGTGCAGAGCATGTTGGGAATATGGAGAGAGCATTTCTCCGCGCTACTAGTACCTGAGATATCCGATGACGATGGGACAATCGATCACAATATGGACGACGACGTCGATTGCCCCCTCCTAACCAAGACGAGGTCAGAACAGCTATTGCCCGGCTTAAGAACAACAAAGCCGCAGGAGCCGATGGATTACCGGCGGAGCTGTTTAAGGCTGGCGGCGATGAGCTGATAAGGTGCATGCATCAGCTCATTAGCAAAATTTTGTTAGATGAATGCATGCCCGGCGATTGGAGTCTCAGTGTACTATGTCCCATATTTAAAAAAGGTGACCCGAGTATTTGTGCCAACTACCGTGGAATAAGCCTTTTATCCATAGCATATAAGGTTCTATCAAGTATAATGTGCGAAAGACTAAAACCAATTATCGCTGACCTGATTGGACCATACCAGTGTGGCTTTAGGCCTGGAAAATCGACAACTGACCAGATTTTCACGCTACGCCAAATCCTGGAGAAGACATACGAAAAACAAATCGACACCTATCGTCTATTTATCGATTATAAAGCAGCCTTCGATAGTCCGATACGGGAGAAACTCTATGAAGCAATGTCTGAGCTTGGTATTCCTGCAAAACTCATACGCCTTTGCAGGATGACCTTGACGAACACCAAATCCGCAGTGAAAGTTGGTAAGGATCTTACCGAACCTTTCGAAACTAAGCGAGGCCTCAGGCAAGGCGACACCCTATCGTGCGATCTCTTTAACATCTTAATGGAGATCATTATGAGAAAAGCTGCAGTCAATATGAATAAAACCATCAGCAGCAAATGTCACATGCTGCTCGCGTATGCTGATGATATAGATATCATTGGGCGCACAATTAGAGAAGTTACTGCGGTTTTTTCGAGAATTGAGAAGGAGTCAGCAAAAGTGGGTCTGACGGTGAATGAGGACAAGACAAAATTAATGGTTTCAACGAACAGGGCCTCCACGCGATTAGACCAAAACGTGAACGTTGATAACCGTTATAACTTCGAGGTAGTGGACGAATTTATATACCTCGGAGCTGCCGTGAACAAAAACAACAACGTCAGCCTTGAGATCAAACGGAGAATTGTGCTTGCGAATATATGTTATTTTGGGCTAAGCAAGCACTTTAGAGATAAAGCCCTCTCTCGAGTAATAAAAGTCCAGCTGTACCAGACTCTCACTCAACCTGTCTTGCTTTATGGCGCAGAATCCTGGGTCTTATCGCAAGCAGACGAAACATCTATAGGAATCCTCGAGAGAAAAATACTCCGAAAAATGTATGGCCCTATAGTGCACAACGGCGAGTATCGGCGACGCATGAATCATGAGCTGTATGAGCTTTATCCTGACATTGACATAGTTAAGCGGATCAAGATAACGCGATTGCGCTGGCTAGGCCATGTCAGTAGAATGGATGAAGATGAACCAGCGCGAAGGCTTTTCGAAACCGAACTCGAAGGAAGACGAAAAATAGGAAGACCAAGACTCCGCTGGAGGGATCAGGTTGACGGATCCCTGCGTACACTTGGTATTGCCAACTGGAGAGATAAAGCAAAAGATCGAACTGGTTGGCGAAATATGTTATCTTCGTTTTGTAAGGTCCCTGACCCCCTGGGGTTGTCCGAGACCGGATAAGTAAGTAAGTAAGTGTTTGAATTTTGCTTATTATCAGCCACGGAATTTTTTTTGGGTGTACGCGTAAAAACATACTCGATTTCACGACTCAATTGATTGTTCGTTATATCGGCAATCTGCTGTACATAGACAAGTAACTAATATCGGCTAGAGAATCAAGTACAATGTCCGTTCATTGACTCTACATACGAGTGAAAACAACAACACCGGGAACTTATGTGACTAATAAGCAAATTTGAGTTTTTAGTTCAACTTTTTTGCTTGTTCTGTTTCATTCTACAAAGCCGAAGGAAGGGGGTACACAAACCCAAATGGAAACTAAAGAAATTCTATACAGTAAAATTAACGTTCATCAGTGCAGTAGCAAGAATAATGCTAGCGGTAGCCGGTGGGTATTACAAATCCCGTTTGGGGTATGTAAATGCCAAGAGCACAAGTAAAGGGGTGCCCTTTAAGGCCGATGCCATAATGTTGACAAAATATATAATTTCTCCAACTGGAAATTTCTTGCAGATGTTTTTACTCCCTTCGACTCTACTGGGAAAACGTCCACTGGCAGCATCAACGGTATTATATTACAAATATTGTGGGTCCTTTTACAATCAAATTAAATTGATAGCTGAATTTCTTCGGGGCTGTTAATTTTTATTCTGTTACAAAAATTGTCTGAAACCGTTTTTTGTTAAAATTTGAAGCGCTGTTCAGGAATATCGCGATTTCGTAGTTTTCGCGATTTTATATTACAAACAGCTGATTTAGATACAGTAAAATATGCTGTCGTGCGCGAATCGTGTCGCACCCAAATCGCAATGTATTTTCTTATTGTTATAGCAACAAAATACATTGTGATTTGGGTGCGACATGATTCGCCCATAGCAGCCGCATTGGTCAAGGGCGTGCGTGCTTGTTGAGGTGAGTTAAGATCTGTGACATCCTGGGAATGGTTATAAACACCAACAAACTATTTGCATTCAGCAATTCCACTCTGTAAAGGGTTACACCTTTAGGGCCACAATTGTGTCATACCATAATCTGCAAATACGATGTGTCTAGTCCCATAAGTAATTTGGAACATGTTTTTCCAACGTAAAACTTTTTATTTTTTCCAGAATTTTCTCTTAATATTTTGTACCCATAAAGTGACGACATTGCCAGGTCACGTTTGCTTTACAATTTCTTATTTAACAACTCCTCCCTCTCACAGGAGAACGATAAATAACGACAAGCCGTCATCATGTGGAGGAGAAAGAGGGACTATTACAATAAACGGAAGCATTAGTCATTAGTGAAAATGTGTAAGGGAATGACTGAAAGTGAAAGTGTAATGAAACTCCCATTCCCTGCTCAGCGCCCATTCCATGTAACCAAAACAGTTCATTGAACTGTTAAATAAACAACAACATAACGCAGATGACCGTACTCGTGTTATAATACCCGGAAGGCCATTGCGTCAATAGTGCGAGAGTACACGCAAAGAAAGCTAAAAATCGTTTGGAGGTCGTTAACCCTAAAAATATATATTTTGCCGCGAAAATATTTCAATAGACGCACTCAACGTTTCCCTCAAATAAAAAATGTTCATAGTAAAAGTTGTTTCCATTGTTGTAAACGAACTTTAAATTACCCCGAAGTTGGAATACATTTGTTTTACTGTCAATACGATATAGAACACGTTTGGGAACATGTGTAAAACGAATATGCACGAACACTCATATGAATACTCAAAAGTGATCTCTCTCTCTCTCTTGAATAGCTTCTCTCTTCTTTCTACGAAAAACGAACAAGGAAATCCTAATGTTAGGGTTTGTTGAACTTTATTGTGCAACGTACAGTATTGCGCAAAACCTAAGCAACTTTTGTAGCAATTTCCTAAAATAAAAACTATTTCATAAAGATATCAATTGAAAAAAAAAATGTCATTATTGGCAACATAAATATTGGCAAAAAAAAAATTGAAAATCCTAATGTTAAAATATGTGTCGAAAACAATATGTACTCAAATTTTAGTTGCGCAAAACCTAAGCATCGATTCAATATTTTGTATAAAGTCTTTTATTGTCGAAAACCTGCTGACAACGTTTCGGCATGGATTTCATGAATAGTTCATTGTTTCTATCGGGTTTTATAAGATCTTCGTGGTGCAGTGTTTAGTGTGCGCGGCTCTTGCACATGAAAACGTGGGTTCGATCCATGCTCAGACCATTTCTTTCGACTACGGTCACCATAGCGAGGACTCTATCGAGTACTTAGTCATGAAAAAGCTTCTCAAAATTCCGTTCGGAACCGGTGTAAATCTGTAGGACCCAATTAGCGAGTGTAAAACTAGAAACCCTACATCTCACTAATTGTGAAGCTCTCCCCAATTCCTTTATGGGATGTTCTGGGACACCATTTTTTTATAAGGTCATCGCGGTTGCTGAAATACCTTTCACCAACTTTGCGTTTGAGAATACCAAAGAAATTTTCAATTGGATTCAGGTCTGATGATTTTGCCGGCCAATCGAGGACTGAAACCTTTTTCAACTTTAAACAGTCTGTGATCAACTTCGAAGTGGGTTTCGGATCCTTGTCGTGTTGAAATACGAATCGAAGTGGCTGGTTCCACTCTGCGTACGGAATCATTACCGTTTCTAAGATGTTTTTGTACATGACACGGTCCATAATGCCGTCAATGACATGAAGCGGCCCAACACCGTTACCAGAGAAATACGTCCAGACTATCACAACTTACTCCGCCATTCTTCGCAGTTTTCTTGCAGAAGCGAGAATCCATCCGTTTTCCTTGTTTGCGGCGAACGTGACACTCCCCATTCCAGTCTGACCAAAACGTTTGTTATGATCTTTGAACCAAAAACGCTATGTACCAACCGTTTATCCAAATGTTTATTTCATAACTGCATAACTTTTCAAATAATTGTCCGCGGCTTTTATCCGAACAGTACTGGGGTGTATGTTAAGCTCCAAAGTATGTACGATCGCCATAGAGGAGATAAAATGGTCTTGCATTATCAACGTGCAAATTTCTCGGTCTGTTCGCTCAGATATTGTTGAGAACGAACTTTCAATTACCCCAAAATTTGTATAATTTTCTTTGATGGCAAATATAGAAATCGCTTGTGAACATGTGTAGAACGCACAAGTGTATACTAGACATCTGCACAAGACGTCTTGAATGGCCATACATTGAGAAGTGATGTATTTCTCTCTCTCTCTTTTTCTTAAACTCGGCGGATAGACGCACGGACTTGCAAACATGGTGCCAGGATTTCGCAATAAGTGCAAATACTGAAGTATACATCATTACAGCTCGGCAGCTTCCGTTTTCTAGTCAGATGTCTTTCGTTCTTCGTTTCTCATAAACATAGTTCGGGAGTTCGTTTGGTGTAATATCAGACAAGTTTCCAATTGATAAGAAACAAACATTGTTTGATGTTAATAATACATTTTATTTTGTGAATGCAGATGCAGGGAAAGAATATTTTTAGACATTTTTTTTCCTAAAGATGAGTTGGTCTTTCACAGTTCTATTTAGGCCTGTTATGCTTAGATTATAACCCTTGTATTCATAACGAAAATCATAATGTTCATCCCTGGATATACGCTAGACTATAATATTTGGAGTCTTACTCATTCCGTAGTCAAGAGCTTATTCATAACAGTTTCTTATATATTATCTAAGTCTGTCATGGATATGACTGTTTTAACCAAAATGCAACCCTGATGCATGATATTGTCGTTAGTAAAACGACGTCTGTTCGTAGAAAAATAGCATATATTTGTTTAGTTCGTGGCCACTCGTGGAATACAATTCAGTTGAAATGTTATCCATTAAAAATTGTTAGGCAGGTGCAAGTCGGTAGTTAACTCTTCGCTATGAATACTGAGCTTAGAATTTCTCACTGGATGAAAGGTGTAAACAAATATTTATGTTAGTACAGAGTTGGCATCAGTTCATGAGGTGGCACGTATTCGTGCTTATCTATCGATTTAAAATATTGTCCAATTCTAGATCAGAATCCCAAAAGCGTAAATTGAGAGATGGTAAATCCAGCGATAGATTTTGAATAGAATGTAATTAAAAGTTAAAAACATCAATTCAAAAATGCGCACACCAATTGGAATTCAAATACTCCACTTGAAATTTAAAGGACATCAATTGACATTTAAAATATATCAACTGATGTGTTTTAAAGTTCAATTGATATCTTGTGAATTGCAATTGATGTCTCGTAAATTCAAATGTTATTTTAAATTTCAGTTGATGTCTCTAAATAGCAATCGATGTTTTTAAATTTCAGTCATTATTCTTTAAATGTCAAATATAATTTTTAAGTTTCAAGTGATGCATTTTAAATTTCAATTGATATTTTTTAAAATTGTTTTGATTAATGTAAAGGCCCAATATATAAGAATAAAATCTGTTTATCAAATTAGTATTTTAAAGTTGAATTGATGTCTTCTAAATTATAATTGATGTCTATTCACATGGATATTTTTTAAATTTCAATTGATGTTTTTAAATATCAAGCAATGTGTGTTTTTTAACTTTCAAATAGAATTTTCAAATTTCAATTGATATTTTTCAAAATTATTTTGATTATTTGTGAATTTCAATTGGAAATGGTGTGAATATGTTATTAACAAGATTTCGGGACTTTTTCACTTGATAATGAAGTTTCAGCGAGCTTAGATAAGTTTTAAACCAGATTCGATATCAACAAAAAAAATATTGCTGTGATGTGTTGTACCCATTTTGAGCCCATTTTAAGGAGCCATGTTGGGCCACAAACCCCTAATATCGAGTTGTATTGTTGAGTTAGAAGCCCGACAAATACGCGGCCACAATTATGGAGTGCAACCTTATAAATTTAAATTGAGAAAACCCTAGTGCAAATTTCAATACCTCGGAATGGAAAATTAGGTTGTATCCTAAAATAAAATTATCATTTATTTTATTTTACGGTTTTTACTCATGTTACGGTTTTCTTTATTTTTTTAAGATCAAGTTGTGTTTACTCAATTACAATTTACGATCTGCATTTTTATATAAATTGAAATTGAGGAAATTTCCGTACAAATGTCAATAATTCGAAATGGGTCATTGTGATATAAATTTTATATATTTCATTAAAACTATGTCTTTCTAAATTCGAAATTCTCGTTCGAAATTGAGACAATCTCGTTCAATTTTAAATACCACGATATAGAGTTTTGGGTTTTATTTATTTGTATCAAATTTTCATTTATCAATATAAAAATTAACGGCCTTATTCATAAAATGATACCAGAGGTTTGAGAGACGATTTATCATACAAAAACGTCACTCAAACCTCTCACAACTTTTTATGAATAAGGCCTAAGTCTTTCTCTCTTTTGTGTTTTATACCAATTTGTCTGTCACGAAATGGAACATTAGCTTTTTCTCAATTTAAATTTTTCATTCCTCAATACCAATTTAATTATCAATTGGTATTTTCTCAATTACAATTTGAAAAGCGTAGTTACTTTACTGTACCCATGACCCTAAACAATACAAAACGTTATACTTTGAAGCCATAACAGCTTACGACCATCACTACCACCCCCTCTACTGTTCGCATATCTGAGGATTTTACTAAGGCATCTAAGGAAGAAAGACCAACTTCTCTTGTGCTCCAAAAGTGTTACCAAACAACAACAAAAGTAAAGGAATAAAGTAAGAAGCGTTCGACTTTGAAACCAATTTTGTGTGAATGACGCCGCTTGAGGAGAGCGATAAGGTGGGGGTGCGTACGTGGGACTCATTAATACGCTGCTTTTATGTTTTCCACATCTTCCTTTGCGAGAGGAAAGCAAACATTTATGGAGGTTTTCTGGTTTCCTTTTTATATTTTGAAGGTTCATTGACCCTCTTGGCGTTTTGTGGCGAAATTTCATTTGCATGGAAAGTTCTCTGACATTACAAACAATGTGGTCTTATTATGAACCTTGGTTTTTTCGATTATTGTTTCTGTCAGGTTATTGCTGTTAGTTTTGTGTGGGAATTTATCAAGATAAAGTTTTCTTTAAGGTGGATATGATTAAATAAATAATATAGAAACATAAGGGCAGGGGCATAAGGAACAATATACTCGAACAAAGTCGTAACATTTAATGGCTAATTGTTGCGGTTTTGATGGCGCCAAGGACGATAAGGAGTTTCTTTTGTAGAGTTTAGACTGTCTAATCATATAAGCGTTAGTCCTCAAGAGCGTTTTCGACTCTTGTACATCATAACGTGCGTTCGATTACCATTCTGACCACCTTTCATTTATTTCGACGATAAAATGAGAGATAAGGCCGCCGACACTAACGAGCCATGAAAATTCTTCTGAAATCCACTTGCAACCGGTGTAAAACTGTAGGTCCAGTGCAGTGAGAGTATGAAAGTAGAGAGAGAGAGTATGAAAGTACAGATAATATCCAGGGACGTGGCGTTGGAGTTTAGGAGTCAGAGTTCAGGAAATTTGCCCGGAGGAGGAGTAGGAGTTATATTCGATTTGTTCGAACACGACTCCGACATCGTGTTAATAAAATTACTACAAATTTGGGGAAACAGCAAACTGGGAGCAGATGAGGGAACACAATATTACCCAGAAGATGTTAATCGTTTGGTGTTATTAGTGGCATTGACATTGGTTACCGTGGAATACTCGTCTCCGCTCAATACTATCAACGATGTGAGATAAGGCCAATAAATCTGTTTAATCTATTTAAACTACAGACTTGTTTTCTATGTTGGCTCAAGTTTTCAAGTCTTCACGGTTATTTAATTCTAGTATAGTGATACTCGTACTACGATCGTCATTAGATTCGTTATATTGTGCCGAGATAATGCAATAAAATTTAGAAAAATAGCAATGTGGTCATATTGAGCCAATCTTATTTTTACTAATAGCCATTTTTAATTATCTTACTATTATCTTACTATTGCGTCTCTTACCATGAGTCATCTTTGGGACGTAGCCCGCAATTTGAAACACGTCGGACCAATTTTTGATTAGTTTATAACAATTTTTTACCATGACTCCATTTTTGGTAAAAGAACGAGCTTTCATTTAATGTAAAACGCTTCGTATTCACGTGATTCTTCATAATTTGCACTATTAAATGAGTCTGTATTATTTGTGGAGTTGGTGTCAGAGTTGGAGTCGGACTTGGAATAGGAGTCCGAGTTAATAGTTTTGAAATTATAGAGTTGGAGTTTCTTACCTTTTATGAAGTTGGTGGAGTTTGAGTCTGAGTTCAGAATTTTAAAATTACAGAGCTTGAGTTTTCAAAATATTACAAAGTTTGTGTCGGTGTTGGTGTCGCAGTTAGTGTCGGAGTTGCAGTAGGAGCCGGTTTTTAAACTTACGGAGTTGAATTTGGAGGAAAATGCCATATCCCTGATAATAGCACTCAAACGACAGGTTAAAAACTGGTGATTGCGGGAAAAATAAATTAGAATTTTAGAAAGTTAGAGTCGAAGTGTAACTCGGTGTTCGAATAGGAGTCGTGGTTCAGATTTTTAAAATTGCGGAGTTGGAGTTTAAAGAGTTGGTGTCGGAATTGGTGACATAGTTAGTGTCGGAGTTGAAGTCAGAGTAGGAGCTGGAGTTCAGAATTTAAAAATTGCGTGCTTGGATTTTTCAACGTTGTAGCAAAACTCCACTCCCTGGTAATACCACTCAAACGACGCGTAGAGTCCTGGTGATTACGGGAAATGCAAATAAAATAATTTAGGAAACTGAGAAAACAGTTCAAGTATTTTATGGGACACACTAATATTCACAGTATGGAAGTAAATACATACATACATATATTTTCTTGTCTGAGGTCGATAAGAATGAAAGTTAATTAGGCTGCTTCGAGACTTTGGTAACTTGCAGGCTATTAATCTTTAGCATCGAGCAACTATGGATTCCTGTGAAGTCGACAAAAAAATGTGTAAATCTTTGCATGTTTCTCACAAAGCTTAGTTACTAATTACTTTTAAGACGTTACTCATTCAAACAGGAAACTTGTGCTAACTACGATTTTGAATTGCAATTTAAAAAAGTTTCCCATGTAAAATCGTTTGACAAACTAGATTCTTTTGCAAAACAAGTTTTCCTACAAAAACGTTATGCCCTCAGATAAATCCACAAAAGACAGCTGTCAAACAGCCAAAACTGACTTTCTTCGGTTAACTACCAATCCGAAGAAACCACCCCAAGAAGAGAGAGGAACCAATTACTGGAGTAACGACCATGTAACGACGCCGTTGAATCGACGAACTACAATACATACAACAAAACAAACCTAAGAGTAGATGGAGAACACGCAGAGGAACCTTCAAAATGTATTTCAATGTCAAGTAACCCCCATTTGCTTGGAAAACATTTTACACGTTACATATTACGGGTGTTGTTTTTGTGAGGGGTTCGTTACAACAAAGGCAGCAACCAGGAGACTGTTGTGCGGGCAGAGCTGAAAGGACGATGAATGCAGCACCAAATGCAGCAGCCGGTGTTGCCGCAGATACATACATACCAACATGAAAGATGGATACACAGCAAAGATATATTTTGTTATACACACAACATCATATGTATGCTGCTCGGAGTGGGGAATTCCTCCTGTACACCTGACAAAAACCCCTTATTAAACGCCAGAGTGCCACTAATCGAATGGTAAAATGAAGATGCTAAACAATGTCGATCATAATCAGGAACTTGAACAACAATTAAGAGAAAATGGAAGATTTCGAACCTCAATAACTTGAGCATATGTAATATAAATTCCAAATGGGAATTGTTTCATTGTTTTCCTTGACTCGTTACAGTTTTAGTTTTACGCCATAAACTATGACGGTGGACCCGCCAGATGCGTTCCATGGTCATAGAGACATACATATGATTCTGATTAAACCAATTTACGCAAAACAAAAGTCCCATCTGACATTGATTATGATTTTGATTGAGCGTTTATTTCTTACCCGAAACGCTCGCAATCACAGATACACAAAGAAACAAGAACACTTGGTGGAATACAAAGAAAATTTATGATAAACTTGAAATTTCTACGAAATTTAGTAAATTTCCCATACAGCTCACACCAGAGAAAGAGAGGGCTGGTTGCTGACCCACAAGGGGGATGAAGAATTACATAAAAAGTTGAGGAAATGATAAGAAAAAATCACTCTGTTGTAAGGGATGCGATTTTAGGAATATGAAAAAAGTGCTGCTAACAAGATATTTCAAAATTACACGCATTATTACAACCCAAGAACGTAAGCAGTGATTGCCAATCTCCGAATGATAAAATTCTCATGAATCAATCGCGGTGAGTTGGTAATACTCGTACACATTTCCCTCGATTTACTCCAAACTTTTCTCAATTTTATAGCATTTTTTTTTTTGGTTTTGTTTCAATCAGCGATGGGGAGTCGGGAGTCTGGAATATTTGCCTGTGGTCGCAGTTGAAATATTTGAAAGACTCGCTGACTATTGCGTAGTTGATATGACGGAGTTGTTTATAACCACATATATGAAAACTAAATTTGTTGTAATCAACGCATAGTTGAGTTTAATGAAAAATTGTATTATAACCAAGTTAGTGGTAACAAATAATATGGACATAAGTGATTTGAAATTGACTATAGTTTGATTGAAGTGAACTATGTAGATCGATTGATTAAAAATTGCTGTTTCATTTAAATTAAACACACAAAATATATGTTTTTAAGATGTTTGAAAGGTAAAGAAAATATTACATTTTTCACTGATCCCTAAACTGAAAGATGACTGTATAAAAAAGCATTCCAGTAAGGACACTTACCATCTGCACTGACATCTCGGCTTTAAAATCCATTAATATAATATATATTATTATGAATGATTTAAGATTTCGTTATAGTTTTTTTTCATTTTTTTTTTGCTTTTAGTGGACTTCTGTTTTATTTTTGGATTATTCAGAACTGTCTTCTCATAGCTACTGCGAGTGTTAGAAAATTTAGCAACACCGTTTTTGGACATTGTGTGCAGCTCGAACACTCAAATGAATTGAGTTGTTTATGCTTTTGACGCGTTTAAGAGTTTCGATAAAACGTCCATTCAGCTCACCAGTGTATGTAACCTCTATCAATTGGCATAATTTGTTCGCTTAAATGGTTCTCTGTGGGCGAAACATGGATCCATCGTAATACACGAGAGACCAAGGAATAGTCAAAGCAGTGGTGAACGCGTACCAAAGATGGCCAAGGTGGGTCTGTGAGTCAACAAGGTCATGGCGACAGGAGTGTAGTCGCCATTTGCAAAATCCATAAATTGGGCTTAGAGTTGCTACCTCATCCACCATATTCTCCGCATTTAGCCCCTACTAACCTGAAGGTATGGCTCGGCCGTAAGAGAGTTGGGTCGAATGAAGAGGTCATCACTGAAACAAGCGCCTATTTTAAGGACGTTTTGCGTTACGTTCTTTCTTTGCGTTCTGCAAGATTAAAATTTTCAAGTTTTGCGTCAGTGGTATTACGGGCTACACGCAAACAAAATTTGTTGTGAATATATTCACGCTTTCCGTTCTTGTGTAGGTAAATCCCTATGATTTATTTAAACAAGTTCTTCGCTTCCGCTTGTCAGTGGCAACTGTCAGTGGCAATTTTCAATGAAACTCAAAATTGTGGTGAATACATAATAACAGTTTGTCAGCGTTACGTTAGCGTTGGTGTCAAACAGTCGTTCACTCACCAAACGTATTTGCGTTTTATAAAATATCGCGGTAAATGTTTTTATAACGCATTTAATTTAATAGAAGAACGCAAAAAAATACATTTCAAATTTTTAGGAATAAATTAAACGCCACCACACAAATATGTACAACAATTGTTTGCTATGTAATTATGCGTAGGGAAATAGAATACAACATTCATCACCCACCAATCATATGACCATCAACTCTCAAGAAGGCCTATGATTTAATTGATATTTTTTTGAACTTTTTTAGTTTAAATTTATTTATTTACATACTATGTATGGACATGTGTATGTATGTAGTGCAATATAATACTATCGCCGGCACCATAACTCAATTCGTCGTGAAAATCGTGTTGTGTTTGCCTTCCCCCATTGTCATTATCAAGAGCAAAAACGCTATTAAGGAGAAACAACCTTCAACTTCATACTCGTAAACGGGAAAACGTAAAAAACGCCAATGGCGGCAGAGAAGAGAAAGAACAACAGCTGCGGCAGCTGACAGTGACTAGCTCGACACCTCCACACAATGATAGTGGAGGTGCACACACACAATCGCATGAACTCATACACATAATCGCGTACACACACATCCATGAGGATGTATCCCACAAGAATGGACACACACCTAAGTATTTACAATGTATCCACATCTAGTACTACTCAGAGAGTAGGCGCCCTTGTCACTACATTAACTGACAACTTAAAAATCTACCAAAAACCTTCGACACTCGTATCAATGACCAGAGTAGTGCATAGACAAGAGCGGACGGATCTACTATGAATTTGGCTCGCTTCGAATTCCCCAATATGGGAGAATTATAACGAGCACGCACACTTCCATCTTAATATCAGTGTGAGCTAAAAACCCCCAACACATTATCAAACAATAAGAGCAGAGACGACCTATTGAGGTGCGCTATTCAAATTTTAAAAGAATTTGTAGTTTTAGTTTGATCGGAAAGAGACACGTCACAACTCATCACTGCAAAAATAAAAACAGAAATTTTCCATCGATCATAGTTGCTGTCATTTAATAAAGGGTATCTGAAAACTCACGTATGTAATATTTGTATTTCGTGTATTTATGACCGGCTGTTGTACAACAAACATATACAGCGTGACAGCTGACAGTACAGGCTTATTAAATATGGAACTGTAAATCAAATACCCCTTTCTTGTATTCCTTTTTCTGGTATTTACCATTGTTGCCATCATACTAGTAAAAATGATTGTGTAATTAAGGGACTTTCTTCGAGATTCCGAGATTTTCGCGGTTCCGGTTTATGTTGTAACTTTTACTAGTATTACTATTAACTAAGGTGACGTTAGACTGTTGGAAGCAAGTTTTGGATCAGACAGCACTATTTTATTTCAGATATATTTATTTTTCCAGATACAGTGCAAATCGTTGAATTTAATCCTACATCCTGACATTGTCTTTTCAAGCACGTTCTAAAAAGGTTAACACTTTTATAAACAAACTGAAGATTAAGCGGCAATAATAAATATATTTTAATTCTTTCTTTTTATCCAAATTTAACACATACATACAGCCATGGACAGTAAATTAGCACAAGACGTTATCATAAAAACCATCATATTTTTTGTTGTATTTTAGATCTAGCAGCAAAAATCTGTAAACATAGAAACTTTAATTGCATATTATTTAGAAAAAAATCCAAAACTTGGACGAAAATTCTAATCGTCTGCTCTTTAATGCTAGCAATATCTCATACGCCAGATTTTAGCTGGACAGGTAAATAGCCAAATTACAATTTCTGGAATGAAAAGGATATATTTTAAAAATTAATATAAATATTAATGTTTTTATTTTTCCTGGTCAATATTTAGTACTGTAACCCTTATTTTCAAGTACCGGTTGGAATCTACGGGACATGGTTTGAATCAAATTCTGGCAAGGCAATTGTGTATTCCAGTCCAACGATCATCCAAGTTTGTGTACATATGTTGATCAATCTCACATTTCACATCATTCCAGAGGTTTTCAGTCGGGTTCAAGTCGGTACTTTGAGCCCGGCAGTCTAAAACGGGGATGCTTTCCTTCGAAACCCACTCCTTTACAAGCTTCGACGTGTGTTTGGAGTCATTGTCGTGCATGAATGTGAATGAAACTGGCATGTGTTCAAAAGCATAAGGTTCCATTTGGTTCTTAAGAATGTCGAAATACTGGTAATGGTCCATTTTTCCATTAATTTTCACGATGGGGTCCACACCCTGCCATGAAAAGGATCCCCACTCCATGATGCTTCGTCCACCATGCTTTGCGGTCTTCGGAGTGTAGCGTGAATTCAATTCCTGACGTTTTAGTCGTTGAGTAAACTCTCTACCGTTCGTTACATACGACTTACCTTAGTTTCATCGCCGCAAATTATTTTTTTTCCAAAATGAGAGGTCTTTAGACTTGTGTGTCTTAGCAAATATTTTTTCTTGATAGATGTGGTTTCTTTCGGCTTGCGCGTCCATTCAGTCGTCTTCGGATGAGTCTGTCTGATAAATGTAATCCAAATTGAGAGTTAATTTCATTCACAATATCGCGTGATGACAGGAAGGGTTCTTCGTCGATATCCGGACAATACCTCGGTCCACTGCTTTTGTTGTTTTCTTTTCTACGTGTGTTCTTTTTTGTTTTCCTATATATTTTTTTATTAGTTTTAATGGAGTAAATAACATTATATACCAGTTTTCTCGATTGGTTTCATTTCATTTCAATTTCACATGACTTTTTGCCTTCACTACACACATTGAATATAGTGCGCTTTTCCTCTGGCGTGTAATCTTTTCCCCGTCATATTTTTAGGGAAAATTTAGAGAAATTGCACAAAAATTTAAAAAAAAGTATCGTTGGCCACAAAATGCGCACGTAAAAACTTTTTATGACCCTTCCACTCGAGTTGTGTGAATTTAATTTTCATTTCATTATATTTACAATTGCCCAAAACAAAAGATGCGAATTGCACATTCACATTCAAGCAAAAAAGGATAGAGATAACGGTAAAAAGGGTTTGTTTGACAAAACCTTGATGCTTTGCTGCAACAGTGCAGATCATAATAATTGGTCCATATAGTCAAAAAGTTTAATAATATGCTACGTCAAACTTAAAAGTAGTTTTGAGGTAATTTGTTGACACATGGCTGTAAATGTAACGTTGGGAAAATATTATTTTATAACTTAACTCCTATCCCGGAATTGAAAATTTGAAAATCTCGAAAACCGGAATTTACAATACCTTGTCTGGATTGGCACCTCTTCTGTATACCCTGAATGCTGTTTGACTACTTTTGCTAAAACAGAATTGTTCCCAATTATGTAGTCATTTTGGTACAAATGGAATTTAAGCAAACCACAAAAATTTAAAACTGCAAATTTTTAGTTATGATTCTTCTAGTTAAGGTGCGATATGTTTATTTTATACATTTCAGAAACAAAATCTTCGATAATGGTGAAAATGTGAAGAGACTTACATGATAAGCCCAGTAGTCTAGTTTCGAATTCACTTCATTTTACACCCAACATTGATCTTTACCATTTCCAGAAAAATGTCGCAAATTGTTTGGAAAATTAAATTATATCATGCCCATTTGTAGAGTGTCCCATATACATTAATATACACACATACATATGTATGTATGTAAGTCACTAATAAAAGTATTTCAAAGGAAACAAAACGACAACCAGGAAACTTCGTTATGACGACCCCCACCTCCACCCCTACCAATACCCCTATCATAACCATTGCCACACCCCCCTCCAACATGATCAAAAGAGCACAGAAATGGGAAACAAAAACAACAGCCAAAAAATACCCAAAACTTTTCAATAGCGAAGTTCAACGAACTCTCAACGTCTAAGCAGAGAGACTAAAATCTAAGCTGCACGCTATTTGTGGGTAAATTCTTATCGAAAGTGACGCGAACGTTGACGCACGCACAATGGCAGCGATTGTTTTCGGCTGACGCTATTACGCAAGAGATGAGGGAAATGTTGGTAGATGTTATGGTATTAGTGGTACACAGCCATGTGCGTGAATTCAGTTACGACTGAGAGTACATGTAGATGTTTCCCTTGAAACAAACACATGCGCAGAAATCCTGGAGTATGAGTGAATACTGCTCGGGTGGTGGTGGCGAAGACGTTGGCTTTATTGTACCCACTACACCCATCGAAATCCTGTGGGGTTCCTTCAATTACTTTGCCCCAATTGTTGTTGTTTTTCTTTGAAATGAACAACGTTTCTAGAAGGTAGAACAATAAAACAGATTGATAATAATATTTACAACTGCCGATAACGCCCCAATTTCGGCGTTCTGCTCGTTTTCATTGGCATTAGTGATTTTTGAATTGAACTTAAATCGAATTATTATTATCAGGTGCCTCGTTATATACTTAAACGTCCAAACGATATAGTTATATCGATAATGCTGGTGGCGTATTGAACCGTTTAAAGTACCGGCATTTATTAGTATTATAAGTTAGTATTTCCTTAAATCTATCAAACTAACTACAAGATAAACGGAAAGAAAATATTTTTGATATTTCTATGGTTACCAGATTCCGCCTAATTTAAATACTAAAACCTATCTTTCAAATACTGTATGAATGTCATATCATCTATGGAACTTTTTCACAGATTATATGAAGCAATAGATTAAGAATTGCATGGCAAACCGTAGTTATAGCTATTCTAGTTCACGCCACAGATCCCCATCAGCGATTGTTCTGAATGATGTTATTAAAAAATACGAAACGAAATCTGTAAATGCAATGAGAATTCTTTAGTATACAATCTTGCTGGCACTCAAAAACAAAATAACTAAAATAAAATTGTCCACTCAATCAATGGAGACGATTTTATGAAACTTTTTTATGAATTCGTTTCGTAAATTATCAAGGGTTTTTTTGATAGTTGTGCGTAATATCTACGCAATTTACGAAATATTCATAGGATTAATAATTTGTAATGAAGAATACTTTCAATACAAGAGCTGCAAATTCATCCAGCACAATGAAATGTTTAGTGAGGTTTGCGGCCCGGCGGAATATTTCTTTAAAGATGACGATGGCCGCAATGTTACCGCCAATGGCGCCCGCTATCGTTTGATAATTTCGAGCTTGTTTGCTACTACTCAGTAGGCAATCTGTCTGATATTGCAGCAAATTTACTGCCGTTACAACAAACTGTTTGCAGCTTTGATTCAGCATACATCTGCTTAAAGGTTTGCGGTTTGTTCCTAGATTTGAGTTTGCTCTGTCGTGGTTGCACTATTATGAAAATGGTCTAAACAATTGTAACGTCCCTCCTTTTTTAAACAGTCCTATTTAAATAATTGCATCGTCAAAATATATTGCGTACATTTAAATACATCATTCATGTTCAATTCACATTATTCGCAAAACGCCAAAATATGACATTCAAATTATATTTTCCCATTAAGCCAAGTATTCAGTTTTTTTTTTTATGAAATTTTCGTTGCCATAAGAAGTGCGTGTATAAAAAATAAAGAAAATTGCATGAGCCGAAAACTTCGCTCACTTTTCATTTGCTTGGTACTCTTTGCGAAAATTTCGTAGGCAACATCAGTCACAGGGTTGTTACCCCAAAGTTATTTCGTACGAAAAGAATAGTTTGATAATTTTTTGGGACCGGAATTTTGGCATTTTGATAATTTTAACTACCAAAAGCAACACGACATCCGTTAAAAATAAAACGGAGCGCGTAAAGGAGTTATAAATTAAATATTTGCAAGGTAAATCAAAGATATGTGGTATCTCTTCGCAACAAAATATCCGTTTAGAGATAAATGACATTTCTTACGAAAATTTCGCAAAAACTGAATACGGGGCTTTACATCCGATACACCCATTACATCGAGATAGGCGAGAGCTTTTCGTTAACAGAGATCCGTTCGTTTTATATCTGTAGACTCACTGTATCAACATTTAAATAAAGCGCTAAAATAAAAAATAGTTAAAATCCGTAAGGAGTATGGACAAAGAGTTACCATGCCCTTCATATGGAGCAAACATATATTCATAAAACGCAACAATTAAAATCGCTAAAAGGGAAATAGTACTAATAAAGTAATACGCCCAAATAGGAAAATCGCTCAAATATAAATATATCTATCCATATCTTGGAAACGTCAAATTAACTAAGTTTTGACATCCACAAGGGGATTTAGCTAAAAAATCTCTAAAATAATAATTAAAATTTGTCCGATTATTTAATGAATTTGTCCACCATGTGAAGGGTCCATACGCCTTACGACATCTTAGTTAAGGTGGTTAGTTAAAGACTCAATCAAATATGTTAATAACACCATCAAAACATGCTGCTAACTAAGGGAAAGCGAACCCGTCATATTAGTAAAAAGCAGGGTTATCTTTTAAACGACAACTTTTGTTTTTGAGTGTACTGTCAATGTGTGTAATGTTGGTACGCAAAGTAATCAACGAAATAATAATTATTATCGCAACCACAGTAAGATGTTTATAGATTTTAATTCACGACTTCAGGCTGATATACATTTAAATTAAAAATGTTACCCAACATATTGTACGATGTCGTTCTATGCAAAACTTATCAGATTTTTGTCGCTCTACCACCAAAACTTTTAAAATTTTTTTTTCACAATAATTTGTAAATTATTTGTAAAATTTATAACATTTTATATTTTAACATAATAATTGAAAACAAGTTTGGCCGGGTGTGAATTGAATCTGTCACATTCCCCGGCCAAATATGTTTCTGGAATAGCAAAAATTGTCTGCCGAAATAGCAGAAAAAATTATTTTCTTAATCAACAAACATATGTTTGCTATTTTGACAAACACCTTTGTTTTTATATTTTTCAGCAGGCAAAGCTAAAATTACACTTATAATTGTCATACCCTCGTTCTGTAACAATTTATAGTATTCATTAAATTCAATCAATCCATTACAAGTCCCTTCGCGGTATAACAGCGAATCCCTGTGCATCGGCACCGGAATTCTTTAACTTTTTAACGACATAAATCGCTAGTTAAATTATCAAAATTCACAAAATTTGAATACAAAATTTCAGAATTTTTGTAATTTAACTACCGATTTTTGTCGTTAAAAAGTTAGAGAATTCCTGTGCTGCTGAGGCATTGATGATATGCCTGCGGTTTTTCTTAGGAAATGTTCTGCTTCGTTGTCCCTTCCTTTAAAATGAGTATTTAATAATTCCTTGTTGACACACACGCACATTTCCTGATCAGTGGAAGAAAGTATCTTCAATAACTCCGATTTTTAAAATATGCGTCAAGAGTGATGTTCGCAATTTCAGACCGACCTCAAAACTCAAATAGTTCTAAAATATTTGAGCCTTTGCTGTCTGATAGTTTATGTCATAGTTCTCATAATTTGTGCCTCTCGTTGTCAACATGGCTTTATTAAACAACGTTCAACAGTTTCGAATCTTTTGGTATTTACAAGTTACTGCTTTAATAGCTTTAAATCTGGCTTGCAGTTGGAATGGTTTAAATCGTATTTCTGACACATTCTAGATTTGGGTATTATGTTTGGTACATAATTAGACTATATGATGCCTAAGCTTATTCTGTATTGGATTTTATGAAAAGAAAATAAGGAATTCACCTATTCTTAAGCGAACTACAGACTTGTCATTTATCAGCATGAACATCAGCTATCGTTGATGTTTATTGTTGGTTTCACACCCTTCTTGATACCAAATAAAAATGTAATCGAAGTTGTTCGCATCACTGTAATGTTCACAAAAACTTGTTCGTTATATTTTTTCAAATTCATCAGCCAGATAAAAAGTTATCGACCAAGTTCATGCACATGAATGACAAGTGTGTGGTTCGCTTTACAAGCGGGAAGTATTATGTACTCCGTTTGTGTGATCTAAATTTGACTATGGATCAATTATGTATAATTCACACTATGATGTTCATTCTAATCGTATTGTCAGATTTCAGAAGAAATCTTTATCATTTGTCTTAAATGATGTTGCTTTTTCAGATCCAACACTACCACGAAGCTAGATATAGGTTAATACATTTGGATAGTTTCTCCAACCGTAGATCAAATTTTTTAGATTTTGCTGTTGTTCAAAATTATTTGTGGACTCATTGATTCTTTTTGGTTATATTAATTTTAACACCCATATAAGACACTTCGGACATCATGAGTAGTTTATGCTACCAATGAGCCAATTCAAGAGCCATGAGAGAATATAATTCTACAAGTTCAATATGTGATATTGATGGAAATTATGAATTTGTATTTTTTTCATCATGTCATGCTAGTCTGTGAGGATTGTCATCCATAGTCTTGAATAAATAGAGAACCCATTTTTAATAATAGTTTTTTGTTGTACAATGAATCATACCGACGTTTATATTTCATACAATTGTATTGAAATTTTTATAAAACTTAATGAATAGCAAGTTCCGATCATTGAACTTCGTTTTCCTTATTTTTGTGAAGCGATTCCAACGCTTGAGAAACAAACAGTAAAAGTTTTCCTCTTTCTTTTCTGTTTCTGTTTTTCTTTCTTTACTCTGTAGCTGCATTCATTCAGTGCAAGTGGATGAAAAAAGCTGGTTGATCTTGATCATGACTTTTCAATGTTACTGTTCATTTTATGCTTTTGTTGTTTTCTGATTCTGGTTAATGCAAATAAAACCAGTATAGTAGTAGTATCGGTCGTAGTAACTAACTTACAGATATCCTCACCCTATGCTCTCAATGCAACCAATCGGGATTACTTCTAGTTTTTGTTCTGGGGCATAGGAAAGAGTATTGCATCTCAGTGTCTTGTTAACAATTTGCTATGTTCCTTTGTATGCGAATGGGATCACTCAACACTACAGATGTGTCTCGTGAAACTTTTGTATTAAATCGTGTTCCACCAATTGGTCACAAAAAACCCACATGTCAAAGAAATTCTACTGGAATGGACCTCGTTTAAGTAACGTCTTTTTGATGTGTAAACATCTATACGCTGGGGGTAAAAATCTTTTTCACAATACAATCACAAATTTAGAGTAAGATGTGCGATGTAATCGTTAACCAATCGTAAAGCGTTATCAAATCGGTGTGAGCTATGTATGACTGTATTAGTGTACTCATACGCTGCATACAATATACTCAACACCATCTAGTGTGCAATAGTAGCCACTAATTTTCACTAATTGTCGTACATTATGTTATCGTAGGCAAATGAAAACAAATAAATAAAATGAATACAAAAACATTTAATTTTAATAACTTTTAAAAAGATTTTTACTAAAACAAAGCAAAATAAGGAAAACTAAAAAACTAAACTTGTCAAATATAAGGAAAACTAAAAACTAAAAGTTTTCTTCTTCTTTGAGATTGTCATTCATACTTAACAGCTGCATATCAGCACCATCTAGTGTGCAATATTAGCTACTAATTTTCGAAAACCATTGCTGTAAAATAACATTAGATTTCAGTAAACAGCTGATTAATAACTTCTCAACCGCAACAAATATAAAATAATAAAATATTTTACAAAACACCAAAATAATTATTACTCAGAACATAAAACCACACAAAAGCTGAAGCTGAATGGAGGTAATGTTAATTCTAATAAAATTTCTATTAGATTCCAATATAAATTAAGATTATAACATATCTTTATTACGTACTGTTGCCTTACACTGAAGCTGGTGCACGACAATTGGGTAACAATCTCCATCTCATGCCAATTATTATGGGTGGAGATTTTAATACAAATTTTGCAAACCCACAGTCGCAAGCTTTATCAAAATTTTTATTTGACGTTTTCCACTTGCATATGAGCAATTCTCCACAAACCCCCACAACTAACAATTCCACTACTATAGATGCCGTTTTTCCATAGATTTTTAAATACAATCGAGTCAAAAATTTATATATCTTATTTTAGTTACCATAAGCCAATATTAACTATTTGTACTTAAGGCATTTACCATAGATGGACACTTTGCAGTACTACTAAAATTTCAGTAAAAATAATTCTTTAACTAGTAAATTTTTACTGATTACTAAAATTTTTTTCAGCAATTTTTATAAAGTGCCTACATGATTATGATGAGGTGCATTGAATTTTCAGTAATCAGTAATGCCCGATTACTGATTATTATGAATACGGCCCTATGATTTGACTGATAATGCAAATTAAATTTCATTAGCAGTAAAAATTTACTGAATTTTTTCAGTAATCAGTAAATTTACTGCTTACTATAATTTTTAATACAGTACATATATACTGCAGTGTGCCCATTTACTAACCAAATAAGTTAAATAAAACAAACAAAAACCAGCAAATTCCTATGTATTTACAATATTGAAAGTTTTGATACTTTTAATTGATTAATTAAAAAAATATACTAAAAGCATAAGTACTTCCAACTTCATTACTAGATGTTTACACATCTCCCCTGTGATCGGACTCACATTAATTTTTTTGTTGAATCACTAGATCCTACAAATGAATTGAAAGAGTTCTAAATATTTGGACAATTTGCTATCGTTTGATGACACACACTTGCTTCCAACGAGAGTAGGAAGTTTCCGCTTTATTAAGGTTTACGCACACCAAAGCGTGCGTCTTAAGGCTGTCGCGTAGAAAATCGTAAGCAGCCATCAAGCCAGTAACTTCGACCACGTTATTGATTCATGATGCAAGAAAATGTATTGCAAATATCTTTTGTATCGGGACTTTGGGTACGTGTTGGTTCATAAGAAACCATGTACCGTTGTCTCATGAGTCAAATTAAAACAATTTGAGTGATCCTGTGTGTTTTCATCCTTAGACGGATTTGGAAATATAAGTACATACGTACACTAACTACAAAAAAGCAATATCTCAACATTTACAAATTCAAAGCTGTGATATATTTCATTGGCATTTATGAAAATACTCAGTAATTAACAGAGTCATAAACGATTCTTCTGACGAAATGGAAGAATCCTTGCCTATTGTTTGCAATCAATAAATTAACATATAACAATTTTGTGTTATGACTGAGTGATTGAGTGCGATATCCAACTGTGTAGTCTCCCTCATTATCAAGGGTGAGGTTGTAAAAAATTACAAATGTTCTTTATCATGTTTTCCTATTCGTTACTGTTGATTTTCCAGTTGTTTGACTTTCGTTTTCTTTGCATTTCTTTTCCGTTTCGTGAGTGACTACGAACGTGGCATTTCTTGCAGCTGGTACGATTATTCCTTCATCTCCACATCTACGGGATTCATCGGTAGTGGAGAAATGTAGTGTAAACGCGATATTTTTGAATATTTTGAAATAATTTTTGAATTGTTTACTGTTTTATATTTGAATATCTGAAGGAAATTTAGATGTTAATTTCCATTATTGTTTTAGCCTGAGTTCATAAAATAAATTAATAATCAAAACTCATATCGTATCAGTATGAAAGGTCAACAATATTTAAATCAGAGTTCAAAGAGCCTCCCAAGCTCTCAACTCAAAACTTTTTGTATGCCCGTCAGTGTCGGGACAAACACAAACGACAAGATTTAAACGAAGCGACACTACACACGGAGTAATCGCCAACAAAATCTCTAAATCGAGTTATTGGACAATTATTGGAGCATTAAGCTGTTGCGCGAAAAATTCGCGATCGCCTACTACTCAACAGCGTGATTCCACGGCGACTTACCTCGACGATTTGCTTGTGAATCATAATCTTAGCGGACGACTCCTCCCAACTGGAGATTCGCGGATGAATTGCAAATGATGGTCGATGAATGATGAAAAAGATATTTGTAACAGATTCAGTGAAACCTCCAGAAGATTCGCCGATGATTCCTTCGCGAACAACACATAAATTAATACCGTGGTGAGAGTAGACACTGTGAGAGTTACAAAACGGAGGAACACCATTTTCGGACATTCGAGTTTGGATGACAACACACTGCATCACATACAGTGCGTGCAGCATTTGCTGCTCCAACAGTTCTTTGTACTTTTTGTGCACCTTTTGGAGGTTCATTCAAACACTGTATACCATTAAATTAAATTGAGGAGTTTGGAACTCATTGCAATAGTTGTATTACAATCAAATCAGCACCAACACTGAATATTTACTCTCACTATTTTTGCATCCGTTTTGGGGTGCACAGAATAAAAGGAAGGTGGACTTACCTAAAGGGTCTGCGTTGAAAATGCAGCATTATTTCCGTTCAGGGGTATAATCCATTCGAGACAATATGGGTAGTAGCCATAGTGGACTATGATGTATCCTAGGTAACATTTACGTAAACGCGGTCAAATGAAGACGTTTTTGGAAATGATGTTTTTTCACTCGTCCTTTTAGACATTTTTATGCATTTAATATTTTTATATCAAACTATCATCAGTAATCTTTAGGTTTCTTTTTAACGGGTACACTTGAACACTCGTCTGCTTAATAACTTCTTTATGTGTTTTTTTTTTCTCGTATTTTATTTTGTATTTTGACTTTTATGTTCCACTTTTGTATATTTGATGTTTTTTAATTTTTATTTTTAGTATGTAACTTGTTTTCTTTCATTTTCACACTTATAAAATATTTTTTTATGTATTTTCGTATATTATATTATTAAAATATAGTTTAAATTTTTTTCAATTTATTATTTTAATTAATTATTTTATTACTTAATTTTTACCGAATTTTGAACACAATTAGGTATCGCATAAAAATTTACAATTCTTTAGATTTTCCTTTCACTAGAAACCAAGGTTGTTTAATTACTATTGACTTAATTTTTATTTTTTAATTTTTTTGTTTTCACTTAATGCTAATATTAATTTACGCACTTCATATTATTTACACAATTGCACATCAATTGGATCTGGAAATAGAAAAAAATAGGAAAAATGTTCAGAATAAATTATATCTTTGTTAAAGAAATCGATGATATCTGATGAAGTTGACTTTAAATCTATCGCAAACTTGAAAAAAAAACTGTTGCGCATGAGCCCATAGACAAGAAGTTGTGAATATTGATGATTTTGGTGAAGTATTGTTATGCATGTTTTCGCACTAATAGGTATTGAACAATTCTCATTAGGTTGAGATTTGATTAGCTCTATAGGATGTAATAGTGTACAAAAATATTTGTGGAGAAAGGAGCTAATAAGAATAATTTGAGCTAATTTGAATAATCTTATCTTTGATACCGACTGGCATAGTATATGTCAGTGTGATAATTCTTTTGAATTTGAAATCGCCCTGGATGATTTCTATAATATTATTAATGGCTATATTTCTAAGTCTGTACCCAAGAGGCCAATAAGGGGTAATACTGGTCCCCCATGGTCCTCAAGGGCTCTAAATAGTCTCAAGAATGTAAGGAATAGATGTTCGAACAAGTATAAAAAATCTGGATTGCTAGCAGACTATGCTAGGTATATTGTTGCTAGGAGTAGATACAACTCTAAATCTCGTGAGAGTTACAGATTATATTTGGATAGGTTGAAGGCTAATTTTAAACGGAACCCCAAATCATTCTTTAGATTTGTTAACTTGAAGCGTAATTCGTCTTCCACACCTTGTAGGATCAAAATGAACGGTATTGAATATTCAGATGAAGAGTCTATTGCTAATTGTTTCGCCGATTTTTTCGCATCTATTTATTCCACCCGAGCCTATGATGTTTCCAAATCATACCCGTACACTGTCCGCTCTACCATTCCGTTTGATGCACCTGTCGTAAATTCTTCGTGGTTGCTAGATAACTTAATCAGCTTGAAAGCCTCGAATAAAGCTGGTCCTGATGGTATCCCGGACTCTATGTTGAAATACTGCTCGAATTCTCTCAGCTTACCGTTGACTCTCTTATTTAACGCTTCGTTGAAGTTCGGCCATTTTCCTGCAAAGTGGAAGAGCTCTTATATAATCCCTCTCCACAAATCTGGTAGTTTAGTAAATGTTGCAAATTATAGGGGAATTGCAAAATTGAGTGCCATTCCTAAACTTTTTGAGAAGTTAGTCACAGAGGTAATTTCTCATCAGGTTTCCTCTATTTTAGATCCATGTCAACATGGCTTTCGGAAGGGTCGTTCCACCGTGACTAATTTGCTTCAGTTTTCCTCTTCTATTATTGACGGCTTTATTAATGGAGATCAAACTGATGTGATTTTTACCGATTTTAGTAAGGCTTTTGATAAAGTTAACCACAATTTGTTATTATATAAATTAGGGGCAATGGGTTTTAATTGTAACATGCTGAATTGGATTAGTTCTTATTTAATGAACAGAAAACAGATGGTATCATTTGGTCGATCATTCTCAAGATCTATTTTTGTGTCATCTGGGGTGCCTCAGGGCAGTCATCTTGGGCCGGTTCTATTTTTGTTATTCATTAACGACTTACCCGCCTCCATAATGCACTCTAAATTGTTAATGTACGCTGATGACGTGAAGATCTATTTTTCTTACAAGGATCCTTGTCAATATGCTTTACTTCAGAGGGATTTGTCTACTTTCCAGACGTGGTGCGAGACCAATTTGATGGAGCTTAATTTTACGAAATGTAAGCATATGCTGTTCTCTAGGTCATCATTATTTTCGGCAAAATACATTTTAGGTGGCAATGTTCTTGAATCGGTGGATTCATTTGTTGATCTTGGTGTTCTCTTGGACAGAAAATTGAATTTCAACTCCCACATAATTACGATGGTGAACAAGGCTTATGGCGTTCTGAACTTTATTAAACGTTGGGCAAAGGAATTTTCAGATCCCTACGTTACGAAAAATCTTTTTACTTCACTAGTCCGCCCTATTCTCGAATATGGATCAGTTGTTTGGGACCCCCAGTACAATTTGTATGTTAATATGATTGAATCGGTCCAGAAACAGTTTCTCATTTTTTGTCTGAGAAATCTTCAATGGAACCCGAACCATAATCTTCCTTCGTATAGCAGTAGACTAGCATTGATCAGATTGCCGACTCTTAGTAGTAGACGTACCATGATAAACTCTATTACAGTTTTGAAGATAATTGATGGATGTATATGTTCTGAATTTCTGTTATCTAAGATTTTCATAAATGTCCCATTGAGACCCACGAGGTACTATAAACTCGTAAACATCGAGTTTCAGCGTTCGAATTATGCGTCCTTTGATCCAGTTAGGAGAATGTGTCGTGACTTTAATGAGCTATATCAGTTTATTGATTTCACAGGTAGTTGGGAAACGACAAAGTCTAGCATAATTTGTCATTTGAACCGATTGCATTAGTGCTGTATATTCGTTAACGTACATATGTAAATTTAATTTACTTTATCCTTACTATCTGGTCTGATTTATGATTTGGTTTTCGTTTTGCTCGTAATTATTATATATTGGAGTATCTTATGTTAATATCTCGTGATGTGCTTTTATACTTATTTATGTTAGTGTAATACCAACTGGTGAAGAATTTCTGTAGTTGGTTGTAACGTGTGAACTTATAATCCTTGCTCTCCCGTTATAGACCGGTCTATAATGTGTACGCTGTCCTCACGTTATGGGGACGTGGCCCTCTCGGTCGGTAGGGGCGGGTAAGAGTGGCGGCGATGGGTTCGCTCGATTTAAAAAAAAAAAAAAAAAAAAAAAAAAAAAAGATGCAATAGTGGGCAGCGCTATAAGTATATTCCAATCAATCAATTTCAATTATACTTGTAAAAACTGTTTTCTATTTACGATTATTTTTAATAAAAATACAGTTATCTATTCTGATTGAAAAACATAATAATTTAAAGATCAAGAAAATTAGCAAAACTCGGAAGTTCAATATAAACTATAACTGGCGCACAGTGAATTCAATTGAGTGAATTTTTTCAGCAACTTCTCCCATAGAACGCAATTAAACTATCTTGGATTTCATCTGAGTCCACTGCCGAACAATGTATTTTAAACTAGTCTGTGTGTCAAAAAAGATTTTTGCATGTAATAGTGAATCTGATAAGGTCAGATAGCTTTTTTTGCGACTCAGTCATACGTCAAGGTTATTTTCAGATACACAGAAAGAAAACACTTCGTGTAAAAACGTAGGAACCAATCAGTGAGTGTAAAAATATAAAGCTCACATCTCAATGATGGTGATAAGACTTCCGCTGTTCCTTTATGGGATGTAATGGCAAAATATTTACTTTATTTAATATCTAAAAATTCAAACCAATTCGAACTGAATTTTGTAGTATTTTCCTAACTTCATTGAAAACAAACAATTGAAACATTTCAATAATAGTTTTTGGAAAATGTTCAAAACAAAATTATAGTTCTATGATGGAACTCAATGATGGAATCAAATAAAATTTACAACTCATGAAATAGGGTTGCCAATAAATAAAAATCTGTACTAGTTAAATCCACTTTATGAGTACATTACTTATAAAACCTTCAATAAATGCGAAAAAGTTGAACAACTAAAGAATGTTATAAAGCCATTTTAGAGTTTTTTTTATGCACAAGACCCTAATTCAGTATCTATACCGCATATTATCGGCAGGCAGCAGGTATATAAACTGCTTATTAATCTTTGGGGTTAAAAATCTGCCCAAATTGAGATTAACTTGTCATTTCGGGTGGCAAGTCCGCCTTTGGTTTCGACACTATAAAAAATCACGTTCGGTGAAAAATAAAAGAGGATATGAATAGTGCAGCGGTACCATGCTTTGCAGGCCTTCATTTCCGTCCAAAGGGAATTTAGGCGGGAGTTTGACGGCACTCCCTCGAGTAGAAGGACCATTATGAGGCGGGTAAACATGTTTGCTGAATCTGGAAGCGTCGCACGAAGACCGTACCATCGAGATCCCTATGTTCGGGTTCAAGACACAATCGCGGCTGTAGCATTGTCAAATCAGGTAAATCCAAACGTTTCGACTCGAAACTTATCGGCGCAAATTCGAGTTAGCAGACGGTCATTTGAACGGATATAATAAAGATATAAAAATAAAATATATAAGTCTTGGTGACTTATACTTGTGTCCTATACTTAAAATTACAACCAAGTTCAACCCTCTGTATTCGCCTAGAATTTTGCCAAAAAATGATTGAAATGGCCGATGTTTTTGATCTAAACTGTAATATAAACAAGCAAAATCGCAATATATGGAGCGAATCGAATCCATAAATACGCCATGAGATGGAGCTGTATCGTGAGGGCCCGTATTTAAAGATGTTGAATGAGTTTTTTTTTCGGAAACTGCGCCGTAACCGTATCCGTTTCAACAGAATTTGGTCAGAAAGATGGAGCAACTGCACACATAGCCAGACCGGTTATGGCGGACCTCCAACGAAAATTCCCAAAGAAATTAAGCACGAGGTGTACAAACCGAAACCAAGGAATTTGACTTAATTGAAGCACTCAATTAAAACAATAATTGAAGTGATCCCGACTGCAACCCTTCAGGCCGCAGTGAATTATTTTCTGATCAGGTGTCGCATATGCGTAGATGAGCATGGAGGTCATTTACGGTCTATCATCTTCAAAACCAATTAGTTATATAAAATAAAATTAAATTTTCTGTACAATAATAAAAAATGAATGAAATGCATTGATTAAACAAAAAGTTATTTGAATTTCGTATTGTAGCACTATTGGTGCGCCACCCTATATATGTATAAGCTGCTCAGGTGGCAATTGACCTAACTTCACAATTTACCAATTTTGAGAAAAAATCTTATCTTGTCTTATTTAACACCCTCTCTTTTTACGAGCGTAGCCTGGGGTGAATCAATTGTTACACCCTGACCCACATTGTGGTAACAGGGTATTAAGAGTTATTTCCAATTCTTGTAACATTTAGAAATATAAGATCATTAATTTTCTGAATTGATTTAACCCATTTCCGTTAGCATTTTTGGGATCAAAGTAAAGCTCGGAAATACAAACCAATTGAAATGTAATTTGGTACATAGCATTTAGTTCGGTAAGGGACGAATACTATTGAACCCTCTTACCTCTCCACGTTTTTATTTAGTACATATACAAATCTGCTTCCAAAGATTGATACTATCGATGATAGATTTAGAAAATAGGGCACATCGGTTCATGTTTTGGTATAGCCGCCATATATAAAAGCTTGTGTTAAGTCATGATGATAGGTTGTTGGGCAGAGCCATATCGGCCCACGTTTGTAAATGTTTTACCAACCAAGCTAGGTACTATTTGTTTTACAGGCCGTTTGGTTATTAACCGGTTTTCAGAAATTTTGGTGCATAAGTTTTTCTTTTTGTTATAGTCCCAATACAAATTGTACCAACCGTGAGTGGTACTATCGGCTCCGTTACCGATTTCAACGAAATTTGGTAAATAGGATAACTAGGTAACGGACACAAGGTGCTGTAGGATATTATACAGTCGGTATTGGTTGCTTTCAAATTATCGTCTGTCCGTCTTTGTAGTTAATAGTTGGTGTCGTTCATTTGACTTACGTAACCCACTGAAAGACTTAAAAGTGCTACAACTTTTAGTGTTACAAATTTTTTTCCATGTACTAATATATCTTGTCCCTCCCTGGCCGAAATCCTGGCTCCGCTCTTGGCCTCGTACTAGTTTTACAAAAGAACACACAGAAGTCCGTAACTTCTTTTGGAATTTTCTCCACTTTGTGTTTTGTGGAGTTACACCAATCAGACTCCGAGTACCTAATATAACTAAATTGAAAATCAAATGCTATTTAAAGCAGTTTAATACTTAGACATTTTTGTACGAAACCCGATTATTTGGATTATTTGGAACACAGTTGATTTTATTGGTAGGTTTCCCAAGATGGTTGCATTCAGTTCTACTTCTGCAGTGTTGCATCAAATTGTACCACATATAATCTTCAGTTTTCTCAGATTAAAATATTATGTGTAATCTTCTGGGTTAACTAATCCCCGAAATGCGCTAATCTGGGTTAGTGTAAGTGTCGTATTAGTTTGCAAGGTAACAAATCAAAATTAAGCTTTTACATTTTAATTCTTTTTTATATTATTTCCCAAATCTTTCAGTATTCTTGAAAACTAATGCAGTTATTTAATCGTTATCAAGTTTATTGACCCCTTGAAAAGGCAAGGTTGAGGCTAGGACAAAGTTTGTTCTTAAACATTCCAATATTGAATTATTGGGATTTCCAACTTCACCATCTGAAATTTGTATGTGGTGTATAAGACGTGTAGCTTGGAAACCAAATACGTAGTGACACCTGTGGATACGATTAAAGAGTATTGTACATATGCATGTTTATGTACATGATGTGTATGTACCATGACACTGAAGACCGAACCAAAATGGAGTGTCACAACAGATGACGCATCATGCATTTATCGACATAATCCAAATCAAATTTCTTTCATTGCGAACTTATTGACATGTTGTTTGTTGTAGCTGTCTGTTTCCTGATTCATCATTCACCTTGGTTATTAACTGCACACATACATTCGTGTGTATGGAGTAATTTACTCATACATACATAAAATAGAAACGTGTATGCATTTTTCATATTTGTCAGTTTTTGTTATTATTTTATTTTATTTATCAAATATCAGCAAATATTTGTTGGTTCGAAGCACTAACAAAAACTACGACGGCAGAGGCAGAAAAAAACGTCAAATCAACAAAAACACCACTTTAGCGTTCATTGACCTTCAGAGCAGGAAAGATAATAAACAAAAACTTGTTACTATAGAAAAGATAAGAACGAACGATAGAGACGTACAAAACCACTCATAGAATAGAGCAGACAATTTTGCTGAATTAAATCAACAAACGACTAGAATCAAACCGAAATGGAATTTGATGAAGATCGTAAAAAGTCGTCGGTGTCTAATACGATTGGTGTCGAATGTGATTTTGGGTAAAGTGAAGCGTACACACACATTTGTAAACATACACACTCTTCTCCGCCTGAGTAGATCCATAAATGCTGAAACGTAGATAGCAGTGGTGTGGGAAATACAAATAAGTCAAAATAGTTTGTAGGTTTCGTTAAATCCTATTCTATGGCGTTATTTACAACTGCTGACCTTTTCCAGCACAGCAGTAAATGGCCCAGTATTAGTATCGAAAATATTCCAAACTTTCCGCTGCAACCCTCGTAAAAGGAAAGTTCCACATATAGATTTGTTATGGTTATTAATTTTCTATACCCAAATATAGAAGGCAACAACAAGAACAATGTCTTCCACGCTATATTCTAGTTGTGTGATTTCATAGCAACCGAACTATTTAGGTTTTCGTAATTGTCTCCTTCGACTTCCCGGGATCTAAAAGTCAGTGACTTTTTGCATATCCTTATTACAACAACCTCCCCGTAAAATGTACGTGGTGGTAACCCAGAGTATTGCCAAGGAAATACGAGTATAAAATGTGAACATTACAAATTGACGTCCATGGAAAGTTTTAGACATCCCCTTGTACAGATTTCGCTGTATCTTATTTGAATTTGCAAATGAACTCGATTAACAACGGCTCACTTGGACTTTTTGTCCATTGTAATATCGAGAGTTAACGAGATTAACTGCTAACCCCACCATGAATCATTTAGTTTGATCCAAGCAGCTCAAGATCCTGTCAAAGCCTAAATGAAATATTCCCCTCGAACACCTAAATAAATAGGATTCCATTCTAGACATTCTCCTACTAGTTAGTGCTTGACACGTGCAGTGAAGATGTTCAGTGGATTCTTACTCAACGCTACAGATTCTATAAAAGTCATTTACCCTGAACTTTAGTCTCGCCGCTTGCCTACCAATCAGATAGTGTCCTATCAAAACTGACATAAGCAATGATACTTTGGGTTTGGCTAGAGACAGAAACCTGTGCGTACACAATCTATCATGATCACATAGGATCGTTCGCACAGGATACACCTACAATTCTTCACCGCCACCTCCACGTTTCAGTTCCTGTGGAACATGTGAAGTAGTCCATAGACTCGCCAGCCCAACCGGAATGGCCCTGTGCCCTGGCATCGATATGAGGTGAATATCGTACTGCTGAATTTTCTCGTTAAGAGATCTGCAGCAGTCCTAGGAAGATGCTGAGTTCAGGAGCACTGATTCCAAGGACTTGTTGACCGCCTGATTGTGAGAGATGACATTGACCCCAATGTCTGCAGGACTATTATCACTCTGGCAGTCGACCTACCTAATAGCCAAAAAGTGTCACCTGATACGGAATTTGAAAGCTAGCTCGTAGATAAAAAATAAAATAAATGGTTTCCCATTACATCCCATGAAGGGACCGGGGAGAACTTCTCACAATCACTGAGCTGTGCGTTTTCCAGTTTTCACTCACTGATTGGGACCTACAGTTTTACACCGATTCCGAACGGTATTTTGAGAAGCTTTTTCATGGCTATATACTCGATAGTGTCGCCGTCACTATGCGAGGTGACCGCCGGCGAAAGAAATTTGAAGGTGGTCAGAGCAGGGTTCGAACCCAGGATATCATGTACAAGAGCCGCGCACACTAACCATTGCACCACCAACTGTCAACGTAGATACCAGTATTTAAAAATCAACACTGCGCCTGTCAAATACCATCTGTTAGTAGACTACTCTAAAGAAGCTGCGTCATTTAGTTTGTATTTGACAGCCATTGGAAGCAGTGCATTTGGACGAAAACGGATAAAAGGAAATTTCATGTGCTCATTGAGCATAATTTTTCTGCAGAAACCCCATTACCGAAACCAAGGAAAGGGTTGATCAATATTACGGGCTTTACAAAGAAGTCGTCATGCCAGAAATCGTCGATAAAATCCGTGGAATGACATTGGACGATCGGATATTAAAAGTGCATGAGGTGGCTGAGGCTGTGTGCATCTTAACTGAGTGCGTACATCACATTTTGCATGAATATTGGGACATGAAAAAGCTACCCGCGTGGTGGGTGCCACGGTTACTCACACTCGACCATTAGCGCCATCGCGTGACCACTTCAATAAAGTGTTTTGCGAGGTTCAACGGCAAGTCGAAGGAGTTTTTGCGCCATTTCGTAATCGTGGACGAATTGTCGATCGATCACAACAGACAAGAGGCCAAGGAAAAATCAAAGTAGTGGACTTCTCCGGTTGAACGTGTACCAAAGGAGACCAAGGAGTGTCTCTCGGTCATTCACATCAATTACCACGAAAAGGGTAACACGACCTCCGGGGTTCACCATCATGACAACGAACCGGCGCATTGGTGTGTAGTCCGTATGGCAAACATGGGCTACGAATTGCTACCTCATCAGCCATATTCTCCAGATTTAGCCCCCAGTGACTACTTTCTGTTTCTAAACTCGAAGAAATTGCTTTGCAGTAAGAGATTTGGGTCAACTCAAGAGGACATCACTGAAACAAACGCCTATTTCGATGACCTTGAGAAATACTATTATTTGGAAGGAATACACAATTTGGAAAAACGGTGGAATAAATGCATCCAGGTAAAATGGAAATATTTTGAGAAATGAACCGTTATTTGCCGAAAATATATTTTTTATTCAAAAAGTCACGGATTGTCATCAATTCTGTAGAGTACACCCCGTAGCCCGCCAACTTTATCATACACTTTCGAGCCATCCGTGTAGAAATGCACATAAGCGTTCCAGCAAATTCTTCCCTGCATAAGAGTGTGATATTTCCGATCGAATATTAGTTCCGCTTTCGCCTACTCGACATATTTCGGAAAACTATAATCATGCCCGTTTGTAACAGTTTCCCCAAACAGGTGTCAGATGTGATATCCCATAATGACCACCGGCAGGAAATGTAACACTACATTCAGTACATCAATGGGGGTGGTGCGCAAACCGGTCTCACCAATTTCAACATATATCCCTTTTACAGGTGTAAAACCATTTCAACGGTGTTGGATCTGAAACTAAGCTTACTGTCCAAAACAACACCCAGGTATTAGACTAACTTTCATACCAATTCAATGTGAGAAGTTCCAAGGTGTATATTTTATACCGTTGGGTAAAAATTCAGCTCGGTTTTGTCCGATTTTACGCCTTCCTGTTCACCTGCCTATTTTCCCGAAGTATGGAAGTCACCCTGGAAAACCTCTCCTAGCGTAATCTGTTACTTGTCGCTTACTGTTATGACCCGTTTCCCCAGTTTTTTGAGAGTGACCATTATTTTACTCAGCGCAAGGTTCTACAGAAGTTGGGACAAAAAATGGGTTCTACAGACTCCTCCTTGAGGTATGCCCTTGTTGACATACCTGCTGGAATTCGAGATGTTTGATTCGGCCGTGACACGCCTTCTGATGGGCATTTCGTTTACTAGCTCCTTTAGATCCACGTCCACCTTGAGGGTCGATAGCGTCAATTCTATCGCAATAGGGGTGATATTATTGAACGCACCTTCAATGTCAAGAAATGATACAAAAGATTTGTCTATGTATTCTGCTAGTCCATGTAGTGCTGTACTTGTCGATCTGTCATGACAGTATGCATGTATCGCACGAGATTTCCCATATTGACCATCATCAATACTCGCCCGGGTTTGATCACATATCACCAGTTCCAAACCTTCGTTACGAACGATGACAGGTTTCTAGGTGTAAAGTCTTTGGTAGCTGAGAGAGATGCCTTCCCACTTTGGTAATAAACACCACTCTTGTATTCCTCCATCTTTTAGGTATGTGTCTGAAATTTATAGATGGAAACATTTCAGCCAGGGGGTTAATAGATCTGCCCATTTATTCCTCAATGAAGCAAAATTTAGCTTCTGGTAGCTTCTGATGAACTGTCTCCTCGGTTAGGCTCTCCCGTCCGAAGGTCCTCCACTGAGGTTCGCTGCAAATTTGAGGCCGTCAATGCAATGGTTAGTGAGCCCGACTCTTGTAGATGAGAATGCGGGTTCGGTTCCTGGTCAAACCACCTTATATTTCTTCTCGCTTAGTAATTAGTCATGACAAAGCATCTCAAAAAATTAATTCTCATTCAATTATAAAAATAAGAAATTTGTTTTCGTTCACACGAAAAACATTGAGCAACATCAATTTCTTAAATTACGAAATTGACCAACAGCATATCAGTGATGGCTCTGTTTTCTCTGTTTTTATGTTTCTACACTAAAAATATATTTTTTCAGAAATTGAGTGAGAGTTGACAACATTGATAATTTCTTCCTACAATTTAAATGGTCGTTACATTTCTCAGAAACATAAAATTGTTGCACGATACATGTTGCTGATATTTCGTACGAACAAATTAGTACTGCACTGGCGGAAATAGTTAGTCGATCTTTCAAAGGCATTGGATATTTTATTTTTTTGAGTTTTGTATAATTGCGCGTGGAATATTGAATTTAGTACGGAACTATAGGGAAAACTGCTACGGGACTTCAGTTTCCTATTGAAATCTCGTGCAAAAAGTTTTCAAAATATCATCGATGTTTGCTTTAATTTTAAACAGTCTGTTTATTCCCTGTATGTCCACTTACCTTTCTAGTAATTAATATTTTCCCTTGTGTTCATATAACACTTGTATAACAATACAAAATTGTTTATAGTGTTTCATACGATGGGAAATCCGAAGAACATAATCCAACAGATATGGGGAGGCATTAAGTTACATCAAGTTAGTTGGATACACGTACGTCCCCAAAGGCAACAAATGACTACAATCACTTTCAAAGGACTTTCTTGAACTTGTATTTTCTCGATTATTGACAACAATCACATGAACATTCTTGAACTTTTGTTTTCTCGATTTCTTGCAAAATTATTAATTTTTCGTTCACATTATTTATAACTACGTTGGGGTTCGTTCCGGCTTCATGTGTCGATTAAACACAATCCGGGAGGAAATGTTGGGTGCAAAATTATATTCTTCAAGTAAACAGAATATTTCAATATTTTGCGTGATCTTGTTGTGGGTATTTTATTCATTTTTTACACTTTATGTTAATAAATTCTTAGATACATTTTCATTTCGTTAAACACTTTTCTTGTTTGGTTGTTGGAACACTTTTTCAGACGTCACAGTATTATATATGGACGTCTCCATTGCTTTCATCAATTTGTAACATTTAAGAGATATTATATTTCCATAGGTTGCATATATTTTTACGAGGCTTTAGTTTTTCTTCACTTATTTTCATTATATTTCCTTTGAAATTGTATGTATTTTTTTCTCTTCGCCTTTTTTAAGTAGGGTATCCGTAGCTCTGGAAAGACTTGACCCCATCGTCTTTACTTGCAAGTCGTGTAATTGGTTACTACGCAACATAATAACGCAGCGAGGAAACCACTTTTCGGATGGCAAAGATGTGAGTGTATTGAAAATGGGGGAACCTTTATTACCTTTAATCTCTTGGTTCGAAACGGATATCGTTCCCATTGAAGCCGATCATATTACAAGCTCTTCAGCGTCTCGATCGAATCATGTTCGTCCTTGGGCAACTCCATAACTAATAGTTTCAATTACTGTGTGATGGCTGACTAACTGTTATGGAAAATCTAGTCTATATACTTTGAGGACAATACATACCCAGTCTAAAATATATACAATTACCCAGAACTTGTCCCAATTGAAATATATTTGTATTTGTCCGACTATCCTACATTGTCGTTTGATCTATCAAAACAAAATATAAATTAAAAAAGGATATAAACAAATTAGAGCTATTCAAATTTAGATTTGACCTGCTTAGGAAGATTTACAAAGCTTAAGGCTTAAAGTATCGTCAGTTGTTAAAAACTATTTGGGCAAAGAACCGGACACTTCTCTTGTGTGTAATATCGCCCAGTAAATATGTTGGTTATTTACATAAATGAAGGAGAAACCTGTTAAAATAGAAAATAATGTTAGATCGAGCTTCAAACGAGAATAGAGAGCAGCTGCTAATGGAATTGAGATCACACAGTTAACAGCTGTATCATTCTAACGATGAAAGGACCACACTCTTGCCCATCAAGAGGAAGGCGAAATCGGCTTCTTTTGACATTTGTTGTCGTTTTACAATCATTTCCGATACCAAAACAAACGTTGTTGCTCGTCTCATTCTCTTGCATTGTAGAAAAAGGATGTATTGCAGTTGGTGGGGCGGGCTCCAAAAAAACATAATCAGAGAAGAAAATCTCTACGACGGCCGAATGTCAGCAAGACAGAAAGAAAGCTTCGTTACACAAAAAACTATGCCGACTCTGGTATTGGGCCCATCCCAGAATATAAAACACCGAACGAAGGCCACGCAGGAAAAAAATCTGTGCTGTATTACAGAATAAACTCTGACGAAGCAGGTGTTGAACCTATCATTTAGTAGAGAATCCCTAAGACCGACCGAAGGCCGGCAGCACATAAAGCTGTATTAAACTAAAAAACTGTGCCGAAGACGGTGTTGAACACGTCCAAGAGGAGAAAATGCCGTCCATAGCATTCCTAACAAACCTCTTCCCAATACGGTGTTGGACCTATCTCAGGAAAGAAAATCTCTAAGCCTGACCACCATACAAAAAGCTTTACATACTACATAAAAAACTGCCGAAGCCGGGGCTGGACTTATCTCAGAGAAGAAAACCTCTAAGCTCGGCCACACATAAAGCCGGAGTTGGACCTATCCCAGCCATGCGGAAAGTCTCATTTTACAAAAAAAACTGCCGCAGCCGTTGTTGAACCTATCACTCAGTAAAATTCCCTAAGCACGATCGCAGGCCGGCTACGCATTAAGAGGAAAAAATCGCTGAGGCAGGCCACGAATAACCCTTCATTATGCACAAGCAAACTATGCCGAAACCGGTGTGGAACCAACCCTCAAATTGAAAATCCTTAAGCCCACTAAAAGCCAGCCACGCAAGAAATATATATTAAAGAAAATAAAACTATGCCGAAGCAGGTGTTGCACCTGTTACCATATACAGTTTTCGATTTTTTAACTTTATCCTTCTATATCTCCGTACTCTAAAAATAGAAAGCGCAAAGCTAACCCACTGATTATAAGAAGCTTCTCCCAATCTCTCCATGGGACGTAATCGGAAAGAAGTTAAAATATCCAATTTTCTATCAATATTTCGAGGTTTGCTACATAAAAACTTGAAAATTGTTTTCAGTTCTATCGAATTTTACAAATTTAAACATCCGATATCTCAATAAATTAACAAGTTATCGAAACAATTTACTTCATATGTTTAAATTTGACAGAAAAGAAGACCATAGAAGTGTCAACGTTTTTAACTTTATATTTTTATTTTAGTTATCGAAATTTAGTTACTATCAAAGTTAAAGAATAATGTTATATAATTTGTTCGGCTTGGTTTGAGGTGAGCCCAAAAAACTCCCAATATTGCTACACTTTTATCTGTTGTTCCAAATATAATATTCCGATAACTCAATACTGAAATGAGTTATCGAATCAAATTTTTAAATATTTTTTAATTTTCTATAAATCAATATTCGATTTACTGAAGTTTAATCTGCCCATATTTCGATATCTAGATAAGATCAAGAGTTTTCGATAGTCAAAAAAAACTCAAATCATTTTTATACTTTTATTGTTTTTTTAATTTGATCTTCCGATTATCTCAATAACGAATAAGATATACAAAAATAATATTTATTATGTTTTGGAAATTTTTATGAAAAGGGGGCAATAGAAATGTATAATTTTCTATATATTTTTTTGATAGATTAGATGGATATTTTTCAAAGACCCAAAACAACTCAAAACATTTTTTAAACTTTTATCGGCTTTTTACAGCTTTAAACTTCCGATAACTCGATAGTGAAATATGTTACTTAAAGAAATTATTTAATTTTGTTCGCAAATTCTTTAATTTTCGATAAACAAAATAATGCTATAGATACTAGAGTTTTTAAATTTAATTTGCCGATAGTTCGATAACCAAGCGAGTTATCGAAAAATTTTATATAGTTCTTCCAGTTTATTGTGAGGTATTCCGCAAATCAGAGTGAGTTTTTAAAAGCCCAAATCGTTACCCGTTTTTGAGCCTGTTGAAGTAAAATTTTTAGACCAATTTTCAAATTATAATTTTTGGTTGCCTCCCGCCCAGCCAACTGCAATTTTGCGCATAAAAATTTTAGTAAGTTTACTACAATTTACAGAGGCAGAGCAAATGCGTCGACTAAGCTCGTGCTCAAGAAAGGCAAGTCTGTGGTCTGCTTCAAGTTACTAGTTACAAGTTGTAATAAAATAGAATCTCGATACTTTTCCTTTAACGTAAAGATATGTATGTAGTATACGACTGGACATATCCTATGGAATGTCTGTAGTGTCGTCATAATCTGTATGCAGAAATATCGATAGATTGTCATGTAAATTGATTAATCCACATCGATAAATGTGACGGTGAGTCCGCCACCACAAGTCGTTCGAAAAAAAGGACACTGCCAACTTGAACCCGGTAAATACAATCGATTTATGCTATTATTATACATGTGTTTGCGTATCCAATTTGTCCCGAAATGAAGCGACGTGTAGGGTATTTTTCTTAGGAAATTTTGAATATCACCAATGATTCTTGGTTAATTTTTGTCGATTCCAGTATCACTTATACAATTACACAATAAATATTCCTTAAAGCTTTTCAAATGCATCGATGGTTTTATTTTTTGTTCCAACACTAAATCATATTCCTTCTTTCCACTCCTTATCCAAATACTATAAGATTCTCCAAATCCTACTCTGCCTCAAGGACTCGGGTTAACTTCATTTAGCATAATGCAGAGTTATGTAAATATGTACATATACATAATTTTGTTGCTTAATCACTTTTTAACTCATTTTAATTCATTTCAGTTGTGTCACATCTCATCCACCATATTCGTTTGATTAGTTTAGTAAATTAAGTGCCAACCCCTTCATTCAATTCGGAACGCTGCTCGGTGTTGGGATTTCGTATTTTACATTTTGAACCGGGTTATTCTATTCTCATTAAAATATTTCAATATCGTTTTATCACATTTGTATTTCATTAATTTTTGTCATCTTGTTGGATGAACATACATACAAAACTATTAACTTCGTTTTATTATTTCTTTATTTTTCGCGTTTGGTTAAAGAGTTTTGTTTTTCAGAATTTACGAAAATGACCGCTCGGAATTCATACTAACGTACAAATTTGGTTTTGTTTTTGTTTTTTTTTTTGCAGTTTAGTATTTATTAAATTGAAGAACTATGAATCTGTTTATCACTTTAAAACTTAAAATAAATACATAAATTTGTATATTTTGTTAATGATGAAACTCTTGTTTCTTGTTGTTTTTAATGTGGCAATTAATGCTTCCTTCTTCTTGTATATTAGTTGGTCGGACGTTGATGATTTTTTTGCCAAACCGTTCGACCTAACAGAACGTACCGAACGAGGCGCGCTTACGTACTCATCAGGCAGTCAATGACAGTGATATGGACGGTCCGTATGGAATCATACACACAGAGCGCTCACAACTCGCTCCGTGTGTGTGAGTTTGTACAAAGTGTTTGTTTGCTGCTGCAGTCGCTCGTTGCCTTCGACGTGAATGAAATGGTCGGCCGAATGGGAGCTGCTCTCACTGTAAACTAATCGACAAATTCTCTTACTCCCTTATGAGTATCGAGCAGAGCGACACCGGCAGTGATGGAAATTTTAAAATGTACCAAAACTGCAGTGTGTAAGTTGTACCCGCTTGTTGAAAGTGTTTAAACTGCATAAGAAGAATATTTAAACTTCAAACTTCAAGTCATTTGCCTATAAATCACCTATAATTTCCCGATCAATCTATCCCACTTCATCTACTATATTGTTCTTGTGGTCCCTAATCATGGGACTTCAAGATTTCCGAATCCGGATCTCTTGCTTTGAGATCCGGTGATTTGCCAAGGAATATTTTTATTTTACTAGTATCACAAAAAAAAAATTAAGTGATTTCAGACTATTGAACACAATCATTGGGTCTGACAGGATTATTTAATTCCACACATACTAATTTCAACGTGGGTGTCGGTTGTGAATTGGTTTGTGTACGCTACTCATATATGTATGTACATGAGAACGTGGGATCGATCCCCGTTCTGACCGACCTTCATTTATTTCGACGATGGTCGCCCGCTTAATACTGTAAAACCATAGTAAATCGGCGTAAATCTAGAAAGAGCACAACTCACTGTTTGTGAGTAGTTCTATCGTATCATTTCCCTTCATTGGATGTAATGGGAAAATATTTATTGATGCCAACATGAACAGATTCCAAATAAATCGTTAGATGTAATTCAAGTTTAATGAATCGTAATCATTTAGCACGCATACAGTATCACGCAACATTAAGGGCACAATAACAACATTTTTAAATTCCTTTCTTTTTCATTTGTTCCAAAAAAATTAAAAACCCAGTTATTTGCTATAAACCTAAATATGATATTCAATTTCCACAAAAAGTAAGGAAATCCAATGTTTAAATTAAAACTAGGTCAGAAAAGATTGTCATGTCATCATTAATTATATGGATGGAGAACTTTGAATTATTAAAACAAATTAATTGGGTTAAGTTTTACCTATTTAGTTGGATAGCCTTTCGCATCTATTACCGGCTTCATCCCTTTTTCATAGAATTTAACATGTTTGTTGTTGGTTTGTGATAATTGTTTTCCATTCTTGTATAAGAACCTCTCTTACTTTGGTTTTGCCTCGAAATTCATGTATTCGAACTTTTTTCCAAAACTTCTTATAGGTGCTGAAAGCAATTAAGCCACATTTTCCGATTTTCCTACTGAAAAAATGGATTTTTTGCTTGACTCATTTTCAGTTCTCTTTTAGATTATTTTTTACAGTAATACATGCCATTTCATTGTATTTTCAATAAAAACTAAATTTCCAACACTCGATGGCGACATACAGCCCCATACTGTAACACCTCCTCCACCATGTTCAACGGATTTTGTAGTATTCTTCAGATTTAAGGCTTCCCCTTTTCTAAGCGCTGCCACTGATAGAGAGTAAGCTGATTGCGGATAGCCATTTTAATATTTTATAAATGGTTCAATATTAAAACGATAGAATTTTAAAAATCACAAGGACTGTTCGTGTGTATTTAGTTTAATGCATTTTTTATTAGCATCATTTCAAACAACCGCTGATGAAGATCGGTAGCTAGATCTGAAACAGCTATACGGGTTGCAAGAAATGATATATTTTGCCAAACTTCTTTGTGTTACACTATATCTCACCAAAGCGCAATTTTGATATTTTCAAGATAACATTTTTCCGAGATTGGAAAATTGAAAATCCCAGGAATAACAAAACCTGCACCGGAATTCTGTAACTTTTTAACGACAAAAAATCGGTCGTTAAATTGTCAAAATCCAAAAATTTCAATAAAAAAATTTCGAATTTTGTCAATTTAACTACCGATTTTTATCGTTAAAAAGTTGCAGAATTCCGGTGCTGGTCCCAATTAGCTCATTATCCAACAATATTTTTTGGAGCCTGTAGACAATTTCAGATTTTGTAGAACAATTTGTTGGAAGTTCGGTTTGTGGAAATAAAACTGAAGGAACAATACACGTCTGCTTTAAACGAAATTTTATTTAGAAGTGGAAATAATAATTTTCACATTGACAAAAATATACAAACTCTAAATTCAATGCACTGTTGTTTAAAACAAAAAATAAGCGAACAAGTTGTGAACAAGTAGATTGATATTCCAACACAATTTACTTTTAACCGACTTTGACTGCCTATGTTCATTACTGGTCCCGCGGAATACAAAACCTAAAAAGCTGATATGCTGTCTACCAGAAGAAATGTGTCACAATTCCTGTTATCATGGGTCTTTTTTTTATATAAGCAAGCAAGTGTGCTTTATATAAGCTAGCGGTGTAACCAAAACACGCTTAATTAAATAATGTATTGAATACTTTCAGGCGTATAGATTGCATTTCTTATATATTTTTCACATTTAAATGTATATGGATCTTCTAATATTTTTAAAATAATACGAACAATTTCCATTTATAAAAAGAATTAAAAACGAAAGTAAATTAGGAATAAGAAAGTTTAAAAAAAAATCCAATGAGTGTTCGAACTCACGGGCGATGTGTTAACACCTTTTTGCTACACGGTACCTGTTCGATTTCTATGAACACATTCGTAAATGTTACATTGGAAAATAAAAAACAGCGTTCAATCATATGATGACGTTACAGTTAAATAATATTAATACTTACAATTATTTAAAGACCCAGTGCAAGCACATGTGTCATTATTTTCTTGCTCAATACTTTTTGTTTTATTCCCACAAAAGTCAAAGAATGCAAAGCAACAGACACTTGTACATACTACATACATACATTGTTATATTCGTACGATATAACCGAAGATCAACATAAAATACTTTTTTAATATTACTCCAAATTAATACTCCAAATTAAAACACTTCAATCTCGGCTCGCCGATATCGGATCGCCTTAATTTTTGGCCTAAACTCTTCTTCGAAACCCGCACTAGCTTTTTAATCCAAAAATTAATAAAATCGGCTATGAATTTCCGGAGAAAATCGCGTGGGAAAATTATATGAAAATCGTCCAATAATCACTTTCAATACCGACTGCCAAGCAACGAACAGACAAACGATGATAAGACAAAACCGAAGATCAACATAAAATACTTTTTTAATATTACTCCAAATTAATACTCCAAATTAAAACACTTAAATCTCGGCTCGCCGATATCGGATCGCCTTAATTTTTGGCCTAAACTCTTCGTCGAAACCCGCACTAGCTTTTTAATCCAAAAATTAATAAAATCGGCTATGAATTTCCGGAGAAAATCGCGTGGGAAAATTATATGAAAATCGCCCAATAATCACTTTCAATACCGACTGCCAAGCAACGAACAAACAAACGATGATTTACTCTCACAAACCTAACACTTGCGTATGTATTAAATTTATAGTTTACTGCCCTAGAGGCGCGCGTATAGATGTTAACACATCAAAAATTCTCTGATGAGATTCGAGCCGGGGGAATCCATTTGCTTTCAATTTGTGCTACCATCGCGCCAACTGATATGGGTTCAAGTTCTAAGAAAAACACCTGTTGGTTTCGGGGCAGACTCGAACAGATATGTATATTCGGTGCCAGGACCAAGCCTAGGACTAGACCATAGAGAAATAGACAAGAGGTTTTTCCATCTCTTTACTTTCTCTCGATGACGACGAGGTAGTAGGCCTTTTCATCGTTTCGATTTGCTGTTGGATTTTACTCTTTGTTTGGGCACAAAAGGGACAGAAATAAAAGGGAATGCCTATTTAAGTCCGATGCAACCAACATACTTTAGCTGTCATTAGTATCAATCAAACACTATTTAAACAAACTCTGTTTTCTATCATTTCCCTACTACGTAGTTCAATCGGCTGTGTCATGGATACTCTTTGGTCCAACAGTATAAGATGTTCCACAACTCATTCTTTACAACCGAATCACATTGCATCGTATAACATGAGAGTACGAGAAAGTGTTCAGGTTGTAGTCATTGTACAAAAGGTGCAAATTTTCCACCACTGTCTGGCATTCGCTCTTGTTTTACTTGCTTGTCTGATTCTCTCAGCGCTGGCACTCTTTATTTTTGTTTCTCCCTATGTTATTATTCCGACTGTATTTTTTGTTGTTTCTGTGGTATTACGTAGATGGTTAGCAAAACGGAATTAATACAAAAACACAAAGAGAAAAGTTCATTCACTCCGATGGGCTAACGAACGTTTACAACACGAATGAATGATAGGGTATAGGGTTTTTGTACTTTTATTTTACAGCACCATGTGGTTGTTGCTTTGCTTTTGCCGTTGCCGATGTTGTTATTGTTTTTGATTTTGTTGTATATATTTCATTGTGTAGCTTTAGTTGGCAGAAGATTAATGTCATATCCAACAGATTAAAATGAAGTTTATTACGAAGATGTCGAAATAGTAAGAAACAAAATTGTATACCTGACAAATATCCCAACATATGCAAACTAATCTAACTACTGGTACATACATATGTGCACACATCTGTACATACATTTTTGATTTTGTTTATAATATTTATTTTTTCACTTGAATGATTTCTATTGTTTATATCGAAATTCTTTGATTACCATTAATTTCATGACCAATAAATATGTGTTTCAAGTGTGTGTGTGCGTGTGTTCGAATTTGTTTTGTTTCCTTCTCAAAGGTGAATGACCGGACTTAGCAGTGATGCCAACGCCTGAATGAAGATAAACACGCAAAACAAAAAAATTAAATATTTGTCGAAAATACTGGAATATTAAGTTTCTCTACCTAACTTAGTAATAACTACTATTTTAAGACAATGAAATAAAAAGTTTTAAGCCAGGACTGTAAACTGGGTGGTGAAAAAATCTGTGGAGTTCTCACTCTAGTTTAAAATTTCGTACACAAAAGCAATTACAGGGTTGTTTTGCCAAAGTTATTTCGTTTATTTGATAAAAATCATAAAGGTACGAAGACGAATTATTTATGAGATATTTCCTAGGTAACAGCAAAGAAAAGCAACGCTGCGCTCTGCGATCTTCGAGTGCATGTCTGTGCTTATAACTGCATCCAATTTATCGATTACTTTGGGTTTTATATTCTAAAATTATAGTCAACTAATTTAAGTCACTATGACTCTGATCGTCAACATGACATCAACTCTTGACCAAATTAAGAACCTGATGTATTATTTTTGTTAAAATATTTGTTGTTTTCCTTCAGTTACACATAAAAATTCACTATAATCGTACAGCAAGTGCGAAGTTTGTTAACTACGTGATGTCAAAAATGTCAAGTGAAGTGATGTGACTTGCGTGATAAGGCCGTTTGTTGGTTATTTAAGGAAATTGTCCCTATTAAAAAAATAGAAATGAACTGCATTTAATTGCATATTTATAATTTCTTACCCCACACCATTATTGATCGTCCGCCATGTTTGTCTGCAGGCAACTGATATCTAGGAGAATATCTTCGCCCGTTTTCTAAATTCAAGGCGTTTTTTGTATGGACGCTGCTTATCGATGGTTTCTTGGCGCGTCGTCTGGCAAACAAATTTGCTTCATTCAGCCTACGTCTCACAGTGTGAACACCAATATGGACTCCAATGTGTTCATTTGCATAACTAGCAACAACTACTACTATCTTTCGTGGATCAATTTTGACCATACATATTTACCATTTGTCTGTCTTGGCGAGCAGTTGTTTTTCGTGGGCGACAACTTCCGCGTTTTCTTATTTGAAATAGCGATTCAATTCGGCACAACCTGGATTTGCTTATACATATGTAATAGGAGCCCAATTTTACTCATCGATCTACCATCTTCTACAGTTTGAATAATAGCCGATCTGCTGTTATGATTCTATTATAAATTCATTAATGTTTAAGTTTTAAATTAAATTGTTGTTTAATAAACATAACGTACTTAGTTTTATGTACATACAATTGATTCATTAGGTTGCATTTTTTTTCCCCGTCCAAATTATTCACGTTTTACACTGAAATGAAACCTATCAGAAAAGAAAATGAATCATAATGTTGCCAATAAGCATATTCTGAGTACAAAGCATAACAAATTAAAAAATAGATGAATTGGATACCGTTATTATTTGAAGATCATTGCATTTTTTTGCAAGCATCTGTAGGGGGTAATACTCTGCAACAAAAGTGTTCAGTAGAGAGCGATGGTAGCGTAGCCATTACATTCGTTGAACATCGTCGGAATATGAGTTTTGTGTTGTTGTTTTATAAGTATTTAATTTGCTGTGTTTTACTGGAATATACGACATTTTTCCAGAGGTTAGGGTAATTTTCCGAAACTTACTTCTTGATTTTCTTCAATGGTCAATCGATCAAACGACACATTACAGAGAAAATTGATTCTTCAGCAATTGATACACCAGTATTCAACTGGCAGATGCCCTCGAAAATGATACGGCTGATGTTACTGCTATTCACGGAATGTGATGGACACCACACGTCTGTACAAGGATAACGAAAATAAAGACGGTGGCACCAAAAACATGATGTAATATAGAATCCCACAACTGCTGCTCAGAAAATGGCATTAAGGACCCTGAGTTTAAAGCCAAAATTGGCATAGAAAGTATCTTTCAACCAACCGATTGCAATTTCTGCCTACAGCAGCAAAAAAAAAACATGGTTGTAATGTTTTGGGTATCTCCTCATTGAAAAATCATAAACCAGATTGACCTCTTGGTAATTGATGGAAGACACTATTCCAGTGTACTGGACGTTAATGTGCTTCGAGGTGCCAATATCGATTCGGAGTATTTCCTTGTTTGGAGCAAAGGTTTTCACAAGAAGAATTAGACCGAATCTCGTACGGAATCAGACTAAAGAAAGCTGGACCATACCATACCTAGCCACACAACTCAAATAAATCCACACACTTACTGGCACTCAATAAGCCACATTCCGAAGGTTCTTATGCGCGTTGGAAACCCATTTCCGACCCTATACAAAATGCGGCCAAACCCGTACATGGTTATCAAAACGGCCTCAAGACAATAACGGATGTCACGAGGCAACTTTACGAATACGTATGCCATTGCTTTAGTCGGTTGCAACACGAGCTACGACAGAGCAGTATAAGGAGAGAGACAAGCTACGTATTTAATCGAAAAGATTAAAAGTTTTTCGATTAAGATGGAAGTTTAGGGTGTGGTACGGGTAATTTGACAGTGTCAAGGCGTAGTCTGAATATAAATTTCTTGGTTGTCGATGAGAAGCTGGCAAGGTGAAAGCACCAGCTGATGTGGTTAAACGAATGCATTACCGGCGTTCGAAGTACTACGCCCTGTATTTAAAAAACGTGAACCGACTATATATGTATGTATGTATGCTAAATACCTTGGTTGGGTACAAGGTCCTCTCAAGCGTACTTAGACCGGGGAAACCCACAACTGACCAGATATTCACATAACTCCAAATCCTGCAGAAACCTCACGATAACCAAGTTGACATTTATCTTCTCTTCGTAGGTTATATGGCTGCCTTTGATAGTCAGATACGGAGACAACTTTGCCAAGCTATGTCTGAGCTGGGTATCCCTTACACGAATCTGCAGAGTGACGCTGACCGACAACAAATCGTCAGTGAAGGTTGGTAAAGTCTTTTACCGAACCATTTGATACCAGTCGAGGCCGCCGACAAGGCGCCACCCTATCGTGCGATCTTTTCAACATCTTAATGGGGGTATTTTCAGGAATCGAGAAGGAATTACTAAAAGTGGGCTGCGGTAAATAAGGACAGTTCTTTTGGAGCAGAGCGTGAACGTTGATAACAAATATACATAACTTCAAGGTCGTAATCGAAATTATTTACCGTAAAACAACAACTACAGCGTTGAAATCAAGCGGAGAATTGTGCTTGATGTTTCTGGACTTTCGGGGAATATGCAATCCGTGTAAAATTGTAGTTTTGATTGGATACAAGGAGATCAAATTAGATCTCATTAGATCCGTAAAATTGATCTTAGCAGACTTAAGGTTATCTCACTAAGTCTGGAAAATAGTTATATCTAATAGGATAAAAGGAGATCAGAACTTATATAAACCTACCTAGCAAGGTCTAATTAGATATACATATGTAATTCGATACCAAATTTGTCCCGGCCGATTTAATTGGATCTTACAGTAGATATTATTAGCTGCGGCGCGATATAACGTTATACGTATCTACACCCGTTGACCAAAAAAAACCCACGCACTTGAAAACTTGCAAATATTCGAACGCAGTTTCTTTAAATTTCGGTACATGGCAACTCTGACTATGTTTGAAATCCCACATACTCGTTCACCGTTACTTTTATTACTACATTGAAGTGCTGCGCGTAGTGATCCGACCATTGTTTTGAGCGAATGTTTTAAAACAGTGAATTTGACTGGTATGAAGGTTGAAATTGTAGCTCTACACAAAAGTAATGTGTCTAGAGAACAATTTCTCATCAGTTGGGCATATTTTTAATTGTTTTCTAAATGATTTTTTTGTCACCAATAAATTTTCGCCGAATTTGTGAATCATAGTCATAATATTTTGGTACTTAGTTAACATATTTTATCATCAATATAATGTAATATTCTGCAATCCTCATGAGATTCAAAATTCCAATAGATTCAAGTATTGCACATGGTGCGTGGGTGGTTTTTTGTCAACAGGTGTAGGTGCAAGCATAGCACTTGTCGTTAGATATAATCAGACATTTCCCTAGATACAATCTCATCTCGCCGCAGAACTAATTATGTATATGTATCTCACGTTAGACCTAATTATATCTCACGCTAGATACAATTATATATAGTATTCGATTTAGACAGTTATAAATCAGCTCAGATCTAATTTGATTCTTTTCCAACTTATATAATATTTTTCACGACGATAAAACTGTGATATCTCTGCAATATCGCTATCTTGCAACTGTGTTTGTAATTTTATTCAGCGCCACGAAATAACCCCTAAACTCGAAAATGAAATAATCTCCAAAGAAAGAACCCCCAAAATCAAATGAAATAACCCCCAAAATGAAATAAAGCCCAAACAAGATGAAAATAACCCCAAATTAGAAATGAAAGAACCCCCAAAAGATATGGTGCTACCGCCTAATGAAATAACCCCCGAAATAGAAAAATCCCCCAATGAAGAAAGCCCCAAGTAAATGAAATAATCCCCAAACTAGTTATTATTAATTATAATATTATTATTAAAGAATTTAGAGGAATTCATTATTGTAAAAAGGGAAATTTCTTGCGGAAATGAAATAAACCCCAAATAGGATAAACTAACCCCCAAAACCAAAATGAAACTATCCCCAAAAAACATTTGGGGGTTATTTCATTATCAAAAAATCCCCAAATTAAAAATGAAATAACTCCCGAAAATTAGGAAATTATCCCCAAATTCGTTTTTCCTGTTTTTTTGGGGATTATTTCATTTTCGAGTTTGGGGTTATTTCATTGGGGGTTATTTCGTGGCGCCATTTTATTCTGCTTCGAAAATGTTGATTTATGGTGAAGCTATTTCATCCCACACCACGCTCCCCTATATAAGTATGTGGCTATACTAATATAAATTGTCAAAGTTAAAATTTACATTTTATAAGTAAATATTTACAGATGTGGCGAAGTCGACATTTCGAATTGCCTGCGTAAGTCCAGAAACGGGTGTATAGTACACATTAAAGTAAGTATATAAGTTGTAAATAAAGTTTGAATGTTGTCTGTCACATTTATTTATGTTTATCACAGTGTTAAGTTGTCTCTTCATTGCTCTCTAGTTTTGAATTTGATGGCACTCTATTCTGCCACAAATGTCTCTTATTTCGATTATTTGTTGGTTAGTCTTTTGTATCGTATAATTACATACTTATACTCGTATATAGACGGTAGTCTCGCTACAACAGCAGATGTCATATATTTCATATCGTATTACTTGAGTGTCAAATTCGTTTGTATTTCGTTTGTGTACTTTTCTGTTTACTTTATTGTTGGTCGGATTTGACAGAACACAAATACCCAACAAAAAGAAAATGTCCGTTGTTGTTGCCTTATTGTATTTGTTCTCGTAGTGCGTTTACCGTATGTCTTTGTATCATGCTCTTTAGCTCTTACGTGTGCTCTTGAAAGCATTTCATCCATTCCACAAAACATATGATTGTCGAAGCGAGGTAGGAAGCATAGGTGTAATTTTAGTACATGACAGGGTGTTGCCATATTATTAGTGTTAATTTGGATGAAATTAATTCAAATCGTCTAGAAAAGGGGGATACATCATGCGTGTTTTGGCTACACCGCTTGCTTATACAATCGCTAGTTTTGTATGTAGCACTTAGCGAAGACTTAGCGAGAACTTAGCGACCCGAATAATTTTCGCTAAGTTTAAAAAATATTATTTTTGACATCTTTTACCGCTTTCTCCCCTTTTACATATATTTGAATAAAATAGCTTATCGCTAAATACCCGTTTTCTTTGGAACTTAGCAAGCGATAATCGCTTGATTGTAACCAAAACACGATTATCATTAGTTTTGGCAATTTGCTTTGATTTTTTGACGAATTTGCTATGATTTGAAGGACGAATCCAAATTAAGTCGATGGTACCATTTTTGCTTGATTTGACCCCTTTCACTCTCGGCAAGTTACTTGCGCAAGTCTCTTGCCCAAGTCTTGGTTTGTTGATGACAGAGGTAGGGTCGGGTTAGGGGAATAAATTTGAGGTACAGACTTGCTTGTACTCGGAAAGTTGAAAAACTGACTTGCGCAAGTAACTTGCCGAGTGTGAAAGGGGTCTTTGTTAATCATACTACAGTGGCTCACATCCAAAGTCGGGCAAGTAATTATAAAAACTGTATCAACTATATTAACTACATATGTATGTACATTACGGTGGATAAAATCCCATACAAACAAAAAATCACTTTTAGGTCACCACCTAAAAATTAAGTTCAGAGTGTTTAATGACTATCTGCAAAATATTGCGATTTTGGGTTCAGCAAATTGTGAGCTATTTTGCTTTAAAAACACCTCTAATTATCAGGTTTTTTGGGTGTAACTTTTAAGATGTTGCAGATATTTGGAAAATTTATTATGTGTACGTAGACCTTTAGGAGTTCTTGCATTGCACATATTGTTTTTATTTGTATTTTTGAAGTTGATTGAGTTGTAGAAGTTTAAATGCCGTTTTTTAGTGGATTTTCGTGGAGTCCTAAGAAAAAATCAAATTTTTACTCTTATATTAACACTGAAGATGTCATTGAGAAGGTTATAAACTCAGCTTCGTAGCTCGGTATGATTCTTTGAACCATAGCGTTAAATTATACAGCCTATTTTTATTTTTGTCGGTGGTATTTCAAAATTTTTCGAAAGTTATCATTTAAAACTACATTGATCGCAAAAAATGTTGCAAATTTTTACCCGCAGTAAAAAGCCCTACCTTTGAAATGATATATAAATTATGTATATCCGAAAAGAAATGGTCGTAATATTTGCATTTTTGTAAAACAACTTTTAAGCTTTCAGGTCTATAAAACAGTTTAATATTGAATGTGAATGCATTAAATGTTTCAATAATTTTTTTTTTTTTTTTAAATTTTTTGTAAATATTGTGGTTTTTAAAGACACATAATCAATTAAACTACCAAACCATTGTATTTCTCTTATTTTTCCGATTTTATTGAAACATTTAATGCATTCACATTCAATATTAAACTGCTTTATAGAACTCAAGCACTTAGGCCCAATTTTTGGCTGGTTATTTAAATTTGTAATCAGTTGGTTTTGATTTATGTTTGATCTGGCTTTAAATACGAAGTGTTTTTTCAGTACTTTTTTAATTAATCTTACTACCATGTGGCAACAGTGGCAAATGCTACGAAAAATAACCGGTATTCATACATTTATCGGCTAATCGTCACTATGCATCAAACTGACGCCATTTGCAAAACGAAAGTGAAGTGATAAAGTACAAAATATTTAATGAAATTGGAGAGTATTTGAGCAGAAATAAAGTTATAATTGCACTACGAGTTAAATGATACGTTTTTATTGTTATTTCAACTAGGGTGGTGATTGTAATTGTTCACATTAATAATTAAAAAAGCTTTGTGTTTGTTCTTCTTGTTGTTTTGTGTCAAAATCATATGGTCACATGATCATAGTTTAAATGTCTATTAACCTAAAAAGTGAATTCAGAGTTTAAATTATGTTTGATCGTAGATCAAACATGATTTTCCACTCAAAAATTAGACCTTAGTCATCTCATGATGAACTTATCACGGAATTCGAAACTAGTCATACCATTGAGTGTGCTTTCCAGGCTGGTCTGTTATTTCAACAAATCCAACCATTTTTCACTTTGACCTTGCAAGCTTGTAGAATTAATTTCTCATACATTACCACATACATAAGCTAACAAGAATCGGTCATAAAATCAAAATAAATTGCGCGACGTGAGTCAACACACTAGTTGTCGTTGGGCGAGCCTACAGTCTGGCAACGCCATTGCGAGAACAAACCTGCATTAAAACGATAAAACCTGCCGGCATACTGTGTGCAAATGCATGAGTGTACGTTTGTTTGAGTTCAAACAAAGGGTCAATAACTGGCCGAGTTTTTCCGCACTCACTCGCAACAGCGGCAGCAGCACAAACCTGGAGAGTGAACCCATAAAGGCCAATGAATTTTGCGACAACGGAGCGTATTTTACCGTCATTACAGCTTAAATTGTTATGGAATTAAAAAAGTGAAACAAAAGACAACGGTTAAATAATTTTTATTGCAGCTGGTATATTTTTAACACGAAAAATATTGCATAATAAGCCCCACCAACGAAACATTGACCCCATAAAGAGCAAACACAACCAAAAGCACATGCATGAGTTGCTCGGCAAGAGAGCGGGCGACATGATACGCAGTGTTTCACCGAAGCAAACAAACGAACATCCACACGGTGTGTTAATCAGCAGCTCAGATGTTGGAATCGCGCACACCAGCAACGAACGCGATTAGTAATAATGAAGGAATGCACGATGGCAAGTATTGAATAAAACTGCCAAAAATTCTAACTAATGGCGCACAAGTTTCCGCATTTTGTGTATAGCGACTCGCCACTCTGCTCACCGCTTACGTCTGCACTAATTATTTATCGCCTCAGTGACGAGTTTTGGTAAGGACCCCGATTTGGATGCAAGTTCACATTTTAGACCCAACATTATTTGGTCGACCATGAATTCTACAACACGGATCCACAGAAGCAGTAAGACCCCTTCAGATTTATCGATTAATCTAACGATAAAATTGTTTTTTGTTTCATATTTTTCACTATCTATTATTGATTGCAACCAAATAGGGTTGAATACACCTTAATCGAATTTCAACTTAAATCGAAATCGATTTCTTAGTCGCTAATTATGTGAAGATGTGTTTTTTTAGTTAGAAGACTGAACAAACAATTTGATCAACGCACACATGTTCGTACGTACGTTCTTATAGTACCTCTGGGTAAATGTATTCAAATCCATTCGTATGAATCTGTGTGTGGCTGCGTTCGAATTACTATAGTAAACCCACCACATTGCACACCACACTCTCCCCACAACCACACCAACGACATCGACAATACTTCTGCCCACCGTACAGACTCATGCACGCGCATCGTACACCATCGACCAGAAGCAAAACAAAACAGTGAACGACAACGTTGAGCCAAAGCAAAACAAAAGTGTGATATCACTTTCGTGCAAAGTTTTGTTGTGTTTATGACAGAGTTCAATGTGCTCAAAATCAAAACAAAGTGCAAAAACAATTTTATTCTGTGGTGTTTTTTTTCTATTTGAGAGAAATTAATGAAATACCATTAAAAGAGAGGCAGCCATTCGGAAAGAGATAAGAAAAGTTTATTTAAGAGTAATATAAAGAGTGCTAAGCAAATGTATAAGTCAGTGTTGCCTGAAGTTTTACATAAAATGTGCAAAATTAATAAAAAAAAGTGCAGTACAAACAACAAAGATTCTAAAGATTTAAATGATTAAAAAATACAAGTCATTTCAGAAATTCGTGTTAAAAATAATGTTTATAGTACATATTTTAATTTGGGTATCAGATGCCAGAGATGATGAGTGCTGACCATGGTAGAACAACCAGGTAATCGCAGTATGCTATATGTACATATGTCTATACCATAGTTGCTTTATGCGCTGTAGACATTGTTGTAATTTGAACAACAACCACTGTTACAAAATATCTTATATGTATGTATAACAAATAAGTTGTCTAAAATACACATTAGTGGTCTTCATGAAAGCTCGAAAGAACCTCGTAAACTCGAAAACATCGTAAACTTGCACACCAAACGTCAAAACAAACAAATTTCCCATACAAAGCGACTTGCTCAAAAGTGGAAAGTTTTCGAGGCAAATTTGCTGCGCAAACGTGGGATGGAGAAACGTGTAAACTTTTGACATTTCGTTGTCGTCTGACTAGGATGGATAAGTAAGGTGATAGCACTAGAACAGTAGAAAAAGTACACATATATAATACATGCAATTGCTACTGCTACCACCTTATGTATCCATCTTGGTCAGCTGATATGGTTTTGAGCACAACTACGCTGGGCAACTTTACCTGGTGCCTCATGCAACGGTGCGAGGGAAACTTGCGCTGAGCAAAAGTTCTCGGCTTTCACGTTTGCATGAATACCGCTATTCTTTGCACTAATTTTTAAAAATTAATTTATTTTTAAAATATTATTTATTTTAAACGTTGGACGTAACTGACACCAAAATGGTCCATTCTGCGGTTCCAATTTTTGGATGACGCGTTCCAACAATTTGAGTGGAAATTGACGAATGACGCGAATAATGTTAGTATCCAATTCCTCAATCATAGCTGACTTATCCATGTAGGACTTTACGTAGTCCCCCAGGAAAAAGACGAGAGCTATGATATCACATGATCTAGACGGCCAAATGTCAAAATGTCGAGATCATAGGCTTCAATTTCAGGCAGAAAATAGTCTATTATCATGACACGATAGTGGCGGCTCAGTGAATAAAGGCCTAACGAACTAACGCCTAAAAAAAATTAAATAATGCCTAAAAATTGCAACAAAAAATTATATAGGAATTAGGCGGTTGTTCATTATGAAAGAATGTCTAATATTTTAGGCATTCCTTCATTAAAATTGTTAGGTGATTTTTCATAATGAAAGAAAGCCTAACAATCAAAAATGAAAAAACGCCTAATTAGATATTTATTCATTTTTGATTGTTAGGCTTTCTTTCATTAATGTTAGGCGATTTTTCATTTTGCTAAAAGTGTGATTTTTATTCATTTTTGATTGTTTTATTCATTTTTGATTGTTCATGATTTATTATGAAAAGCAATGGTTACGAAAGGTAAGTTCCCTTTTACAAAATGTTAAAATAATGGTATTAATTTTCCCTTTTACAAAATGCATACACTATCTTGTAAACATTCTGTAAAAGGGAAAATTATTAGTTTTTAAAATTATAAAAGCAATTGATTTTCCCTTTTACAAAATGCATACACTATCTTGTAAACATTCTGTAAAAGGGAAAATTATTAGTTTTTAAAATTATAAAAACAATTCCAAATTCCAGTTGTTAGGTTTTCCTTCATTAGGTGTTAATTCATAATGAAAGAAACCCTAACAATTTAGACTTTCTTTCATTTTTAAAATTAGACTTTCCTTCATTTTTAAAGTTAGACGTTCTTTCACTTTCTTCTTAGGCGTTCTTGTTTAGGCATTCTTTCATTTTGAAAAATTAGGCGTTAGTTCGTTAGGCCTTTATTCACTGAGCCGATAGTGGCCGACCTTATTTTTGAAGAAATTATTCCACCAACCCTAAGCCACGCAAATCCTGGATGCCTGGATGCAATAACAGCTCTTGAAACTATTATAGTTGATCTGCAGACCAAATTCTGCAATTTTACTTATTTATGTAATCAACGAGCCGGAAATGGACCCCATCGCTGACCAAAATTTTTGTCGAAAAATTTTTCACTTTTCAAGAGCCAAAAGACTGAAACGGTGCCCGTCTAAGTGTTTCCATGAGGAAATTTGAATCAACATTAAACAAAAATACCAGTATAATTAGATCTGTCCTAAAACCACTACTGGAGAAAGTACCTCTAAATGAATCACCCTTTATATATTTATATAAACATTATTTCATATACGGGATGTTGTTTTCAGATACTTTCAGACGTTTTATGACGTTATTCTATTCTACTCAAATAAAGGTTTTTTACCCATTTTTGTCTTTAAGTAAGTTAATACTGTTATGTAAACACCTTTCGTTAATCTCATTAGATATAAGTATAATGTGATGTAATATCCTCGATAGAGCCCATAAATATTATTTGTATATAAGAACTGTATAAAAGGAATTATTGGATGAATAAATTGAATTGAATTGTTCTATATTTAAAACAAAACGACTTAATTTCATTTTTTTATATTTGTTTGGATCTAAATTTGTTCCCACTACGCGATTGTTGATGACCATTTGGGCTCTTCTTACCGCATTTTCAATCGCTCTGGCGAGAAGTTCGGGCGATAAGTTATCGCATACTAGTCGGATGTTCTCGTTGGCAGCTTCCAGAGTCGGTGGTTTGTTGGCATATACCTGTGACTTCAAAAATCCCTAATAAACAAGTCTCAGACTGCTGAAAATTGACAAAACGAGACAATAGGCGTCGCGCGGGCGGTGTGTGCAGTTGCATTGTCCTCTTGGTATTACATGTCCACATCACATCATCAATTTGCAGCAATAAAAACTCCTTTATCTGGTTCTGTATCGCACTCCAGTCACAGCAACTAATGGCGATTTCGTTTCTGACAAAAAATTCCAAATTGTTTTGCCTTTTGCCCTAAAAGTGATTAATTGTGTTCGTTTGTGAAAAGAAGCAGCCCCACTTCAAGGTTTTGTGTTCTTTTCTGAGAATGTTGCGCTCAAAAAGTGCAAAAATGTTGAATTTTCTGCACTCTCTTCAAGTAACGGGGGAGAATGTTGCTCTATAAAATGGCTCACTTTCTGTCTTTTAGTGTGTGGTCTTTGTCCTCGCTAAGCTGGGCCTTCTACCTTTTGTGAGGGGCGCTAAGCTATTTTAAACGGCTTCAGATAAAATCGTTTAACTGCTCAAAAGAAGTGGTCGAAACATTAGTTTAGCGGGTATAACAAAAAATACCAATCGTGTTGGTACTATGTCGACCACTTTGTACGAAGAGTCGCTTAAAAATGCATAATATACACTGGTCGAATATTTAAAAAAAGCAAAAGAAAGAGGAAAGTTATGAAGGAAAGCAACATTTCTATGACCGTTTCTCACCCCAAAAAATTCATAAATTTGAAGGGATGTTGGCAAAAAGGGCAAGATTATTTCTAGAAACGAAATCACCATAAGTTATTCACGGTGTCCTCGAAAAAATAAGGCACGATGACACCTCCGGCGCAAATGGCGCACCATGCACCATTCACTTTGAGTGGATTGGTTCTCCGAGAATGATACGTGGATTACATTATTGTAGTATTTGGCATGAAATTTTTATATCAACGTTCTAGTAAATTATATCGGTTTGAGACAAGTCTACTGTGTTGATCGGTATCCATGAAATTTCTGTATCAAGTCACATTTTTGAAATAATCGATTTTTACGAATTCTCAGATTTTCCTGCATTTTTTTTAAAGAATTTTTTCACTTTTTTCAGCATAAACATTTTCATTCACAATATTTGGGAAAATTGTAGCTAGTCACCATAAATAGAACATAAAGACAACTTTGTATCTTATAAATGGTCATTTGTATGAACTTTATGTGTCATTATTACTTGAAAACGACGTGTTCGAGTATGTTCGAATAAAGTTAGAATAATTTTGAATTAAAATCCCTTTAATCTATTCCTGAACAATTTATCAGTGTAATCAACAGTTTCGCAGTTATAAAAAAAGTGTGGTGAAAAAAAAAAATAATTTTTGCTTAAAAAATTAATATTTTGTATTTTAAAAACATCATGAAACATAAGAAACGACAAAAAGTGTAAAGATATATTACTTTATCCTAAAGTCACATGGCCTATGAACAAAATGAGACCTGGATTGTGAAAATCGATGGACATATTTCGCTCTTATTCACAATTTAGCGAAGGTACCTCATTTTGTCAAGAATTGTAATTTTTTGTTGGATATGCAGGGCCGGATTAACCATGTCGGGGCCCATAGGCGATGCAATTCACGGGGCCCATTTACCCTTTTCTAACTTCTACCACAATGCATATATTCAGAACTGCGCTTTTTTTTTACTACATTGCGAAGATCTGCCACCACCCTAAACAATAATGAAAAGAAAATTATGCGTATGTTTTATTAAATACAGTAAAATAAAATACAATTTCGGATTTTAAAATGAAAATAGTTTTGTAAGTACAATATTTTGAAATATTAACTGTTCTAACTTTTTTACATAAAAAATCGTTTAAAACATCTTGAAAGTTGAAATTCATTCGCCATTATCGCCAATAAATTTAAACGGTTCTGAGATATTGATGGACGAATATAATTTTTTATTAGTTTTAGTTTCGAAAAGTTTATATCTATCTATCTACGAGTATTATTAGACTTCTATGTAAAGTATATATTTGCAATCTCAGCAAACCAAATGTTCCGAAAAATTGTGATGTCAAAAAATTCTGAATATTTTCAAAGATCTAATGAAAATTCTTTCCTTTTTCTTACCGAATTCGGTTCGAAATGCCTAAGGAATTACAAATGATTTTCTGAAGTGGGAACTTGTTGAAAAGCATTTCTTTATTAAGTGTGTAGGTGTACAGTCAGCCCTTTTATCTCAAGGGATGCCCCCAATACTTTAGTTTTTTTTTTGGGTAGGATTGGAACAGCTAGTTCAAGTTAATACTTTTGGAATGCCTCACTCAAATATGGATAACCACAAAGTTGCATTACTGGAATATGACCTTCTTAATTCTCATCCCAAAAACAATGTACACATTTTGTACAAAACAAACAACTGTTCGTACTGTCATAAAACTGTCATGAGTAATATTAGAATTATCTTTGACATCTTATGAGGCTTCAAAATGTGCACAAGTCATCCTAAGTAAACCGGTTCTCAAAACAATAACTTCTATATCAGTAAATAAAATAAACACGCTAAAATAAATAAAACACACAAAACCCGAAACTTGTCATGTGGGTCATAACTTCCATATTTATCCCTCGTTTTTCTCAGATATGATTTGTTTTTTTATGGTCAAAATATTTGTTTTCTTATGTCCAAAATAGTGAAATTACTCCCGACGAAAAGTAAAATTTACAAAATTAAATAACGTATCCATGAAATTGTTTATTTTGTAAATATTTATTAGTTTCGGAACTAGAAGACCACAATACATTTATAAAAACTGGTCGCAGCTTTAGAACAAAGTGGCTGTAAACTAGTGTAATTGTTTGCAGCCGAAATGTTGACATTTCGATTACTTTGACAAACAAATGTAACACCACATGCGTTAAAATTAAAATGGAGTACGAAGGGGACTTATTCATGAAATATTTGCAAGGTAGATCACAGATATTTTGTCAGTCACTGCAACAAAAGCTTCCGTTTAGGGGTAAAGGACAAAACGAAACTTTCGTAAAAGCTAAATACGGGACTGACTGGTATTGATGTAAATCGACAGCTTAAATATTTTAGAATGAGCTATATCGCAGTTTGTTATCAAATTTCAGTAAAAAAATAAATTAATGCCCCTATTACGGTTTACAACTCAACTCAGTTCAGTTGAAGTTGAAACAACTTAACTTTAAAACAACTTAACTCCATTTTGGTATTACGAATTACAACTTGTTCCAGTTGAAATTGTGTTGATGTTGCCAGCCTAAAAAAGCAATGATTTGACAACTGATTAAACAGCTGATACTATTATGACAAAAAATGAAAACAATAATTTTCAGTTTTTGTTTGTGAGTGTTTTTTTTTGGAAATAAATAAAGAAATGGATATAAGTTTAGATTTATTTTACAACGATGAAAGTGTTGATGAAACCATTGACGTGCTGCGCATACGAAGAAGTCTCCGCGATCACTCTAATCCCTTGGAACTTCCAAGCACCAAGTAAGAAAAGGATGTGGTTATAATTGAATGGCTTTTTAATACTTTTTTTTGCAGATTTAGAAATTTCTTTCGTTTAAATAAAGAAGCATTTTGCTATCTGCTAGATGAGCTGAAGGAGCATTTTCATAAGCCTTTGCGAGGTACGGATATACCTCCTATTTTAAAGTTAAGCGCAACTCTCAGGTTCCTCGCTGACGGCAGTTATCAGAAGTGCAGTGGAAACGATTTTAATGTGGGACTGGCACAACCTACCGTATCTGTAGTAATAAAAGAGGTTTTAAATATCCTCGAGCAGCGTATTTGTGGGAAATGGATTAAAACCCAAATAGTGAAGAGGAGCAAAACGCTACAAAGATTGAATTTTATTCAAAAAGTGGGTTCCCGGGAATATTGGGATGCATCGATGGGACTCACGTTCGCATCATTTCACCAAAAAAAGAGATGCAACATCTTTATCTCAACAGAAAGGGCTACTACAGTTTAAACGTTATGATTGTAAGTTAAAAGGGAAAATAAATTATTACTCGTCCCCACTCGTGCGCAGTTCTTGATGGCGGTCTGTTTAGTTGTATGGCAAAATCCTCCCACAATTCCTTGCTTTTATTTTTGCTGCATCCGAATTGTGGCTTGCCTCGTCCAGTTTCGGGATGCTTCTCCATAAGTTCAACAAGTTTTTCAAATTGTTCTTTTGTTGTAACTCTATTTTTTCTAAAATTGTTCCAAATCGCTGATTAATAAATTATATTAAGAGAAAATTAAAAATTTGTACTTACCCGCTTTCCATTTTTCGCTAATAATTGATTTACAACTGCTATTGATGAGTTGTAATTTTTTGGTGTTTTTGTTAACCGCACTAGCACAGGGTTGTAATCGGTAGTACCACAAAAAAGTAGTAAGACGATTAACTTCAACTTACAATTTTTTGACAGGTTAAGTTGTTATCGATAATACCAAATTGTAAAATTTCAACTGAAATTTCAACTCAACTGAGTCGAGTTGTAATCCGTAATAGGGGCATAAAATTAAAACAAACCCCACATTTAGGTAATTTCACGTACCATGTGTTATTAAAGCTGAAATGGCAACCCTGCCTTAGTATTTGTTACCACTCACACCCTTATGATTCTCCCACACATTCCAATATTACGACTTTATGTTCTCTCTGTTATTAGTGTTTTCTCTGCCTATTATCGATGGTCGCCTGGTACATTGATATCATTTGAACATTCATGAAAATCGTCGAAAAGTTACATAGATGATGCAGCTGTTAAACGAAACTGAGCGCCTGGTGTTTGACATATACATATATGTATGTACAGTACATGCCAATATTAATTTATTTTTTTTTTCTTTCTTTATTCTCTCTCTGTCTATTCTAGATATTCTCCCCTGGTACCAAAACAAAAATACTTGAGGATTGTGTTAACAAAGCTGAGCGCCTGGTGTGGTGTTTTCATATTCAGTGACTTTTTTGGGTTGTGATTTTAAAATAAAAAACAAATTTTCTTTTTTATAAATATGTTTGTGTTTATTTATTAATTAATAATTGTAGTTTTATTTATTAAATATTGTTTTTGTCTAAACTATTAAACACACAAGAAGTTATAGGAAATTTGAAATTGTAACAATGGAAAGTCAAAAAGATCAGCTGAAAATAAGAAACAAAAAGGAGGAAGGCAGTACGTTAAATGTATCTTAATGAGGGGACCTGGGGAGGATATAGTAAATTATCATTTGCGGCTCTATTGTCTGGGGTTTGTCCGCTTTTTTGGTTATTGCTTATAAATTGTAATGTTTAACTAAGTTTGCTTTCTATTGTATGTATGTAAATGTATTTAATTATAATATTAATAATAATAATTACAATAAATAAACGTTTGTTTAAAAGCCGTTTTTAATAGCAGTTTCAGATTAAAAGCTTTTGTTGGTGTCGTGATTTTTGTATATATTTTTAACATTATAAAAAGTTAATTAATTAGACACGAGTCCTTTAAGAATCATTTACACGAATGACGCACACAAATACAAACACATTTGACTTCTCCAAGCCATCGTCCTTCTTGGGAAGGAGGTCACGAAAAAAACTTTGGTTAACATTGTTTTAATATTAATAAATAAACTCTTTTTTATACACGAGTTAAAAGCTATAACTATATATAAATTTGTTTTATTGTTTTTTGTAAGGGTTTCTTTTTGCTTTGTGAAATATTTTTGTTGTTGTAGTTTATATAAAATTTAGACAGAAAATACACGAGCTTAAATAATAAATATTTATTTATAACTTATAAATAACAATTCTTTCTTGTTTCGGTGAAATACTTTTAACACAAAAATTAAAAACAGTTTAAAAATATAATCTTAAATGACAAAGAAATATGAATATGTATTTGTTTTCGGTTTAGTCAAAATGTATTATATATTTTGGACTTATTTTGAAATTGTTAGATATTTCTCAAGGTAGATAACATCCTGTTTTTGTTTCTGTTCTCACTCTTTGAGAGGGATGAAGGGCGGGAAGATTTTTCTATTTTAAAACAGATAAAAACAATACTTTGTGTTTAAACAAATCAACACTTAACGATTTAAAATTACTTGAAAATTACAAATAAAATGCCAAAAAGCAAAAAATAGTTTGGATTGTTGTGTTGTTGAAAAGCAGGAAAGGACGTGGGGAACTCATTGTCTATCCTTGCATTCATTAACTTATTGCTGCGTTTGATTATGCTGTTGGTGTTGGGTTTCATAACGTTGCCTGAGCACGGTGAGCGCGCTCAACAATCGACTGTTGGCGGCATCTAAAGCGGCTATTTGCTGACCCTGCTCTTCAATGACCCGCTGTTTGTGTGACAACGCCAGGGACATTTTCAATTGCTCCCGTCTGAGTTCTTCCTCCATGGTTATCAATCTGAAATAGAAACAATGAGGAAGTTCCGCAAGTGGGTATCTATAAGAAAGCTTAAGATTCCGCTTACCTGTCAATGATACTCCTCATTGTCGATTCCGACTGCAGGCTCAAATTATTGCCACCCAAACTGACAACACCATTTGGACCGCAACTGCTGAAACCATTGCACCGCTGCAAAGCAAATAGTTCATCACTGGAATCCCTCAATTCGGCCTCGTCGCGGTCCAGAGTGTGGCGTAATGTATCCAGAGTTTCCTGTAACAATTGTATTTCGCCATTTTGATCGTAGCTGCTAAGAGCAGTAGAGTTGTTGCCGTGGGGGGCCATGCCATTTGAACTGTTGTTGGCATGATTGCGAGGTTGACGACGACGTTTGTTACCCTCATGAGGGGGGCATTGACCTAAAATAAGAAAAGTCACTATTTAATGGCATTTGCAGATTATTGCATATAATTTTAATTTACCTTCCGTGTCTGTAGAACTGTCGGACAACGTCCTTGCCGAATCCAAACTAAGTCGCCTTTGATACCTGCCATTACCTGCCAGACCCATGGCTCCATTGTTGCCCACCTGTTGCTGGCGCGATGGGTTATTATAAATTGCCACTGTTCCGGGGTGCACGACACCAGTGCTGCCCGCTGAAGAGGCAGACGATGATGTTAAATAGTTGCTGCCACTATTGAGAGGAGCATAGATATCCTCACGCTTGAATTGAGGATTCGTACGAGGCATACGCTGTTGTTGCTGTGGTTGGGTGGAATTGAATCCTTGCATATTCGAGCTGGAGGCCGACGATGTGCTACCACCACTCAAAGTTCTTTGGGCATCTATGTGGCCGTGCGATGGCGATTTCAAAAGCTTATTGACTGGCGCATAGTTATGGTAATTGTCCGCTGAAAGGCGTTCCTCGCTGGAGGATGGTGTTAGGGGTGCTGCGCCGTTCAATAACGCTGCTCTAGCTGCCACCAAGCCACTAGTCTTCGATCTGATATTGCCACCGAACAATTGCTGATGGGCCGTCATGCCTGAGTTGTAATTTGATCTTTGGTGATGGTGGTGATGATGATGGTGGCCAGCAGGAACCTGAGCAGCAGCATTTTGCAGTTGATAGCTTGGATTTTTGAAAGCCAATGGGGCTGCCGCACCCGACTTTTGTTGTGGATCATCACGTGTTTGTGTATTGATGCTTTGGTATCCAGAACTGGAGCCGTGACTGGTCTTTCCCGACAGTTGTTCCTTGTTCTTTGAGGGCTGTAACTCTCCCACTACCGCATGTTCTTCGGCATATTTAAATAAATCATCCAAATCTTCCAAATTCATCGGCATATTCGAATTTGGATTCGAATCTCTATGTTTTGGATAGGCAGGAAGTTTGTGTGACAGAGGAGAGCTTGAATGATCGGGAATTCCCAAGTTTAGCTTACTGGGAGTGCGATCACTCAGTGTCAAACTTAACGAGGAATTGTTCAGCATTCGGTGCTGATGCTTCTGCTGCTGCGAGGCGTTCAACATGCTGACCGCATTTGTGACTTGATTCCCGCCCCCGGGGTTGTTTTGATTCTTAAGCAAGGGCGTGGGAGATTTACGTACAAAAGCACTGTTGGTATCCAGACCAGAAATCTGTATGAAATCGCCGGTGGACTCGTCGTAATTGTTGTTGTTGCCTCGGGGTAAAGTGGTAGCTTTGATTTGTCCTCCGACCGAACTTACTTCGCTGTCGTTGCCGTTTTGACTGGCAGTAGAGAGATTCCCGTTGGAACTAGTGCCCGTGTAGTACAAGCGATCCATAGTGTTGGAAGCGCTGGCATTGGGAGCTGGTGGACAATGATGTTGCACTCCTGCTGGCAGCATTAGCTGAGATGACGAGGCTATGGAGCTTTGGCTCTGAGCGTGTTGGAGACCACCGGTGTACGAGAGGCCCACTATAGAGCTTTGTGAGTTCGAGTGTCTCTTGTCCAGTTGACTCGCACTTTGTTGCTGCTGTTGTTGTAGCAAACCATTAACAGTGGGGTCATTGTAGCGAAAGATGTTCTTCTCCAGAGAACTGGGGGTCAAAACTCCCCTCATAATACCTCTTTCGGCGGGCACCGGTTTCGTTACCACAGCATGTTGTGGTTGGGCCAGTTGGGCCTGTTGCACCACACCACTTTGTCCACCAGCCGAGCTTTGGGAGGTCATCATCTCTTCGGGATTGCGATTTTCTTGGTTTTCGCTTGTAGTCGAAGTAGACATCAACATATTACACGGGAGATGCTGCAAGTAGCTGTTGCTTTCTTTGGCTTTGCTAATCTCATCCAGAATGTGATGGAGCGGATCGAGGTCATGCTGCCGTGCCTCTGGCAATTTGGTAACACTCTCACTAAGCAGTAAGTGCAGAATGGACAGTTGTTTGCCCTGATCGATATAGCCGGCCCAATCCAAAATGGACTCTGGTGTGCTGTGCTCAGGGCGAGTAGAAATGTTCTGCAGAAACTCCTTCATTTTCGGTGCCTCCTGTTCAAGAAAGTCGTTTAGAAATTCCATAAAGTTTTCTTTGCCCTGGAAACGAGTGAAGTTGGCCAAGGTTTGCAAAGTCTTAGCCACCAATGTTAGGTTGCGGGTGGCGCGTGAAGAGGGGAGTTCTGTAGATCAAAAGTAAAGCAAAACTCTATATAATATTTCAAATTCTTTCGACATTCAACTTACCGTTTGTTATGTTAAAAAGACTTGGCGACAGTATGGCCGGGCATAAGAATCGTAGAAATATCGAAGCCGATATCAAGTTATCAGCCATATCCTGACGTCCCAACTGTTCCAGCCGCTCACGGAATGTGGCAAAGCAGTTACGCAGTTGAGGCGGAAAGTTTTTGTGTGACTCGTATATACATTGCCAGGCATTGCGAACAGCGGCTCTTAGGGAGGCTTGTTGCCGTTGCAGCGAACCTGTCGCTTTGGTAGGGTCCACTTCACAATCCCGATCCGACTGAATGATCTCATTGATGGGCGCAGCCAAAGTATCTTGTAAATACTGTTCACCGGTTAGTTTCAAGAAGGCTTCCATACTCTTCGTAGCCAGTGAATTACCCCGGAAAGTAAGACGCTGATCTCCGACTCTCAATAGATCCAGAGCGACAACATCTGTCAAAAATGCACCAGCCAAGCCCTGCGCGTGCATAAGTAAGACTAGAGATTGCCCAATATCTTCTTTGGCCTTTACTCCGATTACCGGTTCCAAGGTTTCGCACACCTTCTTATAGTTTTCTTTGAGATATGTCAAGAAATCAGCGTACACGTTGATGGGCAGTATATCAATACTCTGGAAGCGACACTTAATGCGCAAGGTCGGAATCACCTCTTTGCCATTGCGATTAAGACTGTCGTTCTTCTCGCTGAGTATTGGATACCAGTCCTCGGAGAATAACCTTGTAGTCACCTCATGGATAGGTATCTTCACGGAACCCACGAACATGTGCTTATCACGTTTCTTCTTTTTCTCAACCTCACGGAACACATTCACGGTGATCACATTGATATCGGGTATATCCGGAAAATCAAAATATTCGCCCCAAAACAATAGGTCGGTCTGCAATTTCACACTAGTTCGACCGTACAGCGTCTTATCCAGATGCAATTCGCAAAAGTATTTTTTCTTTGGTGGCAGATTTTTCGCCTCGTATATCCACATCTTGAGTGAGTTGTCTGTGTGGCGGGTGTGCTCAGCATTCGGTGCTATGGACTTGCGCAATGAATAGATCCAGAGATCACGTTCCTGACGTGAGCCACAGGAATAATAACGTTCGCCACGTGGACCGCCGCGAACCTGGAAACAGTAGCGACGACCCAAGACTGATTGATGAACTGGAGCGACACCCACTGCGCCGGTACAAGAGAGATCTATTCGGAAAACAGAGAGATAGAGCGAAAGAGAAATACAGTTAGATGACGATGAGTAAAAATTATATGTCGCAGATAACCTACCGATTGTTGACATTACGGCATGACTGGATAGTAGACTTTCGTGTGAACGAGAGCCGCGTAAGCCCCCTGAACCTCGTTTAGTACGTTCAAGTTTGGTTACAGATTTTGTACGCTTCAAAGGATTTGTTCTGAAAAAAAATTAATATATAAATTATATTTTTTTGTTAGAATGTATTTATTTTTGGTTTAGGATGCAAGATTACGAAATATTAACTTCTAAATTTACACAAAATCTGGCGTAATAAGATCCCACAGAAGACTTAGTTGCGAATATTCAACTGCAGTGTGATGTTTGTACTATTATACTGTTGTATTACTTAGACTAGATAACAATCTAGAAGGTCCTAAACTTTATCCATTAATGTGTGGAGCAAATATTCATTCCCGTATTCATAACGAAAGTTAGTCACCGGTTATCATCTGTGGCTACGAAGTGATCGATTACATGCTACATTTTGACAGACAACTGTTGTTTACTAACAACAATAGGTCTGGCTGCGTACTTTTCCAGTAAAAAATATCCAGTAACAATTTTAAGAGAGTAAGATAGATTTTACTCTTCCAGTCATGGTACAATACATGGTAGAATTACCTATTAGGTAGTCGCATTAGCAATTCCGTCGTTAAGCTGTCAAAATTAGCTGAATAATGAAAACCACTATGTACTTGATACAAAGTCTATGCTATTAAATTTCATTATGGTTGAAATTCTTTGAATTTTATTAACAAACAAAGAGAAACAAAATCGAATTTGACAGAATACCGAAGGAAAAGATGAAAAAACCATAAATCAGCTGGGCTGACGCGTTTACCCGATAGATAATTTTACCATGGTACAATATATCTACGTGGTAATAGCAGCGCGAGTTGGTGTAGTTGTAGGCACCAACAACAAGGATTTTGTTTTTGTTTCATTCACTTCAGTTGCCAAATCTACACAAATGCATACCAACAACAGATGAATGCAAAAGAGTACAAAAACAAAATACATATGGGTTTGACAACTGAAGCGAAAACTCAAATGAGAAAAGATAAAACAGCTTTTCAAAGGACTTTACCATGATACAAATACAAGGTAGTAGCTTTAGTATTGTTGAAATTTCCGTACACAGTTATTGTCAAAATCAGCTTATAAAAATTTACAAACACATGTACAATTGTGAGCATAGACAGATGAAATCAAAAGAGAACGCACTCACACAAACAACTTTGACATTTACTGGGTACGATGAAATGTAAACAAAGGAAATCATATGGGCTGACGCTACTACCTTGCATTTGTATCATGGACTTTACCATGTAGCTATTATTGCACCATACCAAAGTAGTAAATATCACAAAAAGTACACAGGCGACATCCAATAAAATCTTGCAAAAAATAAGAACTTTTGTATGAAACAGCTGATTTTCAATCAAAACATTGGAAGAACCAACTACTGCAGTTTGAACAAAACTTTACAAATCACCAAAACTGTTTTCTTTTCTTTTTTAAATAAAAAGTTAATTTCAGAACATTGCAAATAATTTTTTGTCTAAAAACATAAAATTCCAATGATTATTTGCTTTTTTATGTTTTTTATATATCCAAATTTGGTTTGTTTACATAAAACATATGTATGTTTCAAAACATATGTTATTTCTTGCGAATTATTACTGGCAAAAATTTCTCCAGTAAAAACTTGTAAGTTCTCCATCATCGTACTGTCAAAATAATTTCTCTTTTGCTCTCTCGTTTCTGGCTTTTTGGCAACAATTTGTATCAATTGTTACAAATTATCAGTACACAGACAGACACCTAATCATGGCTATCAAGGTTGCACTTGTCTGAAACAGACATGTTCATTTTTGCGTTAGACTGTAGATAGAAAACTGGTGCGAAGCGGATGTTATGACGAACGGGTGACTTAACCGAAAATAAAAACATTACAGATAGACGCTTGTACGGATCTTGCATCCAGTGACTAACTTTTCGTTATGAATACGGGAGTCAGTTTTTACTGGGCTAATAATACAATTTCTAATTACGCACAAGTAACAGCCCTATTGAATTGCACATGCGTAGAAGAAACTGGTATTGGATCGGTCATGTACTTAGGGGCCAGACGTCCGACATTGAAAAGAATAAAACCCACAGGAAGACAACCAATTAAAAGTAAGCGTTGCTTTGAAAAACAATATAACCCAAGACGCCTATCATGGAACCCAATGAAATCACTTGTCAGAGACAGAAATAGATGGACAAAATTCGTTAGTCATACGTACGAGTATGTTCTTCGTGAAATATTTATTTAAACTTTGTGTTGTTGTATTGGGATTGAATACATCATCCATCAATAACTACGTCGTACATAGATACATATACGGAACACATCCAGTTAACAGCAACTAATCAATATTTATAGACTTGACCAAGTTTGGCCATCATACACAAGTTGGCGAACACTCGGACGTTTAGTGGTCAGAGTTGGAAGTGACTGATGGCGTAACATTTAACAGGCAATCGTCCAAATTTCGCAGAAAACGTGAAATAAAATATATTTAAGGAAGTTGGCAATAAAATATGACACCTTTTGCTTGGCATACGATTTTTCCGATTTCCGTAGTTTCCCTTGCACTTGTTACAGCGACGTGAATCACGATTTCTACTATGCGATACCAACTGTATGCTTAGATGAGAGCTCCAGTCATTTGTAGTCTCCATCTTCCACCATTTCAGCCAAGAGCTAGGCGAGACTAACAAGCGAAAAGAACTCTATTCTCTTAACACGTTTGAGATATGGCGACTACTGGCGTTTGGGAGGTATCTACTAGGAGAGGGGGTGGTATGTTGAGTTGAGTGCTGTAAGCGAGAAATAACTTTTATGACTCAAACTTGTATTTTTCTCCTGCTGCTTGTGTGGCAACATAGTGGAGAGATTAGGACAACTTAACTGAAAAATGTGGGAAACACCTTTAATCATGGCCAACCACAATTAAACTTAGGGCCTGTCTGGAAATGCATCGGGATCATTAATGCATCAAAACACCTGCAAAGTTCTCAGATGTTGCATTTACGAACGTGCTGCGCATCAGATGCAGAACGGTGATGTATTTCCGAACATTCCCTTATTTTCCCATTACATCCCAAGAATGCTTTGGGGACAGCATCTCACAATCGGGTGCGCTTTTAATTTGTTGGGCTCACTCATCGGGACCTATTGCCGTCACTCAGCAAAGTTAAGACAAACTAAAGGTGATCGGTGTGGGGATTGAACCACGTTTTTATGTACAAGAGTCGCTCACGCTAACCATTGATGCACCGGCGGACAATTAAATAGTTAGCAAATATTGTTCGGTCTTCGCTTCCCTGATAACGTATGGATCTACCAATTACAAATATGTTTCGAACTTTATATTTCAATGAATGTTGGGCGTGTGAAGAATACATCGAAACGACGACACACTTTCTCTGACATTGCCCCGCTTTTTGCAGGATTAAAACTCCCAAAGACCTCTCAGTCGATACAACACTTAGTTTGGTGGAGCTAAGGGGAACGGATTGCAGAGCGCTGAAGAAATTTGGACACAGCACAAATTTCTGTTGAAAATGAGAGGCTTCTCACGGAATTTTTTACCCGGGCAAGTGCCAGTTTCAATTTCAATTTAACAGCTGTCGTCTACGATTGTTCCGATTATTAACAATGGAGCGCTAAACAAAAAGAACGCGTTTTCATTGTAAAATGCGGTATTTTCGGTCGTGGAAGTGCACCTAATGTGTCAACAATTCGATGAATTATTAAAACTGGGTCGATGTGATCAGGTCATCTGTCGTTGTTATTCCACACTTAATCGGAACATGTCTACTTTACAATGCAGTGAATATGGCAACACTCGGCATGCCTTTTATTTAACTCCCATTAAAATACAAAAACGTTTTATTCGTCTGCACTTCATGCACCTCCCTCGTAATGTCATGGTTGTAGCTGAATCTTCTCATTGCTTTATTGTGTTTCCCAGGTAGTTGTCATATTATGGTTCATATCCTATTCTCCGAATTATCTATTTAAGGTACAAAACCCGGGAAATTTGCCAACTACGAAAACCAACATCAAGGTGGTGGCTTCTTATGCGCTTCGTGCTTAAGGCTCAAATTGTTGTTGGTGTTTTTCATTTCGTTGGGGTACGAGTGCATTTTTGGTTTTCGTCGTTGCAACAATTTTGTTCGTGTACAGGTTTCTAGAGCTTATGTAGTTTTGGGAATTGTTGCAGCAGGGGTTTTGTTTTTGTGGCAATAAACCACTGAACCAAAAAATCAAGTTAACAAAGCTTACATGGTTCCGCAACCGCTTGCATGGCGATAAGCTGGACTGAACTGTCCGACTACTGCGGGCAGGGTAGTTCTTCGCCGTTTGCCAGCTGTGTTGTTTTGCGGTTTTACTCTTTGAATCGTCGCATTTTATCCGACAGACCGACGAACACGAGTACAAATTGTGTAGAATAAATTGGTGCAGAAATTTGGAGGCAAGTCTTGTGTTTGCGCTCATACTATTTCGCTTTTTTTGCTCGCTTGTCGATGATGTGCGACGTACAAGTGCAACACTGGTCGTATGATAGGTGACATGGCATCGTATTGACTTGGCTTAAAGAGGCTTCTGACGCCTGCCAGTTTGTTTTTGCCAAAGGGTTCCATTAATCAGCTTTCGACTATATTAGTGGCACGACCGACCAACCCCAAAAGCAACAAAAATATGAATTTATGGGAAATATAGGGAGTGTTGCCATTTGAAAATCTTTAATAACGAATGAATAAAGATTCATAATCAGTTGGCGAACGGTGGAGTAATGACACAGTGTGCGGCTATTAGTAATGGTATTCAGCTTCAATGACACCCCATGTCACCTTTCATAGCTTTCAACGACGTTCACCGTTTTAAGTGACGACAAAATACTTTATAGAGAATGAATTCGTGGAAGCGTTTCTCAACGCACCATCGTTCGAAATCGGTGTACTTCTGTAGATCTGGAGACAAATTATATTGTTAAACCACAATTTGTAGGATATTTGCAGCTTCAAGCTACTGAAGTTGAACAATTAACTCCGAGGCTGATGAAGTCGAAGGCTTTCGGATTTTTTCAACTCTATGCAACAAGAATGGCAACTCTATGCAGCAAGAATTTCTGTGTGGAGATAAATGATAAAATTTCTTATTGAAATTTCGCAAGTTCTGAATACCGTCTTAACACGAGTAATGCTGGTTTCAAAAGCTGCTGTTGGCGCTGATATAGTAGAGTGACTTCACGTAACCTCACAAAAATTAGTTTAGAGGCGTCCATTCACACGATCTAGGTGGCCAACTCACTGGTTTTAAACAAAAGATAAATTTCTCACCGAACCCATCTCTCAATAGGTCGATTGTGTTACGTGACGTGTTACATGTAGAGTAATCTTGTTGAACCACGTGTCGGCCAGATTCAGATTTTGCAGTTTGGGGACAATATTCTACCAAATAGACCACATCAACAACGTTTCAAAGAATCAGAGACAGTAGGCGATGTCTGTTGATGAATCGATTCGGCGTCGGTCTCAACAGCTAGGCTAATTATATGCAACAACTTGGCGTACTTTGCGTAAGAATCTTGGTTAAAAATTATATAAAAGTCAACTTGTTCAAGCAGCTGATAGACATTTCTAATAATCAAAGTTCTAGCCTTTGGGCTCTTGGAAAGCTTTTAGGAAATCTACTGTTTTCGATCAAAAGTTTGTTCACCAATGGTGTCCATTTCTGGTTTAATGGCTACATTAATTGCCATAAAAATTACTGCCAATACATCCATATAAAAAAACAGTTTGGTGGGGTTTATGCGCTGGTGGAATCATTGGTCCATATTTCCTCAAAAATGAGGCTGGGCGGAACGTAATTGCCCTATGATTGCGGACAGTATTTGGTTCGAACAAGACGCAGCCTATTGCCACACTCCCCGTGAAACCATCGCATTATTGCGACAACATTCCGGTGAACAGTTAATTTCACTCTTCGGAGCGGTGAATTGACAGCCTAGATCATGCGATCACACCTCTAGACTTTTTCATTTAGGGCTACGTATAGTCCAAACTTGAAGCCATAATTAAGCGTGTCATTTGCAAAATACCACTCGAAATGTTCGAAGGCATCATCGAAAATTGGAACCTCAAAATGGACCATGTTAGTTAGCTACAGTAACGGCCAATATGCAAAAAAAGGTTTATTATCTTTGAAAAAAATACCTACAAATGAATCACCAACTACGTTGTTGTTAGAATATTACAAAACCTAACACTAGGATTGATATTGCTATTATAAATATAATTACACGCTGAAAAATAACGGCCCCAGAAACTGTTTTCGTAAATTGAAGATCTGCTGCCTTTTGTTTCTTTATTGTGACAGGCGACAGGTTTTTTTTTAGTAGTTTTCAACAAACAAAGCCACATACATTACAACCTATTAATAATTGTGTCCCAAACATGTTATATTCAATAGCAAACACAATGTGTTTGGCAACAAGTGAACTACATTTGCGACAAGCTACAAACACGTTATATTTGCATCCAAACAACCGAAAAAGACAAATCTTTCAACGTGTATATAGAGATCTTAACTATAATTTGAATCGAATCGGTTCCAAGCGAAGTTCGCAAAGAATATTTTCATAAATCCATGCATTTCCATTAATTTTTAATTTTTTAAATATTGATGACATTTGATAATTTACACTCCAGACTTACCTTTTTGAAAAGAAATTCGTAAATCTCGATGTCGTATTGTTTTCCTGTGGATTTTGCTTCTGGCCCAAAATGGGTGTCGCTGGTGCTGAGCCACGCCTGCATGCCTTTTCATATGAAGTATCTGAAAATGAAAATAACAAAATGTCAGTTATTGTAGTTCAATGACAAACACTATACACACTTCATCACATTAATGACAAATTGTTTATTATCGACTGACACAAATCTTATAATGATTATTGCTTAGCCAGTCATCAGCGGGGGGCGATTACAATATAATGATCATTCGACATCACGAGAGGTGGGAAGATGATATTTTCAACAAATCTCAAGACTTGATAGGTTTAATTAAAACAATAGACCGACCTGGTTTAATTACTATGTAAACATTATATGTATATTCATATGAATGCATATGTCTCTGCTAGTTTCTTGTCAGCGATATGTAATAACAATTATAATATCGCTGCTGTTATGATGCACAAAGACAACAAAACAATTAATAATTTATTAAAAAGAATTAGAATCCCACCGAGTATTCGGTTACGGTCTCGGCCAAAAATCGACGTTGGGCCACTATTCGGTTCTCAGTCAAATTTTGGCCTAGAACCGAACATAAAACAACTTTTTTTTAATACAGAAGTCTTGTACAAAAATCTAACCTGTGGCAACACTGGAGTGTTTTCTTTGCTTAGTTTTACATTCTTCTTATTTCCAGGGGGGTTCAATCAGAACGATCGATGAAACAGTTGATCGACCTCCTGTTGGAAATTGGCGAATTGTGACAACTGACTTTCAATTGTATTTTATATTAATGACTTTTAAAACAGCTTTATATGTCATAAATTAGTTTTGATATGAACGACAAGAACAATTTTCTAACTCCAATTAGTCTAGAGACTTTCGAGAAGAATGTGGTGGACTGAAACACGCATGCATACTCTTTATATTATATTACTCTATTGGTTCGACGAAACAACTGATCGACCTCAAACTTGGGAATTTCTTCTGCTTCAATTACACCAAATTCAATTAATGTTGCTGACATATGGATTCAGGAGGACGGCACCACAGACCACACAGCGCGCGGTACAATTAATTTATTGAATATAAATTTTTGACTCGATTGTATTTAAAAATCTATGGAAAACTGCATCTATAGTAGTGGAATTGTTAGTTGTGGGGGTTTGTGGAGAATTGCTCATATGCAAGTGGAAAACGTCAAATAAAAATTTTGATAAAGCTTGCGACTGTGGGTTTGCAAAATTTGTATTAAAATCTCCACCCATAATAATTGGCATGAGATGGAGATTGTTACCCAATTGTCGTGCACCAGCTTCAGTGTAAGGCAACAGTACGTAATAAAGATATGTTATAATCTTAATTTATATTGGAATCTAATAGAAATTTTATTAGAATTAACATTACCTCCATTCAGCTTTGATACACTTTGTGTGGTTTTATGTTCTGAGTTATAATTATTTTGGTGTTTTGTAAAATATTTTATTATTTTGTATTTGTTGCGGTTGACAAGTTATTTTACAGCAATGGTTTTCGAAAATTAGTAGCTACTACTGCACACTAGATGGTGCTTATATGCAGCTGTTAAGTATGAATGACAATCTTAAAGGCGAAGAAGACTTATAGTTTGACAAGTTTAGTTTTTAGTTTTCCTTATTTTGCTTTGTTTTAGTAAATTTCTTATTAAAAGTGCAAAAAATCTTTTTAAAAGTTATTAAAATTAAATGTTTTTGTATTCATTTTATTTATTTGTTTTCATTTGCCTACGATAACATAATGTACGACAATTAGTGAAAATTAGTAGCTACTATTGCACACTAGATGGTGCTGAGTATATTGTATGCAGCGTATGATTACACTAATACACTCATACATAGCTCCCACCGATTTGATAACGCTTTACGATTGGTTAACGATTACATCGCACATCTTACTCTAAATTTGTGATTGTATTGTGAAAAAGATTTTTACCCCCAGCGTATAGATGTTTGCACATCAAAAAGATTTAAAAAAAAGTTCGAAATCGGTGTAAAACTGTAGGGCCCCATCAGTCAGTGCAAAACCAGCAATCGCACAACTCTCTGAATGTGAGCAGCTCTACCCAGTCTCTTCATGGGATGTAATGGAAAACTATTTGTTTATTTTTTTAACACCCACAATTAGAAAGTTCGGTTTTGGCAGAGTATTGCTGTTTTGCCGAGTATACGGTTTCGTCATCGGTTCTTTAAAAAAACGGTGTTTGGTCGGACTCTAATTGCTATATAAAACCAGATGAATATTTGTGCGATCTGTTTGAGATACTACAGTTTTTTCTCAACCAAAACATGGACAAGCAATGTGATGGCGGATTATGCTGGTATACAAACATAGATAATTCTTTCTTTGAGCTATGTAGCAAAGGCAGCACACGATATATGTATGTGCGACCAACGTTTATATTAATCAAATGAAAGAGGGAGAGTTGAAAAGCTGATGAGCTGAGTTGTCCAAAAGACATCAAGTAATAGTGTATTTTCCAAATGGTCTTATTTGTTGTCGTAAAAAATACATGATATATCGCAGAAAAACACAAATCGATCATGCCCCAATGCCAAAATATGAAGGAATCTGATTTTCCAACTGTAATTAATTAAGGTTTTGTATTTTATTAAAAATGTTTTACAATAGTCCACGTGTTCAGTCACGCTCTCGTACCACTGTACTACCACAAACCAATCAATTTAAAAAAACATGTAGGTATAATACAATAGGAAAAGCTGAATGTAAAGATTTAGTTGGTCGATATTTTGTTCTCATCGAACCGAATCAAGATTATCAATCAACACCTTTCCCAAGCAAGACATTGATGCAAACAACAGCGATTGATGAATTCATAGTTGCTACCGGGAATGGCGATAAAACCATAATTAATGCCAACGATAACCGATTATCATTCGATGATTGACAAATGTGTTGTCCGATTAAGAGTTGCAAAAAACCGGAAAGAAACTTTATGAATTATGAATACATTACTAACTATATTTAAATAATTAAACTGAATAATTAAACTGATAACAACAAAACAATAAGGTCTGTAAACGATAATTCTTGAGACGGCCACTAGATAGATTTTAGGAGATAATAAACCAATTTGAAAATGGACTCAAGATTTGAGGACTTCTTGAATGTTGATATTCGAAGAATTTAGGAAGGGGTCTAAAATTAGAAATATCGTAGAAAACTAATAAGGGCCCGAAAATTAGCGAAATATTCCTCGAACAAAAAAATTTGGTTCTGCTTTCATAATAAAAAATACCCAAAATATAAATGAATGTTATTATGAATACTGAATAATAAAACTCCCGCAAGGCAGATGAAAATTGGATTTATTTAACAGATTGCCCAAGTTTAAATATCAAAACGTATGTATGTATTAACAATGTTTACATCAAAAACAAATTTAAGTTTATTAGTGAAATGTATAAAACACAATATTTTGCTTCTCATTATTGAAGAAAGATTTTGAAATTTAGTACTGAAAATTAGTAAACATCTAAAAACAGACATCAAAATAAAAGCAACATAAGATACTCAAGAAGAATCAGAATTTCGAATAAAATTAAAATAACCACAATAAAGTCCAACAAGACTCGACTCGGGGACCGACGAAACCATTACCATGGCTACGCCGCTAGCACGACCATGACAACATATGCCGCATACTAAACTCCAAAAGACACCACCAACCACTACATTCCTTTCTCCGTGGATTTATCGAAGAATACCTAAACAAACATTAGCAACAGACTGCAGCGTGTACGCAGTGGCGACGCAATGAGTAGAGTAGAGAATGGCAGATTGAAGTATGGTTGCCAGAATTGGGGATTAGTTCCGAACTGTGGGGATTTTACAATGTTAAAATGTAAAACAAAATTGGTTGGGACTTTTTTTTTGCCATTTTATGAAATATTTTGGGGTTCTTTTGGAGATATCTACAGACTTCATGAAAGTATTAAGTATATAAAACTCGGTGATTTATTCGTGACAATTTTGATTGCAGCTCATTTGTGCACTTTGCGTTGTCCATGAAATGTAGTAAAAAGTTTTCCAATGATGCCAAGGTTCTCCATAGAGCTATTTTCAATGCATTTCACGCATTCTTCGCAAACATGCACACTCAGTAATTCTCATTAAAATAATGAGTTTCGATGCATATATACTCTCCCTGAGCTGACCCCAAGGCATACCAAAAGTGTACTTTTTAATGAGGCAAAAGTGTAACAAAGACATCTGTCTCCATGTTCTTTGGCCGAAATTCATTTTAGGAATTCTTAGGACGCTTTACCACAACAGTAGACTAATTGTAAAGGTCATAACCAAATTCTTCCAGTGTTTATTGTTTTAAAAAACTTAGTTTGCAATCGAAATTGGGTCTTATACTTTTTGCTACAATTCCTTAAATTTGGTACTTGTTCCTTGACATTGAACGGAATCTCTCGTTAGTATTGTAGTCGAATGAACTGTGATCTTGGTTTGAATGAACACAATCTTGTCTTTTCAAGACGAACGAAAACGTTAAATGTCTTTATTTCGAATGTGCCGTCATATGCGATCAAAATTCAAAATTCGAATTACCGCCTTTTGTTTGAGATCGAGGAACAGGCCACTACTAAAGACTTTTATTTTTTAAAAACTTTACACCGATAAATGTGATGGACATCAACTCAGGTGTATTCTGTAAAGTTTTTCTAACCTGGAGAAAAAAATGTTACTTGTTTGGGGAAAACGAATATATATTTCTGGCAACCCTGTATTGAAATGCGTTTAATCACCACTTGGCCTAATCCAGAAAATAAATAAAAAAACAAAGAAATGTCGAAGCAAAGCATAGCACACACTGCTGCGACACTTGAGTATATACTCGTAAGGTCGTAAATACACAACGAAACAGACTAACTGGCAAATACCAAGAACAGTCAGTCGCCAATGTTGCACAGTAGGGAATATTGAAAATGTTGGAAACAATGCAGCTGTTACGTAGGGTAGGTATACATGCATAAAACGTTTTTGAGAATGGCATATACATATATACATATATGTATATAAAACATATATGCGGAAGTTTTGGCTTTTAATGGACAGCAGCCAGGGACCGCAAATAAGAGTTACATATGAGTGAAAATTTTTACTAAATAAATCAATGTGAAGGAAGTATGTTAAGGCAACATGGAATACACCAAAACTTCTATTTTAGTCGTAATAAGTTATATCAGCCAAAAACTACTATTTGCGATTTTTTTTTATTATATAAATCATTTTTAATTATTTAAAAAATTAAAAAATAATAAATAAATTTAATTTTTTATTTAAAAGTTTCGATATAGCACTTATTTTTATTTTTACAATAGAAATAAAAAATAAGAGTTATTTTTGATTTTTTAAATAAAAGTTACCGATTTTTTAAATAAAAGTTACGGAAAATAAAAAAATAAAAGTTAAATTTGAATATCTTTAGATCCAAGTTGTGTATTACCAAAATTTGTGGTGTATCATATGAAAGGTATTGAATCATAGATCAAGAATATTTTTAAATTTTGGTAATACACAACTTCGATCAATAGATATTCAAATTTAACTTTTATTTTTTTATTTTAAAAATAAAAGTTACGGAATAACTCTTATTTCGTAACTTTTATTTAAAAAATCAAAAATAACTCTTATTTTATATTTTAATTGTAAAAAATCAAAAATAAGTGTTATTTTGTAACTTTTAAATAAAAATTTGGAAATAATTGTTATATTGCAATTTTTATTATAAAACTTTAACAATTACAGTCCTTTATAGCAGCAGATCAAGTATCCTTAATCAGGAAGTTAAACAGTCGGACAGGTTACAGTTTAAAATTAATTTTAAGCGAAACAATACAAATCCCTTGTCATATATCATTAAAGTAACACCAGGTACACGCAGAGAAACAAAGTATTTTGCCCTAAAAGTTGAAAGTTTATAGCGCACGAACTTTTATTTACCTCAAAATTGTTACAATTTACTTTCAAGGCAAAGAATCTTGAATTCACTTCCTATTCTTTCAACAACCATGCAAATCCTAGTGTTAAGCAATGGTTCGCGTTCGTCTTCGAAAACTCAGACGGTAGACGAACGGACTTGCAATCATGGCGCCTGGGTTTAACACAAATTCAGGAAAAATATAAGTACTAAATTTAAATTAAAAAAACTGTAATTCAAAAAACAATATTTGAAATTTGTTATGTGTAAATTCTAACAAATTCGTCTACAGCTATAGACAAGACTTTTAAGATTAACGATTTTATTTAGGGGAAACTTTTCAACTTTTGTTGACACTAGGTATATACATATCTAATAAACTATTTTTACGTCAAAAGTAGTTGTTTTTGTCGTCAGTTTGTTATTATCGCGTACAATTAAACAAAAGTATTTATCTCTACACGGAATTGATCGTGGGCTACTCGACAGCTCACGTTTTCTAGTCGGGTGACACATTTTTATTTTTGTCATAAAATGAGAAGTTTTTTTTGCCGCAAATAAATTTTCCAAACGTTTTTAATTTGCCTCAAATGTCGTTCTATGCGTGCAGTAATACTAAATCCTACGATGCAAATGTTAAATATCCCCTACTGTGCACCGCATACTCACTTCTTTGCGGGCTGCACATTTGCCCGAGAGTCCATTTCGATTCCACATTGGTTGCATGCAGTATCGTTAATCGAAAACAACAACAAGCCCAATGTGCATCAAGTTTTACTTTGCAGCCAACTTCACTCTCATGTTGCGTGTTAAACGCACATTATCAATGCGTCGCTTACGTTGCGTTGTCTTTTTGTGTTATAAAACTGGAGAAGGCATTACAAAATTTTGTTCGGAATTTGGAAAAGAGGGTACATACGTAACTCGTAGTCGTGGCATGTAAATCCTACAAACAGATCTCAGGAGCGGGAAAAAACTGAATCAAAACATAAATTTGAATTATTTGTTTAGTGGCCGCAGCAACAAACATAATAACTCGTTTCCAAGGTTTATCGATATTTTCCGTTTAGAAAAATGTAGTAACTTTTAGATGATAGTTACAAAGTGACAGAAGCTGTATTGAAACTAAAAAGGTGCCAGGCTTGGACAGTAATATAAATAAAATGGGTGCACTGTAATACACGTACAAAAATATATTAGTGAATAAACTTCCCCGGCGAATGTTTTGTTCGCCAGAAAAAATAAGGAAGCCAAAGTGAAACAGGCGGAAACTGGTTAGAAGGATTTTCTTCTCTCTTCAAACATTGAACGAAACATTTCCTTGCGATTTTTTTTGGGTGACAGGGTGAATACAGTTTTATCCAAAACCAATAATATTAAGCACAATAAATACATTTGGTTTTAATTTTGATAGAAAAAATATAAAAATTCCCATGACCTATATGAAATTTCAAGTCGAACAGAACAGAAAAAACAACTTCATAATGCATTGGTCAAACAAATTAAATTTGATGCAACTTCTACTAATTTAAAAATGAATTACTAATATTTACTGACCAAAAGTAATATTGCGAAAAATAATATCGTATTGACACCGTATTTTCAATAGAACACTTCGAAATCGCGGAATACCTAAATGCCGCTTAAAGTTCACGCCATGATTCTGTTTATAGGCATAAGCGAAAGGGTTTTTCAAAACCGATAGTTAAGTTTAAATTGGTGAACACCTAGACGACTATTTTATACTAAAGCACTAAAACAAGATTCATGTATGCATATTAGGTGTTTTGAAAACGCTGCAGCACTTAGCTTTGTGATGTAAAACTTTTAATCGGAAAGAAAATAGAAAACAATATTTAAAATAGAAGTAAATTCTGGATTGTAGATTTTGTGAAAAAGGAACAGACTTTTGGAAGCTTAAAAACTGAAAGGACTTAATATTTTAATATGGTGAAAATTAAAATAACCACTAAAGATCTCTTAGTTATCCTACCTATCTCCAATATTCGATTATATATTACTTGTGTAAATCCCTACCAATTTATCTAAGCAAGGCCGGATATGCATGGAAGGTGGAAGGGAGGAAACAAACGATACGTTGTGCGGAAATGTCAAACGTTTTTTTGCAATGAGACTTTTGGTCCAATACTTGCACTCAATAATAGTTCAGAATCGATTTGCATCGCCCAAAATTCAATAATTTTTGATCTAGTAATCATTTTCGAGCTCTGTAAAAACCCGCAATTTTAATATTTTTGTTTTTATGTTCGTTTTTGACATTTTAACGTAATTGTTCTTAATAATTTAATTACGTTAACTTCTAAACTATACCGAATTGCCCCATATTCAATGTTGTTTCTTCAAAATACCTACAATCGGGATTTTACAGAACTCAAAAATATTGTCTAGATCAAAATTTATTGAATTTTGGCCGAGGGTACCACTGTGAGACGGGCACATGGAACATAAAATAGTAAATATATTTTTAAAGGATATAGACAGAGTATGTCTTTTCACGTCGGCATTTTCAAAACTTACTCGTAGTGAAATTTGTACATTAAGTGTTTTTCTTTCAATAGATGTAATTTTAATCGATTAATTGAATAATTGTTGTCGACTTTGTTGGGTTTATTGCTAACACTGATTTTTAGATTAACGCTTAATCTTGATTAATTCGATAACCTAATTGTCAAGTTGGCGAGTGAGGCCGTAAATAATGACGGCAACACTGCTGTATGTACACTTACAAATGGTGATGAAATAAGCAAGCAAAATAATTGTGGTTATTTTGCCACCTTTAAACAACCGAGTAATATTTTTTCTTTGTCAGCAGTTTGATGTCTTACCTCGATTAAATTCGATACTATAGCTCGTTGGCTCACTGTCCCAGATCTCCTGAAACATTCGTCTAGATACGTTGTACAGTCGGCTTTGGGATATATTTAAACCCAACGACTGGGAAATATCGAAAACTTTTGTGTAAAATTCCATACAGCACCAGTCCGAGTAAAAAAAACCAACTACCGCATTGCTGTCGGCACTGCCTGTAGTGCTCGAATATTTTTCTCCTGATGTTTATAAATATATATGTTGTCAACTGTCGGCGATTCGGAACATTGAACAGCAACGACTCGACGATTACAGTGACTACAGAACCCTTGACTCAAGGTAGTGTTGGAAAACGGCAGATTAATATGGCGGTATAATTGTCTACATGCAGCCACAGTACGACTACTATTTGCCTTAATTGTAACTTTATGAAATTTGACACTTGGAGGTTACCAGTAATGTCTAGTGTTTGTGTTCGTTCATTCATTCAGTTACTCATTCATACATATTGGTCTGCTTGTAGTCAGCGGTTCAAAATGACCATGGCTGTTTGTGAGTGCTACAAGCCATACGGAAGGTTTACGAGAGTCAAGCGAAACAAAAACACTTTTTCCAAATAATGTGATTTAAACAACAACAGATTTAGTTTAAGTTGTATAACTAAATGTCACAGAATGCTTAAAACATCACTTATCTCTATAATTAAGAGGTAGATGAGTTTGCAACCTTTTTTCGTGTTTTGAGTTTCAAGATAAAGAGCTATGATTTTGTTTTTGTACCGCGATAGACTTCACTTACGTGAATTTTAAATCGAAGTTTTATTCTAAACCCTCTGACATTTTTCCAGATTTTTTAATTTTTTTTTTTAACATTTTTCAAACTTTGATTTATTGAATGCCACATTCACAAAAGTATATGTATACATATGCACGTCCATACTTCTACCACGTTTCTTTTAAAGTTTTCTTGTTTTTTTTTGTAATTATTATTAAACAGAAGTTTTTTTTAAAAGGTGTTAGTGTGAAATTGTCTGACTTTGAACACTTTTATTAAATTTATTTTTTCTCAACACAAATTAGCTATACATTTCAACAATTTGCCACAAGGTTTGGCAATTTTATCCTTCACCCTCCCCCGATTCATGACCAACTGAAATCTCACCGGCACTACTTCCCAAAACACAAAAACTAACGAACATTTAACAGATCGCCGAAATGTGCCTGCGACTAGAAAGGGACAACTATAGTGAAACAAGCTACCGCTTACAATGTTTGGCGTTTCTCTATCTTCATCATTTTTCTGTATATTTCATCTACCACCACCTGCTCTCTACAAAACATCAAAAAAACCAATCCCTTTTCCTTAAAAACACGGAAACACAAGTGAAATTCGACAACTGTCTTTTAGAGATTAAAAGGACCTTGTGCGTACTAAAAAGGTCCGACATTCAGGTAATCGACCAAACTTCATGAACTCGAAGAAAGAAAAGGTAACAGAAATTATGCGCGAGTTTACGCTTTGTCGTACATTTCCATGTTTATGAGCTCATTTTAGCATTTGGAAGGAAGCTGGAGGATAAATTGTTGTTTTATTTAACGGCAATCGCTGTTGGACACGTAATTTTGTATGATCGTAAATTTGGGACCTGACGTGTGGAAAAACAGGAAATAGTGTGGTGTAAATATACGTACATATGTATGCATAGGGTGACTCATTTGTATGTACTTTTTCAAAAACAAATAGAATTGTTATCGGGCAATGTTTATTAACATCCAAGGAACCACTCTATACATTTATATTTCAAAGATTATTTCTTTCAAAGGTTGGTCAGAACTACAACTAACATGGTCCATTCTGAGGTTCCAATTTTCGATGAAGCGATCGAGCATTTCGGCTGGTATTTGGCGAATGACGCGAATCAGGTTAGTTTCCAATTCCTTCGTCGTAGCTGGCTTATCCATTGTCCAACAATACTGAACAAAAATATCAAAACAATTTGAAAGTGTAATGTGACATAAAATCTGTACTGAAAAAGTACCTCTAAATGAATCACCCATTATATGTATGTCTAGAAAATAAATAAATAAATGGTTTCCCATTACATCCCATGAAGGGACTGGGGAGAACTTCTCACAATCACTGAGCTGTGCGCTTTCCAGTTTTCACTCACTGATTGGGACCTACAGTTTTACACCGATTCCGAACGATAATTTGAGAAGCTTTTTTATGGCTAGATACTCGATAGTGTCGCCGTCACTATGCGAGGTGACCGCCGCCGAAAGAAATTTATTTTTTTTTTTGAAGGTGGTCAGAGCCGGGTTCGAACCCCGGATCTCATGTACAAGAGCCGCGCACACTAACCATTGCACCACCGACGGCAATGAGTTGTTGTCTAATTTTATTAGTTCGGACATTTTGAAGAATCGATTTACATATTTACGGTCATCATAAATTATAAAAATAACAAGGCTTCAAAACAGAATACACTGTTTCCTACTTATCAGCAGTCAATGTGTCTGATAGTGCAGGAAATATACTGTCGTAACAACAATATGTTTGTAGTTTGAATTGAAACACACTTTGCAAAACAACAGATAAATATTTGCTGTTTTAGTAAATGTTACAAGCAAATTAATGTAGGTGCTGTGACGATGTAAGAATTGTCCTGTTTATAGTTGCTTTGAATACTGTCACGAGGTTCTTTATAAAATACTATAAAGACAGTAGTACCCAAATTTACATAATAAATCACAGCACATTTCGCAGTTACTCGATTTTCGACAGGTGCGTGAAGATAGATTCAGAATCCAACCAGCGAATACACAAATCATTACAGTTGACAGGACTCTGTTATCTGTTATGGCGGTATCATAACTCTGTTAATATATTGAAAAATTCTATAAATCACACATGTAACAAGACAAGCACTATCGAAATACATTGTCCTTACCGTAGTAGCGTTTTCGCACAGTGGGGCAAAGTGAATTTGTCATGTGCAAATTTACAATTTTAGAAAACAACGAATATATCCGTTTTCTCACATACATCGTGTTGGAAAGGACTTGGCAAACACTTTCCGAATCTGAAATCAAAATATTCCAAAAGAAAGTTTAGAAGTATAAAAGTATCCTCAATTGGTTTCAGGCACGCCAAAAATACTTTCGAGCCTTGTGAGAAAACAAGATTCTGTTCTCTCGAAAGTTGCCAACAAAGATTACAAAGATATTACAGGATTTTGACACTCCCACAGATTCTAATACGATACAAAGTAGTTCCATAGATATTATGCCAGATGTATAACTTAAAAACCTTTACAACAAAAACTTCGAATAGGAATGTAGGCAATGTCCCCAACAAAGGCGACTCCAGGCGACAAGTAGCCGAACTAAAGAAATTGCGGAATAAGTCTGTGCTAGGAAAACTGAAATAAAGGATTATCAAGGCAAAGCTGCCAACTCGACAAATTTCTTTCATTTCTAATATGAAAACACTATACAACCGCAATTAATCAATCAGTTTTACGACAATTTAAGTTAACATTTTGGCATAAATTTGTTTACATTAGTATTTCAGTTACTAAACACTTTTGACTATTTTTTCGTCAACCGTGCATTGAAAATGAAAACAATTTTCTGTTTGTTTTAAAATGAGTTATTTATTCTGCCTTTCCCTGAGCTTTCCCATTTTTCCCGTGAGGAGGAGATGACTGAATTTAAAATTGTGTTTAATATCACAATTTCATGGGAAAGTAGAGAAAAAGGGCAGTTAAGAAATGACGACGAAGAAATGGTGTCATATTTAATCATAGGGTTGAACCACGAGCATACCTTCCTATGTATCTGTCCCATTTTGAGTTGAGTGATTGGTGGATGGTTAAGAAAATATACACAAATATTTCAATTTCATGCATGACGTCGTCATAAGGCAGTCAGGTATGATGTTGATGTGAATGGACGGAGAACAAATGGCTCTATTTTGATAGTGGATTTGTATTGAATGGAATTTTTTCAAACAAAAAAAAAAGAAATTATTGTGTCTTAGCATTAACACAAAAATATGTGGGCTGTTTTGTGGGTTAGATTTATAAAATTGATGTGAATTTTCCTTAAATGTTGTTTGATATTGAGAGAAAACAATTTTTGGTGTTTACTTTGTTGGGGATAATTAATCAATTTGTGGAATCGTTTCTGTCCCTCTCTCTCTCTATGAATGAATCACTTTAAGATTGTTTGACTTAAGCGAATTTGAGGATAAGAGTACCATAAAATTTCCAGCGCAGTAGATGCCATCAGTGATTTGAAAATTAATGACAAAAACACACAAAGTATTGTCAGTTATATCTCTCTAGCTCTAATGACCCTGAAATTCGGTAGCTCCCCTTTATGTTAGGTCTTACCTAACCTTGCATACTTATATCTCTGACTCGAAACAAGTTTCTGTTTGGTCTAGCCAGACCAATTTATCCTCAAAAATCAGTCGAGCCCATGTGTAAAAAATATCACTTTATTTATTTAAAATAAACGGTACGTCAAGAAACAAAATTGCAGGATTTGGGTCGATGCCAATCCACACGAGGTCCCCAAGTAGCAATTCATATGCAGAAATTCACTGCTTGGTGTGCATTGTGGGCTGACGGCATCATCTGTCGGCACTTCTTCGAAATCAATGATGGCATTACTATCACCGTTAATGGAGAGTGCTACCGGTCGATGATAACCAAATTCTTTTAGCCAAAATTGGATATGGATGTGAACGGCACGTGGTTCCAACACGTCGGCGGTACGTGCTACACATGGGTATCTCACGCAGAGGCGACGTGAACTATCAACCAAGATCGCTCGATTTTACTCCGTTAGTGCCCTCAAAGTCAATATATCCCGTGCCATCGCTCATCGAAAATTAGACCTCTCGAATGAGCGCCACCCAGAGTAGGCGTCGGTTATTTTAACGATGTCATATTCGAAACATAATGGCATTGAGTGACATTTTTGAAATAAAACAACAGATTCGTTTATGTTGGACCTCTTTAATTTGCATTGAATTTTAAATTGCATTACTTTATATAATGCAAATGCAAAAGAACTGCGTTGTTCGCAATGACAATTAAAAAATTTTGAAGTTCCATTCGCTGCTCAGATAATGCAAATGCACGCTGTGGAATCTGATGCCAATTGTCATGCAATATGGGAATTCTTTTAATTATTTTGAACTTGTTTGAGAGGGGGCAATTTTGTTTTTAAAGTATTTTATATGTAGAGGTTTGTGACATAGATAGGTGTTGCCTCGTAGTACTTTCAAGTTCATAAACCTGGTAATATAAAATATTTGAAACTCAAAACTGCCAGATATGAAGGAAACGCTTTGAAAATCAGTAAAATTGCCAATAGTGGTTACATTTTTTTGAACTTGCATATGTAGGGGTAATTCAAATTAAACCACAAATTGTAATTGTCAAATAATTAATTAGCTTCATGTATGGTTGATATATATCTCACACCCAACTTGTTTTATTCAATATTAATATCTTCCTGTCCCTATTGGAAAGCCATTTAGTATTGTCGTAGTAACACCGCCTTCTAAATACAAATTTGTACTTTTATCTTTTTCCTTGTGGGAGGGAGTTTTATTATTCGTTGTTTTTTTAAACTTAACTTTTTTATTTGTAATTTATTCAAGCTGAATACTTTTTTCTGCTTAATATAAAGCTGATTTATAGAGTCATATTATTTTCGAAAGTTTACAAAAGTTTTCCAATGATACCAGGACTGTCTGTATAGCTTGCTATTTCTTACCTCAGCTCGATCTTCATCAGCAGACGATTTTGGCATGGTTTTTGTTGAATTCATCACGATTATATGGATGTTATTTCATAAAAAGAATACGAGTAACAAGAATTAACATTGGGAAACTTTTGCACAATTTATATGTTTCATGCCGAAAAACCATCGATTTAAAACAAATACTACCTATCCACGTAGTAAAATTTGGTTAACGAACAACGCTATCAACTCGTCTGGAAATTGGAGAAGAATACAATAGAAACCCGCTGCAAGTGGGTTTCAACAGCTGATAATTACACTGTGTGAGTCTTTTTACCCCATTTCGGAACCTAGGACCAGTTTTACTCCATTTCGGGACAACAATTTTTCCAACAAGTTTTGCCCGCATGATTTTTACGGAGCAAAGTTGGTGAGTTACTCCAAAATGTTTATCGAAAAAAAACAAATATACCACCAAAACCCACAAAAACCAGGATCTGATTAAAAAATATTGAAAACGAATTTATTTTTTAAATAACTATTCAAATTGTGTATGTGTCAACGTCAACAGTAGGGAATTCCTGTACCTACGACCAGTGATCACAGTCTCCCAAACTCTCTACTCAAATTTTCTGAACTGCGATCAAGCACGTTTACAGCTCCAACACTCGGGCGAACTGAGTTTTTTATACTTTCTGTGTTTGTTGTTGAGTTTTGTTCAAACGCTGCACACAACTACTCCTTTACTCTTGAAAACAAAACTATTTTTATGGTATTTTTTTCCGCATATGTAGTTTTTTTTGTGAATTGTTTAATAAAGATATTTAAAATGATGAGAGCTAATACCCGATATACGAACGACTCAGATGGCAATTGGTCTAACTCCATATTTTAACATGTTTGAGAATTTAATGCATTATAACTAAAACATTTTAAACTTGTAATATTTCAAACCTCATCATTTATTATCAGCACAATGAAGGAGTAATCCTGAAGTATTTGCGCGCCTCGCATTAGATTTGTTTGAGAATACACCGAAGTCGCAAACTTCTTTCCAAGTTTTCAGCACTTTCCGTTTTGTGGAGTTAGACCAATTGGTTTCTGAGTAGCTTATAGTTATATAACTATGTGTTTAATAGTTTATAGCTTTATTATAGAAAGAATAAAAACTCTGGAAAAACGATGATTATGGGGCTCTACCCACGCTCGATTAATTAGCATAAATATAGGCTATTTTTAAAATACTTCGTCGCTACTTTCTTGTTCTTTGATGATACACACATGCTAAGAAGATACAAAAGACGTTACAACAGACGAAGTTTCTGAGAAGTAAGAACGAAAGTGTGTAAAATAACACAAATATGGTGGTTTATCGCCGAATACGTTAAGACAGAAACGATAAAATTAATTATGGATGTTTGACAAACATAAAGATCGACTGGAATTGACCAAATGGGTAGAAGTCGCCACTATAAAACCAATATTTGATAGCAAATGCTTTCATTAAACAATGTGATTTCTATATAAAAAAATCGCATATATTGTCAAGTGAGCTTAGAATTGAATCGTTGGGTTCCGGTGCAAATTTGCAGGTATACGACTAGAGAAGCTCTTCTGTACCCACAGGTATGTAAATCTAAAACCATCTGTGATTTTCAGCTTTAACAATTTTAGAAGAATTTTCTGGTGATAACTAAAATTCCTTTCAATTGTTTGCTTTATTTTTAGATATTTTGGTCCACTGGCTATCATATCATACTCTATTTGTGAAACTCAAGTATACAATCTCTGACATCCAGTAGCTATTGTATTTAAAGATAAAGATTACAGAATTTCACAAAACACTTGAGTGTTTTTCTTTTTTAAATGAAAAAACCAGGCATGAGACTCTTTCTAAGGGAGAGAACAAAAGTATAACTCAATATGCCATTATTTTTCAAAATGTAAAGACTGAAACGGAAAAAAGGGCGTAGCAATGGCAAAAATGCACAACAATAATACAGGGGTAGATAAAATCATTTGCCATTGAAATAAGTGCATTTAATAAATTCAGCAGGATTAGCAAAATATTAGCAGTATCCACATTCGAAGTACTACAACTCCGAATAATATCCAAATAACTGAGGGTAACCAATATATGTATTCATATATGGAAGTATATACCATATTAAGGTCTGTACTAAGTTCAAGGTTTCGCGCGAATTTTACAACACCGCATACAAAAAATATATCCTGCGAAATATGGACCAAAATATTTCCGCCAGTGTACTATTAAGTTGTTTCTACGAATTATCAGCAACATGTATCGAGCAACATTTCAATATTTCTAAGAAAAACGTAGTCAATGTTGCCAACTCTCATTAAATTTGTGTAAAAAATCAACTTAATCAGATAAATAAAAATATAGCCGTCAACACTGATATCTTGCTGAGCAATTTCTCGTTGAAACGAATTGATTTTAATGTTTCTAAGAAAAATTTAACGACTTTATCAATCTAGAAGAAGACTTGAACAATGTTGTTAACTCTCAATTAATTTCTAACAAAACCAGTACATAAGTTTCAGTCGGGTGAACCGACTTAATTATACCCTCACCATACCGTACCTCATCCATTGCGTGGGAGTTTTGTTAAAAACCGTCCATACTCAAAAGTGACCATATTCAACAGGAGATTGACGATATTACGCTAATTATTATTGAATACTCAAATTAGTTAGTTTGCCTCCCAATATTTATATGCGAGGTACAAAAATGGGCATGGCAAGTGGTTGCCAAAATTTTGATCAGTACCATATTTTATTAAGATCGGTTATGATTTATTGGAGATATCGAGTCGGCAAACCCCAAATACGCCCAACTTTTGTATGGGATGTACGAAACTGGGCGTGGCACAATAGTCAGTTATTAGTTACACAGTAGCTTTTAGCAAAATATTGCCCAGTACCGAATTTTATTAAGATCGGTTGTTGTTTATGAGAATTATCGTGTGAATCAACCGGTCATCCGCCCAACTTTTATATGGGAGGTACCAGAATGGGTGTGGCAAAACAGCTCATTTTCTATAGGAGAGCTTTATTTGGCTAAATACTGACTGTACAAACTTTCATAAAGATTGGTTTGGTTTTGCGGGACTTCTCATGCCGAATAACCAGACGCCCAAATAACTTTTGATAACGTGACGCCTATACCTAATTTCATTCAGGTCGGAAGTGTTTCACGCGATTTATCGGATTGACAATCCGGTCGAACACCCTGATTTGTATGGGAGGTACCAGAATGGGCGTGACAATTTACAGATTATTAACTGGTTTGAGAGTTTAAGCTAATCACATCTACCAGAAGAAAGGTTTGACTGAAATATGATTTTGTGCTAAATGTGTCGATTTGTATGGGAGTTACCAGAAGGGGCGTGGTCAAAACGCCCATTTTCAATCCCAAACTCAATATTGGCAAATAATAGTCACTGACAAAGTTTTATTGTCATCTGTAAAGATTTTCGGTAGTTATCGTGTTGACCAGCCAGCCAGCCAGCCGGACAGACAGACAGACAGGCAGATAGACGGACATGGCTCAAACGTCTTAAAAAGTCCTAAAACGAATTTCGTCCAAAGATACTAAGGGTCTAATTTGGTTCCTTCTGTGTTACATTTTTTTAAGTATTAAATGATATATACCCCCATCCTATGGTGAGGGTATACAAATATTTTTAGTGTTGAAAAAGACACAAAAATGCAGGCGTGAACGCCGATATGTTGCTGGTAAATTTCTCAGTGAATCGATGTTGTTCAATGTTTTTTATGCAAACGAAGTAGGACCAGCCTGAAAGAGTTGATAATGATTTTGCAACATTTGTATTAAGGAGAGCTTTACAGCAGAGTCTGTCTGTTTAGAGGCGGTTAAAATAAGATTTGCTACTGTCAGATTACTGTAGAATGCTAACATTTAGTTTGTGTTTGATCATAACACTTCAACTAAAGTGTGCCCGATTATTGACTACGAAGTTAACGAATACAAAGCAAATTCTTACGAACAGCGGCCATGACTAACAGGCTTGCGTTTGACTAAAACAGCTATGATCATATTAGAGTTGTCTAGATAGGAAACTGTTGTGAATCAACTCTTGACTAACGAGTGACAAAGACAAAACAAAAACATTCTAGTTAAACACTCGTTGTACGGAGCGTACATGCAGTGATTAACTCTTCGATATAAATACGGTGGATAGTAATTACAAGTTGTATGTAGAAAAATTGTAGTGTGCGAGGCTCTTGTACATGAGAACGTGGGTTCGATTCCAGCTCTGACGACCCTCAGTTTGTTTCGACGGTGGTCACTTTGCTTAGGGACGGGGACACTAACGAGTATCTAGCCATTAAAAAGCTTCTCAAAATACCGTTCGGAACCGGTGTAAAATTGTAGGGTCCAATCAGTGAGTGTAAAACTACACGCGCACAGCTCTCTGGTTTGTGAGAAGCTCTACCTAAGAAGAAGCCCTCTCTAATGTTACGTACAAGTTTCACCGATTTATTTTAATGGAATCTATTGAAATGTTTCGAAGATGTTACAACGAATTTCATAGATTTCGTTTCATAGGAGCTTCAAAAAAGAATTCGTAGATCCTATGAAATGATTATTTGGCTAAAAATTGACTCCATGAAGTATTTCGTAATATTTACGAACAAATTTTTTTCAGTACCCAATAAAACTAAAGCCAAAAATTATACAAATATAACTGAATGTACAAGGTTGTTAAAAAATCATAACTTCTTTAATGTTTAATCATTTTTTCTTATTTTTCATTTTAGATATAACACTTGGGAGATTTTAATATGGGACACTACCCTGTCGCACAGCGAACTACAATACGTGCGGGCAGACCTCGTTCTGGGTGACCGACCGGAAACAGAGAGCATTGTTGCTGATATCAATCACACATCAATACGACGATGTTTAACATAGCTGGCTATATTCAGATTTTGAAAGAGATCTCCATCTAAACCTAAAAATGCAACCAAAATCCAATTGGTCCTACAGCACAAATCTGATGACCGGGCATTACGTTTAGATTACACCAGAGCTGTTGTAAATCTCGCCGGAAAAACGGTGACTTGAGATGGCCGCCAGATCTGGTTCCAGACATTTTTCTTTGGAGCTACCTAAAGGAATTCTAACAGAAATCGCGCAAATTACACCAACCACACTTCAAAATGTGAGGAAAAATTACAGTAATAGAGACGTGTGGGAATATTAATGGTAGACATTTAAAGGATGTAATTTCTAATGTAAACAAAACTCCGTAAATAAAACATTTATACAGTTATGGGGTTTCTTTTAGTTTTTATCGCTGCGTTTAGAAGTTATTACAGACGACACTCAATTGCAGAGGCACATTTTGACCACCCTTTAAAGTATAACAAGACGTAGCAACAGGGGATAGAAGTCTACAACCACAGGAGAACTAAAAAGTAATAGAGGCTGTCAGAAACAACCGATATAGGCAGATCAGCTGGCTGTTTAAGTAGCTCCATGTTACCAGCTGCTTGCAGCCCCTTTCGAAACAACATATTCCTACGGTTATGGTGCACTCGGCTCGACTCACATATGTAGCTGTGCGTTTCGTGTGTAATAATGAACAAATGAAAAGTATCCGTCGCCACTTAAGGGCTCAATTTACAGATTCTAGATAATACAGTTTTTTTATTATCCAACGGCTGACACAAAATGTTCAATAACAAACGGCGAGAGTATACGAGCATAGAGTATCGACTGAGGCAGCCATGGAGAAGATAAAACAAAACAACGAAAAACAAAGCTAACACTGGAATGTCTGTCCTTGCGTCTGGTGGTATTTTTAAATGTTCTTCCGTCCAGCCCCAGACGCAAGGGCCGGAATTCTTTGGCAGTCTCTAAAGGTGGAAAAATGCGGGTGCCCGACCGTGCTGTGTAAACACCTTGAGAATGAATGATAAACAACAAGAACCGAAAGATGCGTGTGTACAGACAAAAGCGTCTCACGAAAGAATCGCAGATATGTTAAAAAACTCTTGTTCGGAATCGAACAAGACCCACAGATTGTACGGTGTCCACTTTATGATCGTCCGTCCGTTTTTACACAGCCCTCTGCTGAATTCGTATTTTTAGAATTTGTGCTACACAAAAATCAGATTGGTGTTTTAATTTTCGTAAAGGAATTTATGTAGATATAAATCAAAATGCTCCAACACTGCGACGGGTCGGTGTGTGACTTATATTTTACGTTTGGGTAGGGCGTAAGGGGCGGTCGTTTTTTGCTAAAAACAGATTCGTCATAGACCATTTCATGAAAAAATTATGCAATTTTATTTAATTCGAAATTAAGGCATGAAATCTATGCCAGCAGAGAGTACAATATTTTACTTTTCACAACAATTTGTTTTCTCTTAGTGATTTGCTACGAGTTTTGTGTTATTTCTGGTAAAACAAAGTTGTGCTGCTGACATTTTTAGTAAAACACACCCTTCTACACTTTAAATGCTAAAGGGTTCCCTAATTAGAGTGACGGCATCTCAACATTAATTAAAATCATAAAAAGTATATTTGTTTGCGATTTGAAATCGATGAAGTCGTTACATGGTTAGCACAAATTTTTTTTTTGTTTTGTTTCAAATTCATTTATTTTCATAAAATATTGATTTTTTTTTACAGATTTTTTACAGAAACTTCTAACAGATTCATGCAAACAGGATGTGAATTTTCAAAAATTACCTCCCATTGGTGTAGTTTGCTTTACGTTTGAACTACGACTGTAATATTTCTGTGGACCAGACGCATTTGTTTCATTGGATAGACTAGAAGATGTCAGGTATATTTAGGCAGGGGTGTGGAGTCGGAGTTCAGTAAATTTGTTCGAAGTCGGAGTTGGAGTTTGAAATGCGGTTGTAATAGCTCAGATGAGTTTGATTCATTCGGTAGAAAATAAGTTGTCAGTTACTTTTGAGCAGGAGTTTGGCGTCAGGGTTGGAGTTTAGGAGTCGGAGAAATTTGACCGCAGTCGGAGTAGGAGTTCAAGAAGCTAATAAAATAACAACAAATTTGAGAAACAGCTAAATGGAGCAGATAAAGGAATACAATACTATCCAGGAAAAATATTCGTGACAACACAGTCATAGACATCGATTAGCGTGTAACTTTTTGCCAGCGAGGTGAGAAATATTTAATAAATCAGTTATGGTTAGCTTTAAATTGGTAACGGTTTCTCTATGTTTTTCTCTAGTTTTCCCGTCGCCAAATTTCGGAAAAAATACTTTTAATGAATTATAGGAATAGTTATATTACGAGCCAATACAATTTTGGATAGAAACTTTCCACCGCGTTGCTTTAGTTCTAAAGACATTTCGGAAAAACTTTCCTGATGGGTGTTTTTAGTTTAATTAGTACAAGTTAGAAAAACACATATTTTTCTGAAAAGATTTTCTATATCCATCTTTTACCATGTGAATTCTTTTGGCGCCATCTTCGGGACGTAGTATATTGATTTTGAAATATCTAGAAATTCGATTATTATATTATATTATTATAATATTATAGTTGAGTTATCTGATAGTTGAGTTACCTGAAATTTACTATGCTTAGTTCAGGCCCATATTTGACCATGCTAGAAGAAAGGACAAGCTTTTATTTAATGTAACGTAGAAGAAAATTATCGTAAGAAGGTGATCTGGGAAAAATTTATTAATTTACTAGAACGAATAATTTTTATATTCATATGTACTTCCATCATAATTAACAATAGGGGGTTTCGATGAAATAGCTGATTGACCTCCAAGCTGCAAATTAGATACAGGCTAGAATGTGAAGAGGAATCAGCGAAACGCGAATCGAAAAAACTGACTTTAAATTCGATTTTATTGGCACGAAAACTACACACCCCTGCTTTTGAGTGTGAGCAATTTCAGATAATTATTTCCCGTTCGGTGATACAGTCTACAAATAGTTTAGTTTTTACACGATTCCATCATTTTTTATTATGCCTAATATGATTTGTCTTTGCATGTGGAGTAATGTGAAAATGGGCCATAATGTTCAGATTAAATTTGACATCTGTTTCATACCAGATCTGAAAATGTAGATAAATGTACATATTAGAGATGGACACGTGAGTACGTTGTGGGTCACGCATGCTCACGAAAGAAGACGGCATTCACATCCATGCGTCCCTAATTCAAATAAAGATTTTAATGAACGAATTCCTCATCTCCATTATTAATCATGCCTATGACACAATCCCCTTTTCCTGTATATCATCATTTCCCATTCAACTGCTGCTTACGAAACTACTTTCGGCATGTAATTCTGCTCCCTACCATGAGCTATCGGATAAAACAATAACGTTTCTTTAGTTTCGCCACCACCGACACATCAACTTCAATACTCAGCAGTTTGAATGAACTAAACCCCGAACAAAATGAAGAAGAAGAAATGGAAAACATACAAAAAAAACTGGGTTAATATTTGTAATATTATCGCTCTTTGTGGTTACACACATACTGTACTGCAAGCGAGCTCCCTGATATGAATACCCGACATGATAATTTTAGTATACACAGGAATGGGCGAAGCAGGACAGATTAAGTTTCACATCAAAGTAAGCATTATCCTACCAAAAAGCCACAGATGGTTGGGGAAAACAGAAGACAATTCTGGGTATGCTTGGTAGCTAGAGTTATTTAAATAGCTGATGCGATAATTCCCAAAAGGTCTAATTAAATCGAACATACCATTAATTTAGGACATATAATAAGAGTCCTTCTGATGTAAGTATGTATTTGTATACACTAACTTTGTTATAGAGTAGCTCACTCTCGAGCCAAAACATGTCGAGAGCGGACATGTTGAAAACATGCGAAAACTGCCTTGCTGTAGTTGACTGTTGTGTTATTATTTTCCCAATTGGAAACACAAGCCGGCTAGCAAGCCCAGAACCAATAAATTTAAATTTGCGAGACTGCCCGCGTGCCAAAAGCTGATATGTTTGGCTCTCGGCTCGCGAGCGAATGCGAACCCTGTTTCGCTATAGTTGACTCTTTGTCAAATTCTTGTGTTACCAAATATTCTCCTAATTAGAGACACAAGACGGCTCGCGAGGAGGAAGCCGACAAGTTTCCATTTGTGATACGGCTCGAGATTCAATGGGAACCCCGCGTTGCAATTGACTCTTTGTCCAATTCTTGTGTTTCCAATCATTTCTGTTACTGGAAACGCAAGCCGGATCTTTAAATGTACGACCGAGAGCTGACAAGTAGAAATTTTAGAGACGGGAGCTGACGTGTTGACATTTGACTTCCGGCTCGCGAGCCAATGCAAACTCTGGTTTGTTGTAGTTGACTCTTTGCCCAATTCTTGTGCTTACAATTATTTCCGTAACTGGTCCCATATCGAATATTACATAATTACTCGCCATTACCAGCCAGCGCAAATATGTAAACTGATTCTTTACAGTTTGAAACAATTAGTAACTGTCCGTAATGCGCGACTGGACCTTTTATTAAAATCCAACAATAATGCAAATAATTTTAAAATTAATTTCACTGAACAAACAAGCGATCAACGCCAAATCACCCATCCTCCCCATCAGTTATCCGCAAAATTATAGCCCACCACTCAAATTGCCAATGAAGCGCAAAATCTCCGACTATAAAACAGACACACTAGTGCTGGTTCCCCTATCCATATAATAAGTGATTAGAGGTGAAGAAGGAAGTATTGCATACTTAGTTCCACATGATTGGGCAAATTGACGGACGGATAATCCCTCATTGCAGCCACCATCATCTTATCAAATGAATGCCGGCAAATTGGTAACGATTGGATGAGTTCGAGCGAACATTTTTTCCGTGTTTACCACACACACACACCTAATGTCTGCAGAAGAGCAGGGCGGGAAGCAGTCATACATGACATAGTACCAGACATCATTGGTCCATATGGTTGGGTGACAGTTCTTATAATGTCAGATGTAACTGAGAATGGCCATGTGTCCGCTCATGTTCGTATGTATGAGTGGGTTGTATCTGGATTTCAAATGCATGTCTGCTGGTTAAATTATTATTACCGCGGCGACCCTATTAAAGGGCATGACCATTGGAAGTTATGAGAAACAATACAACCAAGTAATTGGGTGAAGTTGTCGCCAAGAGAGGGGAGAAGTAAATATTAAATTTCAAACAAATCACAAGTTTAGTGAATAAACAACTATGGGTGCTTTTACTATAATTTTAAAGCTGTTGACACCAAAGCTACGGATGCCATCATTAATATGTAATATTTATCATATAACTCTATATAATTGAACTTCGACATCTAAAGAGAATAATCAATGTTATTTTTCTTACATCAATTGTGTGTCAATTTAACTAAATATTGGAATACCCGAACCTATACCTTTTATACCCTCACCCATAGGATGGGGGTATATATCATTTAATACGGAAAAAAATGTAACGCATCGAAGGAGCCACTTTAGGATCTTAGTATCTTTGGACGAAATTTGTTTTACGACATTTTAAGACGATTGAGCCATGTCCGTCTGGCTGGCTGGCTGGTAACACGATAACTGCCGCAAATCCGTACAGATCACAATGCAATTTTGTCAGTGACTATTTTTTGCCAATATTGAGTTTCTCGTACCTCCTATACAAATCGACACATTTAGCACAAAATCATATTTATTTCAAACCTTTCTTGTAGTAGATGTGATTAGCTTTAACTCTCACACCGGTTAATAATCTGTAAATGCCTACTTAACTGGAGGAAATGGGCGAGATTTTTACGCCCATTGTGGTACCTCCCATACAAAACAGGGTGTTCGTCCGAGTTGTCAATCCCGTGAAACACTTTCGACCGGAATGAAATTAGGTGTAAGGTTTCAAGTTATCAAAGACCAATCAACAATTAAAACAAGGATGATTTTGCCACCCCCATTTTGGTACCTCCCATACAAAAGTTGTTTGGCCGTCGGATTGTTCGGCACGATAAGTCCTCCAAAACCAAACCGATCTTTATGAAAGTTTGTACTAGTCAATATTTAGTCAAATAAAACGCTCCTATAGAAACTTAGCTGTTTTGACACACCCACTCTGGGACCTCCCATATAAAAATTGGGCGGATGACCGGTTGATCGACACGATAACTCTCGTAAACTACAACCGATCTTAATAAAATTCGGTACTAGGCAATATTTTGCTAAAATATACAATGTAATAACTGACTGTTGTGCCACGCCCAGTTTCGTACCTCCCATACAAAAGTTGGGCGTATTTCTGGTTTGCCGACTCGATACCTCCAATATATCATAACTGATCTTAATAAAATTTGGTACTGATCAAAATTTTGGCAACAACTTGCCATGCCCATTTTTGTACCTCGGATATAAATATTAGGAGGGAAAAAAATTCCCCAAAACCACTTAGGGTCGTAGCTCATTTGGGTATTCAATAATATTTAGAGCAATATGAACATGGTCACTTTTGAGTATGAGCGTTTTTTAACAGAACTACCATGCAATGGATGACTATGTGTGAGGGTATGATTAAGTCGGTTCACCCGACTGAAACTTATGTACTGGTTTATCGGTTAGTTACCAGCAGCTGAGTTCGCCTAAATGTGGTGTTACGTTACACTTAATCTTGTTGTTCCACACTCTAATATTTCTATTCATACTCACTCTATTTGTCGTAAAATACATAAACCCAACATACCTGAAAGTAGAAATAGAAAAACAAATATTTAAAAAATGATGAACAATTTCGAATAAAATATAATTTCAAAAATATATATATATTGTGTGTTCCGGTACTTTTGTTTAATAGTAAAACAGGTAGGAGTTGAATCAAAACTACCAAAAAAATCTCTCTGAGAGGTTAAGTTGCTAAAAAGTACGGAATTGAAAAAATAGTAAATATGGCAGAAATTGTGTACACAATATGGTAGTCGTCTGCATTTCATCCCCAAATCCCAAATTTCAAATCCCCATCACTGATAGAGTCGGTCACAGCGACATTAAACTAATTGTTTTCGTTTACAAGAAAACAATTTATTTGCCAGTATTACGTTATTTTACCAATTTTTATTGGCAATTCAATAAATCTGACACAAGAGGATGGCAATTTATTACTTTTACCAGCTCCTATAGTTCAAACAGATGATCGACATAATTTGAAGGAGAATGGTCAAAATTGTTATTGCAAACTTTATTTTATACCTAATATGAAAATATAAAAATGCAGTTCCATGTTTTTGTTTTAGAAATTGTTTAAATTTTGAAAAACATTTTTCATTTCTCTTTTCATTGGAGAGCAAGCAAGACGCTTCGTCGCACGGATGAAATATGTTCGTTAGTGTGTTTACATTGTTGTTTGTTTCGCTGTGAATTGGTGAAATTAGTTTTGACAGCAAAATTTTACTTTACTTTTTAGTATTTTTTTACAATAAAATTGCCGATTTTTTTTTAAAAACAGCTGTCTTCAACTTTTTTTATACTATGCAACCAGGGCTTTTCTAATGGCAAATATTGTATTAATAATAAAAAAAAACTATTTCAGTTCAATTTGGTAAAAAAAAACCTTACGCACCGACAGCGATTTCTAAAATGCCTTTAATATTCTTTTTTTAATTTTTTTTAATAAAAATTTTTTTAAAATATGGTTTATACATATGAAAGTATGTAAACAAATAATAACAATAAATGATTAAAAGTAGGTATTGTAAGATATAAACTAGGTTCAAAGTACGCGATGTTTTACAAAGCGGATATATGTATATCTTTTACTATTTTTATTCCACGTTTGATTCAAAACTTTAACGCGTTTGGTGCGTAACCTTTTTTAACGATAGCGAAAAACTAAAAACGCATATTTATTTGTCCATGCCCTACACGATTTTGTCTGGGGAGATTTGATATTTGTAAAAAATGCAAAAAGTTATTACCCCACTATGCAAAGGTACAAATACAGGTCCAAGTTTTTATAAATTGTTTAAATTTTGAAATAAAACATTTCCTCATTTCATATGAGAGCAAGCAAAACACTTCGTCGCAGGGTTGAAACATGTTCGTTACTGTGCTTACATTACGGCAATGAAGAGATTCGTAAATTAAGTGAAATTAGCCAGCAACATATCAATTTTGGCAGCAATATTTTTCTTTATTTTTCAGTTTTTTTTTCACTAAAACTGTCCTTTTCATGAGAGTAATAATATTCATAATTTCTTTCAAAAATTAAATAGGTTGTAACATTTCACAAGCATTTACTTCCATACCTTTTAAGCAGCCAGGTCGTCGAAATATGTGGACGTAAAATTTACAGAAATAAATATCAAACCCTGTAAGCTTGTAGTAAGAACTTGTCAAACATTAACATTTAAACTGACAAAATCGGTCGTAGAAAAATGCAACAAATCGGACATTGTTTCCCCTTACGCTAACCTACTTTTTGACCGACTTTAGTTTATTGCCTGCAGTTGACATGGGAGATAACGCGTGTGCAGCAATTATAATTTCAATTTTATTAAAAACTAAACAAAACGACTTCGTTTATGTTCTAAAGATTGGTTTCGTTAAGTTCCAACAAAAACCGCCTGTATTCATGATTTCTTTTTACTTTCCACTTTAAACTGTAGAAAGTCGGTCAGTCGTGACCTTACACTGAATGATAAGTCGGACCGACTTCAAGATACTCAAACTTGTTTTGAATTTTGTTCCGGCGACATATGTGTACGTCAACTCAGTTTCGAAAATATTCGTTGAGGCGACGAACAAATTCACTCGTGTAACGAAACTTTTCCATTTAGTGTTACTTTTTGTTTAAATTATATTTAACACGTTTTAAAAAAGTAATGACGCAAAACCGCTTTCTCAACCATTATGTTCAATAACTATGAACACAAATAAGACATGAGGTTAACAACCTGGATCAACACACACAAGTGTTACCACATAAATATAGACAAATATGACCAATAATATAAACTATCAGAATTGAATTTATTGCTACCAAAAATCCATTCACCCACTCGGCTGTCGAGCTGTAATATGAGAGGGCATTGCTGGTAAAATACGTTAATGACAATTAAATTTCAAAATATCAGTTGAATCTAAAATGGGCACAATTAGAAGAAAGCTGTTTGGAAGATCATAACAATGGCCCTGAGCGCGAAATGATTGAAGTGACAAGAAGTAATTTGTATAGGAGGTTTTTTGCATTCGACGGCATAGGAGTTTAAAAGTTTGCTTCCAAACAACAATTTAGTAGATAAACACGTAGTTTACTTTCCCAGAACTTGGGCTTTAAATACTTCGTACACATGTCCTTTTGATAGCAAAAATACCATTCTTTGAGTTAATAGCGACTTCTTGACATTGTTGATAGTTTATAGTTGGTTACAGTTTCCTTGCATCCGTTCCCTTCACTTCTACAGTGACCATAACCATATGCTACACAAAACATTCCATCCATCCTTTTTTCCTTGGCAACACATAAGAAAAAAACCGTGGCTACAACACCCGCCCTTTTGCTGCATAAATTTGTTCGTAATGTTTATTGTATAAGGACTCAGTTGTCCCTTTCTTCCTTAAAGCAATTTATTTGATCATGAGTAGCACCACTCAAGTTATATACTACGTAGTACAATCGCCACAGGGGCAAAAGTGGATGTAAAAAATTATAAAGGGCACACAAAGGAAAAGGGTCATAACGTATTCAACACAACAAATATCAAAGGAAAAGCCAGGGCTCGGAGTTGAGTTGACGAGTTTCTTATGACCAAATATTGACATGCTTGATTTGACGTTTGTCAGGTTTTGAATGGTGTATATCTTAAATTTTAAGTTTTTTTGCGTAATGTTTCAAGTGTAGCATAACCATAACATCACTTACAAATAAGGATCAGGTCATACCATTTCCAATTGAAATTCAAATAATATCAATTTAATTTTTATTATAACGTCGTTTGAAAGATGTTGTAAAATTTTAAAATTGTAATATAAAGGAAGAAATCTGCTCATAGACGAATATAGTATAGACACATTTATTCTCTCAATAGATTAAACGTCATACGTTTACGTTGCAAGTAAAACGTCATACGTTTACGTTGCAAGTAACCATTGGATGGTGGAAAACATGGGTTCAATAATACCAGATACAGGCAATAGTAAACAACGTCCAACAAAGGAACAACAACCGCATTTCGTGTTATTGTGGCAAACTAATTGTGTTAAATACAATACAAATGTATACCAACGATAAAAGTCAACAAAAAAGTGAAAAATACATTTAAATTTTTCAGTTCTACACCAAACCGACATAAAAAAATTAGGTGAACATATTTTGTACCTCCCCCTGGTGTAAGTTAACCCATTCCTGCCTAATGGGTATTTAAATACCCAAGAAAGTGGTGTCACTAAATAAATTCTAGCTCGGGCTAGGAAAGAGATATCGAAGTTATATTTTTTTTATTGAAGAGGAAGAATGGGCCTTAAAAAATAAAATTATGTCAGTATATTGTTTTCGTTAAAAACTCTTTTTTTTTAAGCCAAAAATCGAGGTTTTTTTTTATCGGAAAATGCTTAGGAAAAGCGCTCCCAAATATAGGGAAATGGGAAAAACGAAAACAGCTCACCTTACCAGATAGCTTCAGGTGTCCTTCATGCAATGAAAAAAACGCTATAGAGATATCTCAACACACCTGGCCGTTACACCTGGTTAAATGAAAATGGGTATTTAAATACCCGACAGTCCAATGTGTGTACACAAAGTCTTTTTTCCCCTATATGGAAACATTTGATTTGCAGTGAATAAAACGCATAATTAAATAGGATTTTTTTTTTATTTTACTGAGAAATTGTTATCTTTATAAGAAATAGATTACTTAGCCTTGGCAATCTTTTTCTTATCTGGTTCAACGCCGTTGTGGTAATCCAGAAAGCAAGGAGCGGGATGCAAGTTCACTTGGCACTTCAAGCAACCATATTCAGTTTTGCCACCGCATTGCGGACAACGATGACGAGTATTAAGTTTTCCGATGAAATGATCCATACGGTCGTAACGCATTGCCAGTTGTGCCCCGGAAGCCGACGTTCTACCCGGATGATGATAACTGGACTTGATCATAATCAATTCGCACACCTCCACTCGAAATTCATATTGCGACATCGGTGGCTTCTTGTCATACTTGCGACAGAAGCAATGTAACTTCCATGCATTTACCATAGCCGCGTCAAACGCATTTGTTATTAATGGACAATACTACTTTTTTCCCCGAATCCGAATTCGATAATTATTCATTGCATTGTCAAAAAGGTCCACACCTCCCATAAGATGATTGTATTCGTTGACCAAATGCGGCTGCTCAATAGTAACCATTTTCCGTTGCTTTCGATCATACCGTTTCGCGCGGACCATTGGTGTATGGCTTAGGAAATTCGATAATAAGGTCACGACCTGAAAAGATAAGAATGAATGAAGAACACATCAACGATGGACGTAAAGATCAAAATGAACCGATAGTCAAATTTAAATGTTTCTTTGCACATATAACTTACCGCATTATCATTCCAACGCACCGCCAAAATAGAATTGTTCGTGTCGAAACGAAAGTCAGACGTCCCGCGAGGCTTCTTTTTCATTTCCTGGATGTCCATTAATGGGGCATGATTGGTCCGATTATCACGAACAGTTCCCAAAGCGAAGAATCCATCGTTCGACAAACGAGTCATAAGTTTGTGACTTGTAAAAAAGTTGTCAAACGTAACCGTGTGATTGGCGCGGGGCTCCAGATGTGAAAGAAGTGATAGCACAACACGTTCTCCCAGTCCGAAACCTGGGTCCTCCTGTTCTGATGCACCAGCGTATGGAAGTAGTTGATACAAGTAGCCTTCTGACGAAGCCAAACACCAATACTTGTACCCGAAACGAATTGGTTTTCCCTTGATGAACATTTTGCACGAATGTCGGCCGTAGTAGGCAATCATTTGTTCATCAATGGAAAGGTTGTGAGAGAAAACACCAAATTGAAGAAATTTTTGGTTCAATAAGTCATTCAATGGTGCGACTTTTGCAAATTTGTTTTTCATATCCAATGCTGAGTTGTCACACACGTGAAAGAACTGTTTGATTCGTTTGAATCTGTCTCTTGAAATACATTCTTTTATTAACGCGCATCCTAATGATTCCCGATTTGACCAATAACTATGTATTTGCGGCAATGTATGGTAACCGGTTATATACAACACGCCCAAAAACGTTTTCATTTCGCTAAATGATGTTATGAACGAAGGACAATTGTTGGTCGCAGCATATTGGTTGGTTGAAGTAACCAACAGGTTCAACACCTCCTCATCGATGAACATTTCCCAAAGCTGCACTGGATTCATGTCACCAATTTTCTCATACAGCGCTTTGTGTGAAGTGGCCGAATCATCGAATGGAATCTTCGTGAATTGATAATTTTGCGACCGAGACCATTTTGGTTTCATGCCCTCTTCGATTCTGGGTCGCTTAGGTGGCTTACTTGATTTAAACGTTGATTTGCGACCACGACCACTAGATGTCGAGGCCACCGGTGTATCATTTTCTTCTTCTTGTTCAAAATCGGATTCATTTACGGTATCACCATCACAACCCGATGGCAAGTGCTCGTTGCTGTCATCGTAAACGGGTCATCGCGCAACAATTGAATATTGTCGTCCAATTCCTCATTGTCACTCAGATTATCGACGACATCGGGTGGCGTTATGATAATATCAACGGCGTCTGCGTGTTGGACAAAGTTATCCTCTCCATCACTATCTCCATCAGACCAACTATCTAAAATAGCTTGCAGCTCGATAGCAGTGAGAACTTCCTGTCGATGAATCATTCTGAATATTCTATAATATATTTATAATTATACATAAAATATAACGAAAAAAGATCATGTGTACTTACAATTGTTTATAATCAGCCAATTTATTTCTTATCACTTTTTTCTTGTTTATTTTACCTATTTATATCACTATAAGTTTTTTTTTACATGTGGGATGATGGTGCATAAAAAAACATTTGGCAAATGTCAATAATGCACAAAACGTCAAAACAATAGCCATTGGTGTTTTTTTTTTGAGTTATTTCAAAGTTAATGTTAATGCCTGTCGGGTATTTAAATACCCATGTCATATCTAAGGTGTGTTCAAAAATGTGTTCGCATGTAAAATATTTTGTTTTTCTATCAACTTCTATGGTCTCCCAGGCACATATTTAAAAATTTCATCAAAATCGTACCAGCGGGTCTATGGGCAGGCATTAATGGGTTAATTTTAAATTTAATTTCTCTCATTTCCACAAACCTACGACGAAGAGTGTGAAATGAAACGTCAGATGAGAGAATAAATGTGTCTATACTATATTCGTCTATGAATCTTCTAGTTGGTTAACATATGACCAGTCGCAGAAAATAAATAAAGAAAAAATAAATTTTGAATTTGAAAATTCAATTTGAAATTTAAAATACATCATTGAATTTTGAAAACATGAAACACATCAACAGAAATTGAAAAGACATCAAATGAAATTTTAAAGACATCAATTGAAATTTAAAATACATTAATTGGAATTCAAAATGTGTAACTTGGAATTCAAGTCATTACTCGAGTTTATGTATTAGTTTCGTAAATTGCAATTGGTGTATGTAAAATTGCAATTGATGGCTTTTAAATTACAATTGATGCCTTTTAAATTTCAATGACGGTTCTAAATTTTAATTGATTTTAAATCAAATTGAATTTTTGAATTTCAATTGATGTGTTTTAAACTTCTATTGATGTCTTTCAAATATCATGAGGAATTTTTGAATTTCAAATGATGTATTTTAAACTACAAAAATATAATTTTCAAATTTGAATTTATATTTAACAAAATTAAATTGATATTTTTGAACTTCAATTTAATTGTCGTTAGAACAGATGCAGTAGAAGACGAATGGAAAACCCCAGACGGCTTTGAAAGTGAGAAGTGAGCCAACAAGAAGTGTGCTCAGGCTTATCTGTCGGTGTAAGAAGTTTACGACATGAGGCAACTAGTCGGATATAAAAACAAAAACTGTAAATTGTGTTCGTTGGAAATGAGGACTTAAGCCGAACCCTGCACTTTGTGCTTGTGCCTTAAAATGCTGTCCAACCACTTTTCATACTTGTGATAGTAGCAGCTGGTGTTTGTCGCTTGGCATGTTAGGCCCTCTTTCATACATGTTTTAAGCTAATTTGAAAACAATACAGATAAATAAGAAAACAGTTTACCCAGAACTGAATTAAACGAAGTTCGAAAGAGTCGGAATTTAAAACGAAATGAGAGAAAACATCAGACTTGAGTTCAATTCTTAAAAATTTCGAAAGATAATTGATCATAAAGCGGAAGTTTAGGATTAAACGCCAATTGGACAATTGTTTTAAGTTCATTTAAAAAAAAATTAAAATGGAAGCCTTTGGTGCTTTCAGCAAACATTGGTTTGACAGGTATACATACGTTGATACACAAAGAGAAACAGACTTCATCAGTTCTGCGAAACACTGTCATCAATCCAGTTTTATCAACTTGATGAAGGATTTCATCATATATGTGACAGTTTCATAAATGGGCATCATAAAGGGTTCATCACTTCATAGAAAATTAATCCAATGTTCATTATTTCATAAAAAAAATTCATACTTTTCTCAGTATTTGTATGAATAACTTCAGACAAACGTTTTCAAGTTTTCATTCATATGATGAACATTTCATTGTGGTCAAATATATAATAATTTCATTTGTATTTATTAAAATTTTCGTCAATATGAAGAAGGGGTTTCTGTGAGTGTTGATGTTGCGTTCACGCTGTTGAGGTACTTTCCCTTAGCGTTGTCGGTATCTGATCTGAAAATGCCAAAATTTTGATTAATTCTCTTTATCTGCTACGTAAACAAGGAACAATCTATTCCATGTAGTTTCCCCTATAAACCCCCGGTTGGCGCTTAGCTTTATCGGGAAATTTATTAAATATTTGTTTAAATATCTGTCATTCTCTCTCGACGTTTTTCATTGCTTTGTTTGCTGGAAGACTGTATGACCTGACATACTAATACAAACAAATAAAATTTGTGGTTTTATTTGTTTTTTATTTTATTGTTGGTGGAAATTTCAAAATACTGAACCACATGATTTTGTTTTCACATGGACGGGGTCAGACACAGATATGACGTAAATTTCATTGAACCCCAATCGATCTATTAAAAAGAAATAAACCGAACTGTCAAAACGATAACACAGAAAAAAAGTCAAGACTGTAGAAGTGGGTGCTATCTCTGATATGAAACCCGACAATATTTTTAATTATTTATACATTTTAGTAGACGGCAAGATAATTCTCTCTGTTGACTATTGAATGGCACTAGTACTACTTGTATGATGGAAATTAGATTTATATCACTTTTCTTGGCGCACCCTGTAACATCGGTATGCAATACTCGTATGTATTCACTTTGTCACATGCAGGAATCAATTATATATTATTCTTTGTTTTCGGTCAATCATTCTCAAGCTTAACCATCCATTCGTGCTTCTTTGACAGTTGCCAGAGTGACCTAACCAACAGAGTCGCAACAACTTAAGTGGAGTTCAATACTCGTTTCTACATTGGTGTGGTCGGCAGAGAGTGGTTGGTGGTTAGTCATAAAGGTTTCTCTCACACCTTCATACATATTTGTAAACATATAAATATGTATGTGTGGTAACTGATGAAAACCTGGGAATGTATAGGTAGATAAGTCTGGGATATACCATGTGTAACGCATAATTTCGTATAGGGCACATTCATGGGCACATACAATAGAATCCAGACATCAAATAAATTCAACGTATAAAATTTAGTTTAGCAAGAGATAGAGCATTTTATCAGGGTAGTCATGGTGGCATATCCTAATGCATAGGGGAAGTTTTTCACCCAATAAAATTTTTTACGTTATGCGGTAATCACCAATATTCTATATTCCGAGTGATTTTATTTTGTTCCAATTATGAATAAATGTCAAAATCGACAAGAATAAAAAATATTGATCTCTGGTGACTCCAGTTTGGAGAAGATCGAACAACTACGTTGTAAATAAATCATCAAAAGAAAATAAGTAATAATAGGAATCGCAAGTTACAACGTTGTAGACTTTTTTCTAAAAACTCACACTGAAAAAATTAGTTTCAGAATATGTTTACACATAATTAAACTATATTTACAAGCAACAAAATATATGGTTGGATAATAGTTCAGATTAAATTATTACTGTTTTTAGTACACATATGTTTTCAAGGAAATATTGTAATGTTTGTGTATATTTGATTGTTGGCCGATAAATGTTACCGTATTTACCATTTGGGTCTTTAATTCGCACATAGGGCAACCATTCACAAATAATTTTAGCTGAGAAATTAAATTTAAACCAGACCCTATCAGTTTTGTTTCTTACAGACATCGATTACGAAATTACCTACGAACAAATTGGTTTCCTGCTGTTATTCAGGTATCCGGCCAACAAATTATGTTGTTTTCGTCAAACAAGTACTGATGAGTAGCATTCGGATAATCTTTGGTTATGCCCAAATTTTACCACGAGAATTTAAGTGGTAATAATGGAAAAAATACAAAAATCCACTTCTAATTCCATCGCCGGCCGACAAGCACACATCATACAAACGAACGGAAGAACGGACACAAGGAAAACAAAGACCACACGCATGGGATTTGGGAAATTTATTTTTTTTTACATGAATGACAGCGTTTTCAATTGTTAGGGAATTAACTTAGTTTTCAACGGTATTGAGTAGGAATTACATGCAGATTGTGTTACAAAAAAGGTCAACTGCACAAAGAGCAGAATACACCAAACCGACTACAGCTAAACTTGAGAATTGAAATGCACTTCGTATAAAAAGTTCACACCAAAGAAAGCATAATCTGTTAGATGCGCGTAGCTTTACATACAGTTTGCTACTAGCTGGATTTGCTCTACAACACAAGATAATCGTTCAGCGGTGAATTCATTTTATCGTTGCGTCGCCTTATGCTTCATTATCGTTTTGATCATCACTCATACATGATGGAGATTATGATGATCTACGATTACTTCGGCACTGGAAATGTACTGTGTTTATTTGTATGAGATGGGCAACATGGCCAGTGGTGTAAATGCCAAGGCCTTCTTAAAAGTGGCCATCGGGAAGGCCTTTGTGTACCTTACAAAATAGCCGATATACATTATAGGTTAAGCGAAAGCTGCCGTATTACAGAAATCGTTGATTATGTCCAAACTTGCATTTTCGTAGAGCGGATCGTATGGTTTAAACATTTGGAAATTGTTTTGCAGAAACAATCTTACAGATCTATACGTTTTATATGATTTGTTGTTGATTTTTTCAAAAAATTATTAAATTTCTCTCTTTGCATTTGTTCTGACAGAGTAACATTCGCTTTAGCCTTACAAATTTCTATAACGCCTGCCAATGGAAGGGGTAGTAGCTGTCCGTGCACTCTAACGACATAGTGTGTTAACTACAACAGAGTATGCAATGGGACTGACTCCAGATGAAGGCCTGATAGGAGGCCTTCTTACCCCTTATATCCGACGTTGGGCATCTGCGATTTGTATGTGTGGAGAACACGATACACGGTGCAAACTTCCGCATTTTGTGGCAATTTTCTTATTTGGATTATTTTCTTTCTTTCTTTGTATGAGATATAGAAAAACTCATCAACGCCATTGTTCTTCGTTTATAGTAAAAAGCTAGAGAAAACGATGTTGTGACAACAAATGTACAGTAATCAAAACACGTAGTCTCGAAGGTGGGTGGCAAATCGCCTTGACGACTGGAATAGAGAATATATATGTATGTATGCCTTGTAACACACCCTATCCGTTCAATTAAAGATGATCATTAACAGTGCACCCATGCACGCCTTCCCATTTGGCTACGCTTATTTACAAAGCAGAATAATTCAGTGGGCCCAAGTAACAATGGAATACACTATGGACCGGCTCTGGTTATAAAGTTAGCACTGTTGAAGGAATTCCATAGGAATATACAAATCTTCCTAACTGCCACAATTCAGTTTCTACGACCAGCGGCCTAATTACGTCTGTTGTGATCTACAGATCCAGCGGCGAGAGAAAAAGGAGAGGAAACCATTCCGACATCTGCAGAGGAACTTTTTGTAGGAGCATAAAGAGTTATATGTATGCACATTTTAAAATTTTTTGTATGTACGTTTCACTTCGTCCAAACCCAATGTGCACAAAAACGGACGCGGATCCGTTCCGAACCCGTTAAAAATCCGTAAAATCATAAAAAACGTAATGTGAGTTCTCGAACCCGTTTCGAACTCGTTACAACGAGTCCGTAAATACATAAAAAGCGAATCGGTGAAATTGCGATTTGACGAATCCGTCTCGAACTGGTTACGAGTCCGTAAAAACATAGAAAAGCGAATCCAGATTCATATCTGAGTTGATAAAACTTCAAAACTGAACAACAAATATTAAAACGATTTAAATTTAGCTGACAACGAATTTTTTAATTTGTAAAAATTAATATACTACTTAGTATTTAAAGTTAAAATGCTCGAGCGTTTATATTCCTGACGATGCTACCCAATGGGTAGCGAAATATTGAAAAATAAAATAATTTAAAACAGACCCAACGCTCGAACATTTTAATTTTAAATAGAATACGAAAGGTCGAATGAATAATCATATTTTCAATAAATAATGTAAGTGAAAATTTCAGTGCATTAGAGGTAGAAAATATAGTTCATTACATATTTTAATTTTAAATATCTTTAAAATATCACAAGATGGATGCCTTCGTAAAAATCCGTAAAAATTTATAAAAGTGAATCCGTATCGAATCCGTTTTATTTACAAAACGCGAACCCGAATCGGATTTGAATATGAATATGAGACGGATCCGAAAATGTACAAAAAACTATTCGCGTTTTCGAGAGGAATTTCATACGCAAACGTGTTCGTTATGAATCCGTAACGGATGTCTCTTTCGAACCAAATGTCCGAAGAAACGGAATTCGTATCAGATTCATATGGCACACTGCGAAGCATCAGAAAGGTATATTCACTGCTTAAAAAAACACATAAAAGGGTATATCCAGTCTACAACTGAAAACAACATTTCAATCGAGACCTGTGATCCAAACTAATCGCTAATACGAAATTTAAGTCGGTACGATTGAGTACCCAATGATCCAGATTGCCGTGATTACGCCACGGGTTCAGGAGCTGCTCAATATTTCTTTGTACAAGTATACCATAAAAACAAAATGGGCCCGAGAAAAATACAAAAAGGGCAGGTTCAGCTTTCAACTAAATACAAAATTTCAATTCAATTGTATGATATTTGAGTAGGTATGATTGTGACTCGCAGATCACGATTGCAGAAATTAGGCCCCGGGTTCGTAGCTGGGATATTGACACGGGGAGGTGCTGAACATTTGCTTGTATGACATAAAAACAAAATAAGACCTAGACAGGTCTGTTTGCAAACATATAACCCCTATGGCCCAATACATCTACGTCCATAAATCTCTCTCCACCTTATTTATACAAAAAAATAAAATTTCAAATTCTGCTTATACCCTCGCTTTCGCCTCATCAAAATCCAGTATTCAGTATTATCATCCAATCGTTGTGTGGTTAAGTGGTCGTGCCCATTTCCATTTCGATTCTCATTGTAACTTGTAAATAAAAAGTATCAACTTTTTCTAGAAACGACATCACTCAATGATCACAATGTACAATTTTGTATGGCAAATTATACTTTGTTGTTATTCAAGTTTGCGTCCGCCCGGTCGTATCTTTTTTAACTACGAATAATTTGCATAGAAATCACACACTACATAGTACAATAATTATGGTGATGACTTCAAAATATTGGGGGTGTTTAGACGTGTTAGAATTTTTTAAATGACAAAATGAGAAGTCAGCAAAATTGTCGAAATGAAGTATTTACATATCTAGTATGTAGACATATACACCGATAACAACCCTTAGTTGCGAAGTTGAACAAAAGTCGTAGTTGATTTCTATAAAATTAAATCAACTACGGTAATCATTTCTAATCATTGATTTGGTTACCATTAACGTGTTTGTTAATTGTTATTGAATTGTAAAAAAAACACAATTGAGACAAACTGTAAATTAAACTCAATTAAAAACTCTACTTCATATTTAAAACATATACGAACAAATTTTGGGTTCTCCAACTCCTATTACCAACTGGGCAGAAATTAGTAATGCTGAGAATGGCATCATGTGGTTTCATTCAAACTCTTAAGTACCATGTATACACGCTGTCGCAAATATAGTATATTTGTGTCCAAACATATTCTGTATGCTATTCAATATACAATATATGTGTTTGTTATCCAAATACAGCTTTATTTGTGATACAAATATAGCCGTGTTTGGTGCACTGTTTACTAAATTTTTTGTCGATATGCTCTGTCGTGAGCAAACGAATAAAAGTCAATGATTCATAAATATTCCTTAATGCGTGTTATGTCATGTTCTAAATATAAATATAATAGTGAGTTTAGGGCTTATAAATATATGAGTATTTGCAGTGTTGCAAACATATAGATGGTTACTGCAGAATGTTTGACAAATTTGTGAGCTTCCCATATTCATATATTTCGACATTGTTGAGTTTATTGAGTGTTGTTTGTGCAAGCCCGCGATCGAAAAAGGAATTAAAGTAGCAAAGTTACTGCAAAATTTTATAATTATAATAAAAACTTTTAACAAATTATATGCAATGTCTTTTTTATTAATTGCCAATTACAGTATTTACTAACCACGCCTTCAAATTTATTTCAACTACAAAGCATAGTTGAATTCAAATCAACTACGCCCTAGAGATTTTTATTACCACGTACTTGGTTTTGGTGTATTATGTTGAAAAGATTTTCATTAAATTAACTACGTATCGTTGACAAGAACAATAGATTTAGTTAAACCGTTTATTTTTGCATAAACGTAGTTATCATCAACCAACTCAACTAACTACGCCATAGAGGTCGTTGAAATGTTCGTTATTACCAACCACGGAATTTGTTGGGTGTATCTATGTAAGCACGGGATTTAATAAGAAAGTATATAAGTATTTGTAAAGAATAATTTTTAGAATTTAACGCACACACTGGAACCTCTCATGTAAAAAGAACATTTTAAACGATGACACTGTTACCTTTAATGCCTTTCTTTTCGAATTGATTCATTGTCCTTTCAAGTAATAGATCTCTACAGATATTAGTGTCGTCCCCACCTTTTTACCATTGATGGTGATCTTTGTTTCATCCCAACGCAAGGAAATGAAAAATATTCACAACTGAGCCAGTCTACACAACAGAAAACATTTTTAATGGCCAAAACTACTCACTAACCAGTGTTAATCAGGATTATTTTTCATCTTCCCAGGAAAAATGGCAATGACACCTTCGAACAAAAAGATAAATACAAACGACTGATAAATGTAAAGCCCAAGAATCTTAAAGTGAGTCATTGAAAAATAAATTGATGAAGATGCAATGGTATGGTATGGTCAGGGAAACGGAGGTGCCTACAAAGAGCTGTCCAATTTAAACTTATGCAAATGGGTATGCTATTTGGGGCGTAAAGATTGAAATTCACAAGAAGTGAAAGCCGAATGAAGGACACATTGATATCTCGGATTTGCATTTCCAATGAGTGAGATGACATTGGCATGATACTAATACAATATAAACAAACCGATTTTAAATTAATCGATGAAGTAAACTATTGCAATTATAGTTCGTTGTTAGCAAACGCTACGGAAATTTTGGATGTGTATTTTTCATATCCACACGCAAACAAAAAACGTTTAGAGCTCGTTTGGCGCAAAAATATTTATTTTGCAACAAAAACATTTCGCTTGATACTTCTTCTTATGGTTGCATGCAAAAGTTGATACTTTTCCCACAAAAAAACACAAATAACCTATTCGGTCTCTTGAATTGAATGGCGATGGCTCAGTGGATTAACAACGTGTAGACTTGAAGTATTTAATAAAGGGTTTTTCAACAGAGACGCTACAAAAGTAAATCGATAGGGACAGCAAACGACGCCATATATTTTTCCCGCTCTGCTGAGGGCCATTCTTGGTATGAGTAGATCGATGCTGAGGGCCATTGCAAAAAGTTTCGCGCTTGACGATGACACTGCCCTCTAACATAAGAAACCCCAATTCGTACACTGTTTGGTGAATGCAATCTTTTGAATAAAACAACAACCTTAGGGTTTTGTTTAAATTTGCTCTTCTTTTGTGAATTCCTCCTACTCATAAATAAAGATTTCACTTGATTTCTCTACATAAATCAAGAATTGACAAACGGAAGCTCATAAATATTCAAATCCACTACAAAATTGAGACAGAAACTAGAAAACACCTCAACAAAACACAATGAATAAAATTTAGAGCTCAAGAGCTAAATACGTTTAAAATGAGAACCTAAAGCGCTATACGCTGGCGTTGAAGCGTAATCGAAAATCAGTTTCTTGTTATCATTGGGTTTCTTTTTTTCAGATTTTAATCTTCCGAAACCAGTTCCGTTTTTTGGGGAGTTAATCACAACAATGTTCATGAGAATTAGAAACCGAATAACCAAATGAGTCATGGTATCTTTAATATCTCCAAAACATTGATTGAATTCTAGACTGAACAAAGAAACCAAAACATGAATTGAACTGGTGAACTGGTCTTGGGAAGTTTTAGATACAAATAATATTTTGCATTAATAATTTTTTTCTGGAATTAAGTGAATATTTCCTAGAATTTGAAAGTAGAAATTGAACAAAATTCTGTAAATTAAATTAATGCGAATCTGAGAAAAGAAAGATCTACTCATACCAAGGATTTTAGGCGTGATTGAAGGCGTTTATTCAATTCCACTTACCCAACAAGACAATACGAATTGTTAAATGTTTTTTATATGTTTTGAAAAATGTCTTGCTTCTTCTTTGTTTTAAATGAAATACATGTGTCGGCCGAACGGATGTGTTTAATTGGCGGGGGTTGGTTTGAGTGTTTCCGGCGGCCCTTTCTCGGCTTCACAACGAAAGGAAGTTGTTTGTCTAACCGGAACTTCATTTAAAAATTATAAAATAAATTGTCCTGCCATATTATTCAATTTAATAAACTCACAGCAAATTGAGGGAGGATATTTTAGTTTAGTAGTTTTATTTTGTTGAAAACTAAAATATACCTGCTGACGACCTTAAGGGTTTCTTTGTTTTTAACAAAACAGGTATCGATACAAATTTATCCAAAGATTTACTTATGAATCACATTTCTTTTCATGTTTTTTTGTCCTTTGGAAATGATTTATTGTCATTAAGAGTGAGAGTTATTTCTCAATTACCGCCAATTTACCACATTAGTATTTCTTTGGAATGACCACGATCTCGTCCTCATCCTCCACATCATCACCATACCATTATCATCACCATCACCATCAACCACTCATTGTGTTGACCTCAATTCACAGCCAATTGAAATGACTCGTTCATTCAATTGAACAGTAAAGAGCGAGAAGTCGTTCTTCTTTGTGCGCAAGTGCAATGCTGGTTTTTGTACAACTAGTCTGATCTTCCTTTAATGGCTAAACAAAGAGTGCATAAAGTCACAACATGTGGGAACATACATATCTCAAATTAAATCATGTATACAAGTTCGAAAAACTCCCATTTTTGCTCCCCAGATGAAGCGAGTCAAATACATGGAGCAACAATAATTTTGGGGGTGAATGATTCCTTCACCAAACGATTGCACTACACGAAAGAAAATATGCATTTAAAGCTTCTGATGGTTGACCGCAAAATAAAAACCTTTAACCCCAAAAGTAGTTTATTTTGTTGGAAATTAACTCCATTTCAGAATAAGAGTAAATACAAAAATTAATTTCAGTTTAAAATCCAATAAAATATATAATATACACGTAACTCGATTGCGGTCAACGAAAAATCAGTTTGTCGTCTCAAACTTTCTTCTAAGAGGTTGGAGTTTAAATTACTATACTAAGTTGGCGTTTACCGAAAGAACATGTAAAATTAACATTTTCCGTTTCTAGTATACGTTTTTCTAATTTCACACAAAGTAGCAGGGTTGAGGATTCCTATTTCTGAAATTCTCGTGGGTTCTCCTTGGAGGTTTCCACTGCGAAGGGGGTACCTGAAGAAGTGTTACTATATATCGTTTGTCGTAAACATTTTTTGGTTCCTGTTTATTTATCACAAAAGACATTGACTCAACAACAACATTGACTCGCTTGTAGCAAAAACATTCCACAAATAAAACTTGGAATAAAACCCCTTGGGGAATGATCTAGTTTTAATTTTAAGGGGCCTATTTCTTCTCTGATTAGGAAATACCGAAAAATTCCACTAAAATAAACAGTTAATGGATCAAAATGTTATGTGAACTAATTATAATGGGCGTGCACCCGTCGTCTTGAGATGTCTTGAAGGCGTATCCAACTGGTTACATTTGCTACTATACCTGACAAACTATCCAATGAGAAGTAACAGGCTCGGCGATCCAATGTTTAGTGTGCACGACTCCCATACATGAGATTGTGTGTTCGATCCCACCACCGACCATCTTACATTTCTCACGACAATGGTCTCGTCGCTTAGTGGCCAATATCGAGCAATTAGCCATGAAAAAGTTTCTCAAATAACCGTTCGAACCCCGTGTAATAGTGTAAGTCCCACGCAGCGAGTTTAAAAGTAGAAAGAGGACAGCGCACTGATTGTGAGCAGCTCTCTTCTGTCGCTTCATGGAACGTCATGGCAAAATATTTATTTATTTATTTTAACTACCAAACATTGGTTGCACTTAATAGCTGACATTATTTTTTCAGTGTAAATATTCGAATTTGATCTTGTGGAATAAATTGAACTTATACTGAAATAATAATTTACTTATTTTTCAACTGATAATTTTGAAATTGTTGTTCAAACTCAATACCGCTATTATATCGTTATATCGCTATTAATACAGATACATTTTTCAGAAAAGAATTTTGCAAAGTGCATCATCATGATTCCTGGCATTCATTATAATCGTAAAGCGTAACTCATAATTATTTGAAATTCTTTCGTTTCCAGATACAATACAACTAAATGTTAACTGATAAGGACAAATATCAAATTGTGGTACGATTTGTCTAAAGGAAATAATGGCAATAATGACATTCAGAAATATTCAAAACACGCAAATCTCACATTAGATACATTTATGGACGTATAAAAAAATGGCAACAGCCCGACTTAAAGTTATCAGCACGATATAATATAAAGCTCTACAAATTGTGTACAAGCAAGCAACAACTGTGATAAAAACGCAACATAAGCAATGGGATTTTTTGTATTGTTGCCCAATATGCAAAAACACTCGCGCTAAATTTTATGTGATTAACTTTGAATTATTATTTATTTTGTAAATTGTTTAACAAAAAGCCGCTAAATTATCAATTTTGTCGAAACTTTTATATTTTGTGCGATTCACAGTTTCACACTGACCTAAAATTTTACCAACATCAGCGTATTTTATCACATAAGCCGGTACGATATTTGGGCATGTGTCCATTATTGGTGGTGATAGTTGGACACGTGTAGTTTATTTTTGGGCATAGGAGAAAGAAGAGTACCAATTCCATTTAACCCACTGAAATGTAAATGATCGGAAACGCAATATTCAACACTAACAACGAGTGGACAGATGTTTAATAACTAGTTACGTTTTGTTTTTAAATCAAATGAAAATTTTAATCGACATCCGACCCTTCCAACTGAGTTTGCTTCTCTGTTCTTTGCTAATCTGGCATTCAATTCTACAACTACACAGTGTAAATCTTACATTTATGTTTCTCCAGAGCCACAAAAACAACTCAGCAATCGCGAATATTTAGTTTTTTTTTCAGTAATCGCCGCTATTGCGTCTCTGAGTCTGTTGAACGTGGAATTTAGTGCTGAGATCCGAGTTAAAAGGCCGGTTGATTCACACAAAATAGCATCTCGCCTTTTCGCATAGAAAGTTTCTTCTTTTTTAATTATAACTTAGTGCTTTTTACGTCATGTATTAATTATAAATTTAAATCGAAATACAAAGACAAAAAAAAAAAAACAAAAACTGAAACTGAAACAAAAAATGCATAATTGAATACTGTGAGAAACCAAAATGGTCTGTTTCGCATGTCTGGCTATTGAGTAAACCCCAATAAAAGATGAGCCACATTGAGAGTAATGGCTCTGACAAGTATGGCAGCATCATTGACATCATCATCTGGTCAGAATTGGACACAACGCAACTCTGCACCAAGTTAAATATAATCATCTTAGCAATATAATAGTTAGATCTTTTTTTTTTGTAGCATTCAAAGTGGGCGAACAGTTTTGAAGAATTTCATTTGATTTAAAGCTAAAAACAAAATCAGTTTCATAATTAAATAGCGGCTTATGTATCTGCATTGCTACCTATACAAATGTTATATCCATTCAGATTGTCGCGTAACACGATTGCAAGATTTCTCTAACTACGAAAGTTATGTAGGTGTTTTCTCCGGATTTCGCCTGACCGATATTGGAGCCAAAAATGTCAAGATAAAAAGAAAAAAACAAAAAAATATTTGCAAATAAATTCAATACTATTCACGCAACAAAAGTTATGACTTCTTGAATAAATTAATATCTCATGAAGTGGGAAAATATTTATTTGTTTATTTTAGTTAATCAGCTCCTCTTGTGGAGTCCAGGAACTTACAAGGAGTCGGAGTCGAGCGAATTTGCCCCTAGTCGGAGTCGGGATTTTAATAAAATTAATACAAGGCTGAGAAACAGAAAAATGCAAGCAGATGAGGGAATACAATACTACCTGAAATGTGTTCATAAATTAGTTGTGGTGATATTTAAACTGGAAACTGGTTTTCTATGTTGACTCTAATATTCAAGTCGTTACGTTTGGGAAAAATTAAATTAATAATATATCGCATAATATTATTTGAAGCGTCACTGATTTGTGAAAAACTCTCCCTAGTCCTAATGGTGCTGTATAAAATTATTTTTGATTATTTTGAGAAAAACTATCTAGAAATTTTGCTAAATGTGTATTTTGTGTTACTTGTACTAAGTAAGTTGGATAAAAACTTGAATATTTACATCCGAACAAATTACATCCGAACAAAGATATGTATACTTTTATCATGTGCAAACTTTTAGCATCATATTTAAAATCTTTGAGTACTGCAACCAGTGCTGTGGTGTCGGAGTTGGAGTCGTAAAAATTTGGACGACTCTGACTACAAGTTTAGCACTTCCATCAAACGTCAACGTCTTCGAAAAGAATAACTTGTTGACCGATTTTTTCGGTGAATATACATTTTTACACCGTATTAGAAAAAACCAGTATATCTTACGTCTATATCGAAGAATGCTATGTCTATGGCGGTCATATCTCGCAACAAAGCCAATAAGCGTGTTTTGGTTACATCGCTTGCTTATACAATCGCTTGTTTCGTATGAAGTTTTGGAGTCGTCCAATTTTGTCCAGACTCCAAGCCCGGACTACAACTATCAGTTAGTTAAGATTAATTTTTGTAAAATGTTTAATTTTTGCAGAAAATGGGGCGAGCAGTCCTTTAATGAAACTCAAAACGCTGTTTTTATTTGTATATTCACGTGTTTCTTCATATGTATTTGGAAATATGATAATAAGAGAAAAAAAATACTTTTATATAATTTATGGAGTTGGAGTTGTAATCGAAGTTCTGCATTTGAAAACAACGAGGTTAGAGTCGGAGTTTTCGAAATTTTAGCGAAACTCTACACCCCTGGTTCTGCAGTTCATCTATGCCATTTTCGACACAGCCGATATTTGGGTCTATTTGCTTTTTTTCTCCTGCTCTCTTAATTGAGACTAGTAAAAAATCCAAAAGCTATTTAGTGTAAGAATCACGTCTTCAAATGATTCTATCTCTGCTACTAAAACTACAACTATCTTTTAAATCATTGATCCGCTTGTCTTTTCCTACTAATTTTCTTTTTATTCAGTATTATCGGAATGTTAGCTTTCTTTGTTTTATTTCACACTTTAGGAATAACAAGTAAATATCTACTAGCAATACTTGAGAATTAAAATCGTATTAGCTGTATTTTTGCAATCGTGTTTATTTGTTGTTTTTCGATTAGATAAGAAATACTTATTAACCACACACACATGTTTAAAAATACTAGAAAATTAGTAAATTATAGTGGAAAAATGAAAACAAGAAATAATTATTATTGCATTATTGCCAAGAAGCAGAAAGAAATACAACTCAAGATGTTGTAATAGCGATGTCGATCGAAATTATGCATTACATGCTGACACATGAGCTACTCAGAGGCCAATTGATCTAACTCCACAAAACAAACAGCGGAGAAGATTGCAAGCGAAGTTCGCGACGTCTGTGTATTCTCATATAATACTAGGGCGAGACCCAAAAAATCTTCATGCTCACTCCTTCATTTTTAAGAAAATAAACAAATATGACAAGATTTTGAAAGTGTGGAGTTAGTTCAATTTGCACCTGAGTAGCTCATATGGACATTACGGTTAATGTTATTATTCGTGTTTTGTTTTCACAATTCATTTATTTTAACGCCTCGATTAGGTGCGAGGTTATTTTCATTGTTATCTCTTGTTCAATATGAGTACTGGACCCGATTTCGGTGGTAGAAAGGGTTGGGGCGTGTTTTTATCGACTGTACAATGAATCGCTCGTAACGCGCAAAACAAAACCCAGCAATTTACTTAAGTTATTAAATGTACTCGAAGCCAATTCAAGTTTTCGGTAATTTTCTTTGCCTCTCTGCTTGAACAATAAGTTCAATAACTGACATTGTCTTCCACTGCTCCATTATTTGAGTTTACCTAACCTAGTCAAGCTCTTCGTGACTGGATCTTTTGGTTTTCCGTTCGATACCAATTAGTTTTGTTATTTGTTTTTCAGTATTTGATGATAATTTGTAATTTAAAACTAATATTAGCGTTAGGCTCTCTCTCAAAATTATCTTGGCCATATATGTGATTTTCGCAGAGATTACAGCCAGGCCACAGTTTAGGGATCGTATGATATCCCAGCCATTGCGACAACACGTCAAAATACGATCAAAAATACTTTTCGAAATACCTACCAAGTGTGACAAACATTCCGGTAGAAAGTTTATTTGTCGAGTTTGTGGAAGTTGAAATTTATAAATTGTTTGGCATTTCATCATGGAAAGACAGCGTCTGCAAATTATTCAGCTATATTATGAGGCATGTACATACTTCGTCGTTTAGAGCAACTTATTGCCCATACAATCGGCCTACCTACTAACGAGGTGTATTTTACGCAAGGATCTTTGTGTAAAATCATACAAAATTTAATTTGTGACAGAAATGATGCCGGTCGATCTTCCGAATCGACAGCGTTTCTGTCTTTGTCCTCTTAAACTACTTGTAGAAGATTCATTGTTTTTGACCAAAATGTTGTTTAGCGATACCAAATAGAAGCAGAAGCAAAATAGCCGTATTTGGGCTGATGAGCAACCTCTTGAACCTCTTCAGGAGCTGTCATTATATGCACAGAAACCAACATTTTGTTGTGGATTATGGGCTGGTGGAATCATCGGTCCATATTGCTTCAAAAATGAGGCCGGTCGGTACCTAAATATCAATGGCACCCCTTATCGCGGTATGCTAACGGACTATTTGTTGCCAGAAATTGAAGCCTGTGATCTCGACGCCATTGGGTTCCAGCAAGACGACACTACTTGTCACACAGCCCGTGCAGCCGTGGCGTTATTACGTGAACAGTTGTCTCCACGCTTCGAACCGGCGATTTGGCCGCCTAGATCATGTGATATCACGCCTCTAGACTTTTAAAACAGACCTATATGCATATGTAAAGTCCAAAGCATACATGAAAAGGCCTGCTACGATTGAGGAATTGGAAGCCAACATTTCTCTCGTCACTTGCCTAATACCACTCGAAATGCTCGATGGAGTATTCTAAAATTGGAACCTCAGAGTGAACCATGTTAGCCGCAGTTACGGCCAACATTTGACATATAAAGGTTATCTTATATGATGATCGGCATTTCCCGATATAATTGATTTTTTTATATTTTTGGAAAAAGTACCCAACGAATCAAATGCCACGCAAATAGAAACTGGCGTTGTATAACTTATCCATCTCTTCTTTTGCCCAGTCGTCAGAACGTCATCCTATAATTGCAATATATTCCTCCTCCATCTGTTAAAATACAGTGTTGATTTACCCCACTTTCACGAAATCTGGTTATCTTTAAGTTAGAACTAACCAACAGTTCCAACTGGTCAACTGGCAGTTTCAATACAAATTTTATATTTATAACTTTTAAAATATAAATTTTATATTTATAACTGTTGGTTAGATCTAACTACAACGATAAAATCCAGTTATTGCGTTGTTGATATAACAATCAATATCATATTTGAACTGTTAAAATATTAAAACACAATTGTCCCAAATATTGTAGTTATTTTGAGCTCTCCTCAATCCCTTCATGGGATTTTATGGGACTAAATTTTTTGTAGTTATTTAATTTGTAAGGTATTGAAATTTGGCTGAACTGGCCAAATTGCTTGAAATGGTTTTCCATTACATCCCATGAAGGGATTGAAGACAGCTTCTCGCATCTAGTCAGCTGTGCGCTTTCTAGTTTTACACTCACTGATTGGGACCTACAGTTTTACACCGGTTCCGAACGGTATTTTTGAGAAGCTTTTTCATGACAAAATACTCGCTAGTATCGCAGTCATAAAGCGGGGCGACCACCCTCTAAAATAAGACCACTTCATATATTATTCGTGTTTAAAACTCAAAACTTTACAACTATTTAAATTTGATAATCGCGATTTAATTTTAAATCAAAATTTAAATCAAATTCCAATTTGGAGTTCGTTTATAATATAAAATTTAAACGTTTTATTCAAATTTACATTAAACTGATTTAAATTCAAGAATCTTATTCAAATTTAAAAGGGATTTTCTTGTATGAAATCTTATTAAGTTTAAAATCTTTATTCATAAAAAAAATTGAAAAATTTTGAATGGAAAAAAAATTGAAATTAAATTTGAAAAAAAGTTCTTATTCAAGTCCTAAAATCACTTCCAAATTTGAATAAAAATTTGTTTGGAATGCCATTTAGAACTTAATGAAGCATAAAATAATATTTGCAAATAGAAATCGTGTTTCTTAATATAAAATTTCAATAAAATTCGAAAATCATACCATTTATTATCTTTCTTGGTATATCAGTTTCCAGATAGCAAAATTTTAATAAAATATTTTAAAAATAGCTTATGGCGGGATTTTTTTAAGCATTTAGTATATATTAACCAGCCGTTCTAGTTAATTTCAACTATGCACACAGTTCTGTAGAGGTAGTGCTATTACCCGGAGCATGGCCAACATAAAATCAACTATATGAGTTGAAATATATTGTTCAAATCAAATCAACTATGCATCATTGACAACTTTCGGCTTAATCAGTATGTTTATTTTTTATAAACGTAATTGTCATTAACCACTTCAATTTCAACTACGAAATGGTTGAAATGTTGGTGATTATTAACTAAGGAGAATTTCACCTTCGAAATGTTTGAAATATTTATTATTATCCACTAAGGAATTTTTTGCATGTAGTCATGGTGAAACCGATTCCATATAATAATTTCTTCCAAATGTCCCCTTGAAATAAAATGCATCCCGACTACTTTGCTCTATACCAACTTGTTTCTATACCACGTAATTGCAGTAGGTGTGGTAGGAGTCCGACCAACTGTCAAATTAAACATAAATGAGTAACAACAAATAAAAGTAAACTAAATACATTTGAATTTGACAGTTAAGGTAATGAACGAAATAAAAAAGTAAAACCAGCTATTCTTCTACCATCATCTGGTATAACACCATCTTGGTCTACACCAAAGACTCTCCACGTTATTCGCTGGTTTGCTGCTGTTTTCTTTGCATTTCATATCACTCTCTTTTGTCGTAGTTTTTCTCTCTTATCTACACGATGTCTCCCATTCCTGTTAGTAAAGATATTTTTATCATATCGTGGCAAAGAAAAAATTAAAGAACAAGGCAAAGCAAAGCAAAGGAAACGAAGAAAACGTAAAAAGATATGTTATTTACGGAAAGCAAATGTAAATAAAACAAGATAACTACAACAACATCAATTCTTTAAGACTACAAGTTGTTTGCTTTTTTTGGTGATCAATCATTCATTCTCTTCTACTTCTTTGGTAACAACAACCAACTTTCCCCTCTCCGACGTTGCGATAAAACAAAACTCAAAACAAAAGTTAAGCCTAAACCAGCAGTCGTATCTCAAGATGGAAAAAATGTTATAGATCTTAACAGTAGAAGAAGAAGATGCCGAAGAGGTGGAGGCATGGATGGAAAAACAAGAATGTTTCAAATATGTTCATATGTGTGTATTCGAGCGTGTATAGTATTTCTGTTTGACGTTTGCTGCGTCTATGTAATTAACGAATTTTTGAAGGGGATTATGACAGCTACAAAAACAAGAACGAAATAATAACCATCTTTCTTTTTTCATAGTTGTTAGACGAAAAACGGTTACAAAGAGTTTTTATTCATAGTATCTACGTGTGTACATTAGACCGACTCACAAAAAAACCCTTTGTCCACACTCCAAAATGTACCTTGGTTTGTTTTATTACGATTTCCAAAATATTTCGTGTCCAACATAAAGACCCCGTGAGCTGGACCATTTTTAAAAGAGGTATTTTATTTTCGTTTTTCAAAGAATTTTGTACTTCAACTATGGATAATGTATATAACATTGGAATCATATGCAAAGCTTTTTTAAGGCCCGTCCAGCGGTATATAAACCATGCCTAAGCATGGCCTGACACATCCTTTTTTCAGGGATATTCTGCAAAACATCGCTTTTTGAAGAGTTTATTAGAACGGAGATTTTTCTGATTTAAATGTCAGATTGAGATACATATTTCAATCTTATGTCGATTTAAGTAAATACGTGTTTCAGCTATTTTTGAAATTCGCACTAGTTTGCGTTTTACCAACAATTCAATACGGTGGGAACATTACAAGGTCATCATCATTTGACAAGGACATCATTGGTGTATAGATATGTACATATACTGTTTTTAGTCCGATGTGATCGGGACCAAATTTTGATTATTTAGATTTACTCCAATTTGATATTCATCAATCAGAAAACCTCCGTACAAAATACCAAGTTACATATTGAGGGGTGGACAAAAACACTTTTTCCCCCACCACACAATGTGAGTCGGTCTAGTGTACATACATATGTACATACATATGTATATGTATAATATGAAGAATGGTATGATAAGTTTAATTGATCACCCTGTAGGATAATTGTCACATAAATATCGAGACAGCATTTGTAAATACACGAAATGTGATCCAACTGATCGATACCCTCACTATGTACATACATACATATGTATGCAGTCCTGGGACTGCCGACTTGAATCTATAATAACAAAGTGGGTATGTACAAAATAAATTGTTTTATTTTATGTACATATTTTTTACTCTTATTTTAACTAAAATCATGTATTTTTATTAAATATTTTTAGTTAAAACCAAAAAATTCCTATTTTTTAATCATTGTGTCCCGCTTTTTGGTCACCACCAGTTTCGCAGGTTATGTATTACCAATTTTTGTGTTTTTAATGCAATTGCTCAATGTAAAAACGACGATTTTTATTCATAACACCTTCAACTAAACTGTGTCCAAAGATTGGCTACAAAGCGAACAAATACATACTAACTTTGGACGAACAGCTGTCATTATAATAACAGGGTTGTTCTGCAAAAGATTCTTCGTAGGGAAATAATTATTTGATAATTGTTTGGCACTGAAATTTTGCCATTTCGAAGGGGAATTATTCACAAAATATTTGCAATGTAAATCAGAGATAACTCTCTGGAACAAACACCAAAACACAGATATGTTAGTATTGTAGTTAGACATTAGATACGACTGCTATGAATTAACACTATGAAGACGCTCGTTGTACGGAGCGTACATTCCGTGACTAACTTTCAGTTTTTTTTCCTAGTAATTTTCCTAGTTGCTTTACATACACTGTGTTTCCCTCAACTTACCCGAATGGTGGCCTGCATCGTCATCATCGTATTCATCATCTCCTTCAGCACCTCCTGCTACCGCACGCATGTGGATTTGGTCCTTATCCGAGGGACTGCTGCAGCTACTATCTATGTGCCGAATGGTACCCTCGCCGGTCGACGAATTCGTTGAATGATCTTGAATCAGTGTCTCTGCACCGGAACAATTTTGCTCCGTGGCTGATATATCCAATATTTTAAAACGTTCTCGAATTAACTCCGCACATTTCTCCGCCCTAAAATACGAATCCAATTCGTCCAAAGCCAGGGGACAAACATCATATTGCAAGTAGAAGTCTTTGCCCCAACTACCCGTACAGAAGTTGTTGGATCCGGAAGTTGACTGATTGTTCTGCATTTGTTGTTGGTGCTGGGAGGCGATGGATTTTAGGAGAGAATTACTGCGTGAGAGTTTGGTGGAATGAGCGCGTCGTATGAATGACAATGACTTCTTGGCTGGCGAAGTAATCTGGTGGGGATGTGGTGGATAGTTTTTGCTGCCGTTACTATTCGGTGGTGAAGTCAACGAGTTATCCGACGAAGATGACATCGAGTTGGTGTTGGATAACTTTGGCGTGGACTTTAATAAAAAGAGATTCTTTGGTGGGAATGCCGACGTTATGATAGTGTTACTCGATTTGACATTTTTCGAGTCGCGGTTCAAATTGCACGCTTGACTACCTCCGAATTTCCGATTTAGCGAGGATGGCGTTGCGGTCGTTTCTAAATAGGCGGATTTTTTTGCTTTCGTAACCTTTAAGGCGGCGTTGTCTAGTGCTTCGCCTTGTTTTAAAGCAACTGAAGGTGATAGGTTTTGAGGTAAAGTTTTCGCTTTGACTCGCAGTATATTGGGAGACGGGGTATTGACTGTCACTGTCGTTGTTGTCTTTATAGGTGTAGTGGAAATTAGCTGTTTCTTTACTGGTGTTAACGTGGTAGTGGAGGACGTTGCAGTAGAGGAAGCTTTTGTTTTGGCGACAGTGATTAGATTCTGCTCAGAGCTTTGCTGGGAAACAGTTGACGCAGGCACTGATAATATGTTCGTGCGAGAGCGTGATTTCATCATTTTGATGGGTGTCGATGTGTTGGTCTGCATGCGACTTATCTCTGAATCATCGTCGTCATCGTACTCATTGCAATTTCGTGTGGAATTCGCTAACAGAGAGGAGTTTGAAATATCAATTGTTTTGTTTGGCGTTTGTATTGTTTTCAAAAGAGCGGGAGAGCTTTGTTTTAAAGACGACGTTGCAGATGACGTCGCCTTCGTAGGGGTTGCCATCACATCATTACCATCACTGAAACGTGATCTGGGGGCCGGTGATGGCCACTTAGAGGTTGATGTTGACGCCGAACTTTTGTAAGAGCTGGTCGAAATGCGAGCATCTGTCTCATTTACATGTTCATTTATGGAACAGCTTAAAGAGTTGCGTGGGGAACTGCCATCATCCAATGCATTCAATACAACTCCATAGCGTTTAGTTCTTGAGGTCGACGAAGCTTGGGCTCTCTGTTTGGGCATGGCAGTGGCATGACTCGTGTTAGTGGTGGATACTGATGACTTGGAGCTGGTAGAACTCAGTCTATTTGGTGCTGGCGTCTTTGTGGACGTAAGCGGAGTCTTAGTATTCCTCTGGGTATCCATCTTTATTGGAGATGTAGTTATTGGAGCTTTCGTAGCTTTGTTCTTATTCATTGCTATAATAAATTCCGCCGCATCGCTGTCTTCGTCCACGTCATTTGTCGAGTCATCCGCCACTCCTGTCAAACTCCAATTAAAGCCACAGGGAGGTGCCATTTTCTTCGAGGAACTCTTCGAGCTGCCACTGCGGTATCCCGACGAAGTTGACGACGAATTCGATGAGGTCGTACTAAATCCCAAAGTACTGTTTGCTCTCTCAAACAACAAAGTGGTTACCTTAACCGAGGTAGTGCTGCTGCGCGGAGAACCCGAGCTACTATATGGCTTGACTCCCTTAAAACTGCTCGAAGTGTATTTCTTCAAATTAATGTTGCTGGAGTTCTTGTAGTCCTTGCTGCTTGTAGAGTGACTAGTTAAACTTGATTGACTGTTCCCACAAGAACTTTTGTCTACTTCGTCAGTGAGATGACCTGCGGTGGTTGTGCTGGCAGAATCCGCCTGTGACTCGTCGTCTTCTATCACCAAGGGCACATAAAACGTTGAGCGTCTTCGTTGGGATTTCTCCTCCTTATCTGAGGCAGTTGATGAAGCGGAAGGATTTACAGAAGTCAAAGAAGTATTAGAGCGATTAAGAGAGGTATTATCCAAAGATTGCAACATTGTATTGGAGAATTATTGTAGTGAGAAAAGGCGATCTCTTAGAACATATTAACGGTGCTTCTTAATTCCAATATTGATTAGAATACACAGTTGGCAACTCTTTTACTGTTATGGCCACAAGTTTCATTGGCATACATTAATTATTTTAGAACTATTTTCTTTAAATCGTATATTTTTTTATTCAATTTTTGCTTTCTCAGTTATGGCAACACTTTTACACTTTGAATCAAATCTATAACATACATATGTTCATCACAAATGTAACATTTTTAAATTTATTCTTCAATATATACAATTTTTTCCACCGTTTTCTTTATCCAAGAATTCGTTTACCACTTTTATAGCACTTGGTTTTTTTTTTTGATTATCCACCAGCGATCAAACAACAACAAAAACTTGACTTGCAACTTCATAAACAGCGACACGACTGAAGCTGCAGTGCATCTTGATATTTGTGCCACTAAAAACAAGATATTTTAAGAAACTCTTTAATCGAAACGTTTTCAGCATTAGTCTACGCGAATTTCATTCGTCGTTATTTTTATAGAATAAATAAATTATACAAATCTTTAACATCTAATTAAATAAACAATTATCTTTTAATTACACAAATATTTAACGTTTTCCATCCACACAAACCGATCCGAACCTCTCCACATGAACAACCGCACTCAACTAGCAACGCATTTCGAATTGCGCCAGTAGTTCGCTTGAACTACTATAAACAAATGTTTGAGTTGGTTGGAGTGAGTGCGAGAGAGGGAGTTATGAAAACTGATCTTAGGGCAGAGAGAGTGTGTGAGTGCCAACCAGGGAGGAAAACCTTTACCACTAGTACTTATTATTGGAAACTTAAAAGTACTTTGTACGCATGTCTGGAATTTTAGACATGTTTGGGGGGGAAAAAATATCGGTAATAACAAACATAAGTGAATAATTAAATAACAATTACGAAGTAACGGAACTATGTAATTGTTTTATTTTAATACTCGTATGTCACAAAGAAAAATGTTTCTGTGTAGCTACTCTATGAAAACCATTTGTAGAGTAAATTCAAAATCAGGTTAATGAAATGCTTCTATCAGCTGATTGAACCAACATGATGTCGAAACTATGTATATAAAAATGACGAGTACTGTAGTTAAAAACTGACAATCTCTGAATTAATTTTTTTGGTTGGGGTATAGTGTAAAGAAAATCAAAATGATTGAGAAGTGCATTGGAATGAATGGTTATCAGAAATATATAGGGCCTGTTTTTTATTTCCTGCTAAACAAATTTTTCGACCACTTTGTATTGGGAGATAAGCGATATTAAATGGTTTTAAGCGGCTTCACATATAAAGCCGTCAAGAAATTAGTTTAGTGGGAATAAAAAACGCACTTACTTTTGCGTTTTAAGTAAACCGTAACCAAAATGGATCTCTGCTCAAACAACCTTACGTTTCTTTCGACGGCGGTCATGCCACTAAGTTACGGCAACACTTTCGAGTATGTAGCCGTGAAAACGGTTCTCAAAAATACTGTTCGGAACCGGTGTAAAACTGCAGGTTCCAATCAGTGAGTTAAAAAACTATAACGTGCACAACTCACTGGATGTAAGAAGTTCTCCCGAATCCATTCATGGGATGTAATTGGAAACCATTTTTATTTACTATTCAATGATTTGGTATTGTCAAAATTTTGGGTGGAAGTATACATACATATTATACTAAAAACAAAAATATTCAATTGTATCGGGTAATCGTTATTGTCGTACAAAATAACCAATATTTACATTTAGTTTTTAAAGATTATTTCTTTCAAATGCTGGCCGTAACTGTGCCTAATATGGTCCATTCTGAAGTTTAAATTTTTTGATGTCGCGTTCGAGAACTTCGAGTGGTATTTGGCAAATGGCGCGAGTTATGTTGGATTATAATTCTTCAAACGTAGACTTTGGACGCTGCGCAGCCCCAAAGGTAATAAACCACAGGAATAGTCTAGAGGCAATAATGCCATGGTTCCATGGATCAATCTTAGGCAGCATATATCTTGACGCGCTACCAGCCGCCATTCATTGTTACGTTTCGGTCGGCCTCATTTTTTGAGAAATATGAACAGATGATTCCACCAGCCGATGAAGCATACCAACCCGTTTTATCTGGATGTAGTGACAGCTCTTGAATATGTTCGGCTTGCTGTTCAGCCAAAGTACTGTAATTTGGCTTTAGAAAGAGTGGATCTTATCAGTGTGGCTTTAGATCTAGAAAATCCACAACTGACCAGATATTTACCACGGCAAAACCTGGAGAAACCCCACGAAGGTCAAACCAAAAGCTATCATCTCTTTGTTGACAAACTATAAGGCTGACATTGATAGCCCGATACGGAGAAAACTATACGACGCTATATCTGAGATTGGTATCCCTTCTAAGCTGATACACCTCTGCAGAATAACACTGACATTCACCAAATCCTCAGTCAAGGTTGGCATCTTGAATTCAGTCGAGGCCCCAGACAACACGACACCCTATCGTGCGATCTCTTCGATCATAAAACGAAAAACGAATATTATTGTGCGAAATCTACGGGATGTTACTGCGATATTTTCGAGAATTTGGAAAGACGGGTTTAGCAAAGCGTGAATGTTGATAATCAGTAAAATCCGCAGTAAACAAAACCAATGACGTCAGCCTTAACATCACGCGGAGAATTTTGTGTTTGTAAATAAGTGTTATTTCGGACTAAGCATACACTTCCCTGGTAAAACACTCTCTCGAAAAACAAAGATCCAGCTATATCAGAATCTCATACAACCTGTCTTGCTTTATACCGAAGAATCCTGGGTCATATCGCAAGCAGACGAAACATTACTGGAAGATGGAATTTTCTCTGACATATGTATAAGTCTTCATTTTATAAAGCTCCTATACTAAAATAAATGCTTTATAACGAATTCGTGTTACAAACAAAATGACAAACGTTATATATCCTCGCACTTGCTCGAGGGTATACAATCTTGAACATCTTATTTTTTGTTTGATATTGTAGATAAATTCACAAAATATTCATGAATCATTGATAACAAAAATATATTTGTGTATATTGGCAACAACTATATTTGTAAAACAAGTCGCGACTTGACCAAATACTGCATCCAGTTTGTGAGAAAAAGTGGTAATTTGTGTGGAGAATTGAGTGTTTTTTATACTGTCACTCCAAATTGTTCTCTCTTATTCGAGATCTCCTCTGCTCTAGTATATGGGTCATTCTATGTCAAACCGGACCATTATTAGGTGAAATTTTAAATTAATATTTTTTATTATAATTTTTATTATAATTTGAAAATTTTTGTAATAGACTAGGATTAGATACCCTATTACTTGGGAATATTCCGTTTCATACTTGGGAAAAATATTCCCAAAAATGTATTTACAAAGATAAAGATATATAAAAGTTCGCTAAAATAATTTAAATGTGGGTATATTCAAATCTATCTATTTCAGAATTGTTTGGATGGATTCTAGAGTCTTATATCTTATTTCGGAGGTCATTGAATGTACTATGGCAGCGTTGCACAGACAAATAATGTAATTTTCAGATTTTTAAAGTTTTGTTTAAATTGTCAGAGATGGTTATAAAAATCCCCTATCATTTTATATCTGGGGATGGGATGGGTTCTATTTTTTTCAACATTTGTTAATACAACAAGATAGCCTAAATAACATAAAACTTCCGAATGCAACTGCAGAAGAAGAACTATACTTATACATAATGATATTTGACTCAGCCTGCTTTAACACAGGGCGAGCTTTAACACAGATGTCACATCGGACACATAATTAACTTGAGTGGTATATAGGTACATATATATAAGTAGAATCGGCGTCTCAGAACAAATAAAATGATATTGCGCTGTTTTAATGTATCCCCCCTTAATTCAAGTGATATTTTTTTTATTGTCATGTGTACAAACTATACATTTTTAAATTTTTTTCTGTTGAAAGAGGATTACTTCTTACCCCTACGTTGATAAATCTTTAAAATAAAATATCAAACACTAAAATCCATTCAACCAATTTTACAACTTTCAAATGCGTGCAACTTTCGAAATAAATTTCACCGAATTTTTTCCTAAGAAAGCTATAAATTGTGCCATAAGAGGAATGTTTCGTGGAGTTTTCAGAAAAAAATTTTTTTGTCCGGTTTGGCATGGAACGACTCGTATTTTTGTTCTCACCAGGTTGATATTGCAAAGTGTTCCACAACATATATTCAATAATGAATTCGAATTTTGTATTTGAAATTATAGTCAAAATCTATAAAACAAAAGGTAGAGGACTGTGAAAATTCAAGTTAAAAAAATTATAAAATATTTTTAAAAGCAGCATCAGTTTGCAAATTGAGGTTGACACAAAATTAACGAGGTAAGTTTGATATGATATCAACGACTTCAGTATTCTTTGTTGACAACATTATAATCCCTTTCTTAGTCTTCCCATCCGTAGGCTTTCTTTTTCTAAAACTTAAGTTTATCCTTGTTTAATTTTAAGTTCTATTGAAACCACCATCCTATTTGTACATCATCAAACTCAGCTGTTCGCTGTTTCAACTTGGGACTCAAACAAAAAAAAACTCTTCAAATAAGTGTCACGTTCCCTGGCATACTAAACCCCCCTGCTGAGCATGGTTGAAGTGTACGAGTACTGTTCTACCTATTTAAAGAGTAGCACTCCTTGACTTGGCTAACTTATCCCTCCTTCCTCATGTAACGGTCGAAGCGTAAAACAAGTAAGAGTTACCTTCAGAAGCGAATTAGTAGTTTCGGAATTGTCGGTTACTAATCGAATTAGTGTAGTTAATTTGCTTTGGGTCTCTGTTAATGTTTCCATCCTCCATTTTATGCAAAAGTTGAAGTTATCATATTCAAGTATTGCTCGCATATTTTTCCAGGCAGCTGTAGATCATCATACGGGTCTCACTCGGGGTCTTCTTCTGTTGTTAATGAACCGTTTTATTATCCTGTTTTTTACCGTTGTCGCTGAAGGGGTGTTATTTTGTGAATTTGACAGAGAGTATCAACGGTGACCAAAACAGTGGCGATGGGGCTGGCGACTGTTTCAAGTCGAGTTTGATGGGTGTGTGTGTGTGTGTTTACACCTTTTCCAATTAAACCAATGACGCTTGTCATTTGTAAGTACCAACATTACATTCAAAGCTGAGTCAAACTGTCCGTCTACAATTTAAAAAAGTGGTTGTTTTTAGTTTTAGCTAAAATACCTCTTATTTCTTTGTCATTCTCTATTGTAGTTTTTTCACTTCTGTACAACTTTTGCTTAATGATTAAAAAAAATTAGGAATTTCACAACCCATTCTAGTTCGCAATTCCTGCAGGTTGGCCTGGTTTCAAACGCAACACGGCGTTTAACACATGGAACTTATTGAGTTAAAATATTCAAAAACCAACACATTTGTGAAAATAGTTAACAATAAGAATCCACCTAATTTCGCGAAGACCATACAAACCACCATTTTATTGTGGTATCTTTCATAGATTCTATGAATTTCATCATTAATTTTTAGCCAAAGAAACCTTTCGTAGGATCTATGAAATGTTTTCATAGATTCTATCAATATAAATCTAGCATTTTCGTATTTTCTATGAAGCCACATTTTTTAAGATTATTCATAACATCTATGAAACATTTTCGTAGATTTTTTTGAAACCTGCTACACCATACAATTGATTTTCCTGATTCCCATCAAACCGTATGTATAGCTATTTCCGATTAAGACACCTTTCGTAAGCTATTTCCGATTAAGACACATTCGTAGTCAGCGATTGTTCTGAATTATGCTACTAAAAATGCATCGTGCTGTATTCGTTGAATTTAGTAAACTTTCGTAGCGCGGAATAAAAAATTTCTGAAACTGTGCGTGATTTAGTTTATTGTTAAAAATGTGGACGAAATTTAATTCCAGTTTAATATTTTTAACAAAATTATTTACAACAATTTTGCGAAGGCTGAATACGGCGTTTAAAGCGATAAGGATGATTAAATTTGTTACCATTGCCGCTGCCCTAGCATAAACTGGCATCAGTTTGATATTAATTACCGTTTTGCGTTCCTGGTACTGATTGGTGATTGTTCTGTCTATTGTCTGGGCATCAACAAGGTGAGTCATTTGATAATCTTGCAGGAGGAAAGACAGCAAGAACCATTTAAATTCCAATCGGTCTGAGTCGGGCAGCTGTTCTTACTGCTGCTGAACGCGACAAAGTATTGACGTTTTAATCCTTTTTGTGAATGTCAGCATCACACTCCCTCTTTCCTTCTTCCTTCCTCTATAACATAATTGTTATAAAATACGAAAAATACATGCAGCTGATGTAACAACATTTGTACTACAATTATTAGGAGGCAGTTAAACATCTGTCCGGGAGTTGTAACATAAGACGAGCTTAACTAGAGGTTTAATCCTGACTAAAGCCAAATGTTGAAACCGGCACACAAAATAAAGCGCTTCCCACAACCAATACGGCTGCCAGGTGGAAATTGTGTCGAACCCAAATCGCAACAACATAAATTGCAATGTTGACACTACACGATTTCTGCACGATAATCGCATTGGTTATGAGCATGCTTTAGGCTTCGTCATTTTTTATGAGATGCCTGTGAAATTAGCGCTCTGAGCCATAAAAAGAGAAATTAACTTCATTCAACGGCCGAAAAGTTCAGTATTGGTGACAAAAGCTCAAATTGGTGAGCTTAACTAGAGGTTTAATCCTGACTAAAGCCAAATGTTGAAACCGGCACACAAAATAAAGCGCTTCCCACAACCAATACGGCTGCCAGGTGGAAATTGTGTCGAACCCAAATCGCAACAACATAAATTGCAATGTTGACACTACACGATTTCTGCACGATAATCGCATTGGTTATGAGCATGCTTTAGGCTTCGTCATTTTTTATGAGATGCCTGTGAAATTAGCGCTCTGAGCCATAAAAAGAGAAATTAACTTCATTCAACGGCCGAAAAGTTCAGTATTGGTGACAAAACCGGAATAGTTCCATGACTGAACAGAAACCCATTTTTAATAGAAAAGCGTCCGATAAAGTATTTCACCCAGGAGTGGAATTGAAACAAATGTCATTTTAAATTGCTATCAGTAAGTTGAATAATAATCTTGATGTTTCGGGAAAACAATGAAATCCCTCCGGTGGATGGATATACTTAAAATGCAACCGCTTAAGTTACATACCGGTTGGATTCACACAATCATTTACTCTAACCTAAAAAGGACCCAACCTAAGAAACAACCCTAAAATTGTCTCAAACCTATAATTTCTGTGAAAGTATTTCTGATTTTTTTATTGCAGCAAATCTTCCTACAACAGAAAATCTATTTTATGACCGAAAGAGTCTATGCTCTCCATGACTTCCCATAAATCATAAAGTTTTATCCAAGAGTGCCCATCCCAAAAAAAAGCTGTCACATTTGTGTGTAAACAAGTTGTTGAAGACACTAAACTGTCATGGAAAATTACATAAAATCTAACAGATTTTTTACCTAAATTACATCAACGAACAACAGAAATTACATCAGATTTTACTTTCAGAATCAAAGAAGAAAATGTGAAAAATAAACTTCCACCAAAACGTGTTTTCATGCGATACCTTTCGTCTCATCGCGTTACAATAACAGTACGAAAAGTAAAAGACCCGGATAAATCAAGAATTTTATATTTATTTTCTTGTACAAACGTTACAATGTCAGCTGACCGTTGACCTAAAAGGAACGCAATGGACAGACACGACTCGATAAAGTATTCAGGGCTGTAATCTGTCCTCTTTCCAGCGAATATCCACAGACAAATTTTGTTACTGTGTGTGCTGGTTACACATATCCATTAGTTGTCCCACAGACGCCAACTGTATTCGTTGTTGCATTTGGTACCCTTTGTCCATCTATTCCTTTATTAACTGTCATTTCCCTTATGGTTGGTCCGAGTTGCATTTAGAACAATTTATTATTATTGTTGCTTTAAAAAGACGCAATGTTTTCAAAGCAAAAGACCACATGTTTCCAAAATATCCTTGCCAAACCAAATACCGAATACAAGGGAACAAAAGTTGGCATTTAGTGTAATAAGCAGATAATCCGCTTAAGAAACTACAGTAATTTAAAGAAATTGTCGTTTAACATCTTCCCCCAAAAATTAACAAATAGTTTAGATCGAAGTTCACTGACATTTAAAAAAAAATCATGTAATCTTTTTTACTAAATAAATATAAAGCAAATCTCATTATACTTCTTAAACGGTATTTAATGAATTGGCATAAATTCACTTTAGAGGCGAAATTAAAGTTGTTCATTTCACAAGCAAGCGAACTAGTTCAGTTGAACGAACTACGATATATGTATTAGTTTTAGTAATTGACTTGTGTCAGCAGCTTTTGAAAGCAGTTGTGGTGTTCTGTCTGTCTATTCCCTGTCTGGCTCAATTTTGCAATTTTGGGGAATGGAATGTGTAAACGGTCTCTACACATTAAATACAGCGATGCCCATTTTTGTTTCCAAATTTGAAAAAATAACAGACACGACAGTATCTAGGAAGCGGATAACCTAATCGCAAAATTTATTTCAATATCACGCAGAGTACATTTCACAATGTGCAAATCATCTTAGAAGTCTGCAAAAATGAGACGATATTAGCGATAGTCACTCCGATTTTACTATATGGAGTTTCTGCACACATGAGAAATAAACTGGTGAACTATAATGTCACAATGAACTATAATGCAATAATAACCGAATTAGGTGCAACCGAATTTAAAGATTGTCACAACCACATTAGATGTCGTCACATCCGAACAAGAGGTTGTCACAACCCCTTTAGAGGTTGTCGCAATCTATCAAACGAATTTCAGTTGTGGGGACTAAATTCAGTCGTGACAACCTCAATTCGGTTGTGGCAAGTGCAATTCGGTGACAACAGCTGAATGTACGGTACTAAAACCTCTATTCCACCAATTAGTTACGTGAGAGTAGTGGAATAAAGAATGAATTAGTTCATTATGCCGAGCTGAAGCAAAAACAATGTACACCCAACTAAAATGCCCAACTCTAGTAAAAGTTAATTAAACTTAAGAACAATTTAACATCGTATGGCGCTAAAGCAATTTTCCGTAATTCGAAATTCATTTACAATTTTGGACAATATGATTTGGACTTATTGACTTAAAGGCGGTCCTAAAATTCACGCGAGATCTGAATTTTATATCATGTGTGCGGTAAAGGGTGGCTGTTAAAAAAACAGCGTGACAGCTGACAGTTCAGGGATATTAAAAATGGAACTCTAATTTGAAGAACAACGCGTTTTCATTTTTGGGAAAAATTTTAAATATAATGAAGGGTTTTCAAACACAATCCTCTTCAGCGAGAGGCTCATTTTCATTTTTATGGCATCGTTAATCGTGAAATTGAATAGGGATGACATGTGATTTCATCAAGACGTTGCCACATGTCAAACATCGCGAGAACACTCGTTAGTTGTTTTTTTTTTTTTGATAAATATTTTACTCACTTGCAGTTGAACCAATTTTCCTTCATTTTGTTCACTAAATTTTGGCGGATGAGAAATCTATAAATGGACAAAATGTAAATCCAGTTCTGTATGTGCTGGTACATATTTTACTTGAAGTTAACAAAAAAGAACTACCTTCAAATACTTTTCTAATAACATCGAGTATGTACTCGTATTTGTTAATAAATTATTACAAGTGATCAACAATGAACTTCCTAGTAGTTCATGTGTACTTAAATTACAAGTAATATTTATTAGCCATAAGTTCAAATTGAACTTGTGTGTAGTTCGTAAGTACTCGGAGTTAGTAAAAATTAACTGAGATTTAAACTGGTGGTCATGCAATTTATTATTTCCATGGATACTTCGGCTTATAGCTATATTGATACACAAAAGAGTTTCTCCACAGCAATTTCTCGTATTTTTACCAAACCTTATAAGTATAAATATAACTCAACTTAATGAGAATTGTTTCATTTACTACCTGCCATACAAACAAAAAACGATACAAAATTACAAAATTTAAAAATAAGTTAATTAAGGCAAATTTAGTCGAACGTAGTTACTATTTCCTATTTTTTGAGGAAAATTCTAAAGCACTTGACCAAGAAATTGTAACTAGGTCTGGAGTTCGAATTTTACTCAAATGTAGGAAAAACACTATTCTGAGTGTACACTGAAAACAAATACATGATAACGGTGAATTTGTGCATTGTCCTGATAGAAAACTTCATTAATTTCCAACCTACCAGAGGATAAATGTAGAATCTTACAACAATTGTTCTTCAGATCCGACGTTCAATTAAATATAAAATTAGTTTGACGGAACTTGTCACAAATTCAATGCCTGCTATTCACCATTATTGATGGTGAAAAAATTTAAGAAGCATTATCGGCATCATAACATCAATCTAAAATTACTGATGAAACTTTTTTATTTATTTTTTCAGTGTAGTTAGCCGCATTTCGTCTCGTGGAGAAAGAATTAGGACCCTTATCTACAGAACGCTCAATTCCGAGCTCGATGATCGTTTCTTTCAAGCCGAATTAATTTAATAACAAAATTATACTATTCGCGTATTATCCTTATTACTCGAGATACTGTCAATTTCAGCTCATTTGTAACTTAAGGACACCACCCAAGTTCCAACCCTGATCACTAATGCGACATATTAATCCTGGTACTGTGACAGCTGACCCTTTGTAATGATTTCTCTCACTGTCAATTGTATTATGATAGTTGGTTTGATTTGCAACAAACAAATTGTCGCTGAATAGACAGACCAGTGCCCACTTTAAACAGTCTCCATAGCCTACAACTGGAAAAAGTGGTGGATGATAATAAATATTTGCTAGTGTTTTGAGAATTTAAAATGTAAATAGGGAACAGCTGATCATATTCATTGAAATCAAGCAAGGATTTTTCAACTACTTACAATAATGAATTCTGACACTTAAATGATTCATTACGTATTGTAGGATTCCTTAAATGGACCACACTCTGGCATTGTAAATATAGGATGTGATTTGAAGATATGCTTAGTAATACAGTTTCGAGGAAACTGAAAACCTTTTTAAAAGAAATAAAAATTAAAAGAAATAAAACGTTTCCTTCCATAATTTTCCCACAATCACTCAACACCTAATAAATAAATTTGACAAAGATGGGACAAAAACTGGTAGTGATCTTTTTCGATTTGGAAACAATGACTCGTGCAGCAGCAGCACAAAAAACAAAAATAAACCAATCCATTAAAATAAGACTCCACCACTTTAATCCTCTCGTTTTCCATCATGACACCAATAACAATATCAAGCCCCTGTCAATCTTTTGCAAAATCATCCCATTTGTGTTAACAAGATTTTCAAGATATGTATGTCCTTCTTCATATGATTTTAGTTTTGCTTTCTTTATCCGGCCTAAAATTTATGCACGATTGTGTGGCAATAATAACCCTTTCCAGACAGACAGTCATCTTAGGCAAATGCAATTGTTTATGGAGGATTTGACTGAGGGAATATTGCGTGAAGAGAAACTAGTATGTAAAAGGATAAAGACGGACGTCAACACAGCTGGATTACTATTACGAGATCATTTTGGTAAGAACATCGTGTGAAGAGAAAGCAGTGCTTCAAAAGGACGAACCAAAGATTCATCGGTACTGATCAACAATTTTGTGCCTGGTGAATGATAAAGGATATCAAAGTAAGAGCGTTTAAAATTAAAAAAACAAAAATATCGCAAAACCCGTACCAGCAATTATCCTTTTAGAACTAGAATTTGACTGTAATTAACTGATCCCAAACAGTGTTGCCACTTTGGCACTTGAAGTGTAATTATAGATCTTTTTCTTTGGCTTCCGTACTTTGTTGGGCAATTGTTGCAAACTTTTGACTGTTCTCGCTCTAATTGCATATTTTCTATAATGTGGGGGGCTGTTTTTCTGAACTGAACTCTGAAATAAAGCTTATTTTCAACCAGGAATTATAACATAAGACAATTATCACGGGTGTCAATGCTAAATATATGAATACGTGAGTTGCCATTTAAAAAATCGGTTACTGCAAAAGTATGTTGGCGCAGACTTTGTATTAACAATTTTATTAATTTGATGTACGGATACATGACTGTAAAACACAAAAATAAATTCGGCGATTTGTGAGTTTGCCTGTAAGTTTAGAATTGGTCAAAATGGAATAGATAGTTCAACCGTCTAATTACTTTAATAAGTTTACAAAACGGAAACAGCTTTTATTAAAGCGGTTTTGGTTAAACGCTTTTGAGTTTATATGGTAGAGTATTTAAAACTTGAATATGGACTTATAATTTTTGTCCTGAAATGATATAATTTTTTTAATTATATTATGGTTTTTGTATATGAAAAAATGTGCCACTTAATCCAAATTATTAATTTTACATGTGAATTTTACATTGCACCACCGACGGCCAATATAAATAAATACAATTTTAAAATATAGGCACAATTTGAGTACGAGTTTAACATTTTATTACACATAATAATATCCAATACCGTTTCTACAAGCAAATTCAAAAAAGAAAATTTGAAAAAAATTAACGTCCTGAAACGATAATGGTTGCTAAACCTTCAGTTGGGTAGACCGACTTAAACATACCCTCACCCTTGGTTATCCTTTGGGTCCGAGTTCCATCAAAAAAGTTTATAGTTTTGTTTTGCAAGCCGACCAACCTTCAGTTGCCCGTGGCAAATTTGTCCATATTCAATAGCAGAGTGACTTGTGCAAAATATTATCATATTAGCAATTTAATCAGGATGTGTTGTGATTTTGGGTTATTTATCATGACTACCAGCCAATTGACCGCTCATCATTTGTATGGGAGGTACGAAAATGTTTGCCACATTTTCAAATACACAGCAGCTTTTGAAAGATATTTCCTGGTAACAAATTTCACTAAGATCGATTTTGGTTTATGGGAGATATCGTGTCGGTCAACCGGAAAGCCGCCCATGTTTTGTACGGGATACACATAAATGCGTGTGGCAAAATCACCATCGTTTTAGTGGGTGACTGGCGTTTGCAGAAATGAAGCATAATACCAATTTCACTAAGATTGAAAGTATTTATACGAGTTATCATATCGATCAGTCGGACGGCCGCCCAGCTTTGTATGGGAGGGCGTAGTGACCTCGCCAATTTTCTCCAGTTAAGCACAAATTTACACATTATTAAGCAATATCTCAGCTCGATTTTTATGGGAAAGAATGTTCATTAAACCGATTTTCAATCCCAAACTAAGTTTGGTTAAATAGTAGCCAGTGACAAAATTTCATTGTGATCTTTAAAGGTTTACGGCTGTTACAATGTTGACCAGCCAGTCTAAAAAGTCCCAAAACGAATTTGGTCTATAGATACACGCTGAAAAATCGGTATATTTTTGTTGTTTGGATGCAAATATAACGTGTGTAATATAGTATACATGTGCCCAAACAGATTGTGTTTGCTACTCAATATTACATGTGGGGGACACAATTTTAAATATGTTATAATCTATGTGTTTGTGACCCAAATATATCTTTGTTTGGGATACAAATACAGCAGTGTTTGAGCCACGTTTGCATATTCTGTCGAGAGCAAGAGAATAAAAGAGGGACACAAAGAGATTATTCAAAGCCAAAGTTGTGAGTGTGTAACTGAATTTATGCATTCTTTCTTCAGAATACGTGTGTAGATAGGAGATTCAGTGAGACTTCTTATGTTGACTGATCTTTTGCATTTTAAATTTCATCTTGTGTTTTATTTTCATACATTCAGTCATCAATGGTTCATCAGACAGTGGATGTTAAAAGCGCTTGGTCGTTTTTGTAAAAAAAGTTACATTAGTAGAAAATATTTGTGATCAGTGGAAAAATGTTGGCGTTTGACATGTAAACGTGACTCAAACACAGAATAAACAAAGACGGTTAAATGGGTTGTAACGTTGCTTTGCGATTTTGAGGAAAGAAACTGGAAAGAGCAACAACGTGAAGCCCTTTGTCTGCCCTAGCCATACTGAGAAACTGAGAAAATCGGGGAGGCGGACCATTTGTGAAATGTTGATAAAACAAAACACAAGTGTTTAAACCGCGCTTGGCTCCATGAACTAGCTTTGTATATACATACATAAGTATATTGTTGGTGTGCCAACGAATAATGATGATTATTTTTCAAAGTGTTGTTGCATAGAGTAATACTTAAGAGCCTCTATTACTCTCTTCGCTGTCTCTTCATGACGACGAGGTAGTAGGTCATTTCATCGAGTTCGATTTGCTGCTGTATTTTACCAATTTTACACTTTGATTGGACATAAAACTGACAGAAATTCAAAGGGAATGCGTATTTTCGTTCAATGCAAACAACAAAACATAATTTAGCTGTCATTAGTATCAACAAACACTATTTAAACTTAGTTCCTGTCTTCTTTGGTCTCTCATTCTACATCATTTCCCTAGTACCCTTTCGATCGGCTGTGCCATAGAAACCCCTTGGTTGTAGTGTTTGACGAAGTTTAAATCCTCTGAAAACAAAAAAGTAAGAGCAAACAAAGGTAGGAGTAATAAAAGAGCAGCAAAATGCATTAAATCAAATAATGCAATCAATAAAAGTAAATGTAAAAAGGGTCAGTTTAAATCTTTTAATGTTTTTAATAATTGGTTATAAATATAGGTTTATACTGGTAAAATTAATTATAATAAATAATATATATGTATGTATTAACATCAAAAAATAATTAGTTTCTGAATATTGTTATGTTAGGGATGAAATTCGCACATGTTTGCATGCGAATGCTTCCATGTTAGTATATGAATAATTGAGAGGAGGCACGCATATGTTTGCATTTAAACACAAGTGAGTTTGGGGCTTGCAAACATTTAAATATTTGGAGTGTGTTCCAAACATATATGCGATACAACAAAACTGGAAGTAAACTAAGTTTAAATAGTGTTTGATTGATCGATGCGGGTTGCATCGAACGAAAATACGCAGTCTCTTTTATTTCTGTTCGTGTTATGTCCAACTTCTAACAGCAACTCGAACTCCTTTAAATCTCCTACTACTGACCGCAAGACAACAGCTGATGGCAACTCTTATACAACATCATTACTACTTATACATGATGTAATACACTTTGCTTCACCAATGCTAATTGGACAATTTTTTCTCGCCAATTCTGGAATTTCCACACAAAGTTTGACGTGGTTACGCAGTAACCCTAACGTTTTAAAATCAAGTCAGTATGAGGCAACAGTTTGTCCAATGCTACTTTCTATTGAAAACTGATTATTTTGCTCGTCCATGCTGATATCTCGCAGACAAAACTTAGGTGAATGAAGAACGATAACTCCTCTCAATTTGCTTTATCCATTCGGTATAATGTGTGACGATATACCCAAATACTTGTGGAGAAGGGAGCTGATGATATGCCTTAGGGGGCATTGAAATATCTATATTCTCAACCATCCACCATGATAATCAATTTCACATAATTCTTTTTTAATATTTTATATTAAAATTTACCTTTTCGAAGAAAAAGTACATTGCAATAGTTATAGATCTTGAACCGAACAATTGTTAAAGAACACACAAAAAATAGTAATAATACAAAATATGTATTCCTTTATTAAATAATTCTAAAATTTGGAATGACAATCTAACCAAAAAGATAACTTAGGGTTGGGGATATAAGTCAGTTCCAACGCCTGATACTTCACGGCTACTGTTTCTAATTTAACTATACACTATACACTGAGCGAATTTTGTTTGTCATGTATTGTGATATATCCGTCATTAATCCTATGAAGTTTTCAAAACTTTTCATAGACATTATGAAAAACACCTATTCAAAGTTTCATAAAATACTTTTCACTAATTGGAAATAAACTTTTCATTCTCGGTATATAATGCCAGCATTAATTTTCGAACAATTGAACATTAAAAAATTCTCATCGCATTTACAGTATTCGTTGCATATAACACGCTGAACATTTTAATATCATCATTCAGATCAATCGCTGATGACGAACTGTAGCTTGATCTGAAATAGCCCCTTTGCCAGATATCGTACAGATGCATTCTAACATTCTGGCAGGCTCCATAAAATCTACAAAAGTGTTTCAATGCTTTATAGGATCTATGAAAACTTATTGTGAGGGGACACCAAAGTCTCATTTCGGTTCAACGGCCTGAGAATCTAGGATTGTCTGAGACATGTTTCCCATATGAAAAAGATGATTCATTCAGTTCAGTCTTACAAAACATTTTTAGACCAACATGCGACATAATTTTCCAATGGTTCCTCAGACATTTTTTCATACCAAAAGTGTAATGAATTACAAATAAAAGTGGGAAACAAACGAAGAAAGAACAATGCATTTTGTACGAGTTTGTGGCTTGTGCTATTCCGTGAGCGTCATCGGGATGATCGTCATCATTATCATCATAATAGACACCACGATCATTGGTTATTATTGTATTAAATTGAATAGTTATCCATATTTATAAGCCACAAAACCCTACAGCAGTGACACCGGAAACTCGTGACTAGCATTTGTGACCACCGACTCTATTCAGCAAACAACTCCAAAGACACTGATTGAATGGAACACAGAGTCATCAATGGGCGACACAGAACAGTATAAAGTTAAGTGATATTCTACTTGCGATAGGTGATGAGGTCTGACTCGCAAATAACGTGAAATTGTTGACATTTTCCTCAATAGATGTCAAATAGTATCACGGAAAAGAATACACCACAAAATGAGAAATCGAAGAAAACTAACACATTATACGGTTAGAATAACCGCGTGCAGGAGAACATGTAAAACCTTCAGGGTGGCTTTAATTGTTCCGTAATTAAACATGAATTTCAAAATATGTTCAAAGCATATCCACATCTGTTGTTTGCCATCATAATGAACCAGAAAGTTAAAAGAAACACAAAATTGACAGAGGCAACAATGATGTTTTGTTGTTCAGAAAGAAGCTGATCAACTGGGTCCTAAGATCTTACAGATTTTCCGGTTACTAGTGCGAAAAGAACTTATCACCGCCATTATTCTTCTCTCCCTCTCTATCTCCCTATTTAACCTCTGTGCCAATGTTTGCTTTTCCCTTTTGCAACGAAGATTCACTTTCACGTACAAAAGTCAAGAAAACCGAAGACAAATTTTCATGCTTGACCTGCACTAATGTGCAAACAATTTGGGATTGTCGAATGTCGTACATGAAACTAAGATTTGTGGAAAATATTTCACGCTTACTTGAACTAATTACTGGTATAGGAGTAACGCTCACACATGGACATTGGAATTGCGTGTTATGTATTCTGAAACCATAATGGCAAAAATTCAAAAGGTTTTTTTTCACAAACTTTCGTTTTTAAAGATGCCATTTAGTGCCGACACATCAATTTGGAGACATGGAAACATGATCCGAAGTTTGTCACTTTGAGTGGTGTAATAACAAACTCACCTCAAGACGCACTGGCAGCATGGCCAAAAATAACATGAAGTGACAATGCTTTATTAACTTTAAATGTTTATAGTTAAATTGTCGTAGTTAAATTATGGTTAAACATAGAATTGAGTTTTGGTTAACAATGATTTAACAGCCCAATGTTGATTGGTGAACCTGTGGTCAGAACCATATGATTTGAGAATCACATTGCTGATTGTCAAAATATGATATTTATAATTGTAAAAAACACTACATGTTTCTGTTTTGAGAATTTGTATATCTCCAAATTGTTGCGGGTGTATAGTTTTTAATACATTTAGGTTAAAAAGGTTAAAATATTATCCACGCCAACAACCCCACTGGCAAAATGCAAAACAACCTATGTGGAAAATGCGGTCAATATATAGATTATGAAAAATATTCTTGTTTTAAACATTTAACTTCGAGCAAAACAAACAGCTGAGGGTTTACCAAATGTTTTTTGATGTTACAACTGGCATCAAAGCATAGTGTCAGCACCCTGGTTGACCAGGTAGAACAATTCTCAATATGCTGGGTAGATTACGAGCGAAACTTAGTGGGTTGGTAGAAAATTCATTCCCTAAAGAAGGCACCGTTTTTTATTAAGGGTTGGGAGAGGACGCTTGAGTCGATTGCTATATTTCGTACAATCGGCACGCAAAACCTAGGACTGTCCATGGGGAAACAAAAGATATTCTTTGTTACAGGCTTTGGCTAGGACTTCATACTCAACGTAGATAAAACAGGCGGAACGGAACGGTCAATTCAGATTAATCTCCGTCGGAGAGAGATGGCAACGACAGCACTGATAGAGCAGATATAAATATAAAGTAAAACTAAAAAAATGTGACTGGTTGGAATAATGACAACTACTAAGTTTTATATGCAAAAACAGGGGGTCTGCAGCTGCAGACATATCCTGTCCATCGCCTTATAACTTTCAAGGGCATGTACCAATTGGATACTAGCACCCGATCTGTATAGAGCTCTTACATTCCAAGTGCATATCCGTAATTCGTGGTCCTTATAACGATTGCGGGGGTCGCCAACAAATAGGGGTTATTTGTTTTCTCTTTCGTTTTCCTATATTCATTGTCATTATAAACGGTGGCGAGAGTTAAAACCAGTCCACGTGGTTTTTGCATTTAACTAAAAAAAATGGTTTCCCATTACATCCCACGAGGGGATTAGGGAGAGCTTCTCACAACCAGTGAGCTGTGCGCGTTCTAGTTTTACACTCACTGATTGGGACCTACAGTTTTACACCGGTTCCGAACGGTATTTTGAGAACCTTTTTCATGGCTAAGTACTCGATAGTGTCGCCGTCACTAAGCGAGGTGACCGCCGTCGAAAGAAATTTAAGGTGGTCAGAGTAGGGATCGAACCCACACCCGCACAAGAGCCGCGCACACTACCATTGCACCACCGACGACCACTTTTTGCATATAACTACTGCCAGGATAGTTGATTGCAGCCGCCCATTATGGATCAGACGCTGGCCAGGATGTAGTATGTCGAACCTGGATTTTCTTCTTTTGGTTTCTATCGGCCGTTGGCCCATATATTGACTCATCCGCCTTCTAAGGACAAAAGATATGCCCGATATCTTGATGAGCTTCAGTGACAGGGTCACCTAATAAGCTTGAGTCGTATCAGTGATCGCATAATCAAAAAAAATGCTCCTTTGTTTCGTCTTCTCACTCTAGCTAGCTAACGGAGGTTTCTGATAAAGCCACTGCCCAGAACATACTGCGTGGAAGTAGTGAGCTGCTTGGACTGCCCAATGAAGGAATAATTTCTGGTCACTCCCACGTGAATGGCGATCAGAAACTTTCCACCTCCACGGACAATCCCATGTTTGCCTCCAGAGAGGAGTTTCCTCCAGGCGATGACATAGAGTATGAACACCATGTCTGGGCAGAAATTCATGTGGGTTGCGAGAGAACTTGTGTCCAGCTAACCTAAAGATACGTCTGGCCAATATCTTCTCCAGTACTTTTGAAAGTACTGAAAGCAAAGGTATTGGTCTATAACCCTCGAGGCGATTTGGGCTCTTACCCGGTTTCAGTATTGGTGATAATACGGCTGTCTTCCAATCATATGCTTCACAAAAAGTGGGGGATACTTAATCATGGCAGAATTTAATTTGTCAACGAATGGCGTATAACCCTTCAAAGTCCCAAGCGTTTGCTCAAGCGGGATGTCAATTTCAACAATGATCTCAAAGAAAGGTTCGCTGGTGTATCCAGGGAATCCAGATTTAGTTTTCGCTTGGAAGCTATTATCATAGAAACAAATGCACTGTCAGAGCTCAAACAGCTCCAATACAAAGCGAATTCACGGGCATTGTTAGGCTGGTGTGAAATCATGTTACCGTCAACCGAAAGTTTCGCTACCCCGTGCCACAATATGCGAACGTCGAGAAAAGGAACCAATGAAACAATGTCCATATCCGCCTCATGGCCAATTTACACTCCCTTTTTACCGAAGCACGTGCTTTCTTGTAGTTCACGTAGTTCGATAACTGTCGCATACGCTTGAATATTTTCCACGCCTTTCGCCTAGATCTTATGAGCATTGATATTCGGCAATTAAACGAAATTGGTCGGTTGCAATTACCAAGTATCCGGCTCTAAGGGATTCATAAATAAAAATAAATGGTTTCCCATTACATCCCATGAAGGAGTTGGGGAGAGCTTCTCACAACCAGTGAGCTTTCTAGTTTTATACTCACAGGTTGGGGCCTACAGTTTTACACCGGTTCCGAACGGTATTTTGAGAAGCTTTTTCATGGCTAAATAGTTGTTCCCCAGGAATTTTCTGTTCCCTTCAATACAAATTTGGCATCGAGAATTTCACCCGGAATATTTGTTCGTTTCGAAAGTTCGAAGTTTAATCAACTTTTAAAAAATAAAAAATTACCATCGCGCTAAATTGACAAAATTCAAAAATTTGTATTGTACCAGAGTTCATCACCGAAATAAAGCGATGGCCCCATCTGACGCAGCGACCCTACATCCTACGTGGGTACTACAAAGTCTGGTAAGTGGTGCGAGAAATACAGGCAAAGAAGTCCTTTACGTTGTGATGCCAACGCTCACCACATTGCGTTGGGTGGAACAAACTGCAATAAGACAGGGCTCCAATTCCTAAACTCATATGACCTTTTGGCAATTAATATTGGAGACAATGCTACCTTTGTTAACAAAATCATGGAAGAGGTAATAGATACCACTTTCTGCTATGAAAACCTTATGGATGAGGTAAAGGAATGGTACATTCTTACTCGGCATGACAGGGAGATACGAAATCTGGGTAAAACAGTCCATACGCTCTACAATACAGCACGTCCAGACCATCAATAAAAGTATTTACATATCTATTCCCCGCCTGAATGATTGATATTGGAGTCAGTTTCTTATTACCCACCAAGTAAGCCTGGATTGCTTTCCCCCTTATCCCAATAGTTTCTTTTCATTGGCGGTTTTTATGAGTTTTTAAATTTTGTTGATATTTAAAATACGGAGTGACTAACTTAGTACAGAATATCGTAATCTAACTCTCCAGGAATAAAATGAGATAATGCATGTCAATGGTTGGGTGGAGAGACAGACAATCACACACATTCGAATATTTGAGGACGGAAGAAGGTACCATCAGTTTATATTAGATCTGCGTGTGCATTTCGCTGCTGGTACATGAATAGAGTTCTGTAGTTCCGTGTCTTCTTTCGTTGATTTTTTCTTATAGTTTTTTTTAATTTTTCAGATACAAAAGCTGTGAATGCAATCTGAAGACAAACACAATTAAAACTGCATTCATTGGCAATTGTGTGTGAATGCAGTTTTGCTGCGTCCCTGCATCTCTACAGCTCTGATGCAGAAACTGCACGTAAACGAAAGAGACTTGACAGAATTGCATTTGCAAAAGACGCGGCAATGAAAAACATTTAACCCGTGTTTTGTTGTCGCACGGATAAAGAAAGAGAGAGATCACCAACCACAGGAGAAAAAAGAAAACTCATAAATCAGCACATTTCATTCGACTCCATTGTCTCTTCCGTATCCTCTCCGTCTATTGTTGCGCGTAAATGCAGTTGCCATGGGTGCATGGGTACAACTATTCAGCCATTCAGAGCCCATTAAAGGTATATTATACTGGAGTGTGGAAAAACAAGCAATCGGAGAGGTCGTTTGCTTTTCTAATAGCAATCTGACAGTTTTATGTTTTTCTCTGTGCAGGATTTCCATTGAGGGTGATTTATTTAAATCCCTTTGAGAAAATGGTAGGGATATTTTACCGATTTTGAAGATCCTTTAAGGAGTGTCGCCGATCTTAATGCCACTTTGCGATTCTTGGTTTCAAATTCGATTTATAGATAATCCAAATTGCGTTCTTTGTTCCCGAAAAATTCATATTTCCCTAGAAACTTTTTTCTGTTGCACTCTACAATTGATTCGACTTCGCTTTTCTTATAAGGCGGATACAAAGTTATCGACCAAGCTCATGCTAATCAATGAGAAATATGGATATTGTAGCAGGCAGCTTAATCTCATTTCAGTTTCGACTTCGTCAGTTAAAGCCGCCAACATATGAGCTACTCGGAAGCTAATTGATCGAACTCCACAAAACAGAAAGTGAAGAAAACTTGCAGACAAGATTGCGGGAGCTACAAATACTTCATGATGGTAATGTATGAGGAGGTTTTGAACATGACATGATTTAGATCCAATACCATCAAAATCTCAAAATTGTTAAATTATGGAGTTAGATCCATTTCCTATCTGAACAGCTCATATCCTTATCTGTAGATTAACCTATTACGTGTCTAACTACAAACGATAAAGACCTATAAACAGAAGAATCTTATCAACCTCCCTACAATTGACAACTCTATTTGAATTTATCTTTTTCCTTGAAACAAATCTACATAAAACACATTGTGTCAATGTCATTAAAGATTATTTACTTTCAACTGTTGAAAATGCATTCATCTGCTTGCGTTTTAAGGGGCGTTCTATACCGCATCCAATTTTATGCTACGTTCTTTCTTTCTCACTCATCTGTTTTGTCTGGCATTTGATTATTGATGTGACAGCATCAAATGTCATACGTATGTATGACATTTTATAGCTTTACATTCTAACACTCCATTAATTGGGGTCTCAACGCCGCTGATACATCGCCATCACCATCACTTAAACCCAAAGAAGACATCCACGCCCTTCTCATACATTATGTCCTTCCTATAGTTCGAACTTTCCTTCTTCCTTATCTTTATCGTTGCGTGTTGCTTTTATTTGGAAAAGGAACCCATATGTTGTGTGTCCGTCTAATGGTCTGCCAATCCGGATGCTGTTGAGTTTGCTGATTTAGTTTTTCATTAGTGCCTGGTAATTTCAGTCGCCTTTCACTGGTTGCCATTGTACTGCAAAATCATCTTGGTACTGAGTGCCCGAGTAGTAGTCATTTTGTAATTTCTTGACAATTTGTTTGACACTTTGTGGTCTCTGAAACAGTACTAAATTCTCACTTTCCCAAGATAACGGATAAACTAACACAAGTACACGTTATCGCAAACCCAACAGCGAAATTCAAAAGAGAATCATTCATATTTAGAGTATCAACTAAAACAAATTCGAAATATTTATTTTGTAACTCCAATGTCAATAACCACTTGGTCTTGATCTTAGCTAGATTTACCCAAATCGAGGATAAGTTTCATTCTTCATTACAAAACTAATCCACAGATAGGTCGAATGGTTACCTGCTTGTTAATCGGTGTTCATTCATTTTACCCATACAAATCGAGTAATATGTATCTAGAGGTGTCAGCCCAATGTGCACGAGGACGGATACGGATCCGCTTCAAACTCATTACGAGTCCGTAAAAACATAAAAAATTAGATTTGGAAAAACATAAAAAAAATTAATCAGTGAAATTGCGGTTGCGACTTCAGAATGAATCCGTTTCTAATCCGCAAAACTTGATAAAATTTAATCCGTCTCGAATCCATTTTATTTAAAACACAACCCTTTTTGCGAGAGGAATTTCATACGCAAACGGAATCGTTATTTGTCCCTAACTGATTTCCTTTTCGGACAAAATGTACAAAGAAGCGAGTCCGTCTCGAATTCGAAGCGGACTCACTCGGCACACTGGGAGCTAGCTATTTTGTTCCCTCCCTCAGTGTGTTGCATATCGCAATTAAGGTATTCAAAAACCTAACTCGAAAACCGGCTGACTGTTTCTTTTTTAAATTTGCATGACTCCATAATCTTCACTTAAAAAAGTTTAAATTCTATGTTCAGTTTTTAAACGAAAATTGGTACTTGGAATTTGAATTTTATGGCCGATTTTGTTAGTTTTTATTTAATGCACCAGAAATTCATACTAAACGCTTACAAGGTCAGGAAAATTTTTCTAATTGAAAAATGTTTGGGTTTTTGTTGGAGTTATAGACAATTCAGTTAACCCTGCTGTTAGATTAGAAAAAACTTACGAATCTTAGATTGAGGGACCATTTGGTCCATACTGCAATTTTCATCCAAAATAATAATTTTATCTTATTCTTTGTAACTATTTTGGTTCAATAATTTCTAAAGCAAGTATTTGACATATCAAAAACATCTTCTAAATATTTGACATGAATTTACATTCGCTTGGTAATGAAAAAACTTACGAATCTGAGATTGAGGGACCATTTGGTCCATACTGGAATTTTCATCCAAAATAATAATTTTATCTTATCCTTTGTAACTATTTTGGTTCAATAATTTCTAAAGCAAGTATTTGACATATCAAAAACATCTTCTAAATATTTGACATGAATTTACATTCGCTTGGTAATGAAAAAATGTACTATTGACCAAATGGTCCTCTAATCTAAGATTCGTCATTTTGTATTTTTCTCAGTCCTGAATAAAGTTAGAAAATTTAATTTTCGCACATAACATTGTTTTATTAAAAGACCCCATTAGCAGAAAAATTTAGTCAGTATATATCACCGTTCCAAAGTTACAAGGGAAAACAGAAAAAATTTGGACCAAATGGTCCTAATCTAACAGCAGGGTTAAGCACACTCACAGCCATAACAGGCACGTGTTGGAAATATCGACCTTCAGTGTGGGTTGATACTTAGAGATCTTCGATCGATACTAATTCGCATAAGTAAATTGCATAATTGATACGAGTACTTACATACGATTGATGATCTATCGATGGTATCAATTCAGGCACAGTAGTTAGGCAGCTGATGATGAACTTGTCACGGAGTTCGAAACTAGTCATGCCTGTGAGTGTCTATTATTCTAACAAAACACCCACTATTTTTCAAGGGGCCGTTCAAGTATTACGTAAGCACTATAGTGGGGCGGGGGGATCTTTGCTTTGTCGAATTTTTTCACAGAAAATTAAAACTATACAGGCAATTTTCTATTCAATTTTTAAATTTTTTCTATTGAAAATTAGAATTAAATTTCCAAAAGTAAAGTAAAAGAAAACGTTTTCATACAAAATTTAAAATCAAATACTTATTTTTAAAAGAGGAGTTTTATATACATTTTGAATTGTTTGAGATTTTTCAATTTTGAATTCAGGAAGTTTAAATATTTGCCCAATTTTTATTCATTACCCAGTTGGAAATTTCCTAAATTTCATCAGTGATTAAGAAGACACATGCTAGAGTCCCTGCTGACTTGCCGAACCGCTACCACACAAAAAACTTCATGACACCCCCTGACATGTTCATACATTTGGTAAAAAGGCAGCAGGAATTTTCCGCATTTTGTCAATAGTTGCGATCACCTTCTGACGTGTACACAAGTCGTCCTTAAGTCACTATTAATCAGTGGGTCATTTGGTCCCTTGTGTCATTTCCTATATAATTATTATATTTGAGTTTTTCAGATGAATGACCTCTAATTACAAAAAAATATAATAAATAACTTTAAGATAATAAGAACAGGGCACATGAAAATGTGCATATTCATGTATTAATTTTCAAATATTTTGGAAATTAATTCTGAAAATTTATGACATACAATTCAAATACAAAATTTTCTATTTTATTATTCAAGCTCAAGACCATTTTAGATCTCTATTACTAGAGATATAGTTTCAAAAAAGAACATTTGCAAAATGCATCGTTCTGATTCCTGGCAAAGCGTGTAGCTATTTCAGATACTCGTATCAACTGGTATTGAGCATGAATAAAATGGAAAAGTATTAATAAAAAGGCCGAATAAATAAAAATCATTCCAGTTTACGAATACTTGGATTTCTATACGCATGACTCGTCATTGACGCAAGATATTCAGCATTGACATTATTATGAGTCAGTCATGGCATAATGCTGACAAGACAATAGGGCGGTCTTACAAAGATTGTCAGCCCGTGCACAATTTACGTCACCTAAGGCCAAACTAGTGGCTTGTCACGAACATGTCTTATATAAAGTGTCAGCACCTACGGACATTGACCGTAAATTGTACTGACAGTGTATTCAAGACAAATTTTTCAACTGGGTAATTGCTACATTTGTTTTGTTCTAATATTTTATTAAAAACAGTTTTGAAGTTTTTTAATTAAAAAAATCATATTCGTAGACTAGTTGTAAAAACCGAAAACGCTGGAATCCGGGAATTTCCTAAAAAAATAACAAGTGTAACCGAGTTTTGAAAAATTTAACCCACTTTTAGATGGAACGGTTTTTTGCATACTCTAGTTGCAATGTATAATACAGTACGGCTGCAATAACACAAATGGCTATGTAAAATTTGGAATTTAATTTAATTTCGCTTTAAAAGAGAATACTAACGACATTTTTTCAAAATTATGATTTTATTGGCAAACCCATCATTGACATTCATGAATGAAACACAGCATCGTTCAAAAATGTCTTCCAAGACTTGCTTTACAGTACCTCATTCGAAGTACCCAATTTTCCGTTTTTTTTTCTCTACCTCGTGAACGACATCGTCGATTTCGTGTATAAAGGCCTCAATAGGCGACGTATGAATTTTCCGTGCGCAAAATGAGACAATTTTGTTTGTTAACGTAGCCCCCGAGGAAAAGGTGATTTTTCGGTGAAAATTCTCATATTCAGACTCTGAACTTTGAGAGAAAGAATTTAATATTTCCCAATTGTCTTCAAGCATAAAGCGACCCATTTCATAAGTTTCTAACCTTCAACTAATAATCTCACCTCATAAATGTCAAATTGATCATCTGCTTCGAAATATGGGGGTGGGGGGGGTTAAAATTCCAAATTTTACATATCCCATTACAAGCAACAGTTTCCCCATACCTATCACCAAAAACATTCGAAAGGCGTTGCATGAAACGCATAGCCTAAATTTATTCTCGGTCACAGACGCACAGGACAGAAATATTCCTTCCTTATCGATCTTTGCTATATTCGAATTTAATGTAAATATACTCCTGCTAAAACTCCTTTTTGCCCTGTTGCAAAGGTGGCTCTGATATTTGTGATTTTACTTGTTTAACAGCTTCCATGTAAAAAATACCACAAACTGTTTATTGCTTTATTTACACTTATGATACACTAATATTTACTTCATAGTACTGTTGAGAGCACATGTAGCTCACGACACCACCTAGTGGCAGTATTTGCCGACGGTTATGCCATATCTAGCTAATTTCTTTATCTATGTGTGTAGTAAACATGTATAGTTTATATTGTATTGCACTGTCACTGGTTATATTAATGAGAACTATAGTATACTTTAAGGAGTTACTAGGTTCGTTTTTCACAAAAATGTGTATGCCAAAAATTGTTGCATACTTTCTGGATAAGTAATATGTTTTCCGTGTAAAAGGTAAAAACAAAACTTAAGAAAAACAAAGTTGCCAAGTCCACAAAAATTAACATTAACATTAATTTTTGGGCAACATTTCTATATGTCTGCTACATTGAGGCAAGTGATGGAAATGAATTGATTTAAACCGCATTCGATTTGACACAATAATGATGTATTTTTCAATATAATATAAATAAATTAAATCATTATCTTTTTTGGAATTAATAAGGTGTCATAGCAATAACTTTGTTAATATTGATAATTCAATCGAAATGTCACTTAAAACAATATAGTCGAAATTAAACATTAAAAATTGATCTTATACTATGTAGTATATCAAAATAAAGCTGTGTTTCAAATTGAATGGGACTTAAATAACTTTCTGTGCAACCATTTTGGTCACCGTTACAGGGCAGTCTCAACTTCGAATGGTCTCGTAGAAAATAAAGTTTTAAAAAAAATCTAATTTTTGTTTGATTAATAAATAAAAGGTTTCTGCGCGAACATTACATTATATTTCCTACTACATTATTTGTCAAATCGATCGATTTTCATCACATACCCGATTAGTTACAGATCGCCACTAAATGTGTAAAACTTTAATTATAGAGCTTGCGCGTGTTTACGTAGAAATCCCTTTTGTACTCTTGTCATTTGCATGACAAATTTAATTACACAGTGCAACATAAATTTTGGATTGCATGACTCCTTCACCAAATCATAATTCTAGTTGAGTGTAATCAAACCCCACAAAACCGGACAGCTGAGTTGCTACACCATTTTTCTACGGACGGTCATAGTTTTAATTTTCCGGCCAGATATTGTCAGAGGAAAACATTTTTGTTATTGTTATCAACTGTCCTTAATGAATCACAACACGGATTATTTTCTTTGAACATTCGAATGATCCACTTACAATTTTAACGGGTTCTTTCGTCCTCTGTTTAGAGATAAAAAAAAACCCTAAAATTAACTGCTGTCGGGTCAAAATATTCTGTGGATTTATTGTGCAACAATTTTAATTAGGGGTCGTTAGAGACGAGATCTTAATTTTGTATACGTAATTTAAGTATAATTTAAGGTTTGGGCCAACAAGTTTCTCAAGCATATTGCAGGAAAGATTGTCAAATCCTCCATCTGTAAATCCTAGTGCTCAAATTACTGCGGATCATTTTGAACCACTAGCTCTAAAAACCTAAAGTTTGACGCCGAAGAAAAAAGGGTAGCAAAACAGAGATCAATTTTTTATTTGGATTTTGGCTATAATCAGCTACGGTGATTATTTGGTGAAGCAATTCTCCACCTACAAAGCAAAATCCCTAATTTTGTTTCCGAGTGTTATTGGCCTGCTCCCTGCTCTGACCACCTTAAAAAAAATTCTTTCGGCGACGGTCATCTCGCACAGTGACGGCGACACTATCGAGTATTGAGGCATGAATATGCTTCTCAAAATACCGTTCGGAATCGGTATAAAACTGTAGGTCCCCATCAGTGAGTGAAAACTGGAAAGAGCACAGCCCAGTGATTGTGAGAAGTTCTCCCCTCTGTCCCTTCATGGGATGTAATGGGAAACCATTTTATGTTTGTGCACTTTATGCGAAGTTTCTTCAACCTAATTATAAGTTGAAGCTGGTATTACTTGCAAATAAACAAGAAAAACTTCACTTCACTTTCAGTGAGAAGCAATTGCTTGCAGTATGAAAGCATCGAAGTGGTTTAACCTGTAGCATTACCACAAACCCACGATTCACACTCGGCACCACTCGTTAAGCATGAGAGATGACAGTCGGTGGTGCAATGGCTAGTGTGCGCGGCTCTTGTGCATGAGAACGTGGGTTCGATCCCTGCTCTGAACACCTTACATTTCCTTCGACGACGGCCACCTCGCTTAGTGATGGCGACACTATCGAGTGCTTAGCCATGAAAAAGCTTATCAAACATTATCACTGGTCATGAGACCAAACATTATCACTGGTCCCTTCATGGGATGTAATGGGAAACGGTTTTTTTTTGTACGTGTTGAGCCGATTTTTGTTTTATTCGTTATATACAATGAGTGTTAAGGGCGCATTCGAATGACACAAGTTTACGAGTAATTCGAGTTAATCAAAACAATTTTTACTTTTTTGAACTTTTTAATTATTTCTTTGTAATATTCTTATAACAGAAATGCCTCGATAATACAAAAAGTATATGAAATAAAACCGAATAAATATTATATTCATAAATAAGTTATTTAAATATAAACAACAAAACTAAATCAATTTAAATATTAATTCATATTTATATGCAAAAACATATTTCCTACCGAACCAGGGTAGGAACTAAACATGTGCATGAGTAGTTCATTCTTACAACGAATGGCCAGTCGCATTCATGAGTATTTTATGTATTTATGAATGCAACCACTGAAGTTATATTGTACTGCGATGGGTTCTCTCACTCATTCATTGCTCTCATTGGTAGTAGCTCTGGCCGTTATGGTTTCTCTGTTATGGAATAGTCTCAGTTCGAGTGTGATCGTTTTATGGGACGAATGAATACAATCTTCAGCAGACGAATCACAACGAAGTACAACACAACTTCAGTCTGCATTCATTCACGACAGGTATTAATGCACACTGGGGAACAATAATTATTCATGAATACGAGTGTCCATGAATTCATTCAAAAGTGTCCTTGCGTTTACGAATGTTATTACTAATGATCTACATGAATGCATTCATTCAATGAATGAACAACCGCATTCATGAATATTTATTGTTCCTCAGTGTGCAATAATTTATTTGAATGAATGTGAATGAATTCAGTCACAGAAGTTGTGTTGTACCACCGAGCAATACTAAAGAGCCTTCATTACTCTCTTCGATGCCTCTTCATGACGACGAGGTAGTAGGCCATTTCGTCGGGTTCGAGTTGCTTTGGTAATTTACTCTTTGGTTGGCATAATACGGACAGAAATAAAAGGGAATGCGTATTTTCGTTTGATGCAAACATAATTTAGCTGTCATTATTATCAATCAAACACTTTTAAACTTAGTTTGCTGCATGGTCTCTAATCTGTATGTCTCTGGTCTCTCATTCTACACAATTTCCCTAGTGGCTTTTCGATCAGCTGTGCCATACAAACCCCCTGGTTATACGATGTTCTGCTTCGTCTACCGGAGATTGTACTCATTAGTCACACAAAGCAATCAAACTTGAACTCGAAATATTCAACAACAGAGAGAACAAAAAGGCAACAGCTACTATCAATGAGAGTAATGAGAGAGCACAACGAAGTACAACCCAACTTCAGTGGATGCATTCATTCACATTCATGAGCACAAGAAATACTCATGAATGCGGCAGGGTATTCATTGTACGAATGAATTCATGCAAATGTTTAGTTCTAAACCTGATTCGGTAGGAAAGACAAGAAACTATGAATAAATATTTAAATTGTTTTCGTTTTTTTTTATTGTTAATTTTTAATTAATTTATTTATAAATTAAATATTTATTTGGTTTTATATTACATATATACTTTTCTGTTTAATAGAGTCATTTCTGTTATAAGACAATTAGAAGAACTAATTAAAACGTTTGGAAAAGTAAACATGAATTGACAAAACTGCACAACATCGTACACGTACTTGGCTCATTTGAGCCAACGTTATTAAGTAGAACATTCACTCATATTGAAGCAAGAATATTGAATGCTTACCGAGCTGTACCGAGTGTGAATCGTGGTTTGTGTGAATGCTACAAGTTGAACGAGTTCGATGCTTTCATACTGCAAGCCATTCAAGTCTTTTTTGCGCTAACTCATTGCTTCTCACTCAAAGATATTTAGTTCTTACTGAATCACGTTCTCAAATGACTTTTGACACTTTACCTTTCTCAAGTGAAATAAAACCACTTATTTATATTCATTCAGATCCGCCGCGCAGTGGATCGGAATCGATTTCAATAACTTTTGATCTAGTAAACATTTTTGAGCCATGATTATTTAGTAACATTGCCAGTGAAAATTACATAATTGGCATATTTTAGAAATTATGTTATTTTTCGATTTCGAAGAAAGCAAAGAAAAGATATTATAACTTTTGTTTTTATATTTTTTCACATATTTTGACGTAATAGTAGAAACCCTAAATTTGGTTGAACTCAGCCCGTAATACGCAACAAAACCATCATAACCTATAAAATTTTGAAATTTTTGCTGGAGTAAAAGGTGGAAACCGTGGAGTTTTCTTGGAATTCTTATTAGAAAGGCTCCAAGAAAGGAGCTCATGCTGACATACTCTCTTTTTTCCATAACTCTGGTTTTACTTTTTGAAAAACTCACCGTTCCATAATCTTGAAATTCTTAGGATATTTTTAAATTTGTTATACCGGGTTTTTCAATAAGAGCGCTACAAAAGTTTTTTTAAATAAAACAAAACCGGTTTTAGATACCAATGAAATTCTTTATTCCTGTGAAAGTACGTTCGATGCCATTATGTATGGAACTCGATTTCCACCACGGGCACGCTTGCAGAAGTCCAGACGCTGAACCCAATTTTCGACGGTTTTCAAGCATAAATTGGCCGATACTGCTGCAATTTCACGTTCGATATTCGAACGAAGTTCATCAATCGTCGCTGGCTTGTTGGCATAGACCATAGACTTGACGTAGCCCCACAGGAAATAATCTAACGGCGTCAAATCGGACGACCGAGGCGGCCAATCGACTGAGCCATTTCGTGAGATAACACGTTCACCAAACTTGGTTTCCAATAAATTGATTGTGGCATTCGCTGTGTGGCTTGTGGCGTCGTCGTTGGACATGACGACGTCCTGTTGGAACCACATGTCCTCCAAGTCCATATTATCCAATTGGGGCCAAAATACTGAAGAGAAATGTCAAAAGAGCGGAAAAAATATGGCGTCGTTTGCTGTCTCTATCGATTTACTTTTGTAGCGTCTCTGAAATTTGGAAAAATGATCTGAAAACGCAAATATATCGTAACATTCCGAATAATAGTGTCCAACAAAAAATTGGAAAATACATTTGCATTTGAACTTAAAATTAGAAAATCGAACAAAATTTTAGATAATGAGAGTAAACGCAGAAAGAGTATGGCCTTAAAATAATATAACAAGATTCCTTTATTTATCTAGGACAAATTTCCTCGAAATGAGTACAATTGTTGTTGATTTAAGGAAAATTATACGTATTCAAGCAAAAGTGTTAAGATAAAGTGTCCTTAATATTAGGAAAGTTGAGCGTTGAAAAATATATACATACTTAATTCAAGAACTTATATTCAGTGTTGATAATTTGGTATATTACCTTCCCAGTTCTCATTTAGTTAAAGTTGGCTATCGTGCAAGTAGTCGTCTTTTGTTGGTTGGCGGTGACTTATATTCATATATTTATAATACTTTGGTCACTGAAGAACTTCCTAATTTAAAATTCCTTATTCCTCAGTTTTATGATGAAACGTACTCGACTTGAGGAAGTAATTTATTTGATAGAAATAAATGAAAATGGTACTACAAGTAAAAAAATATGTTCTAACTAGATGTATTAAAAAATTAGAGATTTATTTACAAACGAATTTCGTAATTTTAAGTTTATTCGTGCTAACTTAAGTAACAACTGTACTTAATTCGAAAAAATAATTAACCCTTTTTAAAAATTTATTACCATTTTTGAAAAAACATCTGAGATCAATAAAAGCACATAAATAGCACATCCAAGGACGGAGGTATGCATACCCTCTGCTAAGATTTTACCCAGTTTTACGAACTTTTTTTTTGTTAAGCCGAAGAAGACAACCCGGTTGCGGACCTTTCCTGGTGCAAAAAATCCCTGAGACCAGATATGGAGAAATACATTTTAAACTCAAGTCTATGCCGAAGCATGCATCCCTAGAGGATAACATTCCAAGCAAAAAGTTTTACAAACATCCATCGCAAATCCCGTTAATACGGTATACGCATACCCCAGAGCAGAACATTCCAAAGTCTGGCCGTTAGTCGTTGGACATGACGACGTTGGACAAACCTCAGAGGATACAAATTAATGAAAATAATCAAATTTTATGAATTTAATTTAAATTTTGCAAGGTTGTCATATTTTTAGATTGATCTTTAAAATAATTTGATAATTTAGAATTTGACGGCGCTAGTGCATTCTTCTACGTGGAAACGCAGGTTCGATACCCGTTCTGAACACCTAACATTTCTTTCGACGACGGAAATCTATTTTAGTGAAACTTTAGTGAAAACAAGAATGCGGAAGTGTCCGCTGATAATTTATTTAATTTAATTTAAACTAAAATTTTAATTTAAAAAAATATTTTTTTGTTTCTGGGAGTATTTTATTTTCTGGAGGTTTATCTAGTGTTATCTTCTATACATAAATTTGGAGATATTTCTAAATGGTGTTCTCAGTAATTATCTGGCAATATCGCGCATTTGTCTTCCAGGCTTTTTATTTAGGAATAAGTTTTCAATGAGATTCCTCAAATTCATTTTATTCTTCGGGATTGTCCTAATAATCATTTGAATCACCACCATCATCATCCAATAATTTTTGGATTTTATCAAAAAATTGGTTGCTCTGGAAGAAGTTTCAGGGTTTCAATATTAAACGCATTCTTTAAATCTGCCTCGGACACCTCAATGGTTTCCCATTACATCCCATGACAGCTTCTTGCAACCAGTAAACTGTTGCGCTTTCTAGCTTTAAACTCAGTTTTGGACCTACAGTTTTACTCTGGTTCCGAACGTTATTTGGATAAGTTTTTTTACCGGACACCTCAATAGGTAAGAGACGAAGCATTTTAAGACTTTTCTTTTGCCTTGCTGAAGTATTTTGAACGGTAGACGACTCTGAAGTGATTGTATCTATCCTCGGATGTTTCCTCCGACCAATGGCCAATTGGCACGTTTGTTTAAAATATTGATCAGCCCTTGTATTTTATATCTGCTTTTGCCTATAATTCTTTCCATTTCATTGTTTTGTGATAATGTAGTTATTTAAATTCACAATCCGTCCCTGACCGACTAGATTTTGTTACGCCCAGCTAACAGTCCAATGTTACAGAAGACTGACAAATGTGGTATTTTATAAAAGAAGACGAAGGTAAGTACATTTGAACTGCAAAAGTAAAAAAGAAAAACCGTGCCATTTTAAAGAACATAAATCCGTTCGATAGGTGAACCAATGTTTAACGCCAACGCAAACACAACTTCGGAAAAATGTTTTTGAATTCATGAGTTACAATGACAACTGTCATTGTCAATTGAATAAATAGATATAATGAGGTTAACACAAATTTTCATAAGACGAATAAATGGAAAGTTTCTGATAGCCATTCACTTGGGAGTGGCCAGAAACGATTCCTTCATTGGGCTCACTACTTGCACGCAGTATGTCCTGGGCAATGGCTTTCCGGACACCTCCGTTAGCTAGCTAGAGTGAGAAGGCGAAACAAATGAGCAGCAAATTAAAGTTTAGTAGGTGACTGATGTCACTGAAGCTCATCAAACAATCAGGCATATTCTTTTGTCCTTAGAAGACGGATGAGCCAAACATACGGGCCAACGACGGATAGATAGATAGGTTCGACATATTGCATCCTGGCCAGCGTCTGATCCATAATGGGCGGCTGTAATCAAATATCGTGCCAGTAGGTAAAATGCGAAAACCCTGTGGACTGGGTTTGCCTCCCGCCACCGTTCATAATGGCAGTGAATCTACAGAAACGAAAGTGAACATAAACCTCCCCCATTTGTTGACGACCCCCGCAAACGTTATAAGGACCACGATTTACGGATATGCACTTGGAATGCAAGAACTCTATACAGATCCGGTGCAAGTATCCAATTGGCAGATGTCCTCGAAAGTTATAAGGCTGACATTACCGCTATCCAGGAAATGCGATGGACAGGACACGGCTGCACAAGAAAAATAAACTGCGATATAAACTACAGTTGCCATGAAAAAAAACATGAATTTGGTTGTGGATTTGTAGTTGGCAAAAGACTGCGACATCTAGTCTCTAGGTTCAATCCTGTGAGTGAACGAATAGCCACAATCCGCATAAGCGAAATATTTTTATATTTCCCTAATTTGTGTGCATGCCCCGACAGAAGAGAAAGATGATGATCCCAAAGACATATTCTATGAGCTCCTAGAGGAAGCGAATGACCGCTGTCATGGCCACGACATTAAGATTGAACTAGGAGATTTTAATGCTAAAGTAGGAAGGGAGAATGTGTTTCATCCAACTATTGGCAATTTCAGTCTATATGCTGACAGTTCCGACAACGGTATGAGACTGATTGACTTTGCCGCGGCAAAAAATGGTCATTAGTGGTACAAGATTCCAGCATAAAGACATCCACAAGGCTACTTGGGTATCCCCTGATCAAAGAACGAAGAACCAAATTGATCACGTGGTAATTGATGGAAGGCACGAGTGTACAAGTGATCAGAGGAGCTAACATCGATTCTGATCACTACCTGGTAGCAGCAACGGTAGGCAGAAGATTAAGTAGAGCGAAAATCGTACGAAACCAGTCGCAGACGAAGCTGTACATCGGAAAGCTGCAATTACCAGAGGTAGCCACAGCCTACTCAAGGAAGCTCGCGCAACTTTTGTCATAGAACCCACCCCCTCCCCATGACGATCCTGATGCGCAGTGGAACCCCATATCTGACTCTATAAAAACTGCCCGGCTTAAGAACAACAAAGCCGCAGGAGTCGATGGATTACCGGCGGAGCTGTTTAAGGATGGCGGCGATGAGCTGATAAGGTGCATGCATCAGCTCATTAGCAAAATTTGGTTAGATGAATGCATGCCCGGCGATTGGAGTCTCGGTGTACTCAGTCCCATATTTAAAAAAGGTGACCCGAGTCTCTGTGCCAACTACCGTGGAATAAGCCTTTTATTCATAGCATATGAGGTTCTATCAAGTATAATGTGCGAAAGACTAAAGCCAATTATCGCTGACATGATTGGACCATACCAGTGTGGCTTTAGGCCTGGAATATCGACAACTGACCAGATTTTCACTCTACGCCAAATCCTGGAGAAGACCCATGAAAAACAAATCGACACCTATCACCTATTTGTCGATTATAAAGCGGTCTTCGATAGCCCGATACGGGAGAAACTCTACGAAGCAATGTCTGAGCTTGGTATTCCTGCAAAACTCATACGGACCTTCAAAACCAAGCGAGGCCTCAGGCAAGGCGACACCCTATCGTGAGATCTCTTTCACATCTTAATGTAGATCATTATGAGAAAAGCTGCAGTCAATACGAATAAAATCATCAGCAGCAAGAGTCACATGCTGCTCGCAACAATAAATTTATCATCAGGTCAGCTGGTTGCAGGTACATGATATCGATATCATTGGGCGCACAATTAGAGAACTTACTGCGGTGTTTTCGAGAATTGAGAAAGAATCAGCAAAAGTGGGTCTGAAAGTAAATGAGGATAAGACGCATGAGCAGGGCCTCCACGCGATTAGACCAAAGCGTGAACGTTGATAACCGATATTATTTCGAGGTAGTGGACGAATTTATATACCTCGGATCTGCCGTAAACAAAAACAACAACATCAGCCTTGAGATCAAGCGGAGAAATGTGCATGCGAATAGATGTTATTTTGGGCTAAGCAAGCACTTTAGAGATAAAGCCCCTCTCGAATGACGAAAATCCTCCTATACCAGACTCTCATACAACCTGTCTTGCTTTATGGCGCTGAATCCTGGGTCTTATCGCAAACAGATGAAACATCTGTGGGAGTCTTCGAGAGAAAAATACTCCGGAAGATGTATGGCCCTATAGTGCACAACGGCGAGTATCGGCGACGCATGAACCATGAGCTGTATGAGCTATATCCCGACATTGACATAGTTAAGCGGACCAAAATTACGCAATTGCACTAGCTAGGGCATATCAGTAGAATGAATGAAGACGAACCAACACGAAGGGTTCTCGAAACCGAAATCGAAGGAAGACGAAAAATAAGAAGACCAAGATTCCGCTGGAGGGATCAGGTTGACGAATCCCTGCGTACACTTGGTATTACCAACTGCAGAGATAAAGCAAAAGATCAAACTGGTTGGCGAAATATGTTATCTTCATTTTGTAAGGTCCCAGACCCCCCGGGGTTGTTCAGACCGGATAAGTAAGTAAGTATATTTTTTTCGAATGACAATATAGTGAAAAAAATTAATTGTATATTATTTACAAATAGTGATGTGGTCAGAATGGGTAATCACCCTACACTTGTTGTTAAAAAAATAAGAAATTAATAAAATATACAGAAAATCAAACAGAAATATTTGAAAAGGCAAGTTATATTTGTCAGTTTTATGAGGAATATTGACTACCGAAGGAACTCGTTCCAGGTTCAAACTATCCTAACCAAAACCGAATATTGTATCTTGTTTTTTGCTGACTTCCAAAGGCAAACAACTACTTTGCTTAGGAAAAGATGAAATCATGTATTTAGTCGGACTGGCCCAAAAGATGAACTTAAGTGGGTGCAAATCCCCTTCTGTGTATCTGAGGCCAGATATACGCTTAAGATTGAGGTCTGAGAGAAAAGTTTTGAAGAGCTTTAGATATTTAAACAATCATTTTATTTTGAGCCACGTTAAAAACAAAATTACTTAGAAGATTTTGTAAACTGCATGCTTTATTTTCGAGTTATAGACATATTTCTGTTTTAGCGATTTTTTAATATTTTTCCACCAAAAACCCGTAGACTATACATAAATGACATGACTTTAACGATATTATAATATTTTGGCTATAATATCGTAAAATATTTTTCGCAGATACAATAGGTTGTGAATATCCTAACGGCCTTATTTATAAAAAGTAATCGAGAGGTTTTAGAGATGATTTACATAACAAAAATCGTCTCTCAAACTTCTCATAACCTTTTATGATTAAAGCCGTAAATATTTCTCATCGCTTCATCTAAACTTAAGAAAAAGTGAAAAATATACAGGCGGGTTTTTTTCAGAAACACTACTTTAAAACACTACACTTGCGATAAAACCACCAAGTTGGCATCACTGCTGGCAACTATTTATGTGTATGTTTAGTTGCTTGTTTTTTTTTGTTTAAACAAAGGCACATTATTGACAATATTTTTTAATGTCTTACATCGAATTGAAATAGTGACTGAATACGCGAGAGTGTCTGCCCCTCACAGAATAGACGGGTCGGTATGAATTGTCAACAGCGTTGACTAACGGCATTCTAAGCCGTTTAGATTGCAATAATTGATGCATTAATTTGCAATGTACATGTGTGTGTGCTGAAGCTAAAGTTCGAGTACTCATGAAACAATACGAATACTTGAATGAAATAATAATTTTAAAATTATGCAAGCCGGTTGTTGAATAGTTGTAGTTTATGGTGATCTTTGTAAATATTTAATTAAGATCGCATATATAAAACGCAATAAAGATAAAACCTATGAACTTCAATTCAAGTTGCCACCTTTTTGTAGATGCACTCTTAATTAGTGTTCAAAAACGGTAAATTCGGTGTTGGAGTAATCGAAAAATCACTTTACTGTACGTCTTTTTGCAATTATTTTCTTGGTTTTCCGTTTTGTAAGAAAAAGAAAGTATATACATATATATTATGCGCAATATATTAATAAATATTTATTATTAATCAATATAAAATAATACTTTCTTGCCTTTTCCAAATAACTAATACATTAAACAATTAGTTAATATCGAATCTTAAATTGCTGTTTCAATTTCAACTTCATATCCAAATAACAATTCGAAATATGAAGTCCAAATAACTATTTTCAATTCGAACTCTATACCGTTTGAAGCCATGTTAGACTGTCAATGCAAACAGAACTATTCGCAGAGAAATGGGATAAAACTCTCTTCGATTTGAAAGATCTCGTACGATTATTCTGCTTTCGATTTACACAATAAAATGGTGAAAAATCACACATAAAAGCTTTTATTTCGGTTTTCATTGTTTTTGTTCGTTTCGTTCCAAATGCAACCCTAATCGCATAATTGTGTTGAGGAAAAGTTCTGTCAAAATTTTTCCTGCAAATCATTCTCCTCACGTTTACCCTATTTCATTCGCTCTCCGCAAATGAAAATTTTAACATATCCAATGATTTGTCTAATAGTCTAACATGCCCTTTAGCTGACGTGAAGCCCCTTGTTATAAGAACAATATTTGTTTAGCAACCGTTTTACCGGTTCCACGACAGAATTGCAGGAATAGTATAATATCGAAAAGTTCTTAGCCAACTACTTATTTATACTTTTCGTTGATCTGGCATCACTGGCGCAATTTGTTCGTTTTGCGAATTTATAAAATGTGTAATAATTGTGAAAATCAACTCCGCATTGAATGCTTTTTTTACATTTGAGTTGAATGAGAAGGACAAACGCAATATTATGCGCAATATAGCGGGCGATAGTTTGACATTTAAGTTAAAACCTATTTATCAAATGGTGAACAAAGCCTAAACCATAGAGTAATGACGTATAGAGTAGCCAACTCTCTCAGTAATTTGATGACATTTGGTGTGTTGCAGATAGGTGGTTGGATGTTGGAAAGTATTGCTTTAATAATACCAGATAGAGGCAGTGGCTAAAACCAACCAACACTACATCAGCAACGGCATTTCGTTTTGTGTAGAAAAATTTGCCAACTTTAGTATAGCAACGTTCTTCTGAATAGGAAATGTTGACTTGTATAGAAAAAGTGACCAACTTCTGTATGGTGAAATTATTCAACGTTGGTAACCAAACGTTGTCCACTTTTGTACTTCTTATACAAATTGGCATGCAATGAATATTTGTGGCACAAGTAGCTTCGATACCTGTCATTCAGCATAAATTAGAGTGTGGATATTAAAGAAGATGGAATAGCGAAACTTAATTCCGGTTAGACCGAAATGACACTTTACAAATTTTATTCTCACACTTGCCATTTGTCAATATGTAGTAAGTGTACACCTTTGAATTACTTCACCACTTCTCGCATTCTGTGTTACTCACAGCGTCACTGTCATTATAAAAAGTTCACCTTTGGTGTGATAACAAAAAAATTAAATGACATTGGCAGCACAAAAAACACCAAAGTGAGAATGATTACCTGGCAAACCGGTAAACAAATTGACCATAAAACTACAAATGAGACCACGTTAATAGCGTCAGAAGCTAATTTTACAAAAGTAAACTTGGCTGACAAGAACGGTATGATTTGTAGTAATCTCAGAAGTTTTAGGGTGTATATAATTGTGATGTGTGAATAATTGTATAAAATGAGACAAACTTAACGCCAAATTTAAACATGTTCAAGGTACTAGGGGAACAATTAATAAAAGGTTTTACGTTATGCTATACGGCGTCTACATACTACAACGACACAACCACAATATCGGGATTCAAGGTGGCATAATTTGTAAACCTCGTATTGCTTTAATCTCCGCATACGAGAATGTTGTATTAAACTATCATGAGGACCACATCACCTGACATGAGGACCAATACTGACACACTTCATAATTCATATTTTTTGATTGTGTACTGTACAAACCGAAACTTTCAGTTACGAATGGAGAAAAAAGGTAATGTACAGAATTTGAACTTTCAGTTCTTTAAAATGTAAACGATTATCTGGCACTTTTCGTTGCCACTGCGACGATGCCAACCTGAAACAAGGGAGGTTTTATCGGAAATCTTGTTTACTCGGCTTTAGTGAGTTTTCATACTCTAAACAAAGATATACATTTCACCAAATAAACTTCTTGTTCCAGAGTCTCTTCTAATATCACAAAATGTTTAAGAGTTGAATAAACTTGTTAAAAAGCTCCCGTTGAAAATAAAAAAAAGTGAGAAAAACAAAATTTGACAGAGACTAGATTTCATAGCAAAACAAGAATTTTCCGTTAGGGTTCGTTGAATTTCACATTTATGTACCTACGAATGCTTGGCAGTAGCTAGGGCTATCACCAAATGAAATCGTATAGCACAAAGGCTTGGAATAATATACGGAGCAGCAGACTGAGTATATGATGACGGGAAATGTAAATTATGTAGAATAGAAACAACTATGAAATGGAAACAAAACACACAAACTACAACATATGAACCGGAAAGAGGAAATGAGTTTCTGAATTTGAAACTGAGAACCAAAAAGAACAAGACACAGAATAATGGAAGTTTGTTTTGTTATAATTATTGTTAAATAATAACAACAAGAGATAGACAAAGAATGACACAATGCATCAACAAAGCAAAGAGCCTGACATGAAGTCTAGGTGACATTTGAAATCCAAATTTTTCGTGTAGCAAAAACTCTGTCAAATATGGCAACACCGCACATCTATGATTGTTGGTGATTAGGCGCATCTACGGTGCGGTGCACCTGCATAGCCAGCCGTTGGATTCAACTCCGACGCTTTGTTTTGCTTTAGATAAAATAACAAAAACTTTAGCACGTTTTTCAAACTGATGAGATACTGACTCCGGCGGTGGTGATGACGATGATGATGATGATGGGCTGCTGGTTTTGTTTACTGTGGGGATTTTGTTATTTGCTGTGGTTGTGGGAAATCATTTTACTTAATTGCGTTGTTATTACTGCTTCGTTTTCGTTGTTTCGTTTGTTTATCTTTTTGAAAATTGAAATAATTTTTATTACTGTTAATCATATGAAATATTTTCCCTGGCATTGCATGCAAAATGCATCATTTTGGTAGGTAAATACCAGTTGATTCACAATTTCATATCGCTTTCAAGTAAACTTTCATTCTAACCATATTTCCTAAACGCAACTTGAACTTTCTCTTTTTATTACGCCGTTAATTTTGGTTTCAGTTGAGGGAAATTAATCACTACAACGACGGTGCTGCGGGTTGTTTCCTGTGGCGACATTTTAATTATTTAATATATTTAAATTAAATAAATTTTTTGAATACATATGAACATACATATTTATATTGGTAAAACTTATCACGACAAATCTGATGTCGACCAATATTTCAAATAGAATCTGAAGATTTCAGCGAAGGTCACATTAGCAGTCTTATTCGACAGATAAGGTGGATCTTACGGAACTGTGGATATGTGAACCTCAGTCGCCAGACAATTTTCTATATATGTACATAAATTCAGTTATCGATAACCAGCGTCAGATAAGTTGATCGGATAAATCTGATATAAGGTTAGTTACTAGTGGCAGTCGGTGTAATATTCACACGTTTTACGACGGCTGAGAGAGATTAAGAGCTAACCCCACTAGAACACAATTTAGTTTGCACCCAGAAGCTAAAAATCGCTATTACTTGAAACTGTATAACTTTAAAAACGTTTGCAGTTGGGTAAGAGAATTTGGAAACACAAGCAATATTACCAAATCACACACTATTAATGGAGAATAAAACACTTGCGCACTTCGTTGCCAACACAAGAGTTTCAAAACGTCAATCCGTTGGTCACTTTCATTACAGAGAAAACGTCGCCCTGTTTCTCATCGCTCATTTTCAATGCTCACCTCATTTTTAACGCGTTTCTAGATGTCGCGTCAAAGGTCATAGCCAGCAACGCGTCAGCACTAATACGAGTACACAAACATAACAACAATACATAAATATATAAGAGAAAACAAAGACAAAAGTAGGTTAACCATGCAAAACAGCACAGGCGAGTGTTTAATTAAATAAAACGAATAAAAACAAAACAGCTAAATAAATTTAAAAAAGAAGACAGTGATGATTTGATTTATTGCAAAAGATGAGATCTGTCAGTGCTCTTCTTCTTCCTACTAACCTATAATAAACCAATCAATTGTATGCTGCTGACAGTAATTTCTATAATTTTCAAAAGAAATCTAATATATTTTACAAAAATTATACAACTCTTTGTTAGAGGCCAACCAAAATAGAATGCATACAAACGAACAAGTTAAAACAATGCAAAGTAATGGGAAGGTACCACGAAGCGTGCAAACTCTGGTCTTTGTACAAAATATGTACATGCAAACATGGTAAGTCCCAAGTGGGAAAATTCTGAAGGCAGTACATAAACAGGCCTCTTCCAGACATTGTGACTGGGGATGCCAAACGGGAAATCTCGAAATCCCGGGATTTTTCGGAATTGATGAAACCCGAATCCCGGGATTTTTCAGTGTGGTGTTATTTTTTGGAAGAGTTGAAAGGTGCACCCAAAGAAAAATGAAAATTGTGCAAAAAAGTTTTAAAACCCAATGGCGGTTCTACAAAAGGTTTAATAACACATCTTAACGTGAGTTAATTTTGGCATATTTATGTATGTATATTATACGGCTTACTCTCCAAAAATTAGGGGTAGAACACGTTATTTTATGCAAAGAAATTAAAATAACAAAATCGGTGCAACTGCATAGTTTCGGAGTTATGGACCAAGACATTTCGGATACTTTTTCCACTAACGTACCATGTAAAGCCATTGATATCACTTTTTTGTATAAAACAAGTCATAACAAACTTAAAAAATAATGTAGCATTTTTCGATAAGTGGCTTAGTTATCGAGTTATCGGATGTTTACGTTTCTCAAACAAAAATTTAAAAATTCTTTTAAAATAATTTTTGATTTTGTTTGAAAAAAAAATATTCGAAAAAAATTCGATGTTTTGAAAATAACCCTCTCACATATCCGAAATTTCGGGGCCAATAACTCCGGAACTATGCATTTGCCACGATTTTGTTATTTTACTTTTGTTGCTTAGAATAACGTATTCTACCCCCTTGTGGTTGTTTTTTCGAGTGCAGGCCGTAAAATAGACCTGTTCCCAAAAATATTTAAAAATAGAATCACGAAAAATCCCGGAAAATCAATCCCGTTTAGCATCCCTAATTGTGAGATTAGATAAATAATTACAAGTAAATATTATCCCATTGCATCCCATTAAGTTGCACAGGAGAGCTTCGCACAATTAGTGTGTGTGCACTTTCTAGACTACACCTGCAGTTTTACAGCGGTTCCGAACGGTAGTTTGAGATTCGTCTTCATGGTTATCAACTCGATAGGGTCGGCGTCACTAAGCGAAGAGACCGTCGTCGAAAGAACTGTAAAGTGGTCAAAGCAAGGATAGACTCCATGTAATGTAATGTGAAGCGATACACGTTCAGCAGATCCTAACAGGTGTTCGTTCTGACATCTAAAATAACTGATGCTCACTTCACTCTCGCTTCTTTTGAAAGGCCTGGCACCATCCCTTACTTTGGGAGGAAAAATAGAAGGTATTTACAAATTTAAAACGGAAATATTTGTATTTATGAGGAAGGCGGAAGCCGCGTAGCTGGAATAAACCTTCCTTGGAAAACTTTATTGTTGTCCAACAGGGTTAGATACTTGGGAGACTGGAAAAGGTTCATATACTCAGTAAAAGACCCAGCTTCTGTGAAAGAAATGGTAAATCAACGCTTCCCTCCTCCCTTACCGAATGCATGATTTTAAAGGGTTGGAACAACACGTTTTAAGCTATGAATTCCTGCCTTCCAGAGGCTAAGTCAAAACAATTAGGGTTTGTCGTGGTTGTGACCACACCATTTTCAAGAAAGAGTTGACTGAAAAAGACTTAAAAACTAAAATGCCTAAACTAAACGAAAAGGATAAAATATAAACATCAATAACATACACAATAATAATAATAACATCACAATATAAGTAATAATAATAATATAATAAATACGAACAAGACCATTCAGACGAAAAGCCATATGTTGCTGGAGTATGCTGACGACATAGACATCATTGGGCGAAATTTGCGAGATTTTACTGCAGTATTTTCAAGAATCGAAAAGGAATCAGCGAAGGTGGGTCTTGCTGTTAATGAGGACAACACAAAATTTATGGTGTCAACGACTAGAAAACCCTCTCGACTTGGTCTGTACTTGAACGTCGACAACCGATTTAATTTTGAAGTGGTAGATGAATTTATCTACCTTGGATCCGCCATGAACAAGGGCAACAACGTAAGCCTGGAGATCGATAGAATTGTGCTTGCAAATAAATGCTATTTTGGGCTCAGCAAGCAGTTTAGGAACAAATACCTCTCTAGACAGACAAAAGTCCAGCTATACCAGACTCTAATTTTACCTGTCTTGACATATGGCTCCGAAACTTGGGTCATATCACAAGCAGATGAAAAACACCTGGGAGTATTTCAGAGAAAAATTCTCCGTAAAATATGTGGTCCTGTTAGAGAAAACGGCGAGTACCGACGTCGTTGGAACCAAGACCTACATAATTTATATTCTGACGTGGACATAGCTACGCGAATCAAATTAGGCCAATTGCGTTGACTAAACCATGTTATCAGAATGGATGAAGATGAACCAGCGTGAAAGGTTTTCATCAAAATCAACTATTAACCTAAAAAATTAATTCAGCGTTTAAAATATGTTGATGATTTTCCACCCAAAAATTAGACCTTATTCAATCTTCCCTTCTGTAGTAAAGTCTAGTGCATACCTTCTCTTGGAAGGCAAAATAGAAGGTGTATATACATTTTACCTCACTTTTGGCCGTGGGTTCATAATACATATAGCGATGTGATTATTTCATTTACGTCACAAATACAGTTGTCAAACGATTCATATGTTAATCTTTATATATATTATAATTTAAAAATGCATAGGGTGATGATATAAAAAATATGATTCAGTAAACACATTTTTATGTAATGCCTTCTATAAGACCTGGAAGAAGCTAAAGTGGAAAGCGTGGCTCCCCAATCTCACTATGTGATATTTTTAAATGCAAATTGAATGCGGCTGGTGGCATGCCTATATATTGCACCTACAGGCTGTTAGAAAACGTTCCTGGCCATGCTTTTTCCAGTGGACTATAATCAAAAGTGTTGCCATATTTTGTTTGCGTCACTAACTAATATGACATTTGTTCGTGATTGTGTTGGTGCATTGGAAAAGTTCCCATAGAATGCATATGCATGTTTTCGGAAGAGTTTGGGGTAGAGGTGTTTATTAATAATGCTCAGCATTCCCGCCTGGCGTCTTGTTGGACTGCTATGTTATCGTTGTAGTATGCTATTTTTAATTACTCTCAACGGGGTTGTAAACACAAATGAGATGTTCTTTTATGTTTAGATGCACTAGATTTGAATATTGTTCGGCCCGCTGTTAGTTTTGTGGTGTTTGCTTTCTTCACGTACAATTTCGCGCGCTTGTACTCATTCGAAAGATGCAACATACATAGTTTGTTGTTTGTTTGTTTGGTGTTGCAGCGCAAGTGTATTGGGAGCATCAGCACCATTTAGGCGTGCTGGGTCAACAACAACAAAACTGTACATACATATAATATAGAGTGTGTAAACCCGAAACCGAAAAACCGGTGATTTAAATAATGTGCACAAATTTCAAACCTGAACAAAATTTTGCAAATATATCAAAGTTTGTAATGATTTTTTCAAATTTTAATGATTTTAATTTTAGTTTGAGTTTATATTATTCGATCTTTCAATTGTTATGTTTTTAATAATTGTTCGGTTAGAAGTTTGAATTGATTTGACTTTGAAGACGAATTTCAAATCAGAAAATGATATTTTAACATTTATTGTAGATTTGGTTTTAAAATTTCAACATGTAATAAAATTATTATTATGTTTATTAAACAAATATTAATTTAATTTTATTTATAAATGCGGATATGGGAATTAGTAAATTAATAAATTTAAATACAAATAATATGAAACGTTTTATTTAAAACAAAACTAGAAAAAGAAAACATTTTATCCGTTATTATCTAACACAAAAACCGAAAACCAAGTGTTTGTAAAAGTGATTTTTCGAATAAATCGAAACCCGTTGTTATGGACGGGTTTGGACACTGCACTAGATTATGAACAGCGAATAAATTTGATTCAAACTGTAGAGGAAAACAGGAGCGATTTTATGAAATGATTTGATTATCTGTAGAAAAGTTTGAATTGGAAACTATGAAATAGATATTTCTAGAGTTGTTCTTTTAATGTCTGAACAAATAATTTGAAATGAGGCACGCGCTAAGTTTCAAACGCATAGTCTGGAGTAAAAAAAAACACCAATCTGAGAGATGAAGTGAAAATACATAACGGCGGATTAACAATTTTAATAACGAATTTCGTGCATGGTGGTATCAAATACGACGACGACAGAAACTTGCGCAGTAGTGCTGTAAAACTTAGATTTTTCAAATATTAGGCAAATTAATATGCCCACACTGGTTAGGTGTAAACGAAAGTAGGTAGGCGGTAGGTAACTAAAATACATGACTCGAGCGAAAAACGAGAGGAAAAAACGCAAGCGTCCGTGAGTGATCTGAGTGCGGTTTTGTATATGTATTTCCGCACGCGGGAAGAGAACAGGGTTGCAGATCGTAGTTCGTATTTATTCATCACATGGATAACCATTTGTTTAAACTATTGAAATCACAATATGGAATGACGAGGAAAAAAATTTTGGTCTCGTGTTTGGATGAGTTATTATCGAACCCATCCTGCGGCACGAGTGTAATATTTATTTTTATTGCCCGACAATCATCGCTGCCGAAAAAAATCCATCAAAACGACATCGTACGTGATATATTTTTTGCTCGTGAGGGTACATGATTGCGAGTGGGGAGCAAAAAATAGTGCGAGATAATTTTTGTTTCTCGTGAGCGTGCGTTTCGTATGTGAAAATTCATGCACGTACACACCTCCAATATTTACTACGCTTGGTAAATACAGTTGTCAACACATGTTACACTGTCAATTGCATGAACTATGTTATAAGTATATGCGAGTTCTTTTTCAAACTGTCGTAGGACAATTCTTCAAAACTTAAATATGTACAATTTTGTAGATTTGAAAACGGGCACAATGAGTATCTTTGTTTTGTTTCCTTTAAATTGTTTTAAAGTGCACCTAGTTGTTTGCAGACGTCACTGTAGTTTGTGTGTTCACTTAATTACACAAGTAATAGTATTTATTATTCATGCAAACAAAACTAACAGTTGTGGTCAAAATAATAGAATCATAGTCCTACTCAATACGATCATATGGGCATATTGTTGTAAATGCTTTTCATTCAATATTAAGGGTTGCATTAACGTTTGTGTTGAAACTCTAAATTTTTTCCCCCAAATGAATTGGGGTTTTAGTCACAATCGAACCAAAAACAAACAATCAAAACTTTAAAATTGTTAAAGTTTTGTCGGTGCACTGATGGTACCTGGGTTCAACTTCATTTCAGTGAAGCGTAAGTGCAATAAGATTGAATTTAAAATTCAATAAAAAAGGATACTCTCCATCCAATATAAATCCTCTTCAGTGAAATAGAACCCGTCATTTATGGTAAACGAAAGAGCAGATAAAGTGTTGTTTGAAAAAACGATAGCATGACAGCTGATAGTTCAGGGTTATTAAAAATTACGCGTTTACATTTTTCAGCAATAATTTAGAAATATTTTTAGGACAACGTCATCTTCATGGATGAGGTTCATTTCCCTCTTGATGACTTCGTTAGTCGTTATAATTGTCGCATATGGGGTGCAGAAAATCTAAGAGTGATCGTGGCGAAACAAATGTATCGACATCGTGTCACTGTTTGGTGCGGATTCTGGGCTGGAGGAATCATCGGAATGCGAATCTATTTTTTGGGGTTAAATTGCAAGATACCAACAAGAGAGTGACAGATGTCATACAGCCCTAAATTACTGGATGAGTTATTTCCCGGTTGTGTAATTTCCCGTTTATGTGATAAGATGTTGCCGCTTAAAACGTGCGATTTAATGTACACTAAGGTTTATGCCAGCAAGTCACCAGCCAACCAGGTAAAATTGAGGAGTGTATCATTTGGCACATCTATGCAAAACGGTAATTGAAAATGTCGACAATGGGTGCGTATATACCGTATATTTTATAAAGAAAAAAATTGTATTACAAACCAGTATTTTCTACTAAAATTGTTTCTTTCGTGAATTCTGGGGCACCCATTAGAAATAATTATCGTTTCTGGTAAAAGGTTTTTGAGTTCAGAGTTAATTTTGTGTGAAAGTTGTTCGGTTCTCGTAATTGATATATATGATATTCCGTTTGGTTGACAAGAACTTTTTTTGCGTGTAGGCACACTACTATTATTTTGCCCGCAGCTGTATGTGTATCATCATTTGCACACTACGGAGAATTCATGAGTGTGAGTACTTTCGACTACATCCAATAAAAATAATAACGTTTTAAAATGAATGAATAAACAGTTTTTTATTTAATTTTTTTGTTTGCTTATTATATCCATTGACCTTCGGTTACTTAGTCACGCCTGTCGCTGCAATAAAAATAATACCGGCTCAACTAAAAAATTAACTCAATTGAGATCAGCGAATTAAAATAACTGCAAAATTTAAACAACTGAGATCAGTGGACTAAAAAACTGTCAACTTGTATGGTACTCAGATCTTGTTTGCAAATTTGACAAAAATATTTCAGCCTAAGACACAGAGAACAAGTCGTGAGAATAAATCATTGAAACTGAAACGTCAACATCGTGAATCACAACGCATTGATGGCAACGCCAATTTCGGGACTTTTACAGTTTCTATTTCTCCACGTCTGTGATGTTCCGTGTCTGTCAGCCCATTCCTTTGTTTTTTGCTGCCATACAATATGAAAAGTTGCCGACCTTCCCAACAACTTTGTCCGATTTATTGGCATGTTTTATTTGTCGCCGCCTTTCAGTTATAGAATTTCCTTTTTTACTTCTACTCACTCCATTAGTTAATGATTTCCCGTTTTCAGCGATTCTTCAATTACACATTTAAGCATTCTTACTTCTGTCCATGCGAATTTAATAGACATGTCGAAACAACACATCAAAATTGTCCAGACCTTCTCCACCGCCACCGTGTTTAACAGTGTCTACATTTCCACGAATCGGCTACGTATGAAAAAGGAAATTCATTCAGCGATAACAGGAAACCAAAAAAGAAGAGAAGGCGAAGGCGAAGGCTAAGGAGGACAGGCCCGGAACGCAAAATGGCACAGAAACAACACTAAATGAACACTGAAGTTGTTGCGCCTTTTGTCAATGTTGCCATAAAAAGAGTTGCCAGACAAAACCGAAATAAACACCTAACCCAATATGGCGCCATAATGGGGGGTTCCTCGCACCATGTTAAACTTCGAGAACGACAACAAAAGAGAGAAAAACAATTGAATGCGATGGCAATACAAACGAGTTTGTTCCCTGCCTTTGTTTGGAATAATAATAATTTCTTTGGCGATATGGGCAGACGAATGACTGAACGGGATAATGATTCAATGCTTAAGCGAAATTTGCGTACAATGAGAGAGAAATTAACATTAATTTGAAATAATATTACTAATTGAAATATTCAAATACAAAACGGCAAGGAAGTAATACAAATAGTGGGAAATGCATGTACAAGCACATGCGAGTTGGTCTGAAAGCCACTGCCAAAGTGGAAGAGCACACACTTATGTAAGGCCATATTAGACTGTCGGTGCAGATATTTACAACGATTTGTGAAAAGAGAAATGGAATGAACCTCTCTATCATTTGAAAGAAATCGTACGAATATTCTTCTTTCGGTTTACACTATCAATTTTGGAAAATGAAAGAAAATGGAATGGGAGAATGAGCACAAAACAGCTGGTGGGAAATAATAAAGTATACCGTCAGTGGTGTAATATGCTGGAGAACATGGGTTCGATCCCTGCTCTGACCACCATACATGTCTGTCGACGGCGGTCGAATTATTTGTACATGATTCCAGTTCCTATACTCCAGCATGGCCGGCCTGATTTAAGTCAAAGATGTTACCTCATTGCAGAAACTTTCCAGGCAACCTGCGCACATTCAACTTGTTTTCGTTTTCACTTATTTGCCTGAAATTTTACGGAGCAGTAAACATTGTATGTTTGCAGTTGATTGTTTCTCACTTCTTCATTTGTTAATCACATGGTCTTTCGTTACATTTGCATATAAATGGTTTAGATGTATGTAGGTGCTTCGTAAAGAGCGTTACTTCCTTCCCCATGTTCATTTAGCTTCAATGGTCGGTGTATCGCTTCTATGGATTGCAGACTTTAACGGATTTTCTATGTCATGTTTTGGTTTAAACTGAATCTGAAAATGTTCGGACGTACGAGTGTTGTATTTCGGCTGGCAAACAATTGCGCGCATTGTGATTGGCGTAGATTTTAATTACATTTGAATTGTGTCAGTGGGACACGAAAGTGTGAATCAAACAAAAACAGAGTATCGATTGGGTCTATGGCATAGGGAAACGTAAGTGGTTCAAGGAGAATACTGAAGGAAACGTGATATTTAGAAAATTTTGATATTCCGTTCCCCAGATTTCAATAGCTAATTATGGTTTAATCAATGTTATGCAAATACGCAATACATTTTAATAGAAATATCGAAAACTAAATATACATATCAATTTGCCGAGATATTTTTAATAATATTATTCGCAAGATTACCTTCATTCAGCGACATGTCACTAATCATATTGTCGAAATGTATGCGTGGCAGGGTTTTCGATTTGTACTCACCTAAAAAGAAACAAAACAAAAATGAAATACATTTATCAAGATATGTAACAAGATATGTAACACACAAAATCATAGAAAAATTAAAACTGTATTTAATATCTGCGCTATTTAATATCCGTTTAGGCTGACGGACATCGTCTTTAGAACTTCAAACCCCTTACAAAGTCCCCAACTTTAATGTCTTAATAGTAAATAAAGTAGGGGAAATACTTGGGGACAACCGATGACTTAATCTAAGCCAGAAACAGTGTGGACGTCATCGATATATAAAAGATAAAGGAGGGACATATTAAGACTCACCATCGTCAACAATACATTTGTCCACACATTGGCTACCAATCATTAACAATCCTTAAAGAAATTTAAAAAACGAATATTGTATGTTTATAACAACAACAATAATGACAAGTCTTGGGAGTTATAAGATGATGACAAACATGACGATGATGTTGATATAGAGTTGATGTCATAAACACAGCCAGAGTTTTGAGACAATATGTTTGAACGATTTTAAAATATTTTTGCTTTTCCCAACAAAACCATTGGCATTAGGGTGAGCTTTTTTTGGAAGGGTGTTTTATAGGCTCTTCCATTATGTTCCATTATGTGTTACTCACTGATGAATTCATAAATAAAACTTCTAGTTGGGACCGTTTCGGGGGGAAAAGTTCACGCGGCAAAGACATTTACTAAAAGGCGTTAAATATCTATGTCCAAACATAACATTATTTTTCAGCTGAATTGACTTCTGTACTTTTCCATTAAAAAATTTTATTCTACATTCTGTATTGTTTTTTTTTTAGATCGTCAATATGTTACCAAAATACAGGGTGGTGAAAATACAAGTCAACAATCTCCGAATTCGTATATTTCATTTCAGCCTACAAAAAGCCGGTAACGATGGCTCTCCATCGCTCACTATGGACCGAAATGTTCCCGGAATCGTACACTCTCAGACAAAGCAGCCAACGATGAATGCTGATAGTGAATGCTGCTGATAGTGATTCAGAAACATAATTATATTATTACCACCTTCTATAGGTTCAACTGGTTCATATTTGCAGTAGTTAGTAAGTACAGTAATAAAAAAACACAGTACTATTTCCATTTTGAAATTGCAATATTTTGTCGTCGAAAGGGGCGTGGCTAAGGTAATATCAATTGTCGGATTGAGGGAAGTACGGCATAAAGAGTGGTGACATGCACTTTGACAGTATCATGACCAACATTTTAAATTGGTTGGTCGTTCCAAAACGGAGAAAAGTTTTATTTAAACAAATTGTCTTAAATATTATGAAATATTTCATACGATTTTCAGCCAAAGAAACATTTCATAGAATCAATGAAATTTGTTCCTAACATCTATGCAATACTTTTGTAGAAATGAAATCTATGAAATCAGTTCATAACATCTTTGAAAAGTTTCATAGATACTAGAAACAAAACTTATGAAATTTATACATAACAACTATGAAACATTTTCATAGATTCGATGAAACTCGTCAAAATTATAAGGCATCTTTATGATCCCTGGCAAACCGCATAGCTATTTCAGATCTAGTCACACAGCGTCATCAGCGATTGTTCGAATGATGCTATTAACCAGAACAGAAATATCAGTCGGGTGAATCAACTGGAACACACACTCACCCTAAGTCATTCATTGGGTCCGAGTAACATTACCCGTTTGGGCGCCGAAACTTCGCCCATATTCAATAGCAGATTGTTATCTAATTTCCAAGTTCATTAGGATATATTGTGTTTTGGAGATTTTTCGTGACTAACAATCAATTGTCCGACCAAAATTTAATTACACAGTAAATTTTGACAAAATATTGACTAGTATATTGACAACCGATCTTAGGGTTGTGGTTTAGGGGAGATATCGCTCAATCAACCGAACAGTCGCCCATTTTTACACCTTCAGCCATGGGGATGGGGGTATATATCATTTAAAAATTTTAACGCATAGAAGGAGCCATATAAGACCATTGGTGTTTTGGACCAACTTCGTTTTAAGACTTTTTAACACCATTGAGCCTTGTCCGTCTGTCTGCCTGGCTGGCTGGTCAACACAATCACTGGCGTAAATCTTTACTGATCCCAATGAAATTTTGGCAGTGACTATTGTTTGGATAGACATCCCGGACGACCACCAAGCTTTTGTGTGGCAGATACCAGAATGAGCGTGGCAACCTCTCCTATTTTCTCTAGTTTACAGATTATTAACCAATATCTGAGTTGAAACTAATCACAAATACCAGAAAAAAGTTTTAGAAGAAACATCATTTTGTAAAAAAATGTGTCGATTTGTATGGGAGGTACTAGAAAGGGAGTGGTGAGGCTATACAATTGATACACACTCCCCATCCCTATGGGAGAGGGTTTACAAAATGTATCACGCTATATGCAACGGAATCTCTAAATCCAATGAGAATTCGTTAGTATACAATTTTGCTCGTCAAATAATTCTGCCACCCAACACAAGATACCGAAAATATAAATTGTCAATTCAGTTAACGAAGACTGTTTTATGAAACCGTTTTATGTATACTTTTCATAAATTTGTAAACTTTTATGCAAGTTTTACATAATATCTATAAATTTTACGAAAAAGTTCATAGGATTAATAAAGAATATTTCATAAATATATAAAACTAGTGGCCGATATTTTGAGAAAAAAAATGTATACCTTAAATACTTATATATCTACGTTTAGCAATTTCCATCCATCCGCCTGCGTGAAATCTATTAAACCAGTAAAAAACCACACTATGCTAGCGACGCTTTTCAGTTTGGAGAAAAGGTGTACAAAAATACACCCTAATCTGGATTATTATGCATGAATGGTCAGTGGGGTATAAATGATAAATAAACAATATTTTCGCTTTGTTGGCTTTTGAATGTCTGTATTATTTTTATGTTTTTTCCTGATCTCTACAATGTAACCCAAAGTAAATCGAACAAAACTGAGACGTTGAAATAAGAAACTCATAAAAATCTACTGGGAACAAGACGGAACGCGTCAGTGACAGAACCCAGCAAAAATATAATGGAGTAGTTCCAATCGCTCTACCCATTCCAGTGCGTCCAACGTAGTACAATGTACGGATTTTCGGCACACAGGAATCCGAAATTGCATTACAGATATTATGGTGTTTGTCAGACTAAAAGTATTTTTTGTCACTGATTATTTTATTGTTCGTCCAAGCGCAATGTTTTCGATAGGTCGATAGCGAGAATCGGGACTGACAATCAAGGCGCCTGCGTTCAAATCCTAGGTCGGGGAAAAATTATCACAGGTACAGTAAAACTATTAAACCATCGCTACACACACCACTGACTTTGGATGGTATACTTTCAGGCGAATACAATTTTATTTCCCAAATGTTGGCAACTAAACGATCGTACCATAGAGGAATTTAGGATAGAGCATTTTATTATCTCATCTGACGATTCATTTCACACTCTTCGTCGAAGGTTTGTAATGAGAGAAATTTGACGGAAATTAACTTATGGCAGGTGGAGTTACAAGAACTGTTGACTTAACTTCTTCATTTCGTTTTCGTATAGAACTGTGAAATTTTGCACTTTTTGTTGACTATTATCGTTGGTATACATTTGTATTGTATTTAACAAAACTATTTTCCTACAAAAACACGAAATGCAGTTGTTGTTGCTTTGTTGGACGTTGTGTACTATTGCCTCTATCTGGTATTATTGAGCCCATGCTTCCACCATCCTATATATATTTACTTGCAACCATTCCTATGACGTTAAAAATATTGAGAGAATAAATTACTCTATCCTTAATATTCCTCTATGGTTCGTGCGTTGTACTTGCCACATTGCTGGGATTCGAACACAGGAACTTTGCCAGCTGCCGTTTTCTAGACGCACATGCTACCATTGTGGTAATTTTAGCGCTGAAACGTCGATCTAAGGAGCAGAATTTATTCTAGTTAAAAGTTGCCAGATTAGGAGTACTGCCGTCCAAGGCCAACACAAGGTGCAATCGAATTTTCACTACCATTTAGCGTTTAGTTCTGGTGGAAATTCTGGTGATTGGTATACAATTTTTTTGCTGGGATCCTAAATGATACCGGCTGAATATTATCCGACAATAATTAACGACACTGAAAGAAAAACACTTCTTCGCATGGCAAAACACATTCAATAATATTTTTTTGTTGCTGCAATGAAAAGTCTCGTACATCCGAGAATTGGGTTGTTGCCGCACGAAAAATTGCATACATGATTTCTGTGAATACTTTTCGTATGAAATTGAGTCTATTGTTATTTGCTCTATCTCACACTTTTGCAAGTATCAATTATTATTATTTATTTATTTGGAGGTTTGATAATATTTATAGCTGACGAAAAAATGTTAATGCAACGAAATTAACTTTTATTAAGATCCAGAGAGAAAAGGAGTCAGCAAAATGAGCGAACCTAAAACAGAGGTCAGGAATAGGAAATGGTTAGTGTGAGTGTTGGATCACGTACTCATTTTAAATCAGTTCCTGTGCAACAACCGACAGTGGCAGACGTATTTCTCCACCAGAATAATTCAAATAAATATACATTGTTTTAACTAAAGAAAATAATTTCTTCAATATTAAGAAGTATTTAGTGTGATCGTTTGTGTATCTGTAAATGGAGTACAAAGCCAATCGACCAATAAACGAAATCCCAGGAGAGCGGCAAAGAAACTGATGTAGTGCATGCAACGAGAAATCAGTTCAGAACTTGGACCGGAAAATAAACAACAAGGTTTGTCATTCTTCATTGAATTGGAACGCACAGACTACATGCAGACTAGAATTGCTAAAAATCAAATACATATTTCAAATCAATATGAACACCGATGAGAATTTTTCGTCAGTTCTTATGTTGCATAGCAAACACATGATGAAACTCTTCATCAATCTTTCTTTAAAATATCTATATTTTCTTCATGTTTCATCATAAAGTATATTCAAGGTACAACATCTGATGTATTTCTTTGTTCACGATGTAATTTTGAATTCATACAAATTATAAATTTGATTCTTTAGCCGCCTACTGTAGAGTGTTAATCTATCTTGAAATCTTCATTTTCGGTGCCGTCATTTTTGTACAGCCTTCACTCCCTCTGTTGAACGGCAATTTTTCGCTCTGTTGAGTCGAGTTTATGCGAACATTATTAGCTCATTCTTCTTCTAGTTTCTTTTCAATTATGTTTTGTAAAAAACGAAAATGACTGAGAACGCTTCTCGTACATAATTTGATTGAATTATTGTCATAGCCGTCGTAGCGTTCTAATGGAATGCGGTCAAATTCAATTTAACTTACGAGTGTCTCAGTATAAAGAATAACATCTTGCCTCGAGCAACAAACGATTTCCGCTATTTCATCAGTGACTTGAGTGGTTAATACTCGTATTTCCTCGAGTGTATCTTATTTGATTTAGGAAATTATGACAATAAAATGCCACAAACGACTTGAATACTAATTAGCAAGTGCCCGTATGTAATCACATGAGAAGCGATTAGGTTGTAGGCGTATATAGATGCAGAGAACTTATTCTGATTTAAATTCTAATAAGGGTTTTCATGTCAGCGGTTGTTTCCTTATCTTACGAACGATCAATCAGTTAGATTGCTAGAATGGGTAAACATTGAAGTTTTTAGTTCATATATCTTTAATATATTACGAGATGAGATCTACGAAATGGCTGACAAAGATTGTGATGTAATGTGATGAATTAGGGGATTTCAAAGACTATCAATTGAACAGTTTTTGCAGTTGCTATATGAAAATTACAAAACAAGCATTTAAATATTATCATAGTTTACATTTGAGTGGGAAAATTTGAAGATTGCTCTAACGTCCGATATGGGGTCATGTGTCTCAGAGAAACAAATCCCATTTAAATATCGATAGAACAGCGATATGCAACTAACAGAAGATACGGTAGCTGGCTTCCCTACTATCAAATATTAGCTTCGGCACTCTGTTTTGCGTACGGTCGAGAAGCTCCAAGGATGACTTAGGGGCACTAATCCAAATCCATCAGATGGAGTGAATCAGTTAGATGGAGGGAAGAATCTCCTACACTGGCTTAAAAAACCTAAAGACTTGAAAGCATCTTGCGACACATTAAATATGTATTTATTCCAGCAGATATCACCTTGTATATTCATGCCCATGAAATTAGGTACTTCTGATTCTTCAATATCTAGACTACCCATTGAAATGGAAAATAGAGACGAGTCAATTGTGCACTTGTCCGAAAGTATGCAACAATGGGTCTACGTACATTACGCTCGACTCGATTCGCTTGAATCCACTCAGGATCCAAAATGAATATTTTTGTTCAACGAATCGATAATCGCCTGCCTCTGCCCTGTACCTCGGAAAGACTACGTCGACGATCAAACCAATACGAAGGGGATTTATAGCTGTCACCTCCAAAAGAGTGGGTAGAGGTAGCAGTCCGAAAAAGTTGGTCATAGATGAGAATTAGAGACAGGGAAGGAAAAATTGCAAAGCATTGTGGTACTTCCGCATTAATTGTATACTCCTCAGACTTGATGTGATACAAAGCGCATAGAACTACCCCTTATAATATATCGAGAGAAGTTACTACCCAGGCCTATAGATTTCATCGTTGATATGAGTGCGTCGTGCCAGACTCTATCAAACGCCTTGAAAACACCAAGAGCCAGTACCTTGATCTCCCCCAGTTTATGTAAGAACCGAGGAGAACGCAATGATTATTTTCAGCTTTGCTTGTCGCTAAAGTCCCCCTATTTATAAGTAGAATACATCTGCACTTGTCTCCATATCAAAACGGCTTAAGAAATAATAAGCACAAAAGCTCCAAATCAAATTCTAATTTGTCCCTTATCTAGACGTGTCACTGTCGTTATCAATGTCTCTGGTTATCCTACAATTAGGACTAACCAACAGTTGCAGCTGTCAGCTTGTATGGCATTTGAAATGTATAACTGTTGGTTAGATCCAAGCCGACATTGTGATAATGGCTTATCTTTTTCAAAACAATAGTACAATTTTTAAAAAGCAACAAAGTTAACAGGCTATAGAATTCAGCACTTATGCACATTGTTCTTGGTATTATATTGTTTCGTTTGAGGGGATTCAGTCAGACATCATTTGGCTCGGCAGTGGATTCGATACGCTTGATGTGGAATTCAGTACAGGTAACTTGTTCTCCAACCCCAGTTTTGCAAGTGGTGGAGCAAACACATGAACTAGTGAACATGAAAAAGGTTTCAGAACCAAATAATTGTGTATGTCCACGCAGTTTGGGTTTCTCGTATGTTTATCCACTTTGCTGTCAATGAAATATGATCTAAATTGCAGGTAATTATGATAATTTTTTGCTGTTTTTTACTACACATATAAAAAATTAAATTTCTACTTTAATCTATCCAGTACTGAAAAAAAATGTACTCTCGTATTTTGAATTTCCTGTGCTGATTTTATTGTCATATAATGATTTCAATATCATTAAATACAGAACAAACAAATTTTAACATTAGTATAATTTCATCTCATCAGGCAAATGCAAATGAACAAAAAGGTTTTTAATAACAGAAAAATAAGCGTCGACGCCGAAATGAAACATCCGCAGACAATTTTCGCATCCGGTTCGTTTCTGATTTTGACCTTTATTTGATGCATCAGTCAAGTCAGTCCATCGGTTTGAATTTGCATATCAAAAGCTATCAAGAGAACAGTGTACCACTTTACCTACGTATGTACATACATATATTTACGGCAGAAAAACTTATAATTGTTGGGCAATCAACAAGAAAATGTTATCAACACTTTTCAAGTGTTCCAGCAACACTACAAGGAAATAGACGATTCCGGCCAAACCAGCATGGTACAAAAAGATAAAATATGTGTCCATTATATCCTATAAACGGATAGGGAAAATTTTCCCACCATCGGATAACTTTACGATTTCTCTTTTTTAGTCTCGCTGATTGGGACCTACACCCGAGGGGCTTTTGGGAATATTTTACTCGATAGTGTCGCCATCACTAAGCCAGATGACCGTGGCTGAAATAAAAGAAAGGTGGTCAGAGCGGAGAGTGAGCACACGCTCTCATTCGAATTATCTAAATGCCGATAATCCAAGTCCTTGAGGGTTCCACTCCTACCTATCAGCGCCGCCACTCCTACATCAACTACGAACTCGGACACTTTTGCACTGAATTTACAGATTTAACAAATAAAATAGTGGTGAACACCCCACCAATTACACACTGATTTTTTAGTGTGACGCTCTCAATACCAAAAAGTTGATTTTTTGCTCTCAGTAAAAAGAAATAATTAACATTAATTTTCCAGCACGAATAGGAGTCATCCTCGTCATTGTTTTCTGACAATGGTGGGAAAATTTCGCACATTTATTTAAACATTTTTTTATGGGTTTTTATTTTTGCATTTTGGTTGTTGTTGTTGATTGTGAATGAAATTTAGCATAAATATTTAGTATTGCTAGGGATTGATGGGAATATAATTAAATTAATAAATTTCTGATTTATCGAATTTTGTTGTGGAAATGTCAACATTTAACAATTAGTTGTACTCAGTATATCCAGGCCCTTGATATGTACGAACTCAGTAATTTTGTGCTTGTGATTAACCCATGAAGGTCTCTCGTACATGTTTGCTGTGAGAATTGTTGACCTTCCATTCTGGAAATCACATCGGAAAGCACAAGCAGATCGATATCCAAAAATATGGGCGCGTTTATTTTCTGTCGTTTAGAAACGGAACAGGTAAATAATTTAATACATGCCAGTTTTTAAACCCGCCAGTTTTTAAACCCGATTGATACAGTTGTTTTTGCTGAAGGGTAATCTTCTCAAATTAAACTTTTGTATTTTCATCGCTAAGAAGTTCGATCCCGAAATTCATCGGAATTGCATGGAATAGTCAGTCCCGTTTGGTCGCAGTGGATGTAAAGTTTGTGAAAAAAGTTTTGAATTAAGTCCTTACTTTCCTCAGGTATTGCATTTTTTTTTCACATAAATGCTTCTCTAAACTCTTCAATATACTCTAACTGTAGCTTTTGCAAATATTTTGAAAAGGTTGTGTACAAATTTTATAATTTTTATGCAAACCTGCCATTAACTTCTTTAGCATTGGTACGTCATTGGTATGAAGTTGATAACAGAGGCCTGTTAAATAATATCGTTTGTGGCTTTGCTAGTTAGATATTGCCATGTATGTGCTATTTTGTTTATGTGTGTTCTTCAGATTTGATATTGGATTTTCTATGCACAATACTGATTTTGAATGTTATACTATGCCCAATCGTTTATGAGTTATTTACTGATATGTATAACACGAAATATTTTGGAAGACCAATTGTACTAAAAGCCTTCCCACATGTGATATACAAACATCTTTCCCAACATTTATTTATTGGACTCTTTGGATCAATATTGGCGTGGGCTGTAACATTGCTATCAGTAACTGTAAATTTCTGATATAATTTTTGCAAAAATCAACCTTTTACATAATTTTAAAAACGCTTTTGAACTCTCTGTGTTGCGATCTTTGCAAAACTCACCTATAATTGTATATTCGCTGCGCAAGTCTGGTTGTCAGCTGACTCGTTTACCAATGTGTCACTGTCTAATCGAATCGAAATGTATTCCCAAATTGTATGTAACTGAGAACAGTAAGACCCTTTTCTTTGTTAAAGTTCAAAGAGCGCGGGAATTTAAACAAAATTAAGACGTTTTACTTCGAGGTCAAACAAGGTCAAACAAATTTGCATTTTTATGAGACATGTTAAAATTGTTACAAGTGTTGTTGTTCTGAAAATTTCTAACTTTCGAAGTGAACTGCAGTGCAATAAATTTATCATGTTTCATAAACGTCCGTCGGAAATTAATAGTTTTCTAGAAGCTGTCTTGAAAAATATATAGGGATGTGCGATTAATCGATTTGTTAAGATTTTGATTAATCGATATCATGATTAATCAGTTAATCGAATAATCAGAAATTCTTATTAATCAGAACTATGATTAATTAATTCATTTGAATATTGATTAATCATATTTGAATAATTTTACTCATCATTCAAATAATATTTGGAAAAAATATAAATTCATACTATACTAATAGAAGCAAACATTTGACAATTTTGAGGAAAGAAGGTCGTTGAAAAAAGTCAAACTGAGAAAACCCAGACTAATCAACTAATATTGAATATAGTTTAATCCAAATGCAGATTAATCGATTAATCGTACATATGATTAATTCAAACGTATGACGAAACAATTCCTCGACTAATCAGATCGGTATTATATGTGTCGAACGGTTACGCTTTGATTGTAATTTTCATGACTTATTACTCACTCTTGTCTTATTACAACACCGGTCTTTCAGGAAGGAACACAGTTGATTTATTAGGAGGAAATCAAACATTTTTTAAATGTTCCTTTCAAATATTCTTAAAAATTATTTTTTGAGCCTTTCGGAAGCATATCTCAGCAGTGCGAAATTTTAAGTGATTCAGCTGCTACATTTCAATACAGCAGCCTGAAATCTACTGGACTATGGATATCAATTGGGTGCCACTGTAGAACATTGTAGCACAGTGTAAACAATTCCCTTTGGCAATATTTTTAAAACATTTTTGTCGAATTTGGGAATCCCAGCGTTACATCTTTTACTGCGGTTATTTTCGCAAGGTCGCCATTTCAGCTAGGTGAGCTAATATAAATTATAGATTAATCAGTTGGTCGTATTGATATGACGACATAATTTGTTTGATGTGTTTGTTTGGTTCTAAAAAATAATTGTGTGGTTAATACCAGATACCAGTTCCTAAGGAAACATTTATATTTATTCTTCAATAATAAAAAAAAACATTTCAGTCCAAAATGAAGACATCAACACAGCCGGAGAACTTTCACTAGCAGACTATGAATCATTCTGAAGAAACAAATGAGGTTTTTGATCGTGAAAAGTGCGCATTTTTTTTAATCAAACTGTCTCAGAATAAACCAAATGCACTACCAATAAATTTAACTGACAGAATATTGTTGGGACAAAAAAAAAGCAAGCTGAACATACTAAACGTAAAGAGGATGTAAACGGAGTGCACTGATTTTTCCATGTGCCTTACGTTAGCACAAAACCAAAACAAAGAGCATAACATTTGTCGTCTGTCATCTATCAAAAGTCTATTTTTCCTATGGAGGTTGACAAGTAGATTGACAAAGGTAGAAGGGTTGTCAACTAAATATGTATGTACCTCTAATTTGTATATGCAATTAGAAGATTTTTAGTTTTCCTACGAACTAACAGATAGTTTTGTTGTTTGATACTGAGACTTTATTTAAAGGTCATTATGTTTAAGGTTTGTCATCTATCACCCCATAAGTGGGATACCCTATTCTGGGACAAAATACATGTGTATGTCTGTACATACATTTCCACTTTTAATTAAATACATACAATGAATTTCAACAAGCTGCAATAAAACAAAAAAGCATCAACTGGGAATTTAAAAGAATCAAGCGGACAGACATCTAGTTACACACAGTCATGCCTCCCCAAAAGCTAACAATGGAAATTTGCTGGATACGAGTGAATGTATTTATACAACTCCAAGGCCTGGATGTTATGTCCATCAAAACAAACAACTACAGAGTAACGTCGCCCAGCGGAACAGAAAAGTATGAAGATTTAATTGAACAATTTAATGGGAATCAGTTGGAACCCACGAATTCTCCACACAGAATCGAAAGCTCACGCCCTGCCCTCTTTAAAGCCAATGACCGACCGTTTGATTTAGATTCGGGAGAGAGTGAGGATGAGCAATTGATTGTTCAGCGTGTGGTGTTTGTTGTCTATATTTGATATTTTAGATTGTGTTTGTGGTTGTCAAATTAATTTCTTCTAATTGTTTTCAATAAATGACAACAATAACCAAAGCAACAACGACTACAACTACATCCATTGCATATGCAGCCAAACTATACCATAGTTGCTTTACGATGCAGCATATGGTCGGACGTCGCTGCCTGTGCTGATAATGGGAGGGTAACAAGAACCTGGAGTTCGTTTCACTTCGTTTCATAAACAAGTGTATTGAATTACAGTTTAAAGATCAAGATACACGAACGAACAAAGACAAATTTAGCCAAAATTAAGAAGAGATAACAACTCAATGTTATGAAAGTGAAGGAGATAATGGTTAATTCACATTACACTCGGTTCTCAATGTACAACACACCACTTCAGTTGACAGGGTTAAGCTAACAGAACTCAGAACTCTGTTACGGTATTAAAAAATGGCATATTGAGGAATATGAATGTGGTTTGCAGCCGATCGAACATTTGGGTAATTGTGGCGCAAGTTCATCAGGACGGCTCAATGCAAGGACCCCCAACCTATTGAAACTTTGCTAATATTAAGTTACAATGGCCAAAAGTAGACTACGAATGAGTTCTCGGATTCGATGAGGGACAAAAATTGGTAACACTTTCTTTTCACAAACAAAAATTTTAGCAAAATCTGTGAATGGATCTGAAGACAAGTTAAAAACGAAAAACGCCCAACCCGCACAGAAAAACTTTTCTTCGTAAATATGTATGTATTATGAAATCCTTCATAGATCCTATGAATTCTTTATTAATTTTTAGTCAAAGAAATATTTAATAGAGTCTGTGAAGGTTTTTTAAAGATTCTATGAAACCAAATTGTCATAAATATTGGTTTGAAAATAAAGTAATGGTTCATGGAAAAACCCTGTTTTATTTTTGTGAGCAATTTTTACGAGTTTGTCTTGATTCACGCGTGAAAGTGAATATGATCAAATTGACACGACAAATCTTCGTGCGTGAGTGACGTCTTTCTTTCGTGAGCGTGACCCAAAACTTACTCTCGTGCCAATCTCGAATGTCCACTGTCATTCTGTACTACTTAACACAATGTAATAAATGTTGCCATGTACGAGTATATTTATAATTTTGTTTTCAATTTCTAAAAAACAATGAATTTCTTACATCGCACCACCATTGGAGACGTTCAAATTTCAAAAATCATATTTTCTACTTACTCCTGCCCATTGTCGTTTCAAACTGACTGCCACTGCCCGTACTACTCATGCTAGTCTGCAGCACCTGCACAGGATGGTTTTCATCCATGGGATATTGTTGGTGACCTTGGTGCTGCTGCAGATATTCGCCAGACTGTCTGCTCTGTGCCGCCATCGCCATATCATATTGTATCGCCCTCTGTTGATAGTCTAGAAATGCGTCATCCCGCTCACCCCTCAGACACGAAGCGAATCCCCGTGAATTCGAGGTACGCCTCTGGGAAACAGCCGAAGCCGTGCCATCTTTCTCCAACGACCGGCAGTAGAGATGTGTTGTCGTTGTACGCTGCAATGACTGTGATTTATTGGCCGACGCCCCAGACGACAAACTTGGTCCGTGCGACATGTTGCCGTCCACCATGGGCGATGTCAGCGTCACCTCGCTGTGTATGATGTGTAGCGGGGGCGTGGCGGCTGATGTGGCGGACGAGGAGGCTGCATGACGTTTATCCTCCGAGGGGGCTATCGCAACACAATTCATATTGTAGCGCGCGCTTGTTGTTGAGATTATTTGGTTTTATTCGAATATTTGGTATCAATACAAGGTAGGCGGTATAATAACTGCTTTAAATTCTATTTAGCTGGTTGTTTAGTTGTAAACATTTGGAGGCAGTGTAGTTTGTTGTATTTGGATAAGTTGCTTTGTTGATTTGTAGCTTAAGACTTCTGTTGTTATATAAAATGCACCTCAATTTAATGCAAACGGTGGGTTCTGAAATGTTTGAATGTCATTTGCGTAGAATGCTGGAAAAGGATTTTAGATACATGTGTTGAAATTATAGATTTAGGTGATTTCATTGAATAATGGTGATCACCAAGTTGACTTTTTGAACTCAGAGGACTCACAATGCGATTTGTCGAACAACTTAGTAGGATTTGCCGTTTAGCCTTGTGAGATTTTAATTTAATCACGTACAAAAATGTCTCTGCCCAGATTGATAGTATGAACTCCAAATACATTAACATGAAAAAGTAATAAAATCGGTCATTACAACAATAACTTGAAAAATATAACTGACTTAGTCCCGCCCTAATATCTATGCTCACAAAAATTGCAAAAATGTGTGTTAGAGGCAAAAAAAACTCATCTCGCAAGTACTGACAGCATTGCCAGATAGCACGAGTATAACTACTCATAATATAAAGTAAAAAAAAGAAATTCTGCTCTTGTTGTTGGAATAATTGACGTTCAGTCTTGGTACCAAGGGATATTCCATCATTAATAATTCGCAGACGTCAATTTCATATAAAAGTTTGTATTATGGGATTGGTGATCTTCCGATGGTACCAATTCAGGCATAGTAGTTGGACATCTACTGACTTATTGTGGAGCACGCGTTGTCTTTACTACATTGTCTCTTATTATTCCAACAAAAGCCAAAATGTTTCACTTAGAAAAATGTTTTTGACTAGATAGATTTTAGTATGAACATTCTAATGCATCAAAGCCCTTGTTACACTACACTATTGGAGACATCATTGGATTTGTCAAAATTTTCATTTTACCTATAGGAAGAAACTAATTTGAAATTCTGTTGTTATATTTCTCTAATTTCTGACCTTCCAGAAGAGGGTTGCATTTGGAATAAAAATAACACCAACAAACGCCTTTTCCAAATGTTTCCTCTTGGTTCACAATTTTCTATTTCCTCCATTCATTTTCCAAAATATCTCAAAGTACACACTGACCTGGTAGTGTAACTTTGAAAATGATGTTTGCTTTTCATTGATCATGCAATTATATCCACAAGAAACGAAATTGTGGTCTAGGGTAGTGAATGAACCAGTATGACACTTAATAAGACAATTTTTGCAATCTTTTTCAAGTATGTATCTACTTACGTAGACAGTAGTTCATCTAGCCCCAGCTAATTTTACACTTGTTTAACTTTAACACCCCGAATAAATAGTCTGCCTTCCTCTTATTAAGAAAAGTTTCTGAAGCAAAACAGAACTAAGGAAAAGCATAAATCGTAAACGAATTTAAAACAAGGGGAAACACTTCATGATTTCATAACTTCTTAAGATTTGTAACATTGCCAAAATAGAAACCTGAATGTTGGAAAAAGAGACCAGCGAACGAACCAAAATTAATGTTGTTTCACTATGAAAAATGGCATGAACTTGAATTTTATGGCCAGATTTGGCCAATACTGGTTTTTTCGAAAATGGTTGAGGTAACAACACACCACGCTGTGGGGAACAACACAGAAAAAACGTTTGCTAAAATGATTGCGTTCGCGATCGCGTTAGCGCGGGTACTTTGTCTAGGGTAGGGTATTGAACTTGAGGCAATCCCAATTAGTTCTCGGAGTTACGTGCCATTTCATATCGTATGTTTTCTTTTGATGTACAGCGGATGGAGGAATGGACAGACACGACATGTGACATACTGCGTGTTTTTGCTACTTAAGAGTTTAATTTTATGTTTCAGTGTTTTCTTCCTCGAGTCTTGCTACAGATTTTTATTTTCTAAATTGTAATAATGATGATGTTGCGTTTCTGAAATAGTTCATACTCGATATGAGGAATTAGTTCACTTTTTGTGGGCTTACTGGTTGTGTGTACTATTACGTATACTCGGGACGTTGGGCTGCCACTCTTTATAAGACGCAACCAAGCAACCAACCAGCCAGCCAGCCGGCAGACAGACAGACGTACACAATTCTGTTGTGATTCCATCAAAATCCGTATGACATGTACGGCTAGAGTGAGTGATGTGGAATGGATGAAAACAAACGCCTACAGAATTCATGTCTTTCACGGCTGTATTGAAATGATGCTGACGTCAAGATACTAGTACGTCTATGAGTAATACGCCACAAGTGTGGAAAGGGGTAGGTAGGGTGAACATCAAAATGCTCTGAAATGATATATCCGCTTTGAACATAGCGATTTTAAAGCCGAAGCAAACACAAATGAAGAATTAGGTCGTCATAATCATTATCATCAAAGAGTTGTTGATAAGATGTAAAGAAATATTGATTTCAGTGATGAGCTGACAAGTATTTAATAAAGCAGTTAAGAATTGTCCTCTTGAAAGACTGAATAAAGATGTATTCCATTAGTGCATAAACATGAGCTTCAGATATCTGGATGTCATACCAGCTCGAAATGTTTTAATTAGAGTTGGGCATTTTAGTTCATTCATGTGAGCGCTCTTTTTAATTCAGCTCAGCAGAATGAACTAGTTCATTTATTTAGTTCAGTAGTTCATGGAATCATTTCAGGTTAACAGTTCATACTAACTGTGACCTAAAGAGCTCAATCGGAGCAAATAAACGCGAAAATGGTCTGATTTTTGCAGATTTCTAGCGTTTTGGATACTGTGATATTTGTTTATACTACATCGCACTATTTAAGATCGGATATCGAATGGCTTATACCGTTTCTGAAATATTGGTGTTTCCGTAATCTTTCTACATTTTGGAAGAAAAATGGTGATTAGCACTTTAGTCATTATGTAGACGCCGGCTACATATACATTCCACAAAGATTTCAACATTGGGCACCTTTGTGCAAATTGAGTGAGACAAAGAGAGCATAAACTAGAAAATGGCTGAGAGAACTTCAAAACTGAAATACAAAAAACTGCTGAAACAAATGAACTACTGAAACAAAAGAGCGGAACAGTGTGAACTAGTTCATGTAGTTCACAAAAGTGAATCGTTCAATTGAACTAGTTCGTTCGCGAACTACACAACTCTAGTTTTAATATCAAGACTGATTGTACCGCATAATGCGAGTGTACACACCAGGCATGTCTGGGAGCAAAATACTCGTAAACCAAACCATCGCATCACAGCTCAATCCGACAAACTCTACGCAACTTCGGTTAGTTGGTAAAAAGAAATTCACCACAACTGTATCCATGCGAATACAAAACAAACATGTGTACGTACGACTGTTCTGTAAAACAGCATATCTTCTTTATGTTCGAAAATAAAATAATGTGTTACTTTGATTTTAACTTTTATTAAAATTAAAACACAAAATTGCGTGCACACAATTTGTAATATTGCTGTCTAAACTTTCACATCCATTACGAAAATAGTTTTAATACTTCGTAAACGATCTTCACATTTTCCCAGTACACCACTGGGAGAAACACATGGAAGTGAGTAGACGTATCATCCAGTCTTCGACGCTCTTTGTAATGATTTGCTTCAGTTTTTCTTTGTGATCTGGTCTGATCTCAGGAGCGAGTTTCAACACTTTCACGCATAATTTATTTACACAAAACCAATTACCATCATGTGCATTCGCAGCAAAATCAATTTCAACTGTATTGAAAAATGCAATCTAATAAACTTTAGCCACTAATTGAGATGCGAAGGACTTAAATAGATATAAATAGCCAGTGCAGATAGTTTTTAAGAAGCTTCGAAAATGTATGTCCATGTAAAGGTTGTAAGTAATACCAAGGGAAGAGGAGTAAGGGTAGGCCTCTGAGGCGTCTCTGGTTCTTACTCTGTAATTCGATTAGATAAAAAAAATCGAATATCAGATTGCATACTCGAGTTTCGTATAAGTGGCAACTATGTAACTCGATTGTAACTGCCAGAACTGTTCGTTTCTTCAAAATTATTCGTATATTTGAATTAGCGAAAGGCGACAACAATTTAAATTTTATATTTAATAAAAAATCAAACTGGTTACAAGGCTTCTACCAATAAAAGCCAAAACACAAAACAGTGACAATTTGAGGTGACTACGTATTTTATGATGTTGCATTCAGTTTTATCAAAGGGATTTTTAAAAACGCCGAAGACAAAACCTGCATGTCCAGTGGAGCTGACCTTGCCCTAATGGCAAAACTGTTGCACCGTGTCAATCTAGACAACAACCACGAATTGCTGAAATATTTGGAAACGTGTGACTTGGCACGATTGAGTGCAGTTTGATAAATAGGTTTCGTTCGGTAGATTTGGGTATCACAAATGGCACACTTAGTCCACTACGAACCGCTGTGGTACCACGTAACGTCATATTCTATCCCCAGCGTTCAAGCCATATGTTATCCCTGTCGAGCCAATTATAATACCTGTTAGATTCAACATGAAGAAAAATCCTAAATATTGGAAATAATAAGAAGATCCGTGGTAGGTGATCGACGCTCTCGTACTCCTCTTCTGCAGTGATCATGAGCTGAGATCCCAGGTCTTGCCACATGCCTGCCCAGTGATCACAGCTACTAACATAGAGATATCCTGTCTAGAAGTGGGTATCAAGATGTTCTAACGATCCAGGTCATAACCTGAATTACGCCTGCCTGTCCGAGTAATGTTAACTTCAGCCTAAACATCTTGTTGGAAATCGTGAGTGTATCAGCCTCAATGAATTATATTACCTGGTGTATGTGTATTCCGGTCTGGCCTGTCTAAGGGAAGATTGGATTGGTTCATCTTAAAGGCAGAAGTGGTCGTGTAATCTACTTCTATTGTGGACTGTCGTAGATCCATGAATATTGTCCCAGAACCTATAACCTGGTGATCTATCACGGAGAATGTCGAATGTGATCTATCACGGAAAATCTATTGCCCAGAAAATCTACTGGCAACATGTAACGGGTAACCCTCTGTAGGGATTTTGCGAAGGGCACCCGTGATACAGACCATTACAATTTGTTGGACTTTAGTAAATTTAGGTAAATGGTATAGACCCCATCGTCCTCCGATGACAATTTTAGTGTTTGGCTTAAAACTAAGCTTTCTTTCGAGAATCACACCCATTATGCGTTACGCAAATTCTCTTCGATGATTTCATAATGAATAGCACCATTGATTATCTCCATATAAAAGGAATATTTGTGATAGGTAAAAAGAACTCGCATAAAGGTGCAGGAGATAGGCAGCCAAAATGTGTGGACCACACCTGTCGTTATGCCGTCAGGGCCAGTTGATTTATAGGTTTTTTTATTTCCGAGTGTCGCTGATTAAGGATTGGTCATTTGCTTGCAGAATGTGAAGAATGTAGAACCTTTAATTTCATGGGCAAATAGGCCGATAACTTGAAAAAAGTCTTGGAATTACTAGGTGATGAAATGATGTCGTATATGTAGACGTAGGTATGTACGATGGCGCAAAATACTCGTAAATGAATGGTGCCAAGTCGATTTAAACCTTTATTCAAATGTAATGCCAACGGTGTGGCTACATTTTTCCGAATAAAAAAACAGGCTTAATATCAACTTTCGACACGAGTTACATGGTAAGAACCCTTGCTCTTGACAATGCCCGTTCCTGCCCCGAATTAAGTTGCTCAAAATAGTTTTAAACCTAAATGCTTCGATCAGCGAATCGCTTCTTCTCCGTAATTACTTTTGGAAATAATCTGACGCGCTCTAAGAAATTACATTTTGCCTAAATCTCATACCACATTACTTCACATTTGTGAACGCTTTCCCAAAAAACATTTTAAATATTCTTTTACTGAAACCGCAAACAGAGTAAAATCCACAGAATTTCTATTTCAGAAATCAGCCCTTCAGAAAAATCACATTGTGATCAAAGTAAAATTACACAAATATCATACGCTTTAGTGTTGAATACTCGTATGCCATAAAGGGAATCGCACACAAAAGCCAACGCTAGTAACAACAGCCACGACACCGAAAAAGGAAACCTCATAAAGACCAACTAAACGATTGTTGGCCAACAGGCAAAAACGCGGCGGAAGTTTGCGGGCTGGAAAAAGGCTATACAGAGAAATTACGACGAAGACGAATGTATGAATGGAATGGCATAAACATGAATGAATGGATGTCGGCCGGTCGACTAAAATGAATGAATACAAGAATGAGCTGGTCAATTACAGAATGATTGAAAATTCCATGCGAACCACAAATGACGAATGATATAAAAGAAGCAGCAGCAAAAGAAAGTAATCAATAAAAAACTTACACCTTGTGGATGTCGGTGCGACGGTTAGCATTCCTAAGCCTTTCTGTTCGGAACCGGTGTAAAACTATAGGTCCCTATCAGTGAATCTAAAAGTTGAAGTACACAAAGTATTTCCCGGTTCCCTGCCACAGTTGTACTACGGAACTCAATTTGTTAGTAATGAGTTTACTCTGGTCGTATATCAAATCGGCATCGCTCGTCGGTGTGACTTCGTAACATTTATTTTTCAACACCTTATAAGTCAAATTGCCTTGTTAACCCACTAACAAACTAATTTCAATCAACTTTCCTAAAAACACAAAATTTAAATATAAGCAATTAAATATTATTGGTGCGATTTTGGTTTTAGTTTTGTTTTTTCAACATCCAAAGACATAAGACAATTTAAAGGATTTTGAACTTTCGCATGGAAATGTCGAAATGGGTGGAGATGAACGTCTACAAAGGAAAAAGTAGATATGTGTATGATTATTAAGCAGTTGTCAAAATTTGACGTTTCATAAAATGAATGCTGTTACTGGGACCGTATATATCGTGCACTGAAAGAAAAACGCTTCATAGCATCAATGAATGGATTACATTAATGGGTTTACATTGATGCAATGAAAAGTTTCTTTGGTGCTATCAAATGTTACATTACTTCAATTAACTCCTTCATTGCTGCAGTTTTTGAATTTGTGGACCGTCATTAATGCTAAGAAACCTTTTACATTGATGGAATGAAATATGTTTTTCATGTAAATATGGGAAACTATAGATAAAAATTGCAGACATTTTATCGACATTGTAAAGTAGAATCTATTACATAGGTCATCCTTTACATTACACACATTTTATTGAATTTTAAAATACCTTTTCTAAAAAACCAATAATGAAACATCTTTATTTAATATAATGTACAATTTCATTAATTTTGAACCATTCATTAATTTTGCTTTGTACAAATGTATGTATTTATGTCTTATTTATGTATGTACAGTAGTTGTGACACAATATATGAGTGCCAGTATGAGATAAGAAATAAATAAGAAATAAATAAAAGGCTGAAATGCAGAATCCAGCGCCATTTAAAAAAAACCCGAAAATCGAGCAAAATACGGGGATTTCAAAAACCAAACTTTTTTGCCGGCCGGACCTATGGGGACCCACAAGGTCCAAAAAACGGGTCCACGCAGGGACACTTTTGTATGGGTAAATTTTCCCAATAATCTAAAAATTCAGAAATCCAAAATTTGCAATCAATGAAGTCGGTTCATACCATCAAGTCAATGAAACGTGTTATACCATCAATGCAACATATTCATACCATCAATGAACCCGGTTCATACCATCAATGAAACCTGTTCATACTATCAATGAAACCTATTCATACCAACAATGAAACTTGTTCATACCACCTGTTCATACAGTCAATGATACGTGTTATACCATCAATGAAATATGTTCATACATTCAATGAAACGTATTCACACCTTCAATGAAACATGTTCAAACCATCAATTAATGAAACATGCTCATAGCATCAATTAAACATGTTCATAGCATCAAAGTAACATTTTTATTACATCAATGACATGTTTCATTACATCAATGACTATGTTTATAATATCAATGTAACATATTTCTTTAATACAATGATAATGTTTCATTCCGGTTAGAAAGTTTACATTAATTTCAGGTCTATGAAACATTTTTCGTTTAATGTAACATTGTTCATAGCATTAATGAAGCCCGACATTGGCTCAAAAACAATGACACTTTTCATTGATGCAATGTAAGAATTCGTTAATGGTATGAAGGTTTTTCTTTCAGTGCGATATGGTGATCCAATATCTGCCATTCGATCTTTGAAATAATCCAAATGCGAATAAAATACAAATTATAAATCTTATTTAGACACACACAATTTATTTAATTCTCAAGTTTGGCAAACAGGCCGACAATCAACTTGTTAAGTTTGAAAGTGTGCGTGGCGGAAAAAAATGTCTACGCTAATTTGAAATAAAAATTACCCGTTTTTGTGCGAACTTTCCTTATATTTTCAACCGGTGCTTCTCACCTATACGTCACAAAAAAGAGTCTAAAGATTTTGCTAAAAATTACTATAAGAAAACAAAAACATTATGGGCTTTGATTCAAACTTATAAAAAAATCCCTCGTAAAACTTCTATATTTACGAAATGTCAAACATTTTTCATAGAAATTTTAAGTTTGAATTTGAATTTATGAGAAAACGAAGTATACAAAATATTTAAGAGTTTGATTGAAAATCCATTTTAACAAAATAAATGCACAATTGAAATGTGAGATGTAACAAAGAGGAAAAAGTGTAACCAACTTAATACGGCAGGTGCTTGTGAGATAACACTGAATCGATGAAGATAAATTAATCAAGTTAAATGAACTGCAGTTTTTTTAAATTTGACGGGTTTCCCGTGTTTAGTTTTGTCGCTTTTCCAATTAAAAATTTAAAAACTCTAAAGCATTTTTTAGATGTAAGTTGGCAACACTGTTGTCAGTGTCTGCCATTTTGATAGAGTGGGTGTGCATGTCATATTGAGCAATTTAAAAAGGAAAAAAATAAACTTTGTAATAATAATTTGTGGTTAACATAATGTTACGAGTAAAATTCAAAGACTGTACATTTTGTAATACATTTTGTTTTTAAATAGCATAGTAACACTTGGTCCATTCCATTGTTCCTATAAAAAGCTCTTCGTTTTACTATCACCATTTTCAGTCCTAAATTTCAATTACGTTATTTTTAAGACATATCAGTTCGGGTATAACTAATTTGAATTTACTTTCTATAACATGTTTTCTATGTTTTGTTTTCCCCTTTTCTAAGAATCTAAGTAACATAATTTGAAATTGGGAAAATACATTCGAACATCGTTACTAACAGTGTTGAAACATATACGAATTAGAATAGACCTATAACATTATTTTTATCTACTTCTTGTGTTTATGTTGTTTTCATATTCAAAATTATAAAATTTCTTTTTCTTTGAATATGAATAGAACCCTAGTTGTAGACAATAGATATTTTTAATTGAATTCGACCAGTTGAGATGAAATTCTAATTTGTTCCCCTTATATTCCACGAAACATTTATGCTAAACCGTTAGGGATATGTGGGCTCTCAAAGATTCAGATATTGATTGATAGCAAAGGTTAAGGGCGGGTTTAGAATGAAGAGGGTTCTGACACTAAATGCCAACCAGCCGTGGACTTTCCTGCAAGATTCAGCACCAGATCATAAGGCTTAAACGACACAAACCTGGCTTCAAAACAATTTGCCCGCTCTGAAGAATGGCCCTCTGGCAGCACTGATTTGAACCCGCTGGATTCCGACCAGAATGTTACAGTTAATGGTGAGCGCTATAAAGCTATGATCAACGACTTCGTCGTTCCTGAATGTATTGAAGCGATGTATTCAAGGATACGTTTGATGAGTGCATAATTTAGCGTTTATGACCTGTGAATTTACCTCCAAGATCGTGCGATTTAACTCTAAAGGACTATTTTGAGTTGGGTAATGGTACATTGCTAGTTTACGCCCATAATCGAGAGACGAGTGATGATTTGGGAGGCAACATTTCGATATACGGCTCCAAATGGTGCAAAAACTAATATTCGAACTCCCGATTGGACTACATACGAGCCACCCGCAGTAGTCGTGTACTAAAAATCCTATCCAAATAAAAATTGCAATAGATTATCTCTCAAATAAGACCAATTTCATTGTACGAGGGCGGGTTGAAAGCTCCGTGAGTTTTTGAGCTTCCCTCCTATATAATTAAAAATCACTATGCTCCTGTCAACTACCATCTTTTAAAGGACTGTACATTTTTAAAGGACTACTGTTCAATTTTAAGCAAGCTGCGTCATTTAGTTTGGGTTTGACGCCCATTAAAAGTAGACAGCCTCGTGAATTTCGACGAAAATGGAAAAAGTGAATTTCGTGGGCTTGTTAAAGTGCTATGCATGCTCAATTGCAATGGTTAAAAGGTGGTTCACTGAATTCCGCTGTGGTCGTACGAGCACAAATGACCCCCAAACGTTCAGGTCGCCCAAAACAGGTCGTCAAGCCAGAAATCGTCGATAAAATTCACTGCATACTATTGGACGATCGGAAAATTAAAGTGTGTGAAGTGGTTTAGGCCGTAGGCATCTCAGCTAAGCAAGTACATCACATTTTACATAAATATTTGGACATGAAAAAGCTAACCGCGCACAATCGGCCATAAGCGCAACCGCGTGACCACTTCAAAGGAGCGTTTGACGATGTTCAGCCACAATCCGAATGAGTTTTTCACCATTTTGTAGGCGTGGACTAAACATGGATCCATCTCACTACACCAGAGACCAAGGAACAATCAAAGCTGTGAACTTCTCCAGGTAAACGTGTGTCAAATAAGCTCAAGGTGGGTCTATCTCCCAACAAGGTGATGACGACAGGTTTTTGTGATGCATGCGGCTTCGAATTACCTTTTTAAATGGGTGAAACTTCCACCGGCGAATATTATTCAGAGCTGTTGGACAGATTCGACATTGATCTGAAGCAAAAACGACCGTATTTGAAGAAGAAAAAGGTGATCTTCCATCATAACGATGCACTGAGGCACAGGTGTATAGTCGGGGCTGCGAGGTACTACTTCATCCGCAATTTTTTCCGGATTTAGCCCCCAGTGTCTACTTTCTATATCCATAGAAGAACTTTCTCGGCAGTAAGAGATTTGGATCGAATGAAGAACTCTTTACAGAAACAAACCTCCATTGTGGGGGCCTTGAGAAACCCTATTATGTGAAATTAAAACAAAAATTGAACAAACAAAAAATTTAAAAACCTGTGTTTGCGGAAAGTAATGTTTTTATTCAAAAAGCCACGCAGTTGTCGAGCTGCCCTTGCATCGCTTGTGCTATTTTGTTGTGTAGATAGTTTATTTTGTTTTCAGTGTATTTCGGGAAAGCGAACCCAAACCCCCAATGACATGTCATTTATTGTGAATGATATGTAGTGTGTTTGTAGAATAGGGTGTTTATGTAGAACCCTGTAGGGAAATTTGCACTTCCATTTTCAGTTTTCTCGGTTTGAAATCTGCTAATAATCTACATTCCTTTCCAATTCAAATATAAATTGAATTGAATTTGGAATTTGATCTGATCGAGCATTTTTACAACTTTATTATGATATTTTAACAGGAAAATCATGTTTTACAATTACAAAATAAACAAATAAATAAATAGTTTTCCATTACATCCCATGAAGGGTTAGGGGAGAGCTTCTCGCAATCAGTAATCTGTGCGCTTTTTAGTTGTGCACCGGTTCGAACGTTATTAAGAGAAGCTTTTTCATGGCTAAGTACACGATAGTGTCGCCGTGACTAAGCGAGGCGGCCGTCGTCGAAAGAAATGTAAGGCGCTCTGAGCTGCGGTCAACCCCATATTCCCATGAACAAGAGCCACAAAAACTAACTACTGCAGCACCGATGGACAGAGGTTTTACAATTATTCTACATTAAAGAAGTCTACTTTTTAAATCAATTTCATATTTAAATTCCCGCTTCCGCGTTAGCAGTGGGGGAGAAGAAGAGTTACGCAAAATAACGCCAATGAACTCTTAGGATATGCTGGCGCAAAGCGGAGCGAGGCAGCAGGGGTTATAATACATACACATACCTTATGTTCTTATGCGTTAAACAAAAAGCAGAGCTAAATAAGCATTCAAGCATAATAGAAGAAGACAAGATGGCAATACTGTTACACTGCTTCGTTTGACGCTTGTATGCAAACATGTGTGTATATCCATACATATGTACATAATATATGATTTATACAATGTAAATGCATGAAGTAGCGTATGTTATTCATACGAACACAATACGTTACACAAAAGAGGTATCAACATGTTACCAACAGCGACGCACACTTTGCGCCCTTCTGTTAATGAAGGCAACGAACGGTACTGACATTTGATTATGACGCAAGAAATGCAAATTAGCCAGCGGATAAAACAAGCCAAAAGAGGTAGCACCGAGGGAAAGAAGACCCAAAGAGCTCGAAGAAGAAATCCAAGTGGCAATGAAGTAGTGCAGCAGCAGAAGAGAACCTTTAAGAAATGGCAATACAAAATGTGGATTAAGTACCTTTGAAAAGGTAGCCGCCCTAAGAGAAGGCAACAATCATTTAAAAAGAAAAGTCTTGAGCAATGAAAAAGTGATTAAAGCCAAAGCATGAGAAAGAATGTCTTCAGATAGCAGAAAGGGATTCCAATGCATTGTTTAGATACAAAATACTTTGGTATTTGTATCTACATGTTTAGATACAAAATACTTTGGGTCACTATTTTTTGCTAGAACAACTGATAGCTAATTCCCTTTTTCCTATAACAAAAGTATGTAAAACATTCACACGTGGATATTATAATTGTCTTCTTCGTAACACAAATGGCTCTTAGCAGTCGATGCGCATTTTCGTCCATTAACGAGTTCGATATGAAAATGCAGGTCATAGGCGATAGTTTTCCTTTAAATTTCTTAGCTGGGCCACGTCCCCACTGTAAACTATTAATCTGGCAAAACCAAACGCATCACAGAGCTAATCGAGGCTACAGCAACAATGGTGCCTAGCAAATTATTTACAATTGACTCTAATTTTCTCGCATGCCACTTAAGTGTCTCATCTTTTTTATGGATTTCATCTTTTTTAAGTTGGAAAAATGAGCCAACCAACAAACACCTCATTATGATGGATCCACGACACTTCATAACGTAACGACTACCACAACGATACATTGTTGTCTGCAAAGCGAATTGTTACTAACACACACACACAACATTCGTCGGCACTGTGTGGTGAGATTACTGACAGACCCAATTGGTGATAATGACAATGCACAGTGGTATGAAATACATTTTGTGGGTGTAAATATATTTTTGGAAAGCAGAATTCGGTTTTCGTTTTGACTTATATATAGTTCAGATCACATAGTCGTATGTGCTCCAAATTATTACCGTCGATAGAACTATTTAACCTGAGAATATAAATTGCGGCGCATATTTCTCGATTTACAGGATCCCAGAGTTTGGGTTACATATGAGGTAAACGAAAGAACAGTTAATGGAAACGTTTGTCGTTTCACGGAAACCTTTGTCTGAGTTTAGAGTTACTGTACTTTGATAGCTGAGAATGTTTTTTGGTTCTCGTAAACGGTTTTATGTATTTATTTAACTTTTTCATTGCGGGTACCATATGAGGTTTTCGTATATTTAAATAAACTAATTGCATGTTATTAACATGTTATTAAATTGAAATATGTTTTTTATAATTATGAATATGTCTTTTTTTTACGCGTTAATTTTTACATTTTATTTTATAATACCGGTACTTGCCTGCATTACCACATCAGTAAAAAAAACCCATAACCCAAACAATTTTAAATATACTTTCCGATATCGATAGCGAATAATATTTGTATTTATTAGAACTGATAATTTTGTTTATTCAGGCTCAAGATTAGAGATGGGCACATGAGTAAATTTTGACTCGCGCTCACGCATTGTTACGATAGTAAGACGATGACTCACGCTCGAAGGTTTTTTCGCTACTCACTTCATGCACGCTCACGTGAGCAAATGTAGATTAATTCACGGCAATCACGTGACTCGCGCACAACTCTACTCAAGACCGATGTATATCTCCATTAATAGATAATTTTCAAAATAGTAGTTTTGAAAAATGCATCCTAATGATTCCTGGAAAACCGTATCACTACTTCAGATCTAGCCACAGATCTTCATCAGGGAATGTTTGAAATGAGGCTATGAAAAAAATATTAAACGAAAACCAAGTTTTTTAATAACCGTTGGGAATCGGTGTAAAACTGCAAGATCCGTCAGTAAGTCTAAATAATAACAGCTCTCAAAATAAAAGTTACCGTAACGTTCCTCGTTCGTTTCCAAACTTGGTCAATATCCGTATATTTTAAGCCACTGTGTTTGAAATCGAGATGAACCGATTTATTTAAAACGACGGCTTTGTAACACACTAAAACGTGCTCTCAAAGCATTCAACTGTTCAGCACTACGACCAGCTGTTGATGAAACTGACGATGATCATTATTGTCGTAATGATCTTCATCAAAATTATTATTAACATAATTATTATATTACACTTGACTAGTGTCTGTATAGTGTTTCATGATCTGTTATAATTTTAAAGCTAAATTTTTTGTTTTTCTCATATATTGTTGTAAGCTAATTGAGCTTCGGTGTTATATGAGCCGAGAAAGGAATTTGAAGAGCGTTGATTTTAATACGTCGGAGGGGGAGGTTCGTCAGGAGGAAGTGAGTTTTAATGTTGTTTTATTTTTGGATAATTATTTACAGTGGTTGCAAACACACCATAAATTATATACACTCTGAATGAATATTTGAAATCAGTGACCCAAATACAAAAAGAAAGACGAAACTAACACACTAACAGAAAAATGTTAGTTAAATTGAAAATATTTCAGTGTACACAAGTTAGGTTATGTTCGGAGATGTTCGAATGATATATTTAACCATGAGCTGAGTTACAAGGTCTAGACGCGTGTCTGCTTAGTATTCAGTGTCCAGATGTCACTGGACTAGATACCAAGTTAAACATACGATTTAGGTCAGAACTTGGCCATACCTGCCTGGTGATCCTGTATTTTATGCCTCCATACCATATACCTTTCGCATGTCGGAGAGCTTCGGTTTTAAGTAAGCGCCCACATGCTTCTTGTCCTGTGGAACCGCCTCTTCCCCTCTATGAATCGGTGGAATGTTCCTGTGCCTTCAGATGGTTATTAAACTGCTTAGCCAGCTCATTTAGAGATGCACGGCAGTTATGGAGAATTTTTGAAGGCTGGAATATAGATTATAGAGATTTTATAGAAACATGACTATCAGAGTAGATGTTGACAACGTTTCATTACAGCCAGAGGCGATATCTCCGATTGCCATGACTTCTGCCTGAAAGGCACTACAATGGTCTACTACTCTTATGTCGGCTCCAGATCCAACTCTTTAGAATAAAATACAAAACCTAAGTAGCCATCTAGGTTGGGGACTATTTTCCTGGATTTGCCTGAAAGAACTCCAGTGACTCTCTCGCTCAAATACTTTGTTTATAATTTGGATGTATTTAGTGCCTAGATACTGAAATAAAATATATAATCCCAAAAAATCCGGAATTTGATTTAAAATCCCGGGACTTGTATTTTCAAAGTTAGCTCCGTTTGGTATCCCTTCTTTTTCCAAGTATCCCGTCCATTGCTTAAATACTTATATATCTGTACAACTTTCGAAACGTACTAATTTCGATTTTCAAATTTATGCATTTGTAAACATGCCCGTATATACAAATATGTATGTGCTATTTTTAACCTTGAAAATTATTCTAAATTTAAAACATGTTTATATTATACTCGTATATATATATGTATATACTTTTATTCGTTTGAATCGGAATACTTATGCCAGATACGATTTGAATGAACATAGCGCAGCCAAGTACATGTGTGTGAGTTTTATTAATTGTATATACGGCAAAATTGTTGAAATTTCTAATAATTTATCTTGCGTCGAAGACGTTACAACGAATAAACCCTAAGCAATATTGCAAACATCTAGACTTGTATAAATTTGTAAGGAAAACGAGTTCGTCTGAGATTCAGGCTAGAGGAAAACCACGACAGTACTACTGGGTACAATAGACAAATTCACACGACACTGGGTCTATGGCAGACAGATAGACATACATACATACAGACAAGCTTATGATATACCAACTCGCTTATACAATGAATGGATATTATTATACTCGTACTGGCCGCTCATATCGCGACGTAAAATATTTTCAACAAAAACTTGTTTATACTCAAAGTATGTTAATTTATTTGTTAAAAAGCTTTGATTGTTTCTTTTGCTTTTACAGCAAAAATAAAAATTGCATTGAAAGCATTAATTATTCTATTTAAAATGCAGGAGAAAAACAACAACACGACGCTTAAAATATTTGAAAATTGTGTGGATATGAATGCAAATTGTCGCCCATTAAATTGCAAATATTTCATTATTAATAGTTAACATTTATCACAGGCCAAGTCAATGTTATAATCGTGATATTTCAGTTTCTTTGAAACATTTGTGAGCGAATTTCGCACAGGTCCCACAATCAAATTTGCACAAAATGTTGATTAATGAATGAAAGTGCAAAATAAATTCATAAATTTGCTGATTTTGTGTTTGGATTGAATTAAGATATTAATTAACCATAGCAAAAAAAAAAGCTAAAATCTTTCAAAATTAAGTTTAGTTTCATGGCAGAGATCTCACCCAACCACATCTTAGGAAAGTTAATAATTTTATTGCATCAAATGTTGACGGTAGCAACTCAATATCATGGGTAAAAGAATTGCCAACTGTGTATTAATAATGTGAATGAAGTGGAAAGCGTTTTCATTAGACGAATTACTTTCGACGACTGTTTATGTAAACCAAAACCAATCAATACACGGTATTTGGATGACCTAATTTTTAACTTCAGTCCATTACACTACTCCCATGATGTTACGTTTCAAATGCTCGTTCTGTCTCTCTATGTGCTCATAAAATCGCACCCTTTCACACATTAATTCGCAACGACTGACCCTAACATGATTTCTAAAAATCACGCAACTTGTTTTGAAATTTACATGCTAACAAGTTTTTAAAACGGACCTTGTGCTGTTGGCATAACGAGCAAAAATATCCCGTGAATGCTTAGCCTCTGTTGTGGATGTTTTAGTGTTATTAGCCTAGTTAGGAAGACGCAAAATAAGTTGTATTCTACAAAAAAAAAAATATAAATTAAATAATGAAATTTACACAAAACCATAACTTGTTGACTATAACAAACCTACAAATTTAATGACATACATATATTTTCATTATATACTAAAATGTTTCAAGTAATTCAAATCCAACACAATATTTTACAAAACAAAGAGTTGTGATTTTATTTAAACAAAATTCTTGAATGTCATAATTACGAAAAACTCATTTCTAAAGTAATTTTTAGGTTATATGTATCTTTAAAGTCTTTATATGTCTAAATGAATATTAATTTATCTAAAAATAAATTAAACCTAGTTTAGGTGTTGGTGGCAGTCGATGAACGACTTAATTCGGCACTACAGTTCATTGTGATACCACGGTCTAGAGAGATTAAGTCCTCGCCCCACGGGAGAACCATTCAGTTTGTCGAAAAAGCTCAAGACCCTGTCTACGCCTATCTGAGACAATTCTCCCAGGTTGCTAAATATGTAGAACCCATAGTATACCTGCAGAGAATATGTTCAAAGGATTCTTCCTCATCTACCAGACTCTACGTAAGTCAATTGCCATGACCTTTAGTCTCGCCATATGTCGACCAATCAGACAGTGCCCATCAAAACTTTGGTCCTGCCTAGAGACATAAGGTTCATTCATCTCATCCTATCCACAATAGGCCAGATTTGTGCAGTGCGTACACAATTTATGCCCCTCGTCAATCTCTTCTGCATCATTACATACGAGCGTTATTGCTTGATATGCTTAAAATTCGCTAGGGCCATGGCAACACATTCCATTTCCTGTGGATCCTGCATCCCCAGTCTCGCCTGTACCACCGGGATATGCGGCATATTCTAAGTTTAAGAATACTGATTCTAGGGATTTGATAGCCCCCCGATTGCCAGAGAAAAGATTGACCCATAACACTGCTGGACTGCTGTCCATCAGCTAACCGGTCACTTCTAATCGCTAAATTGTGGGTCTGAAAAACGCTATAATGATCAGGAACCCATGAATTTTGTACTCTCTGCTAGCTTAATTTCAGAGCTATATGTACCACAGTGGGTGCAAATAGCTTCGGGTAAAAAGGACTAGCTCGGTATTGGTCGGGTTCACACTAAAGGTCTGCAGCAAGACATTCATTTATTCGTCTACGCATTAGTTTTGTTTCATTGTTCTCTGTAAAGTAGTACTTTTTCAAATGAATGATAGAAGAATGAGTATTTTAAAAAGAAATCCAAACACAGTACACACCACTTGAAAATTCGAAATGAATTATGTACAATGTTTGCTTCCCTTATTGAAATGTTTTTATGTATTGAAATGTTTTGGAATATACAAAAATACACTGAGTGCATCAAAACATTTGAATTCATTTGAATTTTTCATTAATTTTTAGAAATTATAAGAGTCTGAAATAAACTCAATTAAGTAGCTAATTAGCTTTCAACAAAGGAGGAGTATGGTAATTTTATCAGCGAGCTTGTTTAACACAACAATTTACATTTCGCAATGACTGACCTAGGTGTAAGTAACGGGTTTTTCAATAAGAGCACTACAAAAGTTTTTTTAAAATAAAACAAAACCGGTTTTAGATACCAATGAAATTCTTTATTCCTGTGAAAGTACGATCGATGCCATTATGTATAGAACTCGATTTCTTTTGCATGGCCACCACGGGCACGCTTGCAGAAGTCCAAACGCTGAACCCAATTTTCGACGGTTTTCAAGTATAAATAAATCGGCCGATACTGCTGCAATTTCACGTTCGATATTCGTACGAAGTTCATCAATCGTCACTGGCTTGTTGGCATAGACCATAGACTTGATCTAACGGCATCAAATCGCACGACCGAGGCGGCCAAGCGACTGGGCCATTTCGTGAGATAACACGTTCACCAAACTTGGTTTCCAATAAATTGATTGTGGCATTCGCTGTGTGGCTTGCGGCGCCGTCCTGTTGGAACCACATGTCCTCCAAGTCCATATTATCCAATTGGGGCCAAAAATATTCGGTTATCATTGAACGGTAGCGATTCGCATTCACAGTAATGTGTCAGTCTTGATCATCACGGAAGAAGTACGTCCCAATGACGCCGCCGGCCCATAAACCGCACCAAACCGTAATTTTTTCGGGATGCAATGATGACTCATGGATTACGTGTGGATTGCTATCTGACCAATAACGCATATTTTGCTTATTGACGAAGCCATTCAGCCAGAAATGAGCCTCATCGCTGATTGTTGAAGCCTCTTAAAGTTGAGGCTACTGACTCCAAATTTCGGTAGTAAATTTTAATAATTTCGACTCGTTGTTGGCTCGTATATATTTCCATGATGAAATGGCAAACCTTACTGAAGAGAAATGTCAAAAGAGCGGGAAAAAATATGGCGTCGTTTGCTGTCCCTATCGATTTACTTTTGTAGCGTCTCTGTTGAAAAACCCTTTATATCATAATATAAATGCTGGTGACAAAATCGACAGTGAAATACATACGTATGAAAGTGTTAAAGTAATGCTACATGATGATTTTAATATTTTGCTGTGGTGGGAACATCCCAAAAATGAGTTTCCTTTACGTATTATACCGCAACCAGTGCAACCTCGGACAGGACATTTTCCGTTGCTCGTAATTTAATTTGAGACAAAAGATGTAGGATTGTTTCAAATGAAACTTCCATAAATCAAATTAAGGGTTTACATTCAATCATAGATAAAAATGAATTACAAAAAGAGTTAATGAAATATTGAATAGATCACATTTTAGTTATGTATTTCTTGGATTTTTTATGTTTATATAAGTAGAAGAATCAAATCAAAAATATTTAATTATTCGTTACAAAAAATAATATGCTCTCTCGGAATCGCATACCAATCATCGATTTTGGAGCGGTATAATCGAAAAACAAATTAGTTTTGATTCCATACAGGAGAGACACTCTAATATCGTTTTACATGTTAGGGTATACTGAAACATTTTGGAATTTTTAAAGAGCTGACGTCGTCAATTACGAGTGTATATTACATACATACATACTACACTCAAAATATGTGGTATTTGTTTAGAGGAAACCCAAAACATTTATCGCTCGTTTTTGCGACACATATTTTGAGTGATTCGTTTTCTGCAAGAAAAAAGTATGTATTTGGTAAAATTTGTGCACCAAAAATCAAAAATTGGGAAACCTCTAAAATATTAAAACACTTTCGAAATATTCACGTGAAATCGAAATTCCAACCGCCCGTAAGGCAGCAAATGTATCCTTATCAGCTCTTTAATATCAGTGGATTAAGATTTCAGCACTCTTGAAATTCCAAAAATGAGTGCACCCTAATAGGTATGAATATACCCAACCACTCTAGACACACAAAACACAAGCAAAGATTATATTTGAAACGACAGTGTTCTCTGAAAAGTAGTACTTTTATTTAGCTTCAAATTGTTTTGATGTGTTTGTATGTTTGATGTTTTGGTTCTCATTTATTTTGTATTTTGTTTCTAAATTAATGATTTCATAAATTCTAGTTTGTTTTGTTAGCAGTGAGTGTAGTGTTTGAAACATTCGCTTTTGAAGTGAATGTTTTGATATGGCAGTCAATACATTCATTGCAGAGGTTTAGTTTACACCCAAGCCACTTTCGTCCGCCCATATGTCAACGTCTGCTGGTTGCCCTGGAGGGTATATCTCGCCACGTAAGTAATTAAATGATAAATGAGGCTAAAGCCTTCCTTGAAGTATGTGTCTGCAAGGATATTGCAGAAGTCGGCGTGCCCAATTCGGTCGTGACTCGCTTCCTCGTGAATATTTCGTATACTATCCCCTTAAGATCTACATCCAACCCAAGGATAGATATCGCAACCATCGTGTACTGCTTAACAGTCAATGACTTATCTACCACTATGTAGTTCATGTAGGGCTGTCCGTAAATCTGCAATCAATAATCGCCCGTAAATTTTCATATATATTCCGTTCCAGTATCCTCCACGTATGATAACAAACATGTTGGTTTAAAGTCGTTGGGCTCTGAGTGAGGGTATTTTCCCGCTTTGGATATAAATACCACCCTTGTGTACCTCCATCCTTTAGGTATGTGCCAGGGAACCAGTATACCAGTCACAGCATGAAGTTGCGCTGGTGATAGCATATCGGGGCCGGGAACTTAAAGGGGTTCAATCTGCCGATGTCCCATTTATACCTCGATTGAGTAACATTTTACCTGGCAATCACTCTTATATATGAGAAGTATAAGTACCATATCATGATCGGAAGATGTTTTTGAAATGCTTACTCCCCATTGTTACTGGTGTCAGTGGGCAAGGAAAAACTGCATCGAGAAAGAGGTATGTACATAAATATCAAAGAAGAGATCTTTTGTTTAAACATTGTGTTACAAAATAAAAAATAAGCTCTTAAAATAAAGCAATTATTAAAATAACAGAGAAACGGAATATTAAAAATATTACAATATACTTATATACATAAACATTTTTAATTTGTTTAATTAGATGTTGCCTTGGATCAAATGCGCAGACCAAAAATTCAGCTGTAGGTCGTTTATAATCACATTTTGAATCTACCAAAGACAGGTTAAATAAAAAAGGAGAATACGATTCTGTAACTTATTCCATCCACTTGTAATAGCCCGTTAAAAGCTTTTTAATCTGTAGGAACAATATATTTATTATACATTCAAATCTGTATGATACCAGGCTATGGAAGCCATTCCGATTGTCAGAAAAGTCTGATTACATTATAAGATCCGTCAGCTATTATATCAGAGATCGCTCAGACATCGGTTGAACAGGGCGGCAATTGACATTTTCGCACACTTTCTCTAGATTTCCCGTTCTCTAGTACTTCCCTCAGACTTCTGAACGACAAGCCTGCAAATCCTACCAAATTTCGACAGATAAATAGTTCAGATTTCTGGACAAACACCCAAACAACTTTCGGTAAGAACTCGGCATCTGAATCATAAACTTGGTCAGACTTTCTTTCAGAATTGTGACTAAATTTGGGCGAAATTTTTTAGGGGGCAGCAAGCCGAAATGGAAGTGTCAGTCCTAAACTCTTTTCATAAATAATGGAAGTATTACTGGCAAATTTTCACTGCTATCAAAGCAGATTTGGGGGCAGTTATCCAACATCCAGGAGGACGAGGCTCAATCGTCCTTAAAAGTAATAAAATTTATTTGGTTCCACGATAATGTATAGTATTGAGATAAGTTATTAGTACTGGGTTCCGCACCTGCATAAAAAACGCGTAACACACAAATGACGATTGTCCGATGTATGGTATCATAAATAAGTAGCCTAACTGCTGATTCAGGAATAAATGTGACACTTTTTAAGAATAAATTAGACACTTGGGTATCGTAGTGACAAGAAGGAGATATAACAATGTAAAGCCCAAAATAGTGGCACTGATATGGTTTCACGTAAGGCAAGCGACTTACGCTATAGTGATATTTCACACATTGGAAGAATATAAGGAGTAACGGCCAACTAACCACAACAATAGCATGAATTAGGTATTCGTGAAATTGATTAAGTAGCTGATTTTGTAGGCACAACAATAAAGGTAAGTGTAAGAAATTTGTCTATGCCCAGATCGCACCTGGTGTCCTACTATAGCTCACAAGATTGTACAAACGAAAGACTATATATTCGCCGATACTTTGCCTAGGATACAAAGAGTGTCCTGCTTTAACTGTGGATCACATATGTATGCATTCCCATTTTTTTATAGAATTGTATATTGAGGGCAATATTCAAAACCCAACCAAAATTAGCTATTTTTCGAAATTTAGAATTTGGTTGGCAAAGTCGATTTTTAGTTGTTCCTCTGTTCTGTAAAGTATTAATTAATGGAAAAATATGAAATCAAATATGAATCGTTTGGTGAATTTTTGATACTTTGAGAAAGTATCGGTTTTTTGCTTTCCTCAAGAATTCTGAATTTGCAGACGCAGAGTATTGATTATTTGTCCACGCTAAATTTGCTCAAAAAGTCAACTTGGTTTCTCGAAGTGTAATACTAAACGGCGGGAAATTCGATCATTACTTTTGTTTCTCAATTTGAACATATTTATTTATTTAACTGGAAGAACCAAATATTTATCACGTCTATTGATTGATTTGAATTTCTCGCAATTGAATAAAACTGGCAAGACAAAACACACTTACCTAGAAAGTACAATTAAATGTGTGTAATCCAATGAAACAACTGGTAAAAGCTAATCCGCGATAACGAACAAGGCGAAAATGAAGCAAATAATTATTTTTTAAGAGCGACTTATCGTTATAGATAATTAAACGTCAACATGTAGAGGGAGAGATCAATTGTTTCAACGTCGCTTTTAACCAAATGAAATTTACAGTTTCGGCAAAGTGAAATAATTTTAATGGACGAAACCACAAAACAGCCGACAATAAAACGAAGAAATTAATAAAAATAGTAACAAAATCGACTCAGAAAGAGACTGACAAAATAGTTAAATAGAAAAAAACAATTAATACCGATGCCGTTGAGTGACCGACTTACGAGTTTATGTGAAGTTTTTGAAGATAAAAGAGCGAGAAACTTATAGTCACAAAAAGTTAAGTAAAGCAAAAATAAATAAACAAATAGACGGAACTGAAACAATTAAATGCGACAACAAAAACCCGAGAAACCTTAAATTAAGACTGCCTTGTCGTTATTCTCCCTTCAAATTTGGCATTCATTTGAAAGTTTCTGGACAGCCAAGTTTCCGTTACGTGTAAAAAAGGAAGGATAGGTAGGATGGTAGGTAGGTCAATAATGTTTTTGTAATTTCCCGGAAATGCGCTTTTCACCGATTTTTACATTTAGAATTTTGTTTTAGATGTTTTATTTTAGTATAAAAAAACTTAATTTTAATTTTTTAAGTAGTTGGCTTGGTTATTCTTGTCGTCCCACACAAATGTTAGCGGATTGATATCAACTACATATTTTCAGGAGTTTGTTGCTCTTATAGCTTATAGTTGGAGTTTGACGTTTTGTGTTGGCGTGAAAAATACCGTTTAGTATCTTGTTATTTTCCCAATATTCGCAATAGGAACAGAACACAACAAACCCTTCACATTTGCCTACATTTTATGTTATCCAAAACACTAAACACACACACACATCCACTCTCGGGCTAACTTTGTTTACTTTCGTGAACTTTTGTTTCTTTATTTTAAACAAATTCGCACACAAATTCCAGATATACATATGTATTTTTTTAACCCTCTAGCACTTTCATTCACATTTCCTTCGTTCATTTCACTCAACGAAAGATCTTTGGTTCTCTTCTCTTCATTAGAATTTTCATTATTTATTTATTATAATTTCGCATTAGATCAGTGATCTATTTTCGGTCTGGCAAAACAATAGCAACAAAATATAAACATAATTTTCCGAAAATCTCTCGCACACTTTACTTTGTTGTTGTTTCTTCACAAAACGCGTCTTTTGCCGTCCGTGTTTTTCTACTTTCGGTCCTCATGAGTATGACGGCGTTCGTGTTTGTTCGTTCACTTTCTTACTTCGCTTTACTACTCCAACCGTTTCCACCGTTTGGGCCGGCAGCTAAATGTAAACTGAACTGATGTTGGAGCATGAAACTTTAAAGCGCAGAGCCGAATGAATACCGGGTATTCGGTATTAATTGCCCAAGTGTGTGTGCGTGTGTGAGTTCGTTTTTCTGTTGTTTTCACTGAATAGAATTGTGAACAGTGTTGCCAACGGTGTCGAAAAAAGTATGCTAAATGATATAAAAATTGTGCAAAATGGAAAAATGTGCTACATAAATAACCCAAGGCTAGAGTTCCATATTAAGCAAGTACGCGCTCAAGAAGAACGTGACAGTTCTGGCAGACTCAAGCTGAAGGGAAATTGTCTCATGTGCTCCAGAATAAAACCAACACGAAAAGCCTGCGAAGAATGTCAAATGCCTGTTTGTGCTGAACATTCAGTAGATATCACTCAATGTGATAGATGCGCGAACTAAAATACCATATCCGTTTTATTAACCTTTCTTCTTTTTCGTTTTTATTTCATACAATGTAAAAAAATTTCCTAAAACTAATTTGTTTATCTTTAAGGAGTTTGCTCTTGACAGCCATCAGTATAAGAACTCACACAAAACAGATGAACGTTTACTTTATATCGGGTAATGGACGTGATAACTAACAAACTCCGAACGAAATACTTAAAATGAATCATTCGTTAGCGCTATATTATACTTTACATTCCCATAAACTTTTCGATGCGTTCGTTGTAGTTATGTTACGCTCATACATCTAACAAACCCACTAACGTTTCAATTGTATCATGAGCATAATAATTTTTTCCATTAATTGTAACTAGAGAATACGTCCCGGTAATTCCCGGTAGAGATTTCCCGAAAATTTCGTTAATTTTCAAATCCCGCTTTGCCATTCCAATTTTCCAAGTAATAAAATGGGGTATTTTATCCAATAATGGCAATCTAGTATGCTCTTCTTGCACTAGGGTACCCATGTACTATGGGCACCTTTCGTTGAATATTACCATTAGTTCAGTGAAAGAAAAGAATGCCTTTCAAGGATAAAATATTCCTTAATGTTCTTACACTGCAGCAATACAATTTAGTAATACAAAATTTATATGATACTGCATGTTAAATGATGGTAATGTCGTTTAAATTATGTTCGCAATGTAAAAGTCAAACTCTAAGATAACTCCAACTATTCCAGTGACTTTCAAAGGGATCCGGTCCAGAAAAAACAGCTGATGCACACCCTTGGTATATTATGCTATTATTTGGATATGTTATACTTTTTCCAATATTATATGTATTTATTATTGCGATTTATCAAATATGTATTTCAAGTTTATAAAATAAATGAACTGCTGCAATGTACCAGCCGTTAAATTGTCATAAGCACCGCAGTTATCAATCTAAAAATTCACTTAGGCAATGTTATGATAACTCTGTTCGATTTGCACAATCAATTTTGGAGAATTCAAAAACACCTGTCAGTGACAAACAAAATACAACAGTTATAAATATAAAATAGAATAGAGAAAATTGTGAACTAAGATTAAGAAGCATTTGAAGAAAGCGATGAAATAAAAGTTGTTATTCCCGTTTTCTTTGTTTTTGTTCGTTTCATTCCAAATGCAACCGCATATTTTTTTGCGGAAAATCAAACTATGAGAGAAATCTAACAGATCTATCAAACGGGTTTCGTGAAATGGTTCTCCTCAAGTTTACATATGCGTGATTTGGTTACACCGCTTGATTACATAATCGCTTGTTTTGTATGAAGCACTTAGGCCTAATTTTTGAGAGGAAAATCATCTTTAATCAACGATCAAACATAATTTAAACTCTGAATTCAGTTTTTAGGTTAACAGCCAAAGTTGGGCATTTAAACTATGATCAAATGACCATATTATTTTGATAGAAAACAGCAAGAAGAAAAAACACAAAGCTTCTTTAATTGTTAATGTGAACAATTATAATCACCATCCTAGTTGAAATAACAATAGAAACGTATCATTTAACTCGTAGTGCAGTAAGATTTATTTCAGCCCAAATATTCTCAAATTTCATTAAATATTTTGTATTTTATCGCTTCACTTTTGTTTTGCAAATGTCGTCAGTTTGATGCATTGTAACGATTAGCGGATAAATATATGAATACCGGTTATTTTTCGTAGCATTTGCCACTGTTGCAACATGGTAGTAAGATTATTTGACAAAGCACTGAAAAACTCTTTTCGTATTTAAAGTCAGATCAAACATAAATCAAAATCAACTGATTACCAATTTAAGTAACCAGTCAAAAATTGGGCCTTAGCGACATTAATCATTCTCGATAGGTTTATAATTTTTATTTGTTGGCATCTTTTAACCATATTTTTGAATAATATGACTTTTTGGTAAATAACTTAGCAAGCGATAGTCGCTTGCTTGTAACCAAAACACGACTACTATTCCATTCGCTCTTTGCAATTCAAGAGTTTCACATATTCAACGATTCACACCATAGACTAATTTTATACTATACTTAACATTTCTCTCAGCATTGAAAACAATTGCTTCAATAATACCAGATAGAGGCAATGGTTCAAAACAACCAAAAAATTATATCAACGATATTTCGTTTGTGTGTTAAAATTATTGTGTTAACTTGTGTTATTGTGTTAACCTTATTAAGATAATGTTAATGAAATTGGTAATAAATAGTCTAGACCAACATGCGTTTGCAATTACGGATTTTTATATGATAATTCAGACACTTATTTATATTTATAATTCTTGATTGAAAATATCCATTAGTTTAGAGTTTCTTGTTATTAAGCCACAAAATAATATCGAATTTATCAACAAAAAATTGTAAAAATGAAAGGTAAAAAGTCAAAAGTGTGACAAACCTTTCCAAATAAGTATGCGATAATTGCAAAAAAATCAGATCTGGCAACACGGCTGTGAATTAATATTTCACACCCCTCTGGTTGCCTCTTTCTTCCACTGTTGACACTTCAGAAGCTTTTTAGTAATTTGTTTCTTGTCTCTTACACTTTTTTTGAAAATATAAGAATGCTCAATTCGTTTTAACTCATTGTTTTGCAATATTAAGCGTGTTTTGGTTACACCGCTTGCTTATATATTCGCTTGCTTTATATGAAGCACTTAGCGAAGACTTAACGACAACTTAGCGAAGCGAATCATTTTCGCTAAGTTTAAACAAATTTTTTTGACATCTTTTACCGTTTTCTACCCTTTTTCATATTTTTGAATAAAATTACTTAATCGCCTGCCTGTAACCACAACACGACTATTTCCACACTTTTGACGTTTTCCCTGAATTTTTAGAATTTTCTGTCGAAAAGTGAAATTTTTGCTGAACATATAATTGTTTTATGGTTAAATAATAAGAAATTCTACATTAACTATTATTTGCAATCAAAAATTGTAACACGTCGACACTATCGCGGTTGTGGTTGTTAACAAAACTCTGTTACAACTCGCGAATTGCGAAGTCTCAAATTAGTATTTTTTAAACAAATTGCTTTATTATATTTAGGGGCATGAACTACACTTTCATGGACGAAATCGGAAAAATAATTAATTGGTATATAGCATGTCAAGAGGTATTCTAATGGGCAAACCCTAGTAGCCACTTTTAGTATCCTAAGTTTAAAAAACTGACGTGTTTAACCATTGGTAGAATTCGTTATGCATTGGAATAGTTATTACATATGAAATTGGATATGATTAATTGCGAGTTATTGGGTTGTGAGACAAACTTGTTTTAATTTCCTGTTATTTTAATATTAACTTGTGTTTAACTTAACATAACCCATTGATTAAACCTTAATAAACCAGATCCCAAACACGAATCAGGTTCAACCCATAATCCCAAAAACGGGTTCTAAGAAATTTAAATTTTTCGACGATGTAGAACAATGCAATCTCGGGTAACCGCTTCCTGAGTGCATGCACGACTTAATAATTTCACAACGGTGCAATGAAATAAAATTTTGCAAAATTGTAATAAGATTTTAATATAAAGTTTAAATTTGAGCATTGTAATACAAACAATATTACACAACTATAATGTTATCCTTTACCTACATCAAGATTATATATATGACGTAAATTGATTTACACCAGGTGGAATTACAAAAATTGTCGACTTAAATTTTCCATGTCCTTTTGATGAAAAACTGTGAAATTTAAACGTATTTTGAACTTTTTTGATATATAGTATAAATTTGTGGTGTATTTACACAAAACTTTTAACTCACAAATCGAAATGCTGTTGCTGATTTATTGTTGGGAGGTTTGAGCCATTGCCTCTATCTGGTATTATTAAAGCAATACTTTCCAACATCCAACCGCCCATCTGCAACACACCAAATGTCATCAATTTACTGAGAGAGTTGGCGTCTCTATACGTCATTACTCTATGGTCGAAGCCGTAAAAAACAAACTTGGAATATGCGTAGGTGCTCAAAAAGAACTGAATTTATTCATTCAGAGAATATAAGATAAAACAACATTTTTGTTGAGTAAATCATATGTTTGTAGGTTTACATCAGTTACTTCTGTCTGAGATGTGCACCCTTGCAAGAGCGCAGTAAAATTTTGTAGTAAATGTCCCAATCCGTTGTGTCGAAAAGAAGACGGCATGATAGCTGACAGTTCAAGAGATAATAAAAATGTAACTATAAGTACTCATAATTAAAGCAAAGTGAGGTTTCTTTGCTGAGATATATTTTAAACGGTTTTTAGGTTTTAGACGGTTTTTTCAAATAAAATCTTCACAATTATCCCATTTTTGGTTCAGAAAATACACGAGTGATTTTTGTCAGTGTTTGGTGTAGATTTTTCTTGAAAAATAAGGCCGAGTTAATGGTGCTCTATCGAGACATAATCAGCCCAATTCTCAATAACAATTCCCCGAGAATTTTTCCCTATTCCTTGTTCCCCCATTCTTAATAAAATCTACACTGTAATTTTTTCTCTTTTCCCCGTTCCCTTGTTCTAAAAGAAGTTCGAAAATGGGAATTTCTTCCCCGGGAAAATTTGTAATGGATTATTCTACCACAAAATTGAAAGGGAGCTCTGTATAAAACTGTAAGTATTTAATCTTTTCTATAAAAAATTAAATAATTACTGTTATTTTAATCATTATTATGGCATTATTCTCACGGCATAAATTTACTTTAGCACCTACTCTCTTATCTCACCAAAATATCACCACCGAGCAAAACGTCTGCATTGAGTTCAAAATTTTTAAAAGTGGTTATCAAAGTTAGTAGAAATGGGCATCATTACAAAGGTATTTTTTCACCAAAATTAAAAAAAATGTTTCTAAGAAATCTCCCCATTTAACACAATATAGCGAGTGTTGGACTCGCACCAGAGGAAAAAAAGCTTTATAACACAAAAATACTATGAACTTTAATTTTGAACTTTAATATCTCCGGTCTTTGAAAGGTTATAGGTGAATATTAAACCTTAACAAAAGGTCTTGCCTATTATCGGAGCCTACCAAAAAATAAATATAATAGGGCATTTTTTTTAAAACAATAAATTGTTATCAAAAAGTGAGAAAAAATAGTTTGTTTTAATTTGCGCCCCAATTGGTTAATATAAATAAAAATGTTTATACACCGATTTGTAGAGTTTAGACAGGCCTTTGTAATGGTACCTTGCAAACGTTTGTTGTTGCTTCTCCTGCTCCCGGTCGTTCTTCTGCTGCCATTCTAAAGGCTATGGTGTACATTTTCATTTATTTTAATTATTATTTAAGTTTTATTTGCTTAAAATGATTTGCATTTAACAACCAAAACCAAACGTCATAAAGCAAAACAGCTGACTTCGTAATTCTCTCTCCCTTATTATTCCTTTCCCCGTCTGTTAGAAATCCGAGGGTATATTCAGAATCGGGTTGAATAATTTTCTAGTTTTGTTCCAAAATTGAGGGTGTACGAAAAATGGCCCAAAGAAAGATGGCCCACAAAAAAAATGCAAAAACACCCAAAATTTTTTCATACATTTTTGGGCCATATTTCATAAGAAATATCGCCCACAAAAATGGGTTATAATCTAATATTTGTGGGCGATTTTTTATTTTCTTAAAAGAGGCAAAATCAATTCCAAATATTCAGCCAATACTGCAATTACAGTTACATCCAAAAACGGATGACCGCGCCACTTACTTAGCTACAGAAATAACATTGTTGTTTGTGCGTCTATTACGAAGATGTTCATGTTATGAGAGTAACTAATTGAAGCAAGTGATTCAGCTATTACTTCATTCAGTTTTCTACTCTGATCGTGAAGACAACATATCACATTGAATTTATATTTTTGTGTCAGCTATGGAAGAACTTGAATATGAATTTTTGTGCGGCAAAAAAATTAATTCAAAGTTGTATTTAAAAACCGAAAAACAATTGTTTAAATTGAAGTCGAAGAATAGTGAAAAGTGTTACTATGTGTGCTACTTCAAACCTTGTAATTCATGCGTTGAGCTTTTGCTCGCTAATAGTATATGCGTTAAGCCAAAAAAACAAAAAAAAACCATAATCATCCAACTCAAGAAAAAAAATACGAAGAACTCAAAGCAATAGAGTCTATTAAAAAGAATTGCATTGAAAACGCTGCAACTATCGGTGACGTAAACGCCACAAGCTGCATTCGGTCAGCATATAAGCGTGCAACCACAAGGTAAGTGGTTTGTTAAATAGGTGTTTGTGAATATAATTATTCTTCAATCAGAAAAAAGAATGTTTTGAATAAAATTGTGCAATTTTTTTTTTAAAAAAAATTTTCACTGCGGTGCTTTCCTGGGATAACAACTTTCATTTTAATTTCAAACATTTTCAAATCGTAATTCTGTTACTTAAATATTAAATTATTAAATAAAATATTAACGAATCTATAAAAAAATAAAAAAATTTTAGACCAAAAATCGCCCGATTTTTGTCTAAAAATTTTTTGCCTGCGGCGCTTTACTGGCTACATACGTATAAAATTCTATTTACAACTTTTTAAAATCTTAATTCTTTACTTACAATTTGGAATTATTAACGAATCTATAAAACAAAATACAAAAAATATTGCCTGGGGCGCTCTTCTAAGGATTATAACTTATGTTTCTTAATATAAATCTAAATTCTTTTCCTTACAACCTAAAAATATTTACTAATCAAAAAAAAAAAACATTTTTGTTTGCGGCACTTTTTGTTATCATTAATATTAACTTTAATGACACTTAATTTCCAAAATGTCAAGAAACGACGACGACCATATATTTAATTCGTGCATATATACAATTTTTGGGAGATGTTTTATTTTGAATTACCTACAATTTTTGGGCGATTTTTCATTTTTTTTTTGGGTGATTTTTCGTTATTTGTTGGGCGAAGTTTCGTTTTTATTTTTGGGTAATTTTTCATTTTTTGGCCCATTTATTTTTTTGGGCGATTTTTCATTTATTTTTGTGGGCCATTTTTCATGCCGCCCAAAATTGAATATGTTATATGATGTGGACATGTGGTTTAATCAAGACGGTGCCACATGTCATACATCCCGTAATTAGGACACCCTTTAGATAAAGGGGGGGAACCAATGAGAACAAATTGACAAATTAACCTATAGAACGTTTTAGAAGAAGACCAACTAGAGGAAGAAAGAAAAAGTATAAAACGACAAAAAGTGATTTATGATTTTTTATCGAAAATAATGTGCAAAAAGTTGTTTTGGTGTTAGCATTTGTTTGCAGATTGCACTATTTTTACATATTTTTCATAGTCCCTGGCAACTCTGCTCTCTACTACCTATAGGGAATGCTGTGGAATTGAATTTGATTCTTAAATAACCTTTTTTCGTTAACACCGAACACAAATAAACACATATCGTGTTTACATCAATGTTCTACGAACACAATGTGGACGTGCGGCTTCTCTGCAATATTGGCCATGTATTTGTGGCCGATTTGTTGCCGTCTTGATTGTTGTGTTTTTGCTGCCGCCACTGCTGGCTGGCTGTGGCTGTTGGTGCAATCTAATGAATGCATCGCTGGGTACCAACTGGTTTTCGGTTGTACGAATTTGATTTTAACACGATACATGATAAAGGCAACGCAAAAAACCGTATGAAGATCGAAAAACTACAATAGACAAAATAACAACATATGTTCGAAACAAAAGCTGAGCTTGAACGTTGCCGTTTTTTTAACATTCAAAAGAGGCAATAGATGATGTAAGTCAATAAATGTGTATGTGTGCAAATTGTATACGAGTGCGAGTACATGGAGACCAAGCAAACTTGTAATTTTTTACTTGAGACCAACTAAAACTGTTCTAATTACGTGACAATAAAAATAATACATGCATACATATGTACATATGTATGTACTATATAGCTTAACTACACACAGGCACATTTACTCAAGCAGACCTCTTTAGCTTGTAAAACACTCTGGTGCCTGATTGCGCTTATCTCCTGGTCTAAAGGTGGGTATATCAAGCTAACATTTTGTTTGGTAACCACCTCTTTAAGCCTGATAACGTTGAGCTTATAACCACTATTAGAGGTATTGCGACGATAGGGTTTGCTACGTTCATGCTCATACTGTCGTTAACATCGCCCCGTTATGCTTGCGTGCGTGACAAGTTACAAGGGGCTGCGAATACATAACAACCAACTCCAATTGCTTCACTCAACATCGGACAAACGGACGTGAGCGAAAGACAAAATTGTTGGACACTAACACTTGAAAACGCCGAAATAACGTGTTGAAACCCTGTAAACCCATCTAACTTTTTCCGCAGACAAATATTTCACTGCAAAAGATAGAAATCACTTGTTGTTTGTAAACAAATATGTACATATCTGGAAAGGGTGACATATAGGGGAGTGATTAAACTGTTCTTCGGGACTACATTTTTCTTGAGATTACTTGGAAATCTTATTTTTAAACTATACTAAAGCTATGTTCAGATATACCGCGATATCGCAAGTTTTCAGGATTTCATTTCCATAAACAGCTGAATTTTGTACGGCAAAACATGTGCTTGGTAGGTTGAAGTCTCGAAAACTTCGTACCTGAACGCGACTCGCTTATTCAATTCGCAGCCACAGGTTTCGACAGATTTTTTCAATCCCAATCGGTAAGATAATTGTAAAACGTCAGTATTAAGAACCTTTTCCAAAAAGTACAGACCGTGCAAAATTGTACGAGTGATGTACTTTTTATACCCAACCATCAATTTGTCGTGTTTGCATTTCCAAACTGGTAACACGAAACATGTTAATATTTTCCCATCCTTGTGACTATTGACTTTAATATGGCAAGTGAGTGAATAGAAGACATAACTACTATTCCGCGTTATATATCACTCTGTAAAATCGCCATCACGCCACATAAACCTCCGTCCTGGCTTCACCGCAGACGTCGCACACTGGGGCAATTTAGGCGAAAATGTCCAGAAATATTCAAAATCAATTTCAATTAATAAATTCGCATTGGCCATTAAATTTTTGTATTAATTTTCCACCTATAAATAAATTGGCAGTATCAATTACCAAATCTGTAATCCGTCAACAGTGTGAAAAACTCGACTTCGCTCAATCAATAAAATATAGTAGTAAATAATAACGTAATTTAAATATTTAATTTAATTAGCCGTCAAGATGGTTCACCTTGAAAAGTGGGTGCCCTGGTTCAAACCCCACTAGGCGAAAACTTTCTTGTCGGCTTTTCTTTGCCTTATTTTATTAGCATGTTTCTTTCTCTAAGTCGACATTTTCCTTCGCCTGACTCTATGTTGGTTCCCAACTGATATCACATTCGAAATAGAGAAACCAAAATTTGTACCAAAAAGTTTTGAAAAATTTTATGTTTTCATTCGTCGTGAAATGACAAGATTGTGGAACGCAAATCAACTTTCTTTCGTCTAGAACACGAACGAAAGGTTTCGTTCGAGATAGAGAAACATTCATTCTATCTCACTTTTGAATTTTCGTTCTCATAAGAAGTACGTGTATAAAAAATAAATAAAATTTCGTGAACCCAAAACCTCGCTCCCCTTTCATTTGCGTGGGATTCAGATCTAAGTGAAAATTACGTGAACAAAATCAATTGCAGGGTTGTTATGACAAAGTTATTTCGGTATTTCGTACGAAAATTATTGTTTGATAATTTTTAGGGCCGGGTTTTTGACATTTCAATTATTTTAACAAACAAAAGTAACACCACGTTCGTTAAAATAAAAATCGAGTTGGAAACAAGAATTATGTATGACTAAATCAGAGACAGGTGGTAACTCGTAGAGATAGATTTTAACGAAAATTTCTCAAGAAATGAATAAGGGGCGTATGGCAGCACAGTTGCTGTAATACCATACAATACCCTGCTAGTAAGTAGCTGACAGTGTTGTGCAGTTAATAACAAATAAATCATGCACTCGTATATATCAACATGTGCTTAAAGGGTATAATAAAATGACGTCAAGAGAAACATTTGTACGACAGCTATACTTAAACAAAGTTTTATATTAACAGCAAACTAATTATCTGCTGGCAATTTGTCTGCTATTACAGGACACGTACTGCCATAATAACAACCTCTTTGCCGTTTTGATTCAGCATAATTGAAACTTCTATTGTTAAACAACTAAATATATTCGCTGGTTTAGCTACCTTGTTTGTGCAGCAGCCTTGTTTTTTTATTTTGCTGCTATTACTAACAAAGATTTTTGAGTGTATTATGTAACCTAACCCGATATTGCCTACTGTTAGCACACATTATCCCTGGTGTACGAAAACATAATGTGCCAAAATTTATCACAATTGGATCATATATTTTCAGTTTCTATGATTTAAGCATTTTTTCGGTGTCATCTGCCCCACTGTGCGCCAGATAACAAAATTCTTACTAAACATAGTAACCCCACAATCAAGATTTTCCTTCGTCATTCGGCCAAGGAAAATAAGCGCGAAAAAGAGGGGGACGGACGCCCGGTGAATGTTGCCATTGTAGTAGTTATTCACTCGTAAGTTGCATACCCACTTTGCATGTTCCATTATGAACGAATATGTGGTACGAATCGTCTACGCTTAAGATACTCCATACATTGCCAGTCAGCGTGTTTGTACGGAACAGATATCGGCCAATGCAAAAAATGCAGGAGGCAATAATACTAAACGCCATTCGGTCTACTGGCTGCTAGACACAGATAGTAATAACGACATGAACCGCCACGCCATTTGGACTGAATCCAGCCAGGTGGAGTGTCTGTGGCGAGAGGAAGTGCTGAAGTGCTTAATTGTATGTTCGTACGTGCTTGAGGTATTGCTCAGTTTGGCTCTCTATGGCCAAATCATATTCACAAATGCAGACTAAGCACAATTTTAGTGAAATTTAAAACCCGAATGAAAGAGAAGTAATGCGAGGTCGTGGGATATCAGCAATCAAAAATGTACTGGGAACACTTGGAATAGAGAATTATAATTGAGGGTTTCAATTCCATAAGAAGACACATGTAAAACCTCAGATGAATGGAAGCGGACAAATCCTTACAACATATATTGACTGCATCCCTTTGTGATAATGTCAGTATTCTTCGAGCAAATATTTCAATATTCTCAATAATAATGATACAAAAAACCTCTGCTTGTGGGGATATATCCCCGAAATAGCATTGGCATCGGGAACTATCTGTGCTTAAGATGGGATACAAAAAATTAGTTTTAATAAATACTGTGGATGCCCAATAATTCGAATGATATACTGTCGGAACCATCCGCAATAACAAACAATTCGCATTATCGAATCGAACATTTCTTCTATTTTGATTCAAACATGAATCAAACACAACAAAAAAGGAAGAAAAGCAGTCATCAAGCATTAAAGTTTATTTATTTGCATACTCTGTTGTGCAACTTTTTCGTGTAGACTTCTTAATAACAGTGTTCGTGTAGGCTCATTAGCAGTGTTCGTTTACTTTCCCATTCAAAATTTGCAAGAATGCACTTTGGAGAGAGAAAGATCGGTTTTTATCTCTTTATGAAAATTTCCAATAAAAGTATGCGAACGACTTCCAGTAAAATTTTGCAAGAAAACAGCTGATGTAGTTTTATCCTTTGCTACATAAAATTTGGTTGAATATAGTGCTTTCTAATTTATTTATTAGGTGGCCTCGGAATTCAAATACTTTATCAAAATTCTGAAACTCAAAATTCTGAAACTCAAAATAAATGAGCGACTCAATATAGCGGTCACGTTTGTTAAAACACACATGTCAGATTATGCTAAAGTTTTTGAGACCCCTAAAAGTTCAAAATATCGGCTTCATCATACAGATCATCAGAAGTGCCTTAAATCAGCTTAAAATATCGGAAATATTTTTGGAATAACGTATGCGGTATGAAACATAAACAAAGAATATTGAGGATCACCCTTCAAACTTGTACAATTATTGTGATGTCACGTAGTTTAATAGTTAGCATTATGAGTTACGGCCACATCGAACTCAAGTTTGTCGTCGATATTCTTTGTTTTAAATAGCTTTTTTTAAATTTTAACTTTATTAAATTCATCAATAACTGTTTGAAAATAAGATACTTCAGCCCATCCTCTGCATTAGTAAGTTTTTACTAAATTTAAAAAAAAATAAAAGTGGAATTGGAATCGCGCAGCCAAATTCGTGGCTAATGCAAACATTTTATTATATTTGACTTTAATCCACATTTCACAATGGTAAAACTCCGAGTTAGTGCATATAGCATGTATCACATGTTGCACTCAAAAACATCTATTTATTTTTCTTTTTGCATTTTCCTTGTTTTGGCCAGGATTACGGTCAAATTTAATTTGGTGCCTCTTTCTGTCAAATTTTTACCCGTTTTTTACCCCTTCTGATGGAGCTGTTTATGCTTTTCATCTTACAATAGTGTTTGAATTAAGTCGTATGTCATTTGTATAATCGAGCAACAAATTTATGGTTATCCCTACTATGCAATAGCCAATGAAAAAAACTCATATTTACAAAAGGGGGTTGATTTTGTTTGTCGCAATTTATCGTACACAATGGTGTTTTATTGTAAATACCAGTTTCAGAAATATTCGAAATACACCATATTTTGTTTTACACTTAAAACGAAAAAATATAAAATCACAAGTATGTTCGACATGTACGAAACTTTTCATTGCGGCAATGTAAACAAACTGATGTACAAAGAGGTTTTCTATCAATATAGACAATTCAATTCAAATCTTGACTTACCTAACTCATTATATAATGCGGAGTTTAATGCAATTTCCATTGGGCATGAATCTGAATCCTCGGGCTCCTCCCGCAGTGTTGGCGGTCCATCCCAAACAATTTTTGTTGGACGACGAATGCGATCCAAACGCACACGGGGGTATTCATTACACATGATATCAGATAACTGGACCAGTGTGTGGAAGATAATATATAGGGTAAAATTAGAAAACAAAATCGCACAAAATATGAGAATTTATCAAAGCAAATTGTAAAATTGGCAGCGTTAACAAATAATAATATTCTCCTGGTACGTATTATTTTTACCAGTTTTTAAATTTTGAAAGAAATGTCTTTATTTTTTCCATAGACTAATAGATACTTTTATTCTCTCAATAAATTAAACGTCATAGGTACGGTGGCAAGTAAACATTGGATGGTGGAAAACATGGGTTCAATAATACCAGATAGAGGCAATAGTAAACAACGTCCAACAAAGGAACAACAACCGCATTTCGTGTTTTTGTGGCAAACTAGTTGTTTGGACCACTCACCAGTTCCCAATGATGCGTCGATCTGCCGTTCCGTTCCGTTCTCTCGTTCCGACGATTTACCGTTCACGCACAACACTTTTTAGCCCAGGAGGCTTTTCAAATTTCCCGGAGAAATTCACTTTTCAAATTTTCCCTAGGTTAGCACACAGCCTATGAGGAAGCTGCCCACTTTAGATTAGAAAAGAACACACTCGAACCAAATGACAATCAACTATTTATTATTTATTGGCTTTATTCTGGCACAACTTATTGCTATAAACTTCAAATGACAAGTGACCAGACAAAAGCGAAAAAGGTAAACAAACATATAAAACGGAGTTTGGTACGTTTACATATGTAGGTCACGGTTGCAGTTTAATGGCACTGCATCAGGGATGAGAAAAATTATGGCACCAAACCATGCCAGTGATGATATGACCTACATACGTAAACACTAGTTGTGTTAAATACAATACAAATGTATACCAACGATAAAAGTCAACAAAAAAGTCCAAAATACATTAAAATTTTTCAGTTCTACACCAAACTGACATGAAAAAGTTAAGTGAACATATGTTGTAACTCCATCTTAAATTTTAAATTTAATTGCTCTCATTTCCACAAACCTACGACGAAGAGTGTGAAATGAAACATCAGATGAGAGAATAAAAGTATCTATGTATGTATTAGTCTATGATTTTTTCTATGGAAATGACACAAATTTCTTTCAAAATTGGAGAAATAGTAAAAATTGTATGTACAAAGATAATATGTTATACTAAAATAAATTAAACAAAAATTAAATAAAAGAAGTAGGAAATAGGAAATAAATTACGGAATTAAAATACGGAACTAGTAAAGTCACTATAATTTTTAAAAACTAAAGATTAACACAAAAAGAAGAATATGTATACCAAATTCATGGAAATAATAGGAATGTATGAAACCGTGAAATTTCTTACGTTATTACTACCCACCTCCTTTCTGGGCGTGGCCGATAGTATCTACATTAATTGTGATATGATTTTACACAAAATGTTAGCAGGTGTCAAGAATGAGTGCATTTGTTTTTAATGAATTGTGGTGATGCAAATCAAATTTCGAGTGTATAATAGTTTTAGCATGAGTGTACGTATGTGGGTAGGTAGGAGTTAGAGATGGTGGTATGAAAATGTGTAGAATAGACGAGAAAAAGAAGAAAGATATTAATTGTACATTAGGGAATAGTTAGTTAGCTTGTTTTAGTTCAGCTCATTATGTTCTCGCTTAAGAATATCCAAAACTATATAGAATAACTTACTGATATCTCTTCACTGCAATATGCGGTGAATGCCTGTTCATCCTGCTGCAATACACAGTACAGTGGCCCCCAGGGAAGTGTTATTTTCTGTTTGCGTGTCAGTTCACCTTCAGTTTCTGTAAGCAGAAGAAATCTAATATCAGTTACAATTAAAAAATACGAACAAGTTGGTGTATAGGTCATATCAATCACTTCAACCGAAAGCACAGACTTATACATACTATGGAACCCTATACATGATTACCTCCATTCTATTTCAGATGGTTCTCCCTGAACACACTGCCATGAAATTAACAGCTGCACTATTAGTTTACCTAATTTGACTTACTATTGACATTGGAACCAGTTTGGCTTAAATCGTAAATCAGGTGTCGAATTACATAAATGAAATCTCAGATTGATTATACTTTCGGGAACTTTCTTGTTCTTATATTTTTTTATCTGTCCTAAAGGCCCAAAAGTGTCACAACATAAAATTTGGAAACCCTTTCTATGGAGCAGAATTATGTATATTTTTGTTAAGGATTGCTGTTACAAATAAACTCCTTTACGAGCATATCCAGGATCCTATCTATTACTTACACAGTTATACTTTTTCTGAAATGAGCTCCTTAGGAGGGTAAAAATTAAACGATTTTAAGACATCGGACTTTCAGCATCACTGCCGTAGTGCAAATTATTCGAGAAGTGCTCTATTTGTCCGTGATATGTGGTCATATGTGCTATAGAATACAGAAGAAGAGTCATTATAGAAGGTCACTATATATTCACATATAGTTACGAATTTTAGAATTTTCCTTTTTAAATTCTTTATATTAACTTCACCTGTCTGTATGTATGCATGTATGCAAGCCGAAAAAAACTTTGGATTGATTTTTAACCCTTTTCCCGTGATCCAATCGAGTTGAAACTTCGCAGGTAAACAAAAATGACAAAAATTAACTATCAAAATATGGTCGGGATTGGAAAAAGGGGCGTGGTACCTGCCATGCAAATCACAAAATAAAACTCCATTATTTCTGCTCCTGTTAACGGTATTTGAACAAAATTCTTCAATATTCTTCGCAAACGTTATAACTATTGCTTTCAGCTCCATCTAGAAAATATCCCATTGAACAAGAAATTTCCCAAGGAGTGTGCGATATCTAGTTATTTCCTTTATCTATGATTTGAACAAAGATAAAGGAATTAAACGTCAATGAAAGTTATGAGAAACTCATAAAGCAACTATTCTATAGAGAAGATAATTTACTCATGGAGTGGAATGCCAACAAAGAAAACGAGTGAAGCGTGTCGGTTCTCTGCTCGCTCTCTTACTCTCTTCGTTGAATATTTAAAGACACGAGCAGTTTTCTGATGAGGTTATTCTATCTAACTATAGAAATTCCAACCATATTTAAATAAAATTACATAAAGTATGTAAAAAGTATGAAGTATGTGACGCGGGAAAGAAATGCGTTTGAGTGAATCGCTTCGACTTTTTTGGTTCTCTACCTGTGCATCCTTTTTGAGAAACTTCAGTGAGAGTTACAAAACGACAACACAGCCAAAGACGATTTAGAATTAGACGACCAGAAGATGTGCGGAACTTGGCGACCCTGGTAAAAGAGAACCAAAAAGTTCTAGGAGTTCACTCAAACGCATTTCTCTCTCGCGTCATATCTTGCTTATTTCATACTTTTTGCATACTTTATGTAATTTTACTTCAACATGGTGGGAATTTGTATAGTTATATACAATAACACTATCAAAAAGCTGCTCGTGTATTGAAACATTCAATGAAGAGAGTAAGAGAGAGAGAGTAGAGAAGTACTAGAGTTTCACTCGTTTTGTTTGTTGGTATTTGAGTGAAGAGAAATTTTGACTGTCTACTTGTACATCGTTTTTGACACAGCACCTAGTGGTAGTACTTGACAACCATTCAATTAATTATTATTCGGTTAATCGATTAATCGTGCTATAAAATTAACCGAACATTTCAATAATGAAATTTTTCGATTAACGATTAACTCGAACAAATCAATGCGAATTAATCGATTAATAAAATATAAGCACGTGTTTATGGCAAACAGTTCGTCTTGAAACACTCCTACAATGTGGCAATTCGTATGACAACGATTTGCGAACAAATTTCATAACTTTACACACATTTCGAACAGATTTGATAGTTTGTTGGGAGGAAGCGTCGCACAGTGCTTTGGCTCATAGATATAATTAAAAAAAATTGTCTCAAAATTGGTTAATTAAATTGGGTGTAATAATAGTCTGATGAAATTTCAAGATCCACTGGTGACTTTGTATGGGGGGTATCAAAATGCCTGGTCCGATTCTGCTCAAACTATATACAATAAGGATAATAGTCAAATATACAATAAGGATAATTGCAAAATTGTAAAAATTTATAAATCATTAGGGTGTTAGAGTGCGATATAGTTACAGAGCGACCGTACCTTTTGTATGGGAGATACCCGAAAGCGTGGCACTTTTGGGTGCAAACTTTGAGATTATTTTTAATTTTGACTTGGTACCAAAAGTCATTAATTTTCAAGTTGCTGCAAATACGATTTGTGAATTGTACCTACATACATATACTTTATAATGAAGTTACTTTTGTTACGTTTTGTTTTGTGTTCTTTTTTTTTGTTTTATTTTATTCGAATAATCGATAATTGATTGCGTGACAGATTGAAATTTACGATTAACGATTAATCAAAAACCCCGATTAAATGGGTACCCTAATATTAATACAGAAGTGACAGATCATAATTTTATTGTATTAATGGAATTATTTTTTAATGTTTATTTTAAAAATTTTGAAATATGTATTCTTAAATATTATTAGAACTTGTGTGGTAGGAACTACTTATTATAATTGAAAGTTAAAGCTAGTAATAACTTTGAGTTTCAAAGGAAAAACATCTCAGAGCATGCGGAAAGGACTGAATACGGCTAAAATCTTTTCCAAGATTTTAATGATACACTGACGTGCCTGCAGCCATAGATAAATAAACAACAATAGATGGTGAAAGATAAGTGGTGGATTTTAAAGTAAATGGAAATTTTCTAGATGGCGCCGGAGTGGTTGATATTAGAGTTCGGTAGTTCATGAACTACCTAGTTCATTTAGGGTGACCAGACATCCCCTCATGAACATAATGCTCATGTTCGATACGGCGAGTATGTTCGTTATTGTTACGACCGGGCACCTTAAATGAACGAGTTCGAGAACTAGTGAACGAGTTCGACACAAGCCTAGTGGATATGGGAAAATTTTCCTGGAAACCAAATGTATTGAAAAAACTATATAACCATGGTTTGTTGCCTTTTGTATTGTGAACAAATATCAAAAGCGATATACTTGTCTATTATTTATATCCTATTTTAAAATTTAAACATAGAATCGAAATAAAAATTATGTTTGAATGCTTTTTCGTCGCATCCGAATGAAAAATGGTCGTACGGAGACAACATGTGCCCTCTGGTGAAAATGGTGATTAAGCAAATGAATCATCTATGGTTTTTATTTATCATCCGGCAGCCCAGTTTATGAAGGAAGTTATAACTTTAGCGTTTCATACTAACGCCATCTACCAGCCAGACAATGTCAGCTGCAATTTTCCAAGTACAGTACAGGCTTTGTTAGGTTGTAAACAATTGTGAATGAACAATTGTGAATAGTCACAGTTGTGGCGCCACCTGTTGTGGTAAATTCGTATGTGTTTAACTAGCGAAGACACCAACCTGTCAAATCAAGCGGAAATTCACCTATGTATATCCGGTTGGAATACCCGGAGTCGCGGACATTTTAATTTTAGTACAGACACTAACCTAATCGAATGAAATTTTTATCCAAAGCTGTTTTATCCTACATATTACGTTGTTGCAGGAAGACCTGCAACAAAACGGAGAACAATCAAATAGTGTAAACAATTAATTCATTAAAAGTACATCGCTCGTGGCGAATGCAATTTTGTTGCCAAGTTGTTTTATAAATGTGATTGAGAGCTTGGTTTGTCAGGATCCTTTATAGTCAGTCCATTTAATTGTTTTTAAGTAATAACTAATCCTAGTATCTTTCCCTCCCTAAATACTAAATAAATCCGAATATGTAGGTGATTATTGTTAGTATTTATTTCATGTGGATGCAAGAGTAAAATGTGTTTAATTAAGTATTTAATTCACAACATTTTATGGGAATAGAAGAAATTAACACTTCAGTTGATAATTTAAAAATCCCAAGAAATTTATTGGGCAAAATTAAAATGGCATCTTAGGTAGGCTGTAGTTCACATACATGTACTTAGAGTGTTAGTAAAAACAAAAGTAGTTCTTTGTAATCAGCGTAATCGGTGGCCATTATCTTAAAATTTAATACCTTGGCGGATGCCAGGGAACATTGCTAATTCGATGCTCACGAATGCAGAACAATCAGCTCCCTTCTTCGCAAGTGTTACAAGTACTGTTACGAAAAATGTGTTTCACTTCCTAGGTTATCCCACATTTACACAGGCCAAGATCAGCGCATGTCTAGGATTAACTACGTTAACCCTCGCTAACTCAGAATATAATTTGATTATATAGAAACTGAGGATTATTTTTTAACCTGATTATAAAGGAGTGTACAATTTGATACAACACTGCAGATGTATAAAACATTCAAAAAAATTATCTGTTTTGCAACCAACCCACGCCATGTTGCATCTTTGTATAAAAACGTATCAAAGTGCTTTTAAATATCATAAAAATATAGAAAAATGATTTAAAATATCATTATATTTTCTATTCAGTTATTTATTTCCCTTTCTTCTTTTACCAAAAATAAACAAAACAGAGCTCGGAGTTGCCACCTGAGATATAAATTTAGGATTTTATCACATAAGACGCATCACATCACGTTCACTTCAATTTCCTAATCGCCTAAAACATATGTAATCATCTGCGATGAGAAACGAACTAACGGTTGGATCAGTGTAGCATTTATAATGCGGCCATTGACTAGTCGTGAAGTGTCATAACTCCACGCTGTAACGTATGACAAATAAAAGTGATAATTATTAAAATTAATAAGTCACTACATAACTGTACATAAAATTTGATCAAATTTGTGTTCTATTTAGGTATACAAAAAACAACAGCACATCAATTCAAACCTAACGGAAAAGCTACCAACTCCAAACTGACACCAGACGATGTAGAGTTTGTGTATTCATAATCACTTTTACAAATGTTGACACCTTAACATATAAAACAAAACGATTGGGAAACGACGGTAAACACAATGTCTAAAGTAAATGTAGAGAGAGTTATGTAATGCAATTTTTCACCTCCGGAGGTAGTGTGAGTTACAGAGAGTTATGTGTTAAGACCCTAAAACTACAGTTACACCTACCAGATTATCGTTTTTTTTTCGGGATTATAAATGCCAAACTCCATAAGAAAAAACGTCGATAATCACGAAAATGAGATAAACTTGGTAGGTGTAAATGCCGCTTTAATCACAAATTGGGCGGAGTTGCCAGCAAATACTAAAAATCAGTTTAATCGCTAACCTATGTAATGTTAATAGATAAGTAGTAATAACTTTGCATACTTTTTGGCTGCTACGAATACATAGATAAATAAAAAACCATAGATGGTGAAAGGTAAGCGAAGGGTTTGAATGTAAAGGGGAATTTTCTAGATGGCGCATCTATAGCGGAAATGGGCAAATTCACCTGTAAAAAAAACTATTGATAAAACTAGTATATATCCATGCTTTTTGCCTTTTGTATTGCGAACAAATATCAAAAGCGATATGATTTTATATTATGTATTTATATTCTATTTTCAAATTTAAACAACAGAATCGAAATAAAAATGATGTTTGAGTGCTTTCTCGTCGCATCCGAGTGAAAAATGGTCGTACGGAAACAGCATGTGCCCTCTGGCAGAAATGGTGATTAACCAAATTAATCATCTATGGCTTCTATTTTTATTTATCTATGACGAATATAACTAGCATAGATAAAGGAAATAAGTAGATAGCCCACAGGCGTTGTCAAGTACTGCCACTAGGTGCTGTGTTGTCGTTTTGTAACTTTCATTGACGTTTCTCATAACTTTCACCGACGTTTATTCAACAGTGTGGGACATTTTTTCAATACAAAAATAGAATCATTTTCCAGGTTGTGCTATTCAAACAACTAATTTAGTTTTTTTCACTTCGTTGTGTTCCCCACTTTCATTTGGTTATGAGCTTTTTTGGTGTACTGTTATTGTTGGTATCGTTTGTGTTGACTTGTACAGCATCGGCCCACTAAACAAAACAAAATGCCTGTTGATTTTTTCTACAACACCTACTGCTATCACCTGTTCTAAATACATCTCGCAAGGTATATTTTATTTGGGATCAAATGTTATAATTATTGCTTTCAGCTCCATCTTGAAAATATCCCATTGAACAAGAAATTTCCCAAGGCATGTGCGATATCTAGTTATTTCCTTTATCAATGATAAACAAAATCACCACGGAAATGGAAGCGTATAGAAAGATACGACATCTAGTGTCGCCGTCACTAAGCGAGGTGATCGTAAGATGGTCAGATCAGGGATCGACCCCACTTTCTCGATAGTGTCGCCGTGTCTAAGCGATCTGATCGTCGTCGAAAGAAATTTAAGGCGTTCAGAGCATTATCAGGTGCAGTAGCCGTGCAGATTATAAAAATAAAATTTTTAGAATTATAATTAATAATTTGGTATGGGATTTGGTATCTCTCCCCTTCACCCATTTTTTAGTTGTAATATATTTTTCTCGGTATCTCCTTTTCTTCGGCTTCGTATACTGTATCGCATAAAATACTTGTTGCAAGTCCAATCCGTTGTTGCGTACTCAGCTATGAAGTAATTTTAAGTTTTGTTGCGTACAAATTTAACCCATTTAACCCGTTAAGCGAACCCCAGACTTCTCATTTATGATTACTTTTAATTTGGCTGATGAATTTGAAAAAATATTACCAAACAATTTTGTAAACAATTTTGTACACTCTTATTTGGTATCAAGAATGACGGTAAACCGATAAAAAAAAAAACATCAACGATAGCTGATGCGCATGCTCATGAATGACAAGTCTGTGGTTCGCTTTAGAAACATCCAGCGAGTTGACCTGAAATGTCTGTTTCCTGAGATCAAATTACAATTTGTTAATATAAGAGTTTCTTTCAGGAATTTAAATACTTAAACTGAGACAAAACTCGAAAAATTTCATTAATTTCATTTAATTTTCTGCTTCTTTCGAAATGTCGCAAGTCTTCTGCTGATATCGAATGTACAAAGTTGATAGATATCTAATATATCGGATGTCGTTTCGATTGTTCATATGGGTCAGTAAATAAATACTCAATCAATACTTTCCAAATAAAATCTGATATAAAACTTTGACTGCAACCCTCGTTGTAATAGCATACCTCATCAATTTCCACGCTCATATTTATGTGTGTATTCTTAAATTTCTATCCAATACATCGGGTCATTTGTTATTTTTAAACAAATCTCTGGAAGCATTCCCTCCACTGTGGCCGGAATAAGTCCACTTAGCAATGGACTTGTGGATTATGAGGGGAGGGGAGCACTGCTGGGGCACAGTTTCTTACCATTCAATAATGTTGGAAGCAAGTAGAGGTACAAGCAAAAGACGAACTATAAAACGCACTCATGCGTCAGATTTATTGATGGTTTACAATTTTACCTTTAGAAAAGTTTAAGCAATTTGTTCGGAAAAACGCCCATATTTACGGGTGACAACGCAAATGACCAGAATATGATGATGTTAAAGAAGACCACCATACATTATAATGATGCAAAGCAGAAGAGAGTGAATTACTAATAAAAACATTGATGTAACATATTTATAGAGTGAATAGTATGTGGATTTGGCATTTCTTATATTAATATGGTATAAACCAAAGAGACAAAATATAAAAAGAAGTTGTGTCTCTCTATAATTAAAAGTTCGTTTAACAACAGAATTGTGAGCCTCGAACAGCGTCATTTTACTCTCCAACCCACCTCCATAGCATATTCACTCTTTCCTTTTTTGTCCAAATTTAAGTGTTTTTTTTTTGTCAGCCGTCAGCCTAGAAGAGTGACAACAACCAGGGTGTTAAATATATAAGGGATGTTTAGCGCGAATCTATTTTTATCAATCTAATTAAGAGACGTCAACTGCAGGTCTGGGTATGCTCAGAGCTTGGAAAATTCACGTGTAACCTGTCACACTCGAGAAAGCCAAACAAACGAGTAGACTTAATTTGTTACGCCTTGTGACTTTGTCCGTGTTTGTATTTTTCGGCGGCGACGGAAACTGATTCAAAACGAAGCTGAACGAAATAGAAATAGGAAAACAGTAATGATGGCATGTATCTGTTAGTATTGGGTTTAAGGAAAACCCATACAATAGTCAATTATAAACAAATCTAATTTCTATGAATGATTTATCAGAAATCCAAATGTTTTAGTTAAGATATGTTGAATTAAACTCTGGGATTTAAGTTTAAGCCCCCTCACTTTCCTACCTACCCTTGCTCCAATACGTGACTTACAATGAATGAATTAAAAATGCTAGGGCTCGCTGCACTAATTACACTAAAATAATAGTGCATTCGTCAGTTTTTGGTATAATGTTGCTGGCGGTAGTAATGGACAACCCGATTCCAGGAAAGTAGCGATTGTTAGCAAATTACTTACAAATTCATTGTATTGTACCTCTTCTTCATTTAGCACTCTGTTCTGATGAATTAAAATAGGTCTTTTCAGCAAGAATAAAGAAAAACAGCTAAGTTGATCTACACCTACAATATGATTCACTACACCACAGCTGCAATCACAAAAAACTTATCTTTTTTTCTTTTATTGACGGAGAAGTATAAATGGAAGTAACTCGAATCATGTTCATTACCTATACACATTTTGGAAGATTGTGGGCAATTCTTGGGTCGGTGCGAAGATTATACGATTTTCCTGGTACTTATTTGAAACTAAGTCGGTTTTTAAAAATTCTACGAAACCGGTAATTGGTGAAACCGACGCGCCGTGATAAAACTGCTGAAATCGGATTCTCCTCTGAAATTCAATATTTCGTGTTTCGTAAAGAAAAACGATTTTTAAAATATTTTTATTATAAGTTTGTATTACTGACGTGTATATTATTGCTGCAAAGAACATTTACATTACTTTTATGAGTATATTGCATTGTTGCGATGAATATATGTCACTGCAGCGATGACTATGCTACATAGGGTAGACATTGGTGCCAGTCGATGAACAACTCACTTAGACTATTCTCTCAATGTGTTACCACGGGTTAACGATTAAGCGCTAGCCCCACCGGAGAACCATTCAGTTTGGTCCAATATCAAGATCTTGCTTATGCCTATCTGAGATAATTCTACCAAATCTCTAAATAGGCAAGATTGCATAGTAAACATCCTCCTGCCAGCTAGTGCTGGACACGTGCAGAGAAGATGCCCAATAGAGTATTCCTCTTCCCCGTCGTTACAACTTCTACAGATGTCATTTGCCCTGACATTTGGTATTGCCGCATGTCTACCAATTAGCCAGTGTCCCATCAAAACTGAAACAAGCATTTAAACTTTGGGCATGGCTAGAGACAGACGGTTTGTGAAATGTTGTCAAGATTTGCCTTGGGCGTACACTATCTGTGCCTCTCATCCACCTCTCCTGCATCATTCCATAGAAGCGTACTTGCAGGATACGCTTACAAGTCGCTAGGGGCATGCCAAACCGTACCAGATGCTGGGGAATATGTAAGGTAGACCCTAGTCTGGCCAGCTCATCCGTTCTGGAGTTTCCCGCAATGTCCCTGTGCACTTGCACACATTAGCCGAAATGACTGCTGGACTATTATCCCTCAACCAGCCGATCACTTCCCCAATAACAAAAATTTTCGCCTGATACATGCTACAATAATCAGGCAGGTATTCTACGTGAAATAGACAACCCTAGCAGTAAACCTAGACCTGGCATTAATGTTCCACCCATCCGTTAGGAATTCACATATCCCTATTCTAAATACTACTTTGTTTCAGGAATCTCTTTCAGGTATGAAAGTGTGATGTTTTCGATCGAAGGGTGGTTCTACTTTCGAGTATTCGAAAAATGCAGGAATGTTGGTAGTACCTTCCAGCTCTATTCCCTGCACGATTCCGGTTTAGCCATATTGCGCGATTTGCCTCAACCCGGTGGCATTGATGTCTACCGGCAACAAATATAACAATACATTCAGTGCATTAGTGAGAGTGGTGTGATGCGCAGAGAACCATTCTCTGAACCCTAGTCAGCAGTGTACAATAAGTCGGTTTCACAAGCATCTGCGACCACAAGATAACCCCATAGATCATTATCGGTCTCACCACCGCTGTGTAGATCCAGTGAACAATCCTCAGAGAAACTTCTCATTTACAAACTATAGACGTGTTACAGCTGTATAGGGCTATCGTCGCTATTTCGCCCAATTTCAACCACATGTGGTAGATGAAAGGTCTCCACACATTCGGCTCCATATTTAACAAAACTTGACCAATCTCAACAAAATTTGGTGATCAGTGATGGTCGTTTTTAAAATGAAAGGATAGAAACTCGACGTTTTTATATAGTTGACCTACAACACAAATGATTATATGGTGTAGAGTATAATAATTTTTCCTTTAAATTTTAAATTCACAAACAACCTTTTTTATTTAACTTGTAAAAACATAACCACAAAAAATGTTACGTGCCGCTATCTTTGGGCTATGATCATTCTAATGAACTTCTCCAAATACGATATTTACAATATTTTCCAAATAAATCAAATCAAATTGCACCACACTGTATAAGGTATATCGGTTTTTGTAGTGTAGGGTATAACAATAGCAGCATTAACAAGGTATTATAAAATTATCGTATCCGCATTAGGCCAATGAACTTAAATACTTTATCATCTCACTTCTCATCTACAATAGATGGCGCTCTTCACAAGATTCCGCACTACCAATTTGGACACATGGACGGGCGATGCGAAGAATAACTAGATAAAATAGATAATATTTATTTGAGTTAGAGTTAAGGCTCTTTAATTTATCCAAAATATTGTAAACAATAAACCCAAAAAATAGATTTTTTAATGTATTTTGTTAAGCGGTTTAAATTATGATAAATTGCCCACAATTTGAATCAACGTGTTTTGAAACTCAATGGTTATTTGTCCAGATTTGTTTACATACAAGTCTCCTTAACCATTTAGCAAATTTATTGTTGTTTTGGTTTGTTCGATTTTTAAATGTATTCATAATTTGACCCAGTACCCTCCCTGAAGCTATAGAGATGAAACGATTTAAGCACTGAAGAGGAAGAAATAGAAGAACCGGAGAAAACAAAAGAAACTTTGAATACAATGAAAACCGGACAAATCAAATAACACGTCTGTGCTAAATGCTGGAGTAGAGAGTAAAGGCTAACAAGTGGTTAAGACCCACACAACTGCGAAAACAAAGCAAAAAATATCAGCCCAGACCGGCAAAATAAGAACGAAAGGGGGTATAAATAGCAGGGAAGTTTAATGATTTAGGTAAATTATAAAATATTATATCATTCTTTGGAATAATACTATAATAGGGTTTGTATCGGTTACATGGAAGAGCGAAAACAGGTATGTGTATTTGAGTGACAAAAAGTTTCCATCGAAGGCATTCCTAGTGGGTTTGTCGTCCTTTCAAATAACAGTAAAGAATAATTATTTTTTCAATTATAGCCAAAACATGAGCAATTTCCAAATTTTTGTTAAAATGTTCCATTTTTTTTTACGATGAACTGTTTATTGATATCGGCTGCAGTAGGACCGATTAATAACCCTTTTGATAGGACAATAGGACTGATTAATAACTCTTTTCATGACACTCACATAGAAAAAATGTTGTGCATTACAGACAAATTCCAAACACTATCAAAATGAACAAACCCAAGTTATCGTGTATTTAAAAAAAACTTAGATAACTCAGTTATCGTTATTGTTAACCGAAAGTAAACCGATAGTTATCACAAATAGTACATGTTTTTGTTATCATTCATACATATATCGATTATTGTCCTTCATAGAACAAATCTATTTTCTCACATATAACAATTTATCGAAATATGTGGGAAACTCGGGCCAATCAAGCAAATATAACGTCAGATTTACCATTAAATAATCCGACAATCTCCATAAGAAAACAGTAACTAGTGACATATTTTTCTTATTAATAGACATACACATGCATACACTGGTAATTCGTTGTTATCACAATAATTTAAACTTGATGCCGTTTCCAACAAAACATATTTCATTACAATTCATTGACCCTTTCTCCAGGGAATTTCTGTCCCACACTTCTTCGTTTCTTACTTATTTATTTTTCCCATCGTTCTTTTTCAAAACGGTAGATAAGCGAATTGCATGCTCTTTTTGTTTTTAATACAGATTTGTATGCTATATTGGTTCTTACTTCTGTAATTTATGAGTTGATAAAAATGTCAATGCCAATATTGTCATATCGTGGCCATTGATGACTTACGGGTATTTAACCGGGTTACTAGCAACACAACTGATGTTGTAGAGTTTAAGGTTAGTGGTGTAAGTGGCGGCAAAAATCTGCATTTATTCAGTTAATTCTTTTTTAAATCTCAAACTTTATGAAACCCCTCATTCCTTTAGTCGCATAATCGATAATGATAACAACGATAATTATATCATGATGATTCGAATCCCCCAACAGATCCATTAATATTGCTACCAATGCATTCCTTGTCACGAGGTGGGTGCAAGAATTTGGGGTACCAAGGGATACATTATTTATATTGGTCACTGGACATAAAAACAAATTAATGGTTAATTTAAACACCAAAAGAAAGATGTGATTTTTTTAAGAAAATTTACTGAAGATACCACAATATGTCACATCAAAAAAAAAACACTCGCAACCACAATTTACGGATATTCACCGGGAATGTAAGAACCCTATACAAATCCGGTGTCAGTATTCAACTGCCAGATGTCCTCGAGAGTTATAAGGCTGACATTATTGCTATCCAGAAATTGCAATGGACTGGGCATGGATGTACAAGGAGGAAGAACTGTAACACAAGCTATGAAAAAGCATGTATTTTGTTCCGGATTTGTAGTTGGTAAACGCAGCGACATCTAGTTTCTACCGAAGCTTCGGTCATTACATTAAGGCATCCACAATACCAATTGGTAATACATAAATAAATAGTGTCTCATTTCATCCTTTGCTTTGCATCCTTCCTTTCCTTCAGAAAACTTGCCTAAAATCGCCGCAGATTTCTTTCGACTGTATACGAGTTGTGGGGAAAGAATTGGCTTGGTGTAATATTCATCAGTCTCTTGAGATTACTTGTTAATTTTATTAGAATTTAGGAATTGGAATAAAAACCCTGAAATAGTTTTTGCCAAAAATTGTCGTAGACATTAGTTTTTTTGACAATTAGGGTTTCATACAAATTTATTTTTTTAATTTTGTGGATTTTTCTGATATTTCGATTTTGACTCACTTTTGACACCCAGTAACTTCAATCTGGTTGGTTGTATAGGCAACTTTTAAAAAGAAAGTTGTTCCAAACATTATGGGCTTCAACATTTGGGAACAAAGCTTACCTTTAAAACCAGGGTTTTCGGGCTCTTTTATTCATGACGTCCGCAGAAATGTAATTTTCCGACTTTCTTTGAGTTCTCCGTTTACAAATTGCCAATAATAAAATTCTTTCGCCAAATAAGAGAAAACCTTTCACTATATAACAACATTTATTTAATCATCTTCACTTTCGATAATCCAATTTCACTTGAGTTTACTTTTTTCTACACTGAAAAATTTGTTGGGTAAAATCATTTTGTTTAATTGGGTTTCAAGAATGATCCAAGAATGTTGAAAAAAGTACTATCGCCTACTTTTTTGTGAGTTATGCAGAAAACAGTACAACGAATCAAAAAAGTGGGCGTACTGTTGAAAAAAAAAGTCTGGCAAGCATACATATATTTTGTATGAAACCGTAATTGTAACTCAAAAAACTAATGATGCAATTCGATTCCTCGTGCCTTTATTAGGGTAAAACCGTCCTCTCCCGCCTTGTCTCATTTTTCGACTTGCACAGTGTTACGAATGGTCAGATTTTGTGCGAAATTATAACGTTGCTGGAAGGGTGAAATTTAATGTCTCCAGTAAGGGTCATTATTCCAATTTCTGTTCCCAATTTCTGTGGAATAAAAGACAAATCTAATCCAATTTATGCAAACTATTTGACTGTTCTCTTTCCCCGCCAGTAGAACGCGAACGTCTGTCAATTTCTCGCCGAAAATCAGCCGTCTTATATAATAGCCGGACAAAAATCTTGGCAATCAATTTGGAATTTAACAATTTGTATAAAATAATATTAATAACTTCATGTGGAAATTGATATCGTATGGAGCTCACAAATAAACTAATGCTGCTACAGTTCAAAAGTCACTGCTACTGGATAGAAAGACGCATAATTGTCCCGTCTTGTCCATGATCCCTTTCAGCGTAACGATGTCAGTGTGTGAAATGTATTCGAACCTAAATTGATTTGGTTTCGTTTCAGTTTTCGAAATTATTTCGTTTCATAAACTTAATTCATTTATTTCGCATTCATTTTGCGATATTATGATATGCATGTTATTATGATAAAACGTTAGATTTAATGCGCTAATTAAAATTTCATGAGAAAATTTGTTAGTTTCTTGTTTTTACACAAAATTTATTACGTAATTTAGTTTTTTTTTTTTGTTTTTAATAAAATACGCAAAAACAAAAGGAAAACCCATAATAATACTGTTGAAAATGTATACAGTGCATGTTGTGTTGGGTTCTGCACGCACATTTGATGTAAATTTGTTGTTGCTTCGGACGTTTTTCTCCAGCAATTAATTATAATTTAAGATGAAACTAGTCATGTACACGATCTAATAGAGGAACAATTCAGTCTCTGTAGTGGCAAGTTGGGGGAGAGCTACACAAAGGCACTGATATAGTAGAACTAAATTTCATGGAGGAAGCTACGAGCACACTGAAGACGTGAGGAGACGTAATACTTCATTGGATCGGAGTGATGTTTCAATGAAGGTTAAAATTTATGTTTAAGAATAGAAAATCGCATCAAACCTAGCACTTGTTGCCAGTTATGATAAATGTATTTAAAATCAGCATTCAATGAAATTCGCCTGAATAAGGCAATATCAGCTGTGTATTTATTTACGCATCTAAGATATCCCCCTGCCAATTTCCTCCTTCCAATTATATATTATTAAGTTGTTATACATTTTTGTACCAAGTTGGTATTCAATCTTTATATTATATGTTTAAGATTTGAAAATTTCTTTTAAATTTAAATGTGACATTATCACCAGCATCTGGGGTCAATCGTTCCGGTATACGGCAATTTCCAAGTTTTCGAGATTTCAACCCACCAAATTTGCATATGTTTTGCCGTAGAAAAATCAGCTGTTTATGGAAATGAAATTCACGGTATACCTGAACATTGCTTTAGAAACGAAATCAAATTGATTTCCGTTTTGTCGTATTTCAAATGGTTCTATGACCCAGCAATATCGACACAGCGCTATCGTTTGAACGATTCTCGTCATACATAATTAGCCCCCAGTACAATGACATTTCATTTTATTTACTCCGGCTCTATTGAAATTGAGAGAGCAAGAGATCTTTGCCAAACAATTCCTAGTCCCATGTACTTCTTTCATTACTTTTATTATTGTACACTTAACATCACAACTGACCTCTTGAAGATCAACACCCGCACAATTTATACAATACTACTTGGAATTTCCCCCCTTCCCTTGACACCGCACAACACTTAGTCACGCACACTGGTGCAAAAGAAATTAAAGAATCCGAATCATAAAAGATACAATGTGGTAAAGGAAACGATGCATGAGCTTAGCAAAAGTGGGGGTTGGTTAAAGAGTCCACAAGCGAAACACGTGTAATTTAATTTAAAAAAAAAACGAATAAAGCCGGATTCGCCCTCCTTAACAAAATTTAAAACCGACAATTGATTTCTTAAAAAATTAATATTTCGAACAATTCCAAAACCTGTTTAATTTTTTTAAGAAACTGAACCCGGATTTTTAGAAAATACTACACATGCACACACGTAAATATGTTTCGTCAAATTTGTTCCGTTAGTTCTTGAACAACAAATGTTAGAACAAACACAAACAAATCAGGGCACAGATTGTGTACTTCCAAGACAAATCTGGCCTATAGTGATAGCAGGAGATCTATATCCACGTCCAAGTTAACCATGCTTCTTTTAGTTTGGACGGGACACTGTCTGATTGGTAGACAAGCGGCGAGACTAAAAGTGAGGGCAAATTACTTCTGTAGAAGCTGTAACGATGAGGAAGATCAAAAAGTCACTGAGCCTCTTCCCTGCACTTGTCCAGCACTAACTGGCAGGATGATGGCTACCATGGGATCTTACCTGTTTACAGACCAGTGAGAATTTCACACAAGATCTTGAGCACATTGGAGCAAACTAAATAGATCTCCGGTGGGACAAACACTTAATCTCGATAGTCCGTGATATCAAAACGAACCAAATGTCTAAGTGAGTAGTTCATCGACTCCCCCAACACCTAACCTAACCTCCTCAAATAAACAAAGTAGGACCAAATAAGCTGAATTAGTTTCCAAACCTTTTTTTAGCATTAGATTTGATTTATTTTCCATATTTAGATTTACGATATTAATTTATATACTTAAGTATATTTATAAGACTTTCTAGCGTCCTTGGACCGATCTACATTTACTAATTTTATATATTAAAATTTAAATAAGCCGTAGGGCCAGTCCATTTTCTACATTGGAGATTACTTTTCTTATTAATTAAATTTGTGAGATTATAAGTTCCGGGTTTTTAAATATGCTTCTAATACCGAGGTCCGAAACTGCTTGCTAAAAACGGTTATTGTAAAATTGGGTTTGACGATTGATGACAAAAACCTGATTTAAAAATCGGGTATAGAATCTGGTCCCAAAAATCGTTATACATAATCGGTTCCAATAAACAAACACGGTTCAAATAACAGATCCTATTTATTAAAGCCCGGTTACCAATTCCACTTTTTGAAACTGCATTTAAATCGCATATCACAATAGGTTATTGTAGCACAAACCGGATATATGTATATATTCCGATTTGACAACATATTAGAATAACCGGTACCGAAACTCGGGTTCAGAAACCGATATTGGGAATTTTCAATTTTAGAAGATATGTAAAAAAAATGCATTATGTTCCGGATGAAATGTTTCAGCATTGGTAATCACAATTGTTATTGGCAAACGTCTGAACACCAAATAAGAATTTGTCAAATTTCCCAATAAAATTTGATGTAAATGTATTTGTCTGATTGACCAGGGAACCATGGTTGAACTACTAGAGGTTGACACATTCGAACAGCTGGTTTGCGTGCTTATGTGAAATGAAACAATAGATGAGAAAGATGGCACCTCTAGGTGACATTACTCTATGGTCGTGACAACTAACTACCGAATGTAGAGAGAACGCAGTTTTTCTATACAAAACTAATAGACCCCTTTCACACTCGGCAAGTTACTTGCGCAAGTCTCTTGCCCAAGTCTTGGTTTGTTGATGACAGAGGTAAGGTCGGGTTAGGGAAATAAATTTGAGGTACAGACTTGCTTGTACTCGGAAAGTTGAAAAACTGACTTGCGCAAGTAACTTGCCGAGTGTGAAAGGGGTCATACAGTACACAAATCGTGTCTCCCACACAGGGAGCACTTGTATTTCATACAAAATTATCATCTATCAACTGTTCGTTTGGTTTTGTTATGATCATTTGTGTAACTAAACCACGAAAATTTTGTTTATATTATTATCGATTTCTTGATCATGTGACATACATATGTATGTGTATGGGTTACATACAGTGAACTCAAACTGAACAAAATAAAATATATGCTCTTCCAGACAACATCCAAATGTTCGTGGTATAGTTACACAAATGATCACAACAAAATCGAAGCGATCAACTCATAAAAGTTAATTTTCGTCTCTGTGCTAACTACTTATAGTTTTAGAGTCCTTCCACATCATACGATTTCATGTGTGTCATCGGTCTCTTTTTCTACACATAATTAAGGAAGCCGTGTTTGGTAAAATTACGGCACAAACTTTAAAAATCATAAAGTACGCCATCCATAAACCAGAAACCAGAAATAAAGATTGCGATATCCCATCTCCCTCGATCTCAAGTTTAAACTACGTTTCTGCTGCAAACCACACACAACTAATGCTGCGGTTGAGTTTATGTTTCACAGTTTTTAGTTGGATAGATAGACCACAGCACGAACAATCAAACAAAGAACTGAGTTTAATTAGCCTCAATTAATGTTCTTCTGAAGTTTTTCTGTTCTTCCATTTTTCTGCGCTGGTTGGACAAATAAAATAGCAACTTGAATAACAATATAAATTAATAATTGTAGAACAACAACGAACAGCATAAATTACAATGAAATTGTTAAGTTTGCCCTATTACACACAACAAGGAGTGTGAGTTTATTCGTACTCAATGGGGTCGAAACGTTTTGCAAAGGCTTGATGGCAAATATTATGACGCTCTTTGAGTTCGATTCGATTTTGGATGTAAGGTAATGTTTTTTGCAACAGAAAAACTAACTGACCGCTTCTCCAAATCATGTTACTTTCCAAACTACCACCAATTTTTAAAGTGTCCACCTGTCAATCGGATTAGTTCTCTGCCAGCTGGAATTAGACAGACTATTTGTAGTAAATATGTACTAAGCTTTGGCAATTTAAAATCACTTTAACCATTGGATTAACAACCATTTAATCGAATGTGCGGGTTGACGCCACATCCACGTCTGCAATCCAATTAATGTATTTTGTAAATGATAAAAGTTTGACAGTAGAGTTGGACGTTCAAATTCAAATCTTATCTCATGGTTAATCATGCTTACATACAACAAAGAAAAAACTAGTAGACATGGTCAAACCTCTTATAACATCTAAAGAAAAATAAATAAATTCAAATATGAATCTGAGAAGAATCTTTAATATTTGTTTTCATTTTCCCTGTTACATCAGGGGATGTAAAGAGAATTTCGATATGAGAGAATCGTTGACACTATTAAAAGAGCAGGTGCAAGTGGACGAGGTGGTCGTGGGTTCAAACAAAATAATGATTTACCACAAACCTGTAAGTTACACATATATCCTTCTAATTACAAGTGATTTAATATCCATCATGCTGCCGTGAATACCCTTTTATTGACACGTTTTGCACTATAAGTGCCACAAGAACCATCTGAACTAGAAAAATACCTACAAAGTACCGGTGACAAAGGTAAAAGTCATACAATGCTCAGAATACTAGAATGGTGGAATAATAAACGAATTAACACGAAGAAAGACAACAAGAATGCGAGCGTAAATTAAAATTAAAGCAAAGACAGACATAGTAACACCGTACATATCAACTGAAACCTAATGGAAAAAACTTGAGGCTATAGGTAAAGAAGAACGTTTCGAACTGGTTTGGAGCAAAAATATTTAGTTTGGCCAACAAATATTCAGTTTACTACTTAGTCTCATGGCTAACCGCCAAAGTTTATACTTTTCGTTTATTAAAAGTCGTTTATTTTATTGTGATAGTAGTTTCATTCATTCCAAAATTGTTATATTTGAGTGGACTATTCGAGTCCATGACTACGTTGTTAGTGATACACGCGAGTTACCCAATTTTGAAGCACTTTTCAAGCTCAGCGGCTAGTGGTACCTCGCCAATAACACGAGTAATGTTGTCTTCCAAGACTGCAATTAGGGCTGGTTTGCCATCATAGACGAGTGACTCCTCGTATCAACACAAAAAATAGTCTAGTCTTCTGCACATAGCAGTCGAATCTCACGATCTAGATGACCCACTCACTGGTCCCACAACGTGAGATTAATTCCCCACATTAAGTGTGGCATGTAACGCCCCGTTTTGTTGAAACCACATGTCAACCAGATACAGCTTGTGCACGGGCTCGAAACCATCATCTTCTTTAAAGAAATACTGACCGACAATTCCACCGGAGCACAAACCGCACCAAAGTGTGCATTGGAAATCAAACCAAATGCGACAATTTTTCGTATTAGCACCATTCAACTCGAAATGAGTTTCGTCGCTGACGTCCAAGAAATGGTTAAAGTCCGAGAAAAAAATTTCTCACCGAGCACGAATCTCAATAATTTGTAAGCGTTGTTCGGGTTTAAGTCTTTCCATGATAAAATGTTTAAATTTAACACATGTCACGAACTGTCAAAATTTCTACACTGAAAAATTAAACAGCAATATACTCAACCTTTATTATGGAAAATTTCATAAAACGTTTACGAATTTACGAAACCTATTCATAAAATTCTCTTAACATATCATTCATTGATTTAATCATAGAATAATACATACGTAGATAAACTTATTCTCTCATCTGACGTTTCATTTCACACTCTTCATCGTAGGTTTGTGGAAATGAGAGCAATTAAATTTAAAATTATCTTACACCAGGTGGAGTTACAAAATATGTTCACTTAACTTTTTCCTGTCGTTTTGGTGTAGAACTGAAAAATTGAAATATATTTTGCACTTTTTTGTTGACTTTTAAATTTTGTATACATTTGTATTGTATTTAACACAACTAGTTTGTCACAAAAACACGAAATTCGGTTGTTGTTCCTTTGTGGATCGCTGTATACTACTGCCACCATCTGGTATTATTGAACCCATATTTTCCACCATCCAATGTTTACTTTCCATCGTACCTATGACGTTTAATTTATTGAGCGAATAAAAGCTTCTAGGGTATGTATTATTCTATGGATTTAATGGACAAATGTCATATTCGGTATCTTGTTGTTGAGTGTCAGAATTATTTTGCGAGCAATTGTATACTAAAGAATTTTCATTGAATTTAGAGTTTTCGTTGAATATAGTATGATGACAATTTTTATAGCATCATTTGCCGGATTTACTCCGGTTTCGGGATGGAAGTCGAAGACCAGGGCGAGAGTTCGTTGTACCATCGAGGCAGCTAAGCCCGATGAGGAACTGGCCACACCGAGTGGAAAAAGCCACTCCAACCTAGATGCTCGCTTGGCAGATGTATTGAGGAGGGCTGAAAACCTTAAGGCTGGAGAAGAAACAGTCAAGAAAAGAAAAACTGAGGCGGATGTGGTAAATGAAATCCGCCAGCTGCGAGCCGAAAATGCTGCAATAACAAGAAAATTCGAAGAAGCAATGAAGAAAATAGACGATCTAACTTACCATATCAAGGACCTGGAATCAACAAGCCACAGACGATGAAGAGTCTATGGATGAAGACTTAACAAGTTTTAAGGACATACTGCTCGAGCAAGAAGCCCACGAGCGGTATCAGAAGGAAGTTGGGTCCCGTGCAGCGCCGGCACGGAAGATGGATGAGGCCATGGCGAAACAAATTCCAAAGGTGACAGCAAACAGCAAGAAGGATGGCCCCAAGACGACATATGGCGCCAGAAAAATTATGCTAAACATTAGGGCAATGAGTCTTGAGGATTATTCATTGGTGGTTGGATTATTGAAAGAGGTGGGTTTTGGGTATTATACGTATACCCCCAAGTCGCAAACTCCCTTTGCGACGGTAATTACGGGTTTATCCGACTCATTCGAGGAGTCGGATATTAAACTTTGCCTCGAGGGGCTGAAGATTAAGATCACGATTGTGAGAATAGTGAAGCTAGGAGGTGATAAGTGACTTATCCACTTGGCGCGGGATTCGGACATAGAATCCTTTTATTAAAATTAGATTTAATTTGCACTGCAAAGTGCACATACGTAGGGACATCAAAAAGGGGGTGACACAGTGTAAGAACTGCCAGAGACACGGGCACGTGTCTCTGAATTGCGGCATGCCCCACCGCTGCTGTAAGTGTGCTGGGTCCCACGGCCGGGGAAAGTTGTCCTCAAACCGGATCACGTGACCAGATGTGTAAATTGTTTGGTCAATGGGCATGCAGCTAGCTCAAGGGAGTGCCCACTTAGACTGAAACTATTGCGTGAGAAGGCCGAAGCTAGAAGTCGGCAGTTCGCCGCTCCTAGAATCGGCTTTCCATGCAATAGTGGATTAATTAATGGTGGCATTTCTTATGCTGATGCTGCCCGCGGTGGCCACCGTATTATGGCATCTCCGCTACATGCTGAGCACATTTCAGCAGCTGCTCCCACCGGAGTTACGCTGTCAGGGGCCATGGCCCAGTTCCAGACCGTTAACGCGGATTGTTCGCGCTTTTTTGGCATGGACTTTATGTCCTGCCGTGCCAAACTTGGCAATTTTTCGAGTGACTACGTGAACATTGCAGATGAGTTAGTTAAGGCCCAGGCTATCCTGGGTCTTTTGTTGGCCTTAGGGCTGTTGTAAATATGTGAATAGTTAGTTTTAAGTTTAGTTTTTAAGTTTTTGATTTTAATTTTGATGGAATTTTTGCCTGTTTTTAGTTCCTTTTTTGGGCTTTTATGTTTTATAGAAGTTTTAGTTTTACGTAGGAAATCGGCCTAAGTCGGTTTTATGGTTTTGACCATGGCATACCCTTATAGTCCTGGAAATATTATTTAATGATAGGGAAGACGGAAGGGAGAATGGAATGTATATAGTCGGCCCTGTTCTACATTCAGAATCATTTTGAATTAGAATTTCCTTTCAGAATAAAAAGACTACAACTTTGATGTTCTGAAAACATGAAATATTTTTGTTCAGAATTGTTTGTTTTTAAAATCACAAGGTATTTGCATTGTAATTCGAAACTGAAATTTTTCTTCTGAATTGATTTACAGAAACCCAAAAATTCTGAAACGTTTTATGTTTGTATGGATTCTGCTTACAGAACAGGGCCGAGTATCTATACTTTTTGTAATATTAATATGGAACAATAAATATGAAATATATAAATATGAATTAAAGCATCATTCATAGCAATCGTTGATTAAGATCTGTGGCCAGATCTGAGTGCCTCTAATAACAACAAATCATGTCCACGACAGATAAGAGAAAATTTCGCTTCATAAAAAATATGAAAATGTTTCAGAGGTGGTTTGAATCAAAGTCATACATATATTTTCAAATAATCTATGAAAATGTCTCGTAAATATTATGAATCCATTTACCTATTAAGGATTTCATAATATTTAGGAAAACAATTTGGCCAGTGTAAACCTTTAGTAGAATGTTTAGACGATAATGTTCTATAACTGCTGTTAATCTAACTCATAACCAGATTTGGGTTCTTATCCAAAATTTGGATATTTAGATTTGTGTGTATATTTTTTTGACAAACTTGAGAATTTAACTCCTATAGATTTCCCTAAAGTTTCATACACGTACACTTAGTGCATTTATTGTACATTTATGTGATTAACAAATCAGCAGCCAGGTGAAAGTTTTAATTTGACAACAGTTTATTTGAAACCCATGTGCAATCTGTATGTCGTCGAGGTCGGCCTTAAGTTATAAAGCGGTAAGTAAGAACACACGTTTATCTACAAAAGTAATAGTTAAAAAACTGGGCTTAAAATGAAGTCATTGTTTTATCCATAAACGTGTTAATAAATACATATGTACGTATGCCCATTTAGGTATCTACAGACATTTGTATATCCATAAACTACTACAGTCTTTCCTTCTTGCTGTTGCTTCCAGTTGGAATTATACGATGTTTTGTAATAATTTTTATGGTATTTGGTAGAAATTGTGTCATATTTTCCATATTCTCACTATTCGAGTACAATAAGAGAAACAACTGTCGAAACTGCCGTCAACACAAAATGACACAGTTCTTTACGTTCTAGTTGGCTAAAAATTGATTTGGCTAAGAGTAAGAGAATAGGGGACAATTTGAAGTGATAAAATATGATAATTAAGTGTTACAGACTTGAATACGGACCTTATCATCTAAGTCATTTTTAAATTCATCTAAAATTGTTAACCAGATTCTTAATTTCGATGTAAAAGTTGATGCCCTGTTATGTTAATGCCCTATCATAGTATGGCTGAACACTTGTCGTCATGTCGTTTTATCTGTTTCTCCCGTCATCTGTTTTATCACCTTTAAAAGTATTAAATCTCTCCACTTCTATAATCTGTAATCCTCTTAATTATGAGGCAAGAAGCAACAAACGAGCAACAAAGTATTGTAATATTTGGTATAATGGCACATATAACGGGTGCACAATCCGCTTGTTTCAGATTGCTGCGATTAATTTGTTTAATTGTTGTGCATTGTTCCCATTACTACTGCTGAGTATATCTTTCATTGCTGCGATGAATATGTTTCACTGCAGTGATGAGTAAGTTTCATTGATGCGATAAATATGTCTGACGAAGCCCAATTTGACCGTTTTTGTTAACAAATAAATTTGTCATATGTAGGTTGACTCTAACTCGCAGACACTCCATGACACGGAATTGCATCCAGGTGATTTTTGAATGTAGTGCTATTCTTCAACCAAAATATCATATTGGGCCTCCCCGACATAAAATCCTGCGTATGGTACTGCCGAGGCAGTAATGAGTAACTTGTTGAGCACGAAGGTCATTTAAATTTAATTATTTTTAAAATCCATAAATATTAATACTTGAATTAAAAAAAAAGTATCTTCCTTGTTCCTAAGTTCGAGCATGTTGTTGACTCTCTTTATCTTCATAAAACTCAGTTTCCTCGGATTAACACTGATTCGTTGCAGCAACGAATTCGAAGAATTGCAACGATTAAATCGTGTTTTTCAGCATATGCTTATCCACCTAACAAAATGAGTTCCTCATGAAAAATAAATTCTACATATGCTGTCCGATTTTTTGCTTACAAGATCCCGGTAATTTGTAAGCAGGGTTGATGCAGTTATAAGTGATTTGCAGTATTGAGGTGTGTGGTCTTCCTCCATGGCCGTATTCCTTCACTGAAAACAGTTCTCAGACCCATATACTGCGTAGTACTTATTTTAATCCATTTTGTAGCCAAGACAGCTGATTTTCAACCCCGTAGAAGTGTACGTATGTGCGCATGTATAATCGTGTTCCTAGCTATCTTTGTCAGTGATTGAATAATCCCATTTGACTCGATTCCATTTCATTATCTTTCTCTTTTTGCTGTTGTTGCGTCTGTCATTATACTGGAGTTATCGCAGAGTTGAATTCAAAAGCTATATCGAAAACTACTGGTGACTCTGGCGGAAGTTTGCTATAGTGGAGTACCCTACCAAAGTAGGGTTATATGTATAATTTGCACCGGTGATGATGGTGGCAAATAAATGGAAGTGGCTGCAGAAGTTGTGAAGTGGCTGCTGTGATCCCATCTAAGAATTCAACAATGAGTTGTACTATTTCTCGAGTAATATTGTTTAACTGCAGTCTACTACTAGTTGCTGGTTCTCACACAGCAGCTCTACGGGTCCTATGAATGAAGTCACAAGAATTGCTCTGAACCCTTTATTTATTGTTGTTTTATTGTTTTATTGTATTTCTTCTATTTCATTACACATTTCTGCACAAATTACTATTAAAAAAAAGAACAATTCAACAAATACACGAATAGGCCAGCATAAGTTTTGTACAAAAAATACATCAAATTATAAAATATACCGATGTAGTCACGCGGACTGATGCTCTCAGCTGAATAATTGGCAGGGTACTGAAATGCTAAGTGTGGGAAATATAAACCGTATTAGGGTGTTTCCCAAATGAATTAAAGTAAATATTAAACTGCATACCAAAGTGCAATAAGATACCATTGCAAGATATAACGTAACAATTCTGCTTTTCAATTTTGAGCGCATACTATTTGTTTGCTAAATTAGTTTTGAATATTCATTCGTTGAATTATTTTGTTAGATCCACAATTATTACTCAATTGATTGATTACACAGCGCAACACTGAATTTAGGTCCCCGGCCAGCGGTTTAGGCACTGGAGCTGTAAGTGTAGTTTTTGTTGATTTATGTTTTTCTGCTAAGTTGTCAGAAGGGCTACAATCTACTCCAATTTCCCTCCGATCAGGCGAACCCCGTATTGGCTTTTGTAATATAACTTCGATGCACTTTTATAACTTGTTTCGATTGATTTAAGTCCAAAGCAATACGTCTTATTTTGTCGCACAGTGTTTTTTAATCATTAACTTCTTAAATTATTTGTATTCGAAATTGTATTGATTTTGGAAGCAATTGAGCCTATTATATTTCAATTATCGCCTATACTTTTTATTATTTTACTTAATTTTTCTCTAATGCAGCTGTTTAGGCTGTTAGTGATCAATTAATCACTTTCGATTCCTTAATAAATTCAATAATTATTTCAAGACAAAAACGATGAATAGTTTATCGACTTCAAATGGTTAAATAATCCAACCAATTTAAAACACAAAAATTTCAAATTCATTATTTTCCCCACGATTGGAAAGTGGAAAACGGCGAAACACCTTCACTTTCATTCGTCGCACTTCAGCTGCGTAACAAATGTTCGTTTTTCACGTTAACAAAATGACATAAAACCCATTGAGTATTCGAGATTTTAACAAAGAGATTATGTTGCTGCTGAGCTCTGAATGAATGGAGTTAAACTTTAAAAGGAGACAACAGCAAATTGAACTGTATTGGGATTATCTTACGAGTCCATTACTCTACACTATGTACTGTGCAATGCACGACAAATATGTAGATAACTGTTGGACATTTACAGAATCCCTTCTTGTATGAGCCCCCGAAATAACGAAAAGGGGATTCGTTATTAACTTCTTGTTGTTACGACCGATTTTCTTATTAAATTCTTTGTATTAACTTCACCTGTCTGTATGCATGTATGCAAGCCGAAAAAACTTTGGATTGATTTTTAACCCTTTTCCCGTGACCCAATCGAGCTGTAACGTCGCAGGCAAACTAATGGCGACGACAAAAATGAACTATCAAAATATGGGAGGGATTGGACAAAGGGGTATGGTACCTCCCATACAAACCATAAACAAAAAATCCATTATTTCTGCTCCAGTTAACGGTATTTGAACAAAATTGGGTATGTTGGTTAGGTATACATATTCTAAGATCTGCTGCAAATATGGGCGGGATTGGACAAAGGGGCGTGGTCATATATAAAGAATTTATAGTCAAAAACTATGCTTTTTACGGGTTGGTTTTATTATATGATAATTATGAGCAGTTCACTGTACAAGTTAACTGGTCCGAGACATATGTCTATTGGTGATTTCGTTTCTAAAAAATAATAATCGTGTTTTTTATTTCCCACTAAGCTAATTTTTCAACAATTTTGTATGGGAGCTAATCGATTTTAAACGGTTTCACTTTGAATATAAAAAATCGCTTAACTCCCCACACAAAAAGGTAGATTAACTAGCGTAGCGAAGATAAAGGGGATTTTTTTTAGCGTGTAAGTAACAGTCAAAATGACATAATTGTTTTACCTCTTATAGAAATGACGGCGTTCAATTGTTTTATTTCTAACTTGAACCAAACATTTCGTAAGTACATGATTTCTTGGCATCACATATCGCTAACTTCCAAAAGTTTCTTCAGCTGCAACACAAAGAAATGATACAATAAATATATTTGCGAATTCCAAAATACCTATGTGCTATTAAAAACATGACTACTTGGTTGGAGCCCGACAATATGATGAATTATGAAGGGGGTGGATTTCAACAACGGCATTTAAAAAATTCGAAATTTCAAAAGCGTGTTGGACTAGACTTTTTATTATCAATATCAGTAAAAAAAAATTAGAATATTAAGAGGAAAAACTACTCGACGCATGAAAAATATGACTCTCGACCAAAAATGTTGATTTATGAATTTGAACTTTAGTGTATTGCTGCTTAAACCCAAGATGTATATGATTCTAGTGTCGTTTGTTCACGAAGTTTAAATGATACTGATACTGATTTAACGAATTGTTATAAATTTACTTAATTTCGTAAATATAAAATGGTTAAATATGCCGGCTTACGACCGATACTCGGTTTGATTTGAGTTATTAATGACTAACATGACCAACCATCCCACTTTTATTATTATGCAGTTTTTCGATATCTCATCCCTCCTTCGATTTCAATCCCGTTTTTTACATAGAAGTCCCGCTTTATGACTTTTTTGTCTTTAGAACTAGTCTATTATAATTTAGTTTGAAATTATATTTTTTTAATATAAAATGTTCAACAGTCAAAAGCAGGGTATCAATTCGCATTATCAGACCATAGTTTCGAAGTTTGTGAACTTCATCATCCGAGGCTTAGTTGTAGGCTACTGACATCTGTTCAAATGTGTCACTAACTGGAATAATTTGATATATCTAATTTTTTACCGTCCGATGGGTCACAACTTTTGGGTCAAACCACTTTTTGGGTCAAAATTCCGCTTTTCGATTAAGAAGAGTTGGTCAGGTTATGAATGACGCTAAATTGCCTGTATCGTTTTAAAACGAGTTCCAATTGAATACGGAAAAAATTTATTCAAACATAGTTACCGATCAAGATTTCCCGTTACACGCATGTTTTTCGAATCCCCACGTTTGAAATTCCAAAAAATGCGGTTGTCAGTATATCGTTTGATTGATTCATTATTTCCTAGTGATCTACTTATTAGCGAACAATTGTTATTTCCAATTGACCTGCTCTCTTACGTAGAGCTTAAAAAGATTCGCTTTCATTCGATTTTGCATCACATATAATATGCCTGCATCACAAAAATTTTAATTTCAATTTTTCCCCCAAAAAGAAACCCCATCAACAGCAGTAACTGGCAAAATGGAAAACGAAATGAATTTTCCAAAAAGGAAATTGCAGTCAAACAACTTTCTTTTTTTCGTGTGTCTATCTCGGTGTCGCACATTTCACTGCATAAGAGACTCTGGTCATATGGATGGATGACAATCCCCCGAAAACAACACCGACAACATCACGAAACAACAAGACAAGTTTCAATTGGAAAATCTCAACGGTAGTTGGCTGCAACAAAACAACATCAGCCCAAACAAAAAAAAGTAGTCTGCAAATTTTCATTTCTTAAAACATTTGCTTTCGATTATGACCAGTTTTTTAAAGTTGTAATATTTGTACCACATTATGGGACATGAGTAAGTGCGAGGTACGGTCAACAAGTTTGGTTTGCAAATGGGGAAATCTCTACATATATAAAAATTACGTGTATGTTCGTGATCGCTAAACTCAAAAACTACTGTACCGATTTTGACCAAATTTTATATGCATGCTCTATGGGCCGTGAGTAGTGTTTCTGTGTAGTACGAAGTTCGTCCGACAGATGGCGCAATATTTAGTTTTTTTGTGTTTTTACACGTGATAAAATAGATGACGCCCACGTCGAGATATTAATCATTGTTTACCATCTGATGTTATAAATACTTTTGAAGACAGGACGAAGTCTGCCGGGTCAGCTAGTAATAAATAAAACATAAATATTGATTTTTTTTCAGGAAATCCATGAATCGGTATCGCTATATGACAATTGTAGATAGTACTTTAATTCAAGATTTTTGATATTGATATTTGCATATATCCCTCCATGTAATGCTGTCTGGCCAGCACTATACTTTTTCCATCCAACTACTTATACTATCGCACATACAGCGTGAAACTAACTGGTGTGAAATCATTACAACTACAATGATAGATACTATGAATTCGTTCATTAATTTTCAGCCAAAGAAATTAATTAATTTAGTAAAGACTCCATGAGACGAAATCTACGCAAGTTGTTCATAATCTCTATTTAGCGAAATTTATGAAGTTTGTTCATAACATCTATGAACATCTTACTGATTGATACCTGCCATAGAATTAGAATGCATCTTTATAATTCCTGGCAAATTTTACAGTTATTTCAGATTCAGCCACAGCTGCAGATCTGCGATTATTCTGAACGATGATATTAAAACTTCTTTTCTTTTAAAATTCATTTATTTTTTCGACCATTTAACTTAATTACAAACATATAATACGGATTAAAATATAACCATAGGGACTTATACAACTTATTCCCAACATTAAAAAATATTCTAAGGACTAACCATTCTACTACTTATATTCTTTACAAAGTTTTCAGCATGAGGCGCTTACATACTGGTATAAATCATACATTCTTAATTCTAATCAACAGGTACTTGAGCTTGAACCCTAAAAAACTGGTCCAGTTAAAACTGGGTTATATTCAACTTTTCGACTTACAAACTAACACTTATCACTAACACTTAATACTACTTAAAACTACTATTTACATATTTACAATATATACAAGTAAGGTGCAAATCACTGAGAGGTGTTAAAGACAGTGTTGCTAACTACTTGGGTCAGCGCCCGATGATATTAAAACAATTTATCATGCTACATATATGTAACGAAAACTCTAAATTCATTGAGAATTATTTAGTATACAGTGTCCAAAAATAATGCTGGATTAGCAACACAAGATACAGAAAATTAAAATTTTACATTCAATTAATGTAGAATAATTTATGAACACCTTTTGAAATTTTCAAAACCTTTTATAAAAGTTTTTCATAACGTCTATGCAATTCACGCAACACTTTTTAGAATTGACGAAGAATTTTTATTGGAGATTACTGTTTCATAAACATTATGAAGCAGTGATGGAAAAGTATGGCACAATGTGCCATTTTTGGCCCTATTGAACCTTTTGTGGCCCTGTGGCACAGTCAATTCTGTTCTGGCACTATTTAACAATAGTTAAGCTCTTTACACATTAGGGCCTAACTTAATAGCGAATAAAGAGCACTGTAGAAAAGAACTGAATTCAAAAAGTTAATGAAAAGCAGTGTCCAATATTATAAACAGTTTAAATTAACCATTATTCACAACTATGTATTTCTATTTCACACTCTTTTGAAAGTTTTGAATGATGTTTTCCGTCCAAAATATAATCAAATTTAAAATAAGGGACGGACTACAAAATATTACACTGCATTTTTATAGGAACAAAACAAAACGATAATTTAAGTCGTTGAAATCAAAAATATGATAGTCGTCGTTTTGGCCCCTTTTGCAGCTCTCTTTGGCCCTAAATTGAAAAATGGAATTACCAACAGTGTTATGAAGAATAGGTTTATAGTGTAGTGAAGTGGTTTTGATTTCACGTAACAAATCGATCTTACGATTCAGTCAAACGAATAAAGCAATTGTGTCTTTATTGTTACAGCCTGCCCAGATAATATTGCAGATCGAATTTCCGCATCCATTTCGTATCGTTATTTGTGAGTTAGAATGATAAAATAAAAACTAGAACCAGATTTCGATACGAAATGGATACCCCTGGAAGATTTTGTGAGCATTAAAGCGAAAGTCAATATCATATGAACCATGAAGAAAGCTATATACAAATACAAATAGGTTAACCACCACGTAATAAAATATTGAATAATAATATAGATTAATACTGGAAAGACTATGGAAGTGTTGGAGTTTTGAATCGAAAGTAATTAAAACAGAATTTATATCTATCAAACAGAAAATTAAGCATTGTTTCTTCCAGTTATCTCTTGCTTTTCAACATCCTAGTCAATCAGCTGTATGACAGACAGCCTACCCCATCAAAAGGGGGTTAAGTTTACTAAAATAGTCGAAACGATTTGGAGCGAGAGACTTCTACGGCGAATGAAGAAATGGTTGATTCTGAATGATCATTTATCGGAACACCTATGAAAATGATAATAATTTGTACACTCAGCACTTAACGTTTTCAAACGCCCCTCCTATATAACAGGGATTAGTTGGTAATCTTTGCACAAAATTTTTTCTTATGGCTGCATGTTTCACACTAGCCATCCATCATTGCATTCAGTGAAATCCACATTAATTAAATTGTGCAACTAATTGAAATCTTCAACTTTATATGTAGCGGAAACCTATAGAAACCGGTCCTTTTATCGTGAGCCATTTGCACAAAAACTATCGCTTACCCCATTTACTTAATTGTTACCAGATCTGTTACACAAAAACCGGGATGTTGTGCAGCCAACTTCACATCGTACATAAATAGAGTTAATTGCGGAAGAACTCACGACGGGTTTTCAATCCCAGACTTTCTATCTCTGCCTCTGTGTTGGTGTCTGTCTCTCTATCTAAGATTCAAATATTAATACATTTTATTTAATCTTGTCTCTTGCCAAGTTTGGTTTGGTTTTCATATTAAAATCGACAAATGTGGAAATAAGTCACAACTGCAAACTCGGTTTTTATGCTGTTTCTTCTTTGTCTGGTCCGAGATTATATAAAATTGCATTGCATGCAACAGCAAATTGCATCACAAATGCAAATTATGCATAAAGTAGTGCAAACCTTAATCTTGGTATGGAAATGTAGCAAAGTTTGTAAAAAATGTCTAGTCGGATGCCGTTGCCAAATGTAGTTTAATTTAAGAAAACTTGACGAACCTCAGGCTTGTTAACATATAGGAAATTTCTTTTAGATGTGGACAATTGCTGGAGCGGTCAGGTACACTGTTCGCATTTGTGTCTAACTTTTATCGACAAGTGTAGGAAATAATAGCTAACTTTTCTGCAAAAAATATTAACCTACTTATATAACACACGAAAAAAAATAACCATATACGGACACCACTACGTGATAAAAGACTAAAAAAAAAAGACCCGTGTCTCCCAATTTTTCCCAAAGTCATGCACTTTTTTTTATGGAGAAGTTTATATGTTCTAGAAATTTGTTTATTGAGATCTTAGTTAAATTTTTGTAGTTGATTGTTTTCTTGAATTTTGAACGGTTTGCTACCTATGGACCTGAACACGGGAAAAAAGGTAAAAAAAATCGAATTTTTTTAAGTTTATTGCGATTTTGATCTCGAAGGTGAAGTTTTTTTGATTTTATATGTTCGCAATTTTTGTTCTTTATGACAAGAGCTACAAAATCGAAATTCTGAACGGTTTGCAAGATATGAGCCTGAGAAAATGATCACATTTTTACGAAAATGATACCGAGGCCCCAAATCTTTGGCGGCCCATAAAAAAAAGTGCATGACTTTGGGAAAAATTGGGAAACACGGGTCTTTTTTTTTTAGTCTTTTATCACGTAGTGGTGTCCGTATATGGTTATTTTGCCATGACTTAAAAAATTACACACAGTGTAATTAATGTATTATTTTATAATGAGAACTTCAAAAAAAAAAAGTTATAGATAAATAATAGAAAAAAGAAAAGTGTAAAAGTGTAAAAACTTTTTTTGAAAGAGAATCGTGAGTCTTGCATTGAAGAGCAGTACAGCTTTCTGACGTCGCCTCGTCAAATATTTGCATCACAAGTGAGCGATAGGAGAGAGGGCGCGACTCTTGTGCGCGAGAACGTGGGTCCATTCCCCGATCTCCTTTCAATTCACTCGCAGACAGTCGCATCGCCTAGTGACAGCGACACTATCGGGTAATTGGCCATGAAAAAGCTTCTCGATATAAACCGTTCGGATTCGGTGTAAAACTGTAAATCCTGATCATTGGATCTACAAATTAGAAATTGCGCAGACGCTTGTGAAGGGCTCTCCTCTACCCTTTCATAATGTAATGGAAAACTAAGTTTTTTTTAAATAAAGTGAGCTAACGTGAAGAATGGGTTCATTAGCTCAGAAAGTTTCGTCACTGATTATATTTCGTTGGTGCGATTAATATGTTACACCACTGCGATGAATATGCTCCATTACCGTGATGAATATGATTCATTGCCGAATTACATTTGTTGTTGGACAATTTTCGTGTCTAAAGAAACCAAGTCATCTAGTTTGGTAATTTAAGCATCCATACACGCCTCTGTTCCATATACGAGTGTGACGTAGAGACGAATATCTGAACGAGGGGATTTCGATATGCCCGAAAAATCTCAGGATGAGATGCCTAACTGTCGATAAATGCGAGAATGTTTTAGGGCACAACAAGAACAATGTTTATATTAATAAAGATTATATACAGTACACAACTTTCGACAGGAAGTCGAATCTTGTAGAATCGCTGGGGTTTAATACAATAATAAATGGATGATGTAGAGACGGAGGTATTGGAATGGAATTGTAAAATGGATCTTCTGAAGCGAGTTTTCTAAACCATGTATGTGAATCAGATAATTTATGCAAATATTTTGACCAAATCATATTAACACCATCACAGGCGGCATCCGACAAAACACTTCCTCTACCTGTTGAGCTGCTGTTTCTTCATTCTTCATTTTTCTTTCATTAATACTTATCAATTCTTATAACAGGAAATTAATTTTGCGTTGTCTGCCTTCGTCTTCCTTCGTCGTCTCTTGTCTTTCTTATTTTATCATCACGTGCATTTGTTTGATTGCTGTTTCAATAATCTAACAGTAGTGTTTTCGAAAGCTTCCGAGAAGAAGACGAAAAAATAGAAATCCAAAAGAAACTAAAGTTGCATTTCTTTCCCTGTATGTAATGGGAAAACTCTGTTTTAAAGCAACGAAAGGAAAAATATTAGCACTCGAAGAAGAAAAACCAGCAGACACTAAAGCGGTTATGTGAAAATACACAACACAACAGCTGACAACTGACGTCATGAACCGTAAGAATTCTACCCTAACTACGACGGAAAGCTGCGGCTTCCACAATATTAAAGTACTGTGAATGGGTTTTAACTCTCCATCCTAATTTATATTGAACCCCAACACATGTACTCCAATAATGCACAGTACGCTCAAAAAGTAAAGATTGTCATTAACAGCACACAATGTTTGCCAATTATCAGCAGGCGATCTGCGTTATTACAACAATGTCCTGCCATAACAATAATTTGTTTGCAGTGTTCATAAAATACGGTTGCTGAAGTAGCAAAAATGTTTGCTTCCCCCTTTCCAGCAGTTTAAGTTAGAAATCCCAACCTGTTAAGTATAAAGTACATTCGTGTGCTGGACCAAATTTTTGTTGAGTTGAACTCAAAAATTAGTAATAGGCCTGTTTTTGTATTCCCTGCTAAACTAGTTTCTCGACCACTTTGTACGGGGAGCTAAGCGACAACACGCAAACAAAACCTATTGTGAGTGTTTGTATCGGTATCGGCCTAAATGTACCGCACACTAACTACAAAAATTGCATAACTCAAAGTTTTAAAATTTTCAGGTTTTTCTTAAAAACAATATGTAATTTCTCTCTCATTACAAAAAATAATCGCTTGGAGTCTATTATTAAATTATTAACTATTTTAATGCATTTTCTATCTTATGATTTGTTCATCGAAGAGTATATTTAAAAGAAGAAGAGTAGTTTTAAAAATAGTTAATACCGATATAGTTAATACCGACTAGTGATCTTTCGATTTCCAGACAGACGAACAGTGATCAATCGTCTTACTAAGTCCCACATCGGATATACATATAGTGTCTACTTCGTCTTTGTATGTACTACTATACGGTAAAAAATATAACAATCGGCTTCAAGATTATTACGGCCAAAATTTGGGCTCATAACTATGTGATTAATTATTTATCTGTGGTCTTTTTAATTACACAATCATTTGGATTAGTATGATGTGAACAACGGCAAATACCAGAAAAGGAAATAGAATAACATCTGATTGCAAACTTAGCTATTCAATGAAATAAAACTGCGATGAAGTTGAAAAAATAAAATTTATTATAAAACAAAGTAATGACAAATACCAAAGAAAGTTCCAATAGTAGTATTCTTGTTGTGTTTAATGAATGAAAAGATTCAGTGGAAACGCATAGTTCGCACTAGAACTGAAAAAACTAGATGTCTGGAAGAGAATATGAGAAGAGAAAATTGTTTAATCAACGGCATTCGGCTGATTAAATAGTTGTCAATTATTGACTGAAAGAATTAAAATCGACTAAAGAAAACAAAACGATGATCTCTCACCTAATGATGAACTTGTATATCGTACTCATACCACCCATATCTATCGCTTACGGTTGAGTTTCAATTCAATATTACTGTGGGCACTCACCATAATTATACTAAATGTATGTATATGCATATGTATGACAAATTGTTGCACGAGCTACGTGACAGTTAAGCACGTAACGATATTTATATTTTGAAATTGTTGTACCACCTGGTGGGATCCAATTAATCGAATTTACTGATTATTCATTAATCGAATAATCAATGTCAACAATTAACGGAAAAAGCCGACGAAAATTGGTCGATTAATCTATCAATCGGTTAAAATTTCGGATCGGCAGCCATTCATGTGCCGAAAATAGGGTGTGGGTAACATTTGGCGTTACCGGAAATAGAATGGGGGTAACTCGGCAAAAAGTTTATACAAAAAGGGTACACAAAAGTACAAAAAGGGTTCCCAAAATTATATAAAGGGTAGACAAAAGTACATAAGTGTACAAAAAAGTACAAACAGTTTATACAAACGTACAAAAAAGTACAAAGAAGCTCTCCCCGATTCCTTCATGGGCTGTAAGGGGAAACAATTTTCTTTTTACAAAAAATTTGCGATCAATATTCTGACCATAAATTTGAATTCAGTTTATAGAATACATTTGGTTCCTTATAAGAGAAACAGATTCCACATCTGATGATGAACTTGTCACGGAGTTCGAAACTAGTCATGCCAGTAAGTGTGCTTAACTGAATTGTCTATTATTCCAAAAAAAACCACCCATTTTTCAATTAGTATGAATTTCTCATACATTAACTGTATGTGAATTCAAATTCCATGTCTTCTAGTCATCCAATTTGATTTTACTTGTTAGAACCTAAGCTCACATCCTTGTAAAAAGCAATCAGTCTTGATCTAATATTTAAACAATAATGTCAATATCACTGTCACCTCAGACACCTTTCATTTAAAAGGGTTTATAAACCCTTTTTGCTCTTCAGAGCTTGAGAGTCTAATGCAGTTCAGAGGAAATGTTGTTATTTGGTCCCAAGACATAATATCATCAACTGAAAACACAGATAATAAATCCACACTTATTACAGTGTTCGAATTTTTTATAATTTGGAAAAAAAAACATTATTTTTTATTTTTTGGCCACTGTACTCGATTTAAAAACTATTTTCAGAAAGTTTGTCGACTACATACTTGTCTTGAAATTGAGATCCTACTAGGCTTGATCGGATGATTTTGTCCCAAAATATAGTCAAAATAGTGAATCGAACAACGAAGAAAAGTAAAATTAGAAAAACACAACAAATTTAAAAAAATATCTTTGAAGTTTAAGGTGCTGGATGCCGCAAAAAATAAATTTTTAGTTATCAGAAAACATTTTTTAATTCTTTTGTTAACTAGTGTAATAAGAAGAGCTGGTGATACTGGGGTTTATTATCCAGACATACATTCTGTATTATTTTGTAAACTGATGTAATTTGTTGTCTTGAACGGGCATCAGGAAATAATTCTCAAATAAAGTAAGCAACACGTAAACTTTGTACAGCAGTTGCAGGCAGGCACCGACTTTAACACCCCCTCACCCCGAGTCATCCATTAAAAATAATATGCTTGACTCAAAGTTTAAGATAATTTAAGAGATAAGACATATATATATGACAATTCTTTAAAAGAAACATATTATTGAAAAAGAATTCGCACAGTTTAAAAATTATTATGAAACTCAATATCAATATTTCTGGCGAAATTTTAATTATTTAATGCAAAACTTCCACCACGGCACGATTTTAAAATTTTAAAATGGTACCGTAAAATGTCAAAGTGTAAAAAACATGTATTTAAAAAGTTTCACTTGGACTGTTGCTCCGAATTCTATGCCCCAATGGTGAACCATAGTTTACTGACATTTACATGTAATTGGGGAATCGGGTAATCGCAGCACCTTCGTTCTGTTAGCTTGACCCTCGTATAAGCAGAAACATATAATTTTCATGGTTCATTGTGAATATAGAAGCTGTGCAAATTAATACGTACAATCTGACATTTTTTCCATCATCTTATTGGTGGAAATCTTTTCATAATGACTGCCATTATTGTATGAATGACAAGTGAGCATAAGCATCGGTTGTAAAATGCAATACTTGTATGAATGGGCATATTGTAGGTTACAAATGTTCCATTGAAATCATCCCAATGAGTTCTGGTAATCTATGATGATGGTCTTGAGGTTGGGGTTGGTAATGACAGTCGTGTCACTTATGATGACGTGATAAATGTTGATGATAAAAACGATTTCATTACACCCTAGTGGTAGTCACATTTGGTGGGGGTGATGTGGTTGACACATTTATATACTTATATCAAGCATGAGACAAGTTTAATGCCACTATCGACACATAAGTCGGATTGCAGAGATACATGAGACACCGAGATATAAACATGATAATTGTACAGGGTGCTAACGACAGTGTCGGTGCTGCCGACTACTTTACAATGATCATCGTCATCATTCCACCACCCGCCAAATGTTGATGCTTTTGATTGTTACTAGTTTTACATGGCAAATGTGGAGGAGTGCTAAGCGTTCTATTCAATCATACAATGAGTCACGTGATCACATCACTTTACCGCTGTCTTCTGTGATCAAATACAAACTCGCTCATGCCCAGATGATTGTCTTTTTACCGAACTGGCACAATTTCCATAATTTAACACCCACTTGGTAAGAAAAATAAATAAAAAAAAAAGTGTCATTCCCCATTTAGCGTTTTCTTTTCAGCATCCTGAATAAGAAGTTGAACGCGTCGCACATAAATCATAAGGCTTTGTACTAGAAATGGTTGAACTTTTGTTAAATTTAGAAGACTTATATGTACAAATGTGGGAGGCATTCTTCTTAGTATTCTTAGTATAACCAGGTTAAAGTTTAATTTCGGTTACTTAGTAGCTTTTACACCGGTGTGGTGCGGCAGTAAGCTGACAATCGATTTAGTGCTGAATTACGCGATAGTAACGCAAGCAAATTGGTCATAAAAATAGAAACAGCATAAAAGTGTATACAATTATTATGCAGATGACGCAGTCGAACTATTTTCTATAAGTATAAATAAACATCCGTTTATAAGTGCTTTATTCAAAAATAGAAAAATGTTATCTGGTTGTAATGGCAGCTCTTCAGCCCATGTATAGAAATGTTGCTTATTGAAGTAGCCATTAAAAGTCGGCATTGAAATCAAGAGTTAACGTGAAATTTTTCTAAACTTCATACAACCAATTGATTGCGAAATTTTGACGAAATATTTCACGTTTAATTTTACAAAACTGTAAAAAAAATATTCGAATATAACTAGCAAAGACACAAACCACTTCAGTTAGCTGAGATATGTTAAATAACTTAAAATAGGAAAATGTGTAGAAAGAATCACTTTTTAGCCAATTAGAACAATATTTAAAAGTCAAATTTAGAAATTAGAATGCATATACACTCCGGTTCACTTATTTAAAGGCACTAAAAATTCCATATTCAGCAGCCTGTATCTTTTGCAGTTTGTAACCGATTGCAGAATTTTAAAATGGAAATGGAAGCTAGACATCTTGAGATATAACAAAAATCATGACAATAGTGGTTTCTTAAATAAAGAACTTTTTTGAGCAATTTATAAAACAAAGTTCAAAAATGTGTTTTTTTGGTTCACTTGAATAAAGGCACTTTATTATTTTTTCATTATTTTTAAAGTAAGCGATGATTTTTTGTAGGGAGCATTTGTTTATTACAATTTATTACATCTTAATAATTTTATGAGTCAAAATGGCAAAACAAAACACTTTAAATCTATCGGAAAAAACTAAAATCGATGTTTAACGTTCTGAAGGATATTCTAACCGCACAATAGCTAAAAAAATTGGACGGAGCCCAACAGTTGTCGATAATTACATCAAGGACCCCGAGGGGTATGGAAAAAATTTTAAAGAAAGGGTTTCATTGTCTTTATCTACGTATGAGAAAAGAAAAATCATCAGAATTGCTTCTAATTCTGCCTTATCCTTGTCAAAAATAAGTCCTCAAGCTGGAGTGGAAGCGAGCAAGTCATCACTACGCAGAGTAATTAAGAGCTGTGAGTATCTTAAATACCTGAAATTACAAAAAAACCGCCACTTAACGCTCCTCGTAAGGAAAAGTGGCTTCAATTCGGAAGATACTACATGGTATGGGATGTGCAGCCAAGAGGTCATGTAAATGACTGGAGTACCGTTGTATTTACGGATGAGAAGAAGTTTAATTTGGATGGACCTGATGGCTACAACTATTATTTCCATGATCTGCGCAAAGAAAAACGTTTTTTGAACCGACATCACAGCCGAGAGGGCGGCATTATGGTGTGGGGTGTTATTACGTACTGTGGCACCATCGATCTTGAATTTAAAACTGCAAAAATGATTGGTGCATGCAATAAAACGTTATTGGAATCGGCTTTTCCGAAGTTCAGTGAACTATTTGGTCCCATATCTTGGATATTGCAACAGGATAATGCCCCTATACACAACGCCAGAGTAGTAAAGGAGTTCATTGCAAGCCAAAATGTTAATATCAGTATTCATCAGTATTCATCATCGTCCCTGAACAAGATTTTGGTCAAAAACAGTGGATCTTATTCAAGTCTTCCTGAGCCCAGAGACTGAATCGGCAATATTTTTGGTCATAGCTTGGGAGCTACTGCCCAACCCAATATCAAATCCCAAATCGTGATATTTTTTTGGCATAAACTAAATTTTTCGTTTTTATAATTTAAATATTCTTTAAGTCGAACTATAAGGAAATAAAGTAAACAAAATTGCATGTCATTATTTTATAATTTTCCCGAATTATATACATGTACATATGTACATACATTGTACATCATGAAGTCCTAAAATATTTGTACATATTAAGCCTGCTTTTTTATTCTATGCTAAACTAATTTTTCGACCACTTTGTATGGGGAGCTAAGCGATTTTAGCGGCTTCCCATAGAAAGTCGTCGAAAAATTAGTTTAGCAGGAATTAAAAACACAAGCTTATTGTTAAGTAAAAGCTTAAAATTGTTGGCTTAACTAACATCTAAAGTACGTTAAATTAACATTTGAATGTTAAACATTGGAGTGTCAACGAACAGTTTGTGGTATGTACATACGTATTGCAGATTGATTGTTCTTAAAGTTTGTCGGATTATCGATGCTTACTGTTAATGACATTTGGATAAATATATGGTACCGTAAGTTGAAACCTCCCAGCGGCGGAATTTGCGAGGCCTTCCACGAATAAGGCATGCGGAATCATTCTTTGGTAATGCCTACTTTAATAATGCCTGCGAAATGCATGATTTTATAAGGCTTCCACAGGCCTGTTAAAAGAATGCCAAAAGACGCTGTTGTTCATGAAACCCTGTCTTTCCACATGTTCGCAATTCGTCGTTGCAAAATCATAACATCCGATAGCCCAGTAGATAAAGCGTCGGATTGTAAGTTCTAAGGTCGTGTGTTCGATTCCTGTGGCTGCAGAATTAAAAAAAATCATTTATAAGAATTACAATTGGTTAAAGTATAAATCTGAAATATGAAACTATTTTCCATATATATTTTTTTACTTTTACGTAAGTCCTTCTAAAACTACTCTTTTTGCAGGCCTTGCCTCCCAATCTCACGCAATGTTAAAAAGAAAGGAGGAGGTAAGGTGTAGGGAAGGCCTGTCGTATTTTAAAGAAGGCCTGTTCGGTCATGATTTTAGGCCTTCCAGGTCATGACTTACGCCGCTGGGCTACCACTTAGGATTTCACCACGAACGGTTAATTCGCTAAGGAACTTTCGGGACGAATACAGAAGAATGTGGCGCTATTGCGACATGATACGAGATGAATGGCGCGGTGTGGACGAACGGTATTTTGAGAAGCTTTTTCATGGGTAAATACTCGATAATGTATAAATAAAATAAATATAAATAAATAAATAAAAATAAACAAATAAAATAATGTCGAGAGGTGACCGCCGTCACCGCCGTGATCACAGAAAGTATCGAACCCAAGTTGTCATGTACATGTTAGTCAGTTAATTGGCGTTATATGCGAAATGGAAGCGGGCGTAATTGTAAATCCGTACATTGCTTAAGCAACAGTTTTTGCAGGTTAATAACATTAATTAAAATGTCACTTAGATCACTTACTTGCTAACTATTTTTCGTTCTTTTTAAACTTCTGTCTCTTCATTCTTTGCTTCGCGATATCTTCCTAATTTGTCTTTTACTTTTCTGCTGATCTGGCATAGTATCATGAGTTTCGTGCTTAACTATAAGCTGGGGTTGGTGGAAGTAAAAGTAAATTAGCCAAATTTAAATGTTTAATTTTTATTAGGAGCAGAGAACAAAAGGTTAACTATAGGGCAGAGCGGCGAATAAATTATAGATGCCGTCATTAAGTGAAGCTCCGCAACGAACACAAACTAACAGCTACTATTGTAGGTGATTTTGTGGAGATCACATTAACAGATATGACATGAATGATTTCAGTTCTAGAGGCACTGTGAGGAGCAAAGAAGGGGCAAACCCAAACATGATTAAAAAATTATACATACAAAATAGGACAATGCGTACACGATGAAAAATTTGTATTTTGTTGTTGTTTGGATGCAAACATAACGTGTTTGTATCTTTTCGCAAATATAGTATACTTGTCCCCAAAACACATTGCGTTTACCATTCAATATTACAAGGTTGGATACACAATGAGTAATATGTTTTTGTGAACCAAGTATGGTTTTGTTTGTTGAAACAAAGAGCAAAGAAACCAAAAGCAACAGATTTTCAATTCATGACAACAATGTTCCAAACATATGCATGGTTCCCGCAATATGTTGTTGGGACGTTTTTTTTCAGCATGTAACCATTCTTATTGTCTGAAACTGGGGCAGTAACATTGACATCTGGTATCAGTAATGTGGGGCGTACTTGGTTCGATCATGTCCGACTATGAAATATCATGCATTTAAGTAATTACCTCTCTAACTGAAACCCCTTCCAATTTTGATTTGCTGATATAGAATAATAATTCAAAGAGGTAGAGGCACCATTTATATTCAAATGTTTCTCTGAAATTACTGTGACATTTGTTCTAATTATTCCTTTTGTCTGTTTACGCCACCTCTACTTTATATGGTTTTTTAAATAAATGTCATCATACCATGTGGTCTCTAAATTAGATTCTATTCTATTTCCATCTCACCAGCCACTTTGCCCTCTTTCTCCTAAACTGACAACATAAAAACGACAAAGGCATTTCTTGGGAGCTGCAGCAGCACCTTTTTCGATTTTATCGAAAACCATTAACCCAAACAGAAAATTTCTTTGAATCCAATCGAAAAACTCAAGGCGATTGAGATGCGAAACAACAGTTCAATTGGTACACAGATTCTATCATTCTGGCCAATTTCCTCTTCAGCATTTTTGTTGTAGGGTTATCTTACCATGTACGAGTAGAACGCTCTGATTTGAAACTCGATTGTTTCATTTTACGTTGGAATCATTAGAGTTGTCTTACGTCTATGGTTTATCTTTTATAGAATAACAAGAATCTATCTGTTTCCAATTGTACGACCATTTGCGAATCTAATGTTGGAATATTAGCATTTTCCTCACATCTCCATTCAAATTACTAATCGTCATGGCGTTTATAAAAAAATGATTTAATTTATGCAAAAACTTCCATTAATGAATTCATCTCAAAATTTTAGTGATTTATTGTTACACATTTGATTAACACCCACCCATAAATTGAATCTTATCAGATGAATCCAACAAAATTTACATAAATATAACGTGACTTCACTCGTAGTGGGTTAAGAAATCATTTCAAAATAACTGAAATTAAAAATCACATATGAAACAATTGTAAATCAAAAATTGAGATAACACGCGGAGCCATGACACAACACAAGCGACGAATTAATAATGAAAACAACTGAAGCCACAAATGGTTTTAATATGAATGTGATATTTCAAATATTGTCGGTGGTACAAACCATTTATACTCGTAGTCCAGTTGTAAAATGCAACTTGTATAGGTATCGTCGCTGAGTATTCATAAAACGGTATGTGTTTTTATGGACTTTTCAGAAAAGCCCGAACACTATTTTTTTTTAAATTTATTCTGGATGCTACTACTGATTATCCTATGCTTTCTGATCCAATGAGAATATAGGGAAACGGCTTCGTGAGCATATGTACACTTTGCAAGATTTTTATTCGCGGGCAAAGTGTCAATTTCTAATCAATTTTATATGAATTTTAGTTCTCCTATAGCTACAAATCTTGTAAACTTTTAAAATACAAGACGGTGGTCAGCGGTAGTGCAATGGTTAGTGTTCCCGCTCTGACTTCCTTACATTGCTTTCCACGAGGAACTGTGATTCAGAATCAATCTCCATCGACCATAATTCAATAGATTTTGATCTAGTACACATTTTTGAGTTGTGTAAAAAGCTGATTGTATTTTTTAAATTAAACCAAAGTTAACTACTTTCTTTTTACATATTTTGACAAATTGCAAAAATTGTTGACTACATTTTCCAAGTCGTTTTGATGCAAAACTTAAATTTAAACGTATTTTGGACTTTTTTGTTATATTTTATTGATAGCATATATTTGTGGTATATTTACACAACAATTTTAATGCACCAAACGAAATGCCGTTGCTGTTTTCTTAGTTTGGTTTGAGGTATTGCCTGCATCTGGTATTATTAAAGAAATACTTTCCAACATCCAACCGCCCTTCTGCAACACACCAAATGTCGTCAGTTTGCTGAGAGAGTTGGCTACTCTATGATTTATAATGTACTCAACAAATTTTCATTCCGTTTCTTCTACAAATATTCACTTTTTCAAATAATTACAGCTTTAGAACTTTTATTTTTAAACGAACCACAAACTTTTTAATCATGAGCATGAACATCAGCTATCGGTAACGTTTATTGTCGCTTTACCGCCCTTCTTGATACCAAATAAATATGTAATCGAAGTTGTTCGCATCACTATCTTGTTTACAAAATTTTTTTTCAAATTCATCAGCCAGATAAAAGTTATCGGCCAATTTCATGCTCATAAATGACTAGGCTATGGTGCGCTTTACGTTTATTTCGTGAACTGTGTCTCGTACAATTTAGGATCTACACGATAAATAACCAAAAAATCAAGAGGACATAATTGAATTGGAAATTATATAATATTCTGCACAATTTCCCTGTGCTATTGATTATCGGCGAATTTGACACGCCCGGGTAAATAAAGGTTGGTCGAATGGGTGTGTCAAATTCGTCCATATTCAAATATAAAAATTTTTTAATGGAACTCAAACCCATTGATTACTTATGGTGAGGATAGGTTTAAGGCGAAATTTCTGCCCTGTTTTTGCATTAAATTACAAAAAAAAATTTATAAAAACCACCGTTACAGTTATTAAAATCCCTCATGTTTCATTGGATCCAGATACAAATAAAATTAATGAGCATAACAAATTAATAAGGCTATGTATGCTATTTAGTAATGCGTACTAATAATATAATCAAAGCGTAAATTTTTGTGCAATTGTACTAAGAAATCCGATGCCTGGTCTGACCTCCTTGCATTTCTTTCGACGACGGTCACCTCGCTTAGTGATGGCGACACTATTGAATACTTAGAAATGAAAAAGCTTCTCAAAATACTGTTCGGAACCGGTGCAAAACTGTAGGTCTCAATCAGTGAGTGTAACTCTAGAACGCGCACAGCTTACTGGTTGTGAGAATCACTCCCCAATCCCTCAATGGAATGTAAAACGTTCATAAGGTCAATTAACAAACCAACGACAATCATTAATAGAGTCCAATATTTTAAATTTCTCGTTTAGGCCAAAATACAGATAACCACAAACAAACACAACAAAATGTCAAAGGAAATACATATACCCATTCACTAGTAAGTCAAATTAATAACAACGACCCACCGCATTGGCCATTGGTCAAGTTTACATAATGTCAAATGTCAAGCGCAAAATAATAACAAATTATGGTTACACTGGTTCACATTATCCTGTGAAAGCTGATAAATGTGAGACAGAAATGGATATAGAAATATGACACAATACCCCAAAGTCAACCAATGCCGAATAACCTTGACATCATAGTTTATACAACGAACAACAAAACATTGGCCAGTGAGGAAGTTATTTGGTTATAAATCAACAACAAATTCAAATTGTACCATCAAGTAATATAAATTCATGTGCCGAGCTATAGCTCCCACTGGTAAGTTTTGCATTCATCGAATTAATATATAACTTGCACGCAATTCCGAGAATACAAAGGAAATGAAAAAAGGACTATCAAAGTCAATTATGGTAGATTTATAAAATAGAAAGCATGAAAGGACAAGTGTTATGAAATTGACATCAGTAAATTAATGATGACGATATTCGATGGAAAAGTTCGTGTATTTTCAGTCGAAATTTCATAGTGTTTTACTGACCTAATTCAAAGAGTAATTACCACATTACGTGCTAAAATAAACGACAAATTTGTAATTTATTAGAGAATTTAGGGTTGTAGTCAAGGTACAGTAATTCCAGTCAATACCAGCGACCTAATACCAAATTTGTCCACCAGAATATATTGTATAGAACGTATTTGGAGTCTGGACGTTAAAGTACCTCCACTCAAATAAATATGTTAGATATTAACAGCAATCACTGTTTGATACTTATCAGCAGGCAATTTGTCTGATATTGCATCAAATGTACTGCAATGACAACAAAGCCAGATTAGGTAGAAGTGGCTGTCACTATTGATACACTTATGGCCAGTTTTTCAGTCAGTGGTGATCTTCGTTTTTTTGTTAAATTGTGGTTAAACATCGAATTGTGTTTTTAGTCATTGTTTAACTATGATTTAACCACCCAACTTGTAGTACGAATTTCTCATACATTAACCAAACACTAACAAAAATCGGTCATAAAAATTCAAATTCAAAGTTCACATTAACAATTGAAAAAGTTTTGTGTTTGTTCTTCTTGTTGTTTTCTGTCAAAATCATATGATCTGAGTTTAAATGCCCAACTTTGGCTGTTTAAACAGCAATTAACTATTAACCTAAAAAGTGAATTCAGAGTTCAAATTATGTTTGATCGTTGATCAAAGAGCAGTCAAAAATTGGGACTTAGTCCAATGAGGATCATTGTGATACCACAAAACATGTTCCGTTCCCATCTTGGAACCTGTAAGTTGACCTGGCATGGTTAAGCCATATGATATCCCATCCCTGTGTTCCAAAATGGGACGTATATTAGTTTTGCTCCACGAAAATAATCTACGGTCATTCAGAAAAACACTGAACACAAAATACGAGGCAGGAGTACATCACACATTCATATGTTGTACTCATATATTTTTTAAGTGTCCCTTGTAAATCTACGTCTAACGACGGGTTTATCACCTCGGACATCTACAGTATGTATCTTGCGGTATCTGATGAGATTTATGGGTCGATTATCGATAGCAACCGAACCTCAGTTGCGTTACCAGTTGCCGAAAAGTTATTACATATGGCAACTGGCAACTGACAATTTTTGGTTGCTGTATAGTTTTTAAAACAAAACAAAACGTTCAGGTGAACGATAAGGAGTCAAAAGCTGTGGTTCTAAAGAAAATCCTAATTTTTTGTTGTTAAATTGTAATGTTTATAAAAATTTGTGCATATTAAATACAATATTATTCGTATAAAATAGATCCCAGTAGCGGCAAAATTGTCGGAGCTCGGACAGTTCAAAACTTATGAAAAACCCAAATTAAAGAAAAATATAAGAACACGAAAAATATATTTTTGTTGTCGGACAGACCTATGGGGCCCTTATTTAACTTTTATTGACTATTTTACAACCTCATGAGGTCAGACGTATTACACATACGATATTAATTTTAACATCTTTCTCCAACTGGTTCTATCCTTCGCCTTTTCTCGCCAGTTGGTAGTACAAAGGATACGGAGGGATTCTTCTGTCTGGTCTTTCCAGCGGTGTCTTGGTCGTCCCACAGGGTCCAAAAAACGAGTCCAGTTAGAGACTGCTAGAAACAGGCAACTGTGGGTACTCAAATGAAAGGTATTTTTATAGCAAATTTATTGGTGTCTTTATTTTTGTGGAACGGAATCTGTGCACCCAGATAACCCCAATTTACCATATTATAGTACATATGTCTTGACATTTAGTGTGGCTGTTCAATATAAAGGGAATGATGAATCTGCTTCATTGCTGGTCATTTTAAAAACTTTCAAGAACAATTTTTCAGACTTTAAATAAAAGGTCTGAAACATAGGTCCGACCGACAAAAAATATCATATTTTTCTCTAATTTCGTCCATTTTTTATCAAGTTTTCAACTGCGCCAGAACTCCGGCAATTTAGACGTAGTAACCGTGTCTTTGCCCTGAAATCAGCAACCTGTTGCTTCAGTGGACTGTTGTTCCAACTGAGGGCATCGTGAGTAGAACCAGGATGTCTGGCGTCAACATACCTGATTCGGATTTCGTAGTCGCACATCTACAATTAGATCATTGTTATGAAAATAATTATTATAGTATTATAACTTACCAGCAAAACATTCAACCTAAACTAGCCTTTCCTATTTATGTATGTATAAATAGCCATCTTCTTCATTCGCTCCAATGTTACGTACGTATGTCCCATCTATACATCCGACAACACCAGAAAACTTTGTAAAACCGGATTTTATTTTGGGTCTCTCCTTCCTCCGTCATTTTTGAAATGCTCCACATCTTACAACTGTTTTTTCAATTAGATTCACAACTTCCTTCAAAACAACCGACAACGTAGGTTGAGCCATGCCAAGGTTGAAGTCGTTGCCATGGTACTTTTGGAAATTTCGCTCCCCAAAAAACCTTAAAGCTGCACAAACTTTTAAGAGCGGAGGTATTGCTGTCGCCCGATGACTTCGTTTGAAGTAAGTCCAAAATATTCACTAAAAAAACTATTCCTTCTTTTGGAAGGCGAAAATATGCCTTGAACCTATAACGGTATTGTTTATTAACAATTATTCTCAGCAAAAACATTCACTCAGTGTAGCCGGCAATTCTAAAGGATTAGAGTTGTCTCTTAAGTGTCTTCTAATAGATGCCACTACTTGTACTTTGTCTTCATCGTCAAAACATAATTCCACTTATTATTAAAAAGTTTTTTCTTTTCTTCTTAAAGACACTTATGTTTCTCACACACTTTAGATTTATTGTTTGTTTACATTATTTACAGTTGGCGAAGTGTCAAAACTCTGTTATCGATGGGAAATACTGTTACCTACGGCAACTGGCCAAAGTCGCAATACATAATATTAATTTTTATTCCAGTGGCGTTGTCAGTTGACAACGCAACTGAGGTTCGGTTGCTGTCGATAGTCGACCCATTAGAAAAGCAAATAAATTATGGCACAAAATAATTGAGCATACAACTTTGTTTTGAATACCAAGCAATGCCCAATTTCACCAGATTTGTCTCAATTTCTTGAAATTGTTTTATTTTTTGATCGTTTGACTTTCTTAAGGCAGCGTTCTTGATAAATATAAATTTATGACCAACTCTTCGCTGCATTAGAGTATTCAAACTGAGTAACCGAGAAAGAGTCTCGTACTCGGGCATGTTATCGTACCCATAGAAATGTCGTAAGGCAAACTTTGAAAATCTTCTTTGAACTCTTTCGATCCGATTTATATGTATGTCGTAACTCGGATCCCATATAATATGGCAATATTCTACTTTCGATTGAACAAATGCAAAAAGTAATAGTATCGTATTTTTAATCAAAATAATCATACATATAGAGCATTCGTATATAAATTTGGTGTAAACAAAAATCATTCTTTGTCGATGGACCATCACAATCCGCCGTGATTTATTATCTCGTAATTTTTATAAAAAAAAAAACTTAAAGATAATGATTAAAGTATATCTTGATTTTTATCAATTACTCCAAAAATAATGATTATCATTCGAAATTTATTTATTGCGCAGACGATGATTATTTGTCGAATTTTATTTATTTCTCAGAAAATTATAATTATTTTTTGAGTTTTATATTAAATAAAAATGTTCCCTGAAGTTTTAAAATATAAATAATATTGAGTTTTATAATAAATATTTCCATTTCCATGTGAAACAAGTAAGAACGAAGTATACAATGTTATTTTAAATTCTAATAGTTATACACCCATCCCTATCATCTGATACGACAAACGCAAACTTAGGAACCTGCTAGCCAGACAGACAGATAAACTGAAATGGCCTTTAGAGTAATTGCCCTGCTTTTTGGTGTCTCATCACAACTTGAATCTAAAATAACAAATGGGTTATAGAAAAATACAATTTTAAATTTTTAAGTTTTAGTCTTATTTTTAACCAGGTAAATTAAGTTTTATGTTTAAAACCCAAAATTGTCGCCTTTTGAACCATTGCGTCCCGCATTTTTGGTCGAAACCAGATACTCAGGTTAACCAAGTGGAAACTTTTAAAGTACAAACTTTTGGCACGGTAAAAAAAAGTTACCTGAAATTTCAAATCCATCGCTACTGCTATCAGTATGTTAGATCTACTTTTGACCATTAACTTAATAGATTATTAATCAGTTTGTATTCCCGTTTTTTTCTTGGTAATTGATATCATTAAGAGTTCAGTGTAAGAGTCGGAGTTCAGAATTTTAAAGTTGGGGAGTTGGATTCGGAGTTTTACTAATTTTATGAAATTTTATGGAAACTCCCCCGGACAAATGAAATTGTAAACATCAGGCAGATAAATCAAAATGTAACATCTTCAGGGAACTTAAATATGTATGTTATTCTCAATGTATAAGAAACAATCAGACGGACCAGTAGGAAACCCTAAAATGCTTAAGAAAGAGGATTCATTTGTCCAACTAATACTCTACAATAAACAAATGTAATAAAATCAAGTAACATAAAGTTACACCACATACAACTGTTTTAATTTAAAAACCAGTCAAGGACAAATGATGACAGAAAACGTGACTAAAAATCCAAATGTAGATGCATAAAGGGGTTTTAACTTCAAATCTAAATTAAATAATCTCTCGTTAATAAAGTCTTTAAATTAAATAGAAAAACATTGTGTGTATAGCTCATTTGCGAGAAGACCGTCATAACTCAAAAAACATACACATGTAGTTTTAAGTAAGACGTCTTTAAAAACTTCACAATTCTCTCACGTCAAACTTAACGTAAATCTGTTTAGATGTGGAATTGAATTTATCCGAAAGAACTCGACCAGTGGAATATTCTGGGGTACTCAGTTCAAAAGCGCAAATGGACGATAATCCATAATGCCCCGACGTGGTGTGTACATATTTATATATCAGCTGTTTTTTGAAAATTTGTTTGTCATACATATGTATGTATGTACATATGCATGTATCAACGCTTGTGGAGCAGATAGAGGAAATTGGGGCAATCGTCAAACCTTTCGTTACCATTCCTTACTTTATGCCCAGCCATACCTAAAAATGCTCTAATAGTTCAACTTTTCCACTAGAAGAATAAACTTAACAAGATACACAGGCATGCCCGAGCCCCACCATATGTTTGCACCCAATGTCCGTATAAATTTATGATAAAAAAAATCTATGTTAAATTAGTCATAAAACGTTCAAATGCTGGCGTTTTGGGCTCGGCTCCATTTGCAGAGCGAAACGAAGCAACACTCAACACTACAATGCCGGCAAAGTCTTCTTTTCTCATTTTATTTCGTTTCGTTTTGCGTTATTTCACATTTCCTTTCCATTTACTTCAAAGCAACCAGTAAAATTTCAATGCTAGCAATAAATGTATGTACACATGTGTGTGTACCTACTACGAAGCGCTGCGATTTTTGTTTTTGTTTGTTTGTTTTGGGATTGATGTCGGTGAAGACACACACCAACAACTGCCAACTTTGCTCAGATATGTTAATTAGTTCTGTTGTTGTTTGCAAAATGCCAAAAAAGTAAAACTTTTTATTTGCAAAACCTTAACCTTTGAAAGAAGAGAGCTAGTTTTTGTGAGAGTTCCGAGTTCTTTTGTATAATGTTTAGTATTTTGAACGGTTCTGGCTCGAGTAAGCTTTTATAAGCATATTTTTGTTCAGCTTTTGTTGCTTCACTTGGCCTTCGGTGTTGGCTATTTATGCCTGGAAGTGACCCAATTTGTAGGTAATAAAATATTTGAATAAAATGCTCAAGAAGACAATTACAATCAGGGGATGCAAGTTCCCGGACTTTTTCATTTCCCGGGAAAGCGGGAAAAACAAATGAATTTCCCGGGATTCCGGGAATTTTCTTTTCGATCCTTTTAGTTCACTTTTGTATCACAAAAGATAAAAAAAAACGTAGATATGTGTTCATGCATCTAACGGGGATGTACTTTACGTCTATTTTAAATTTGCCACCCTAATATCAGTGAAACTTACCTAATTTTTACACCAACCATCTTCAAAGCTATAAGTCTTATGGATAAAACTTTATAAATTTTATAAATTACATTGTCACTTCGTCTGTCCAATGACAAAAAACCCGTTTCTCTTAACCTAATCCTAACTTACAAACTAAAAACCTACAACTAACCTACAAACTAAAAAACAAAACAAAATAAAATAACATAAATCCACGCATCATTGTGCAATATTATATACAGTATTATTCAGACTCTACGGCCCTGATTGTGAAATGTTTGCTATTAAAAAAGTATACTGAAATTTGGTTAGTTCGTTCTTTGTGTGAAGAAAATTGTACAATTTATTCGAAAAACTGCATAAAGTTTTATTTTAAATATTTCATGTGTATTGTATTTATTTGAATATAGAAAAAGAATAAACTATATTTTGAGGAAATGTTTTTGTTAGTTTTGTTAGTATGAGAAATTCATACTACAATCGTACAAGGTCAGGAACATTTTTCTATTTGAAAAATGGTTGGTTTTTATTGGAAATAATAGACAATTCAGTTAAGCACACTCACTGGCAGGACTAGTTTCGAACTCCGTGACAACTTCTGATCAACAACTGATCATCAATCTTCTGCAATTTATCAATTCTGCAAATTAGTATCGATCGAAAATCCCTAAGTATCATCATACACTGAAAGGCCAATAATTCCAACAAAAAAACCATCCATTTTTCAACTAGAAAAATGTTCTTGACCTTGTAAGCTTGTAGTATGAATTTCACATACATTAACTAAATACAGTCATTGTCCACACGTCTAAGAGCGGGTAAGAAACAATTACTTTTTTCGAAGTACGTACATATTTACTAAATTTTAGGAATTTTTCACTGGATTTAAATATTTTCTTTTAAGGAATGATGGGGAAATGTTCTTAGGCATAAGAATGACCTTGTGAATCGAATGATATCGACATCAGTCGACTTTTTGAGATACATATGTACACTCGCAAAATTAATTGCTTGAAAAGAAGTTGTGGCAAACGTAAATTATGCGGTTGCCACAGAATAGCGGTTGTCACAACCGAATTAAGGTCGCCACGACTACATTTAGTCGCTATAACTGAAATTCGGTTTGAAAAACCTCGTTTCATAAATGGTCCGATTGTGACATCTGAATTTCTAATTATGATAAGTACAATTTCGGGTGCAACGACCGAATTTGCGATCAATTTGGTTGCATTTGATAATAGTTCGGTCGCAGCAAACAAATTTTTGCTTTAAGTCAATTATTATATATATTATTAATTAGATTAAATTAAAAGAACGTAGAATTGTCGTGATTTTATCCACAATTATTGATTTGATTTTAAGATTTTAAGTGAGACAGGAAAGCAGAAGAAAATTTTGAAGAAAAACGGATTCTTTTAAAAAGGTTGATATCTGAGGGAAAATTTAATATTGAAATTCAGAATATATTCCAGTGTTCTGCGAAAATTGTCTGAAATTGCATATTATGTGATAAAAATGCTAAAACACGCGATAGAAAACCGTTGGTATCACTTGCAACCATTCACCGATAAAATTGTTTAGCACCAACAATCCACTTGCACCCGCCTCCTATAAATAAGTCAATGTTTGTCCATCACTCTGTGTTTCGCTCAATGTTTTGAAGCCGCTCTGTACCCCATAACTCCGAGATTGCCAATATCCACACGACTGCAGTGACCAACTGAAAAATGGAGGAATATTTAGAGGACAGATGACTCAATAATTATTTTGTATGGTGATGTAGGGTTTCAACAATTAGTAATACCTTATTAGACCAATTAGTCGACCATATTATGGAGTTGGAACAAAACATTGGCTCACAATTACCATGGACACTTCCTAATATGTAGAAATACTACAAAATATGACGCTTCCATATGCAGAATATGAAGTACTTCTTCAATGAGTCTCTCAGCAGAAAATTGATCCAAATACACTCACTAGCCGACTTGCAAAAAGTTAAACCGCGTTTTAATATCGATGTTATGGTATGGCCCGCGCAATCACCAAATCTAAATCCAATCGTAAATTTGTAGTGTGATGTCAAAAAGGAGGCATCACTAGCAAAACCGAAAAACAATAACGTGCGAAATTAAAGAGGCATCAGCAAAAATACCAGATGAATAGTGCAACACACTGGTTGACTCGATAAAACGCCGTTTTGAAGCAGTGGTGGGTAACAAATGCAGTACAACTAAGTATTAAATGCAAAGTAAAGTCGGTCTTTAACTTATTATTTCTAAATAACTTCGTTTACAGTGAATTTAAAAAATGTATTTTATGTTTCTGTTTGCACTGATATTTTATTGACTGATGTCATTTCTGAAAGCTTAATGTCAACATTACAAAAACGTTGTTTTTTTTGGAGTAAAAATAAGAACGACTTCTACCATCTTTAATTCAATGAAAAAACTTTTAAGGTTCGAAAGAAAACTAAAATGTATGCAGTGTTACCATGTGGGCATAATTTGTGCCGTTTTGGCATATTTTTTTTTTGATTTTGGCACTTGTTTTTTAAAAAATTATGCCAAGTGCCGTTTAGCACAATTTTCTCAATATTTTCCCCATTTTGTTAATTTTACTGCAATTTTTTAGCACCATCTTTTTGCAAACGGCATAATATTTTGTACTGAAAGTTTCTCCCTTTAATTTATCTGAAATTGTTACGTCATATTTATCGGTATATAAGGTACAATATCATATTTTTAAATTTGATATTGAGACAAAAAAATTTCGAATTTGAACACTGTTCGCTAGGATAAGTGGAACAGATTCCAAAAGAAATTATCCAAAATTTGGGAAATTCTATTCTAAGATGAAATTGTTAAAAACAATGAACCTCAAACAAAATAATAAATAATTTTTTTTAAGTTTTCTTTAAAAAATCATATACTTATTAATAACGAAATTGACTTTTGTTGTTGTTGTGGAAATTCTTAAACTATTTTAAGTTAGCGTTTTGTATGAAATTAAGATACAGGCTATAAAAAATTAAAACCATAATAATACTTATTTTTAAGCTAAACGGTTGATGTTTAACTGCTGTGCAAAGACAAGATGAGCACCCATTTCTTGGACGGACTGTCTGTGTTTTGGACTCATAATTATAAAAAATATTAAACGCCAATTTTATCATAATGGTTTTGCAAACGGCACAATTTTTGAAGGCATTTGGCATAATTTTTTAGTCGGTCTCTGGCAACACTGAATGTATGTCTTGGAGTTGCTATTTTTTGTCCGTAGCTGTATAAACAGCTTCAAAGTTGAATTTTCTTATTTAAGGTTTCGGTGGCGTTCAGTCGAAAGAAACTAGATTTTGATTCCACTATTATGACATTTCTAGTATAGATGGGCACGTGGGTAAGTTTTGACTCACGCTTACGCACGCTCACGAAAGGAACACAGCCACTCACGCACGAAGATTTTGTCGGTACTCACGTTCACGCACGCTCACGTGAGCAGAATTTGATCCTACTCACATTCACGCGTGAATCACGCGTGATTCACGACAATCACGCAAAAATTACTCACAAAAATAAAGCAGGGTTTTGATATGAACCACTTGCTTTATATTCAAACCAATATTAAAAACTATACAAAACAGTATTCGTAAAAAGTAAGTTCTTAAATACGTTAATTGGGATCATATTCAGAAATTAGACACTACTACACTTAAATGTAAATGTGTTAGTTAAATTAAGTGTCGTTTTTAATAAATTTAGCAAATAAACTAAGCCCTTTTGTACAGGAACAACATTTCATCACCATTATTTTAAAGAAGTTTGCCTCTATTTCCATTAGTATTCTTCCAGACGGACAATGGGACCATTTGCAAAATAAAGTGTTAATAAAGTCAGAAATTCTAAATTATTGGTCAGATTATTTTAGAATGTCCTAGGTATTTATAGGGGAGAAGTCAGGCTTTCAGAATATTGTATCTAAATGCACCCTGTTTCTACGCACGGTTTGCTACAGAGTGTGAAACTTGTAACCAGATTTTTTGTTTTTGAGATTCTACTAAGCAGCACAAACAAACAACACTTAGTCTGACCGTTACAATGATAGTTGAAATCAAAAGTTTAACATGTCAATTTTTGCACTTACATTGTTTAGTCTTTTGGCAATAACTTGGTAATTTTGAGTCAAAATGCTACATTGACTAAACTTCAAACAGTAGAGGTAAGTCTTTCAAATAGGTCGGTACGACAATCTCTCAAAGTTAAAATTTTTTTAAACCTCAAAAAAGGAATGTGTTAGAAATGGTACCAACATCAAAGATGAAATATTAAACCTAAATAAGTTTGTGGTTTATTTGAAAACCGAAGTAAATAAAATAAATAGTTTCTGCCCGAACAAATTTTTTTCCATGCCGTGCAAATTTTTACGACACAAATACTCACTCCAGGCACATATCCCCGACTCCAAGCACTGCATGGAAAAAATACGAAAAATTTTAAAAAAAGATGTATATTTTTTAATTCTGTGCAAATTCGATTTGAAGTATATAACAACGTAATACCGCAATTTTGTATTATAGCCTAGTATATGTTTAATATAATGAAATTAATATTACTTGAGTTTTAGTTTATTTTAAAAATTCAGCTTTGCTGATCAATATTATGCGTATGAATATTATGCGTTTCTACCTTGTAGTTAACCTCATTTCCGTCTACAATTTGGTGTAAAAAATTATGAAAATCGATAAGCGAGACTTTTCCCAAACTCAAAAATTTTAAATTTTGTTCAAAAATCATTAATTTTCTACCAAGGCTGGCTGTAGGGTGAATGCCCAAAAAAATTTAAATTACATTTCGAACCTGTGGCAAGGCCCTTGCTTAAAAAAAATATAACATTTTATGTTTTACAAAAAATTTGAGAAACTATTGAAAGACTGATGGTACCTTTCCTAACAAATTTTCTTTTTTTTTTTAGCTTGAAAACATTTTAAATTCGAGAAGTTGTCGTTACCAACCGGCTTTAAATAATTTAAAAAGGTTTTTAACTTATGTTTGGTTGCAGTCTTGCCAATTTAGCTGGTTTTTAGAACTACGTTTTAGCTCAAAATTACCAAGTACCAAAATTACCAAGTCATTGCGAATGTTTACAATTTAAACTTATAATTCCAAATAACGGTTAGAGGGACCACACACGACTCTAAATATTTTTGGTTTGTGCGGCTCAGTAGAATCTCAAAAACAAAGATCATTTAAATCAGACCACAAGTTAGGAACTTACATGCCATGAAAGTTTTGTCTGCCTGTAGCGAAACGTACGTTGATACAAGGTGCCTCTAAATACCAGATTCTGAAAGCCTGACTTCTGCCCTACAAATCGTTAGTGCATTCTCAAACAATCGGACGTATAGTTTAGAAGTTCTGATATTACTCGTATTACATCTTTTTTGCAAACGGTCCCACTGTAAAATTTATAAAAACTCCTTCGCTTGTAGCAGAGTTCCTTGAAATACAGAAGATGATTAACGACGCTTTGTTAGAGGGAAATGTTATTAGAAGCCTTCCAAAAATACTTTGTGTAACAAAGTAGTAAGAAAATCGAATTTAAATGATATCAACCATTCGAAAATATGCGTGACTCACGCGAAATAGTGCTCACGCACATTCACTCACGCAAAGATTGGACTCACGCACGCTCAAGCACGAAGATTTTTTCACTACTCACATTCACTCACGCTCACGTGAGCAAAATTTGGCCCGCTCACGTTCACCCGTGATTCACGTGAATCACGCCAAACACGTGACTCGTGCCCATCTCTAATTTCTAGTCAAACGAAAATTCAAATTGCATTCAAAATTTTTCAGTATACACTCAAAATATTTCATAGGTAAAATACACGAAAATCGTGGTTCATTCTACAAAAATATTCGTTATTTTAGCGGCACGAAATATTTTGTAAAATATACGGAAGACCATTCGTACATATTACAATATTTTGTTTTGTTTATATTAAAAATATTTGTAAAAATACGAAAAGTCTTTTGTAATATTTCATGAAAAAGCATGGTAAAATTACAAAAGTACATAACAATTTTGTACGTAAAACAAAACAATTTTGTAGGTAGAACAAAACTTTTTGTAATTGTACACATATCGTGCTTTCTTTACAAAATCAATAAAAACCTGTCGTACATATTACAAATCTATTTGTAAAATGTACAAATGTCATGGTTTATTTACGAAAGTACAAAATTGATTTTCTACATATTACAAAACTATTTGTAAAAAGTACCAATACCGGAGTTAAATTACAAAATTACAAAATAATCGTGTACATAGAACAAAACTTTTTGTAAAATGTACACATATCGTTTTGTATTTACTAAAACACACAACATCTTTTGTGTATAGTATTACAAAACAATTTGTAAAATATACAAATGCCGTGGTATATTTCGGAATGTAGATATGTATGTACTATATGTATCTACATCAATATTAATTATTATGGAAAAATAACACTTTTTGTATATATTATAATCATTTTGAATTTAAATGAAAAAGTATTGTATTCGATACCGCAGCAATAGTTTATACAATAGCGGTTGTCACCCTTTCTAGTATTTTTAAACTAGTAGTAGTTTAACAACGATTTGTTAACACAAAGCATGAGCGTTTTTTTTTGTGTATATTTTTTGTTCATTACAACTAGAGAAATTTGTCCGGTGGGCTACTGAAATGTAAAAAAATATGTTTGGAAAACCAAAAAACACACTTCAAACTCTTTATTTTCTTGTAAACATGTTTAAATTTAAAATCTGTCCACCGTTTATTTGCTAACTTTTTCCAGTTTCGCTTTAAATTACGTTTGGCATTGTTTGTTTGAATTTACTTATTTATTTTTTCCTAAAAATGTTTCCTTCAAAAATTATTTTGAAGGCAATGCGATTGAATTTTTTTTACCACATTTACACCTCATGTTTACACCTACTTTTTGTATTGTATTTTAGCAACAGAGATTTTAAATGCTAGTAAATTTAATCCGTTTACAATGTCTACAAGATCTACACCCTTATACATATACACTCAAGAGTGAAAACTGCTACTATTTTTAATTAATATTAGAAAACCACCACTTACATTATGTAATAAAAACATTTTTATTTAATTTCAGTTTTAGTTTGAATTCATTTAACATAAAGAAAAAATAATTAAAGAGAGGAAGATACAAATATTTGTTAATTTTTTGCAGAAAACAAAAATATTAGCCAAAAACAAATAAAATCAGTGGTTGTTGTTGTTGTGCTGCTGCTCAGCATTGCCTGCGTCTGCAAAATAAAGTTTTATGTTATCTTAGACTCCTATACTCTAAAATTTTTGCATATATACCTTTTATGTCCTTAACTAACATTTGCAATTTTGGTGTCAGAGGTATTTTTCCTACAACATAAAATTGGGCGTTTAGGAAATTCCAGATATGAGTGGATGGTTTAGGATATTTGATACCAAAGACATGGTATGCTTTGAAACACAAATCAACTGCTTTTATTATACTGAAGAACTTTTATCGTATATTGTCGAAATCGCAAAAGAAACCTTCAGGTTTGTATATTGATCCAATTACTGTTATAAGTGGTGGAATAGAACCTTCCACAATCACTTTTGCGTCAATTTGCTCTTTATATGCCACTTCTGTAGGCGCGTAACAAATGAAGTTTCGTCGTACTTCATTTTGGGTATAGAACTTGCCAGCTTTTTCGGAAATTTTTGACGTCCTGGACGGTGGGAGCAATGGCAGTAACAGCGTCAAAACTATTAAAAATTTGGTGTCTATTATGAAAAAATTATAATTATATTTTAGACAATAGCAATAATTGTGATAAAGTTTACTTACTGTAGTCTACGCAATTGTTTTCAATAACATATTGCCATATTTTTAGATCCTTCTCATCTTTGAAATTTGAGGCATGATTGGGAAATACGGTTTTAATCATTATGTTAGAAAATTCATCAAAAGTATCCAATAATTTATTAGCATTTCCATACATATGTTCATAGTCATTTGTAATCTATTTGAAATATATTTCAAAATGATTAAAATTAATAAATTTTGAATATTTATATGTACATACCAAGCGAAATCCTAAGGCGTCTTTAAGCATTGGCCATAAGTCAATTAAATTCTTTTTAGAATTCAAATTGCAAAGGTATTTGAAAGACTTTTGACGAAAATTAAAACATCCATTCCAATGCTTTATTAATTCATCGAAAGCCATTACATGGAATTCGTGTTGTAGAATTCGTAAATGACCCTCTTCTTCTGTTTCATTACCTTTTTTCTCAGCAATTTCAGCTGTATTGGTTCCTTTTGCGGTTTTCTGTTGACATGGCTTTTCCAGTTCCTATATTTATTATATAATTTACCTAAAGGTGCCGCATTGGGGCGATTTATATGATAGTACGCCTGAAAAATTTAAAAAATATAATTAAAATACATATATACATATTTTTGAGGTTTATGATTTATTCCACAATTTAGAATTAATATGCCGTATCTTACCCATGAAGTATTCGTACAATTCCTCCAAATTCCATTTTTGTAGAAGTGTAAGTAATTCCACCTTATTTCCGTACTTCTCTTCAATGTGTTTACTGCATATTGTTACAGGTTGTAATATATAATTTTCTATTTTATCCTCCATATTTGTTATATTTATTTATTGTGGCTTTAGTTGATATTATGATTTTGATCGTTAATTACTAATTTTGTAATTTACTGATATTAAGTGTGTTTAAATAAGTATGTAATTTAATTTCGTATTTGGTTTCTGTTTAACGTTATGAAAATAAAGAGAAAAATGATTCGACCGAAATAGAAAGATATTTGAAAATTAGAATAGTTTTGGGCGAAGCATGTTTGTCCCATCACATGTTTTATGAATATTAGATGGTGGTCCTGCAAGTTTATTAGCTTCTAAAATAGAGACCTGAAGTTCGGACTCAAAATCTAAATCTAGTTCAAATGATCTTACATGTTTTATGAATCGTTTAATTTTTACTGCTCCACAAATTAAGAATACTTTATCTATTTTAGGAAAAACTAGTATTTCTAAAATTTTTAATACTTTTGCATTTTCAATGTGTGTATCGAAATATTGTGTAAGAAAAAACCCAGTTTTTAAATATGTTGTATTATATCTACATTGAGAAAAGCAATTGTATGATTCATTCGGAAATGATTTACAAAAACGATCAAGTTCGAATTGATGTTTTGTCAAAACGGTATGACGAGAAGATATACCATAGTTTTTCTGTTGTTTAGTTATTACTATATTCGCGAATTTGAATTCAAACTTTTTAGCGATGGACATACAAATATTTTTTCTAGATGTTATATTTTTGGTGTATGCTTTAAATTCCCGATGTTTCGATTCATATCGGAAGCTCCAATAATATCTGGGAGAGCCGGAATATGAAATAATATCTTTATAATGTAACATAAAATGATGTTTGGGCTTTAAATTGTCCTTGAAGAAAAATGTATAATCTTTTAAATTATTTCTAAATTGTCTAAATGGCATAATAAGTCTTGAGAAATGTTTGAAAGTTGTAAAATCTCACAAATTTCTAAAAACTGAAGAAAAAACATCCATATTTCATCATCAAGCGGAACGAGATCTGCTACCATTAATGGAAAAAGGTCGACAAAAGTCATCATTTCCCTCGCAGACATTTTAAAATGTTTTCTTTTTAAATGTGCCATTGTGATGTTACCAGATACGTTTCCAAGTTCTTTCTCCCCATAGTTGAAGGAATGTTTCCTGAGATTTAATGCATGTAATGTGAAGTATTTCTTCTCTAAAAAATTGTTAATAATAGGACACATATTATAATGGCACACTCCTTCAAATATATCATGCATTATATCTACAGAGTAGTTGTTAGTGCAGGGGAAACTCAATATATTGTTAAAAATACACTCAGATTGGATACCAGTTTCACGAGAGTTATTGGATGCAATATCAGCAGCATAATTAGTTTCATCTCGTAAAAAACATTTGTCTAATTGACTCCATTGATTGCATGACGATTTATCCATCTTACAAAACCTGCAATAGTAGCTATGGTTAAAGGATGATGTAAACCCAAGAATTTGATTCAATGCTAAGTTATCACCAATTATTAGACCGAGAACAAAATAAACTTTTCTGATTCCATTTGACGTTTTGATCTCTATGCCCTCAGTCTCCAAAGTTTTCAGCTCCTTCACAAGCTCGTCAAAGCACCTTTAATTATTATACTTTTTGTAATCTTTACTTTTGAATACGGACGCCAAAAAAATTTCGCAATTTTCTCTGAACGGAAACGAGTAGTACACAAAACTTATGGGTTCACAGTGAGATCCCAGAGGATTATTAATTTCCGCATCGTCCATATACAGAATCAGCGGTAAAATTATACCATCTGATTTGTTAAATTTTTCAACTTTCTGCATCCATAGTTTACTGTGTATAAAATGTGTATTAGATTTCGGCATTTGATTAATATCATCCACAACTTTCAAAAACATCCCATTTAATTCAAAAAATCTACGAATTTGAAAAGATATCGGCAAAAGCATTCCAGTTACGGAATTTTCTTCAAATGAAACAATACCTTTTCGACAAACTTCATCAAGTTCTTTGTTGATTGTAAACACGGTTATATTATTTTTATAGTCATTAGAGTCTAACCAATGGCTCAAGGTAGTTTCATTATTACACTGTGAAAACAAATTAGAAATACTGCTTTTAAGTGTGGATATTTTCAATGTTGTTGCTAAGTCTTCTTTAACACAATTTTTAGATGCTAATTTATCAATTTGTTCAATAATTGGTGTTAATATATTATTGCTTATACTCTTTTGAATGTCCATCACGTCCTTTCTTGTAAAATTTGACTTGTTATGACACCATAACGAAAACAATACTCCATTCCTTGCTAAACCTGACGATTCCCTCATTCAATTCTTTTAAATCACATTCATTGTCGGTCACATCTATACCCGACGTGCAAGATGTTTGAGAAAACATTAAAATTAATTTTTACAGGTACAGTTGCTGAAGACTGCTCTTGAGCTATATGTTCCTGGAAATGCTTTTTAAAATGATTAAGCCAAGCAATCGATTTCTTGCAGTTCTTAAATGTACACTGAAATGTGCTATCTTTTTTTTATTATGAGCAAGTCTAAAGTGTTTTGAAATAACTTCTTCGTTTGGAAGAAAAATATGACACAAATAGCACTCCATTTTATATTTACTATTAAAAAACACTAATTAAAATTTTTTTTTAAACAAACACATCTTACACGCGCAACGAACTTTATCAACTGAAAGAAAAATTGCATCATTCATAACTAATACAAAGAGTGTAAGGGGTGGAGTCAGAACGAAATAACGGAACTTTGGTGACAAAAACTAAAATATGGTACATTGTACGAAAGTTTCGTAAATATTACAAAACAAATCTGGCTATACGAAAGTTCCCTTATTTTCTGTGCAAATGAAGTGTTGTTGTTTAGAACTTGGTGTAGACAAAATTCTTTGATTTGCACCAACAAAACAAACTAAAATTTTCTTCTTGTTCTCGTATTTACTGCGCTTATGAAATTGTTGTTGCTTTGCTCCTTGTTATGAAAAATTTGTTGGTGTACTCCGTTGGAATTGCTATTTGTATATGGGACTATGCTCTAGCTTAATGTTTATTAGAATTTATAATTTTAGAAAAAAATAGCTACATAATTTCGTTAACTAACAGACATTGTAAATCATACAAAAAGGTAATAATCTTTCGGAATAAACTTTTACGAAAGCGTGTTTGGAGTATATACGAAATGTTTAAATGTACGAAATTTAATCATTTAACAATTTTACGAAAATTTTGTACTATCTACAAAAAATTTGTACAATGTACGAAAAAAAGTTTACGAAATAAAATTTCGTATTATGCAGCATGAAATATTTTCAGTGTACATTTATTCCTCTATCTTGAAATCGCTGTCATCTTCGAACAAACATAAAGACGATTTAGTCCTAATTTTTTCATGGAAGATCATCTTTGATCAACGATCAAACATGATTTAAACTCCAAATTCATATTTTATGTTAATAGTTGATTGCTGTTTAAACAACCAAAGTTTAGCATTTACTTATAAACTATGATCAAGTGACCATATGATTTTAAAAGACAACAAGAAGAAGGACAAACACACAGTATCTTTAATTGTTAATGTGAACAATTACAATCACCATCCTAGTTGAAATTACAATAAAAACGTATCATTTAACTCGTAGTGTAGTTAGAACTTCATTTCTGCTGAAATACATTCCAATTTAATTTAATATTTTGTATTTTATCACTTCACTTTTCTTTTCCAAATGGCGTCATCTTGATGCATTGTAACGATTACCCGATTAATGTAGCATTTGTCACTGTTGCCATATACCTATGTAGGTAGTAAGATTATTTGACAAAGCAGTGAAACCCCTTTTAGTATTTAAAGTCAGATCAAACATAAATCGAAATCAACTGATTACCAATTTAAATAACCAGTCATAAATTGGGCCTTAGAGAACCCAAATTTGAGTCGAATGCGAGTGACTGACTTTCGTTCGATTACAGGATATAAAAATTAATTTATACATATGCAAAGTACTTTAGGTACTTGGTCCAATTTACTAGTCCCTTCATCAAGAGTCAGTTAATTTAAAATTGAGTTTGAAAATGGTTTTGTTAAAAAGTGTAAAAGGGAAATAAGAACTAACCTACAAAACAATGACAAGTTTAAAGTGCTTCAAAGTATGTGATTTTTCTTAGGAAACCTTTTCCAGCTTTATCATTGAAATTTAGAAAGGCCTATTAGAAACCAATAAAAATTCTACGCCAACAAAGAGTGAAGAGAACTCACGTGAAACAAATGACTCTCAAACAAATGTAGAAGTAACTAGACACCAAATTGGTATCAAACAGTGTGAGAAGAAACGGATGAAGGAGAAATGTGGAAAAACTACTGAAGACAGTAAAAGAAAAATAAACTTCTTATCCGCACATGTATGTATGCGGAGACTTCCGTTAACTCGTATTTAGACAAGAGCGAGCGGACGACAAGCGCTCATGAATGAATGAACGACGGAATGTGTGAATAGAGTAGTTAGAGTGTAAAAGGCACTGGCTTTTCTAAACATGAGTGTCACATTTCATTCGAAGTCAACAAAATTCATCTTTAATTTACGGCCTATGGAGATGATGACCTACACCTACCCGTTGCCGGCCTACCTGTCAAGATGGCAAAATAAACTATCGTCGAGCGTGGCTCGTAAGTAGTCAAAGTGAAATGAATGAATAGCCGGCCAAGCCAACGATTTACGAAGTCTCTTTAGCCGACCGTCAGACCTGTCTTGGTTTGGTCTTCTTGTTCGACAATTTTATGCGCTGTCATTTGCTTTAGTAAACGGCAAAGGAAAAGTGACATTAAGACAAGACGACAGGCAATAAAAATAAAACTTATAGGAAAATATACAAACTCACATGCGCGGCTGATTTGTAACTTAGTACAGTGGAGGAAAGTGTTTGTCTTGTGGAAATACCCTGAGTGCCCAATATGGTGTCTTTCAAGGGGATACAAAGCAGAATGGGGAAGTAATGAATTTTCATATATGGAATGCATTTGTAGTCTCGTATGGTATTTTAAGTTACTCGAAGCCAGAGTAATACCTGAGCTGTGGGACTTGGCAGGTCCAGAGACTATAAACCTATATCAGAAAAATAAGAATATGTCAAATATTTCTCAGCTACCTGTAAAAGCTAGACTATCGAGTGACTAGCCTTGAAAAGGCTTCTCAAAAAAACCTCAGCAACCAGTGGAAACCTGTGGGTCCCAAACAGTGAGTGTAAAACTATAAAGCGCACAGTTAACTGATTATGAGAACCTCTCCACGGTCCATCCGGTGTCTCTCCATGGGACACCATATATAAACTGAGAAATATATTATTTATAACCTATTATTTTTAAATAATTTTTAATTTTATGTACTTATATAAATACATACATATGTCCCAAAACTACGGTGTTAAAGCAATTCCTTCCAGTGTGCACCTTGGTCTTTACTAATGACCATTATTAAAAGTGGAACAACTGAATAAACCATCGAGAGCCCACAGACGAGTATCATATGAACACTACACACTCTCGTTGTCTTTGGCGTGCGGGAGAGTCAATGGATTACTGTCTTAAAAGAAAACAAAAGAAATTCGAATACAAAGTTCGTTCCATAGTTCGTTGTTGATTTAGGTGTGGTTGCCACACTGACTGCACCAACATGTGATTTACTTGTGACAGCGTTGCTGCTGCTGATGATCTGCTTTAGCGATCTTCAACTCTACGACGTCAAGCTATACCCGATAAGCCAGCGTCAACCTAGTTTACAACCTGTTTATAAAATACAAACGGAATATGGTGAGGTGTTTACTCTCGTCGCTATCATAGCACAAACAACGTCTTTTGGCAAAGATTCAAAACAAATCACACGACTAGTTACGATTTCTATAATAATAGAGATTCCACCACCACCACACCGCAAAACAAAACCTGTAATCTCACGGTCGCAGATCAATCAGACATTCCGCCATATAATAATCGTAAAATCAATTAACATCTTCTTCATCCCGACACATTTAAAAATGTGTTTAGATTATTTGTTTAGTTCCCAGACAAATTTGGTAATTTTCATCCGAAATAAAAACACACAACGTAACAGGAAGTGTTCCATGCGAAGAAGAAAGTCACACAACATGACGTAAAGATTGACTTTTTTGAATCAGGGGAAACAAGAGTTCGTATTAGTTCTCGTGCCAGCCGCTCCTAGTCAACATAGATTTAATATTGGCTCTAGGTTCGCGAGCCAGCTGCCAAATTTGAGAGCCGGCTCGGAATAGAGAGCTGCGATTGACTGAACTTTGACTCCCGAGTCAGCTCCCAATTTTAAAGCCGGCTCTGAGCTGTTGAAGGCACCACTATATTCAAACCCCTAATGAGCCACTACAACTTTTACATTTTCTGAATATGAATAAAGTTTTTTGCAAATTGTCACTCATTTTCGTTTGAACTGTTTCTGAACCCACGGTTGCGGCTCAAGAGTCAACATTTGTCAACCATAGTTCTCTAGTCCGAGCCAGCTCTCAAATTTTAAAGCTGACACACCAGCCGAGAGGCACAGTTTAGTGAGCCGTAGCTCTCAGTTCCGAGCCGACTCTGAAATTTGGGAGATGGCCCGCGAGTAGGAATCCAAACTTCAGTCTGGCTGCTCTCGGGTTGCAAATTTGGCTAAAGTATTGGCTAAAGTATTAAAAAAAAACGCCCATCAAAGAAGCACATTTTTTGGTTGTTTCGATAAACTGTATTTTTAAAACACCAATTCCAAAGGTTTTTCTTATTTAAAATGAAAACCCTGGTAACGATTTTTAGAACTATTCCTGGGGATTGGGTTTGTTTAATCTTAAAAAGCTACATCGTTGTTAATAAAATACGTTTAACCTCCATTATAAAAAGTAATAAACAATTCTAAATGTTTCTATTTTTCTTTAAATAAGTAATTTATTTTATATAAAAATATTTCAAAAAATAATAGTGTTATTTTTAACATTGTTTTTGGAAATTACATTTTGGAATTTACATACATAAATTGACTGTATATTTCAGATTTTCTGTGAACAATTTTAAGAACCAAAATTTTTAAAAATTTTCTTTTTAAAATGAAATATAGGACTTTATTTCATTTTGGAACAAAATAATAAGAACTGCTTTTCCCCGCCGGTTTCAACGGTTGTTTCAATTGCTGGTTTCCAGAAAACCGACCGTGTTTTCGGTTTTTGAATACTCTAGAGCCACCACAGTAAACTTTGGCTCCCGGTTCGCAACCTAACTATTACGAACCCTGGAAGAAACAATAAAGCATACAGAATTACCATGACCGTTTGAATGACAGTTCCATCACCTTCTTTATCGACGTAGGTATGTTGTCAAAACTTAATTGTCATCGAAATTAATGGTTGTAATTTCCTACGCTTCGATGTACAAAATGTCAAACAAAAATTCAAAGGGACTTGGCGTTGCTAGTTGTTATGTCATTAGCGGTTTTTTAACAAGCTACGAAAAAACTGTCTTTATTACGTAGAGGGTCAAGTAGCTGATAAGTAATACTTAAAAAATCACATGGGAATTTGAGGGTGAAGAATTTCCAACTATAAAGTGAGAATTTATCCATAGTTCCGTTTAAGCCTTATACAATGTGCTGACTTGTTGTCGGTGACTGTCATTTGGTTGTAAGAATTTGGTACAAATTATCTTAAATAATCCGCACACTTAAAGTATATTGCAACTACACACCACGAAGGGATATGCATAGAGTAAATATATCTAGAGGGACCATCTGACGTTTCATTTCACACTCTTCGTCAAATGGTAGGTGGCATAGACGCATGTGCGACATATTTTGGACATTTGGGTTGTAGGTAACCCAAAAATGTTAAGACACAAACACGAAAATCCGTTGTTGTTTTCTTGTTGGTTGCTTTGAACTAATGCTTCAATCTGGTATTATTAAAGCAATCCACTTACATCCAACGTTCATATGCAACCACGCCTAACGTCAATACTTTGCTGAGAGAAGTAGTCTCTCTACGTATCTTTACTCTATGGGGATAGGGGAGAGATTATCACAATCAGTGAGCTGTGTACTCTATATTTAAAGGCCTTGTTAGGCTATTAGAAACTATCTGGATATGTCCAAGTTTTTATTTGCGGCTAGAGAAAGGAATAGTGTAACCTTAACGAGACCAATTTGCGAAAAAAATAGACAGATCTGTTAGATTTCTTTCATTTCTTGGATTTCTTCAAAATATTATTCGATCAGCATTACATTCATAATGAAACGAACAACGGTACTCGGTATTCGGACCTAATACATCCAAGGGATACAAAAACCTACAAAATCAAGCGTTTGCTACTTGAATTAAAAGGAATTTGGTCACAGTTCCTAAATTGCAATAGCTTGATGGTAGAGATTATGTAAACTCAAGTCGTTTCCTCCGACTCAAGATGTAATTATTACAGATGATACCAAGAGGTGCTTCTTACGGCAACAAAAACAATAGGCATGATTTTTGAATGGTTTTGGTTTGGATATGCCTTCTGTCAATTACAACTCAACAATAAAAGTAAACCACAATGTACAAGAACAAAATACAGATGAATTTGACAGTTGGCCTCTGCAGACATGAACAATCTTAAATCACCTGCTCTTATAACAAACCCTATCCATTGAATCATGCCTCGACTGTTTCTGAAAAATATTATCAATATATTCCTTAACAGGTTTTTAATCTCGTTACAGTTCTTGAAACCAAATCAAACAATTTTTTAATTGAATTCTCTATTCGCACAAACTCAAATGGAATGACACGAAATGAAGTCACAATTTTTTGCTTGTTTGCAAATGACATTTTGTGGTTTTGACCATATATGGTAGATTTTATAGCGTTTAAAAGTTGTGGTGAGATGTCATTGGGAACCAAACGAAGAAACATAAAATTCAAAAAAAGCTTAATACAAACTGATCAAAAAAACAGAGATTACATTTGGTGGAATTGACACGAGTATGTATGAATGTTGTTTTTAATCTCTCAGACTGTAAAATTAGTTCAAGTAGTTTAAACCGAAGCTATGAATGTCATTAGCTGAGCTCACATTTAAGTAATAATGTACAATATGAGCTGAAATTCAAGGATTCCCAAAGCCAAAGCGCAAGCTCCATAAGTTTGTGTTTAATAAAAGCCGAGTATATTCTGAAAGCCAGAAGTTGATTAAATCGAAAATGCAAGCTAGTGACTTCTTGTCAGTTATACCATTGAACTTCATTCACACATGTGCAATATGTTATCTTTGTTATGTAAGCCCACTAACTAATATTGATTTTAATTGGCCTATAGGAACAAAGTAAAATAATACCTTTGGCTTTTGGGTTCATATCTGTAGTTCTGCCAGATCATGTACTCAACTGTAGCTGATTAAGCGTAGAGTGGAATATAACACAAATATTAAAATTTGTTTACTTTTTCGTTCAAATACACACAGTCGACATGCAGGCACAAATCCCCTGATACCCCCGAAATGTAGCCAAACACACGCCCTCTCCTGAAATGTTAATAACGTATTAAGTACCAACTAATTTTCCAATGTCGGTGGTCTCACCCTACTTCATTCTCATATTTGTTTGTGAAAACTCCTCGTAATGCGTGTTTACCAAAGGTACTTAACATTTGACAGTTGTTGCCAAGAAACCACCGATATACACTTGACAAACAATTAGCGGTCCCCTTATCCATAAAACTCCCTTACTGCCGAAATAACAGGTGAAAGATTTTTGGTATAAATACAAAAATGAGGTTATGACCCATTTTAATGATCGAACATAACGAACTACAAATGACTTATAAATAGCGTAGCAGAAACATAATGGGCGGTAGAAATGAAATATTATTGAAACATGAGAACGTTAACATGGCACGCAATATAATTTGTGAGAGCTGCACAGCAAAACCCTTACAATAACAATGAGAAGGGAAGTTCGAATTTAGGTTAAGGGCCGAAGGAGAAATGTGACGCATAATGTTGTATGAGGAGACAATCATTTTGCAAGAGATTAGACTTTAATTCAAGAATTTTTACCAAATAAATATTTAGTAACAACTTTAAAGGGGACCAAACACGTTGTTTTGAAAAACAAGGATATTAAACCATACTTTCAACTTCTCTGGTTATCCTCATGTTAGAGCTAGCCAACAGATATATGGAATGTCAGTTTATATGGAATTTTAACTTGGCGGAAATGGTCCTAAGACCAACAGCCATTCATTTAAAATCGCATAAACCATTCTGGGGAAAGTATGATATCAGAGGCCCCTCGATCCGATAATGTTATACGGTAGCACACTACAAAATGAGGCAGTAATGCGAACCACGCACTTGTCATTTTTGAACATGATTCTTTTTAACACTATTATGCTACAACCCAGTATTATCAACTTTTGCTTTAGTTTGTGGGAAGTTTTCTAGGTGGAGCCTGTAGCCAATATTTAGTATATATTGTAGTTTAGAACCCAATAAAAAGTAAATTTAGAAAAGCCATAGTCAAAAAAAGTAAATTTTCTCAAAAAAAAAATACCTATTCATATTCTTAAACAAAGTAAATTTTCTTAAAAAAATACCTTATCTTTGCTTAAAAAAATAAATTATCTTACAAAGAGTAACTTTTCTTAAAAAAAGTAATTTGTTTAAGACAAGTACCTTTTCTTAAAAAAGTGTATTCTCTTACAACAAATTGCATTTTCTTAAAAAACTAGTTTTTTTTAAAGAGTACCTTTTTTGTGAAACAAAATAACTTTTCTTGAGAGAAGTACCTACTCTTAAAAATGTACCTGTTCTTGAAAAAAGAACCAATTCAAAAAAATCCCATTGTCCCATGTTCTTACAGAAAGTACTTATTCTTAAAAATAGTACATTTTCTTAAAAAAAAACATTAGCTTTTAATAAAAGAAGTACCTCTCTTTAAAAAATTACCTTTTCGGGAAAATATAATACATATTCTTACAAAAAGGACTTCAAAATTTACCTTTTTTTAAAAAAATACCTTCTATAAAAAAAAATTTCTTAAAAAAAAGTTTATCATTTTACAAAAAGTATCTTTTCGTAAAGATCCATTTAAATAATTAACTAGCTAATACATAATAAAGGGTTTTCCAATTTGAGTGATATGATTTCAAACTGACTTTCGGCCATTTGTAGTATGTCAAGATCTGTAATTTTTTTTTTGCATTGTATTCAGTAATGTTTGCAATTTCATCATGGAAGATATACGCAAGAACAACGTTTACAAATTATTCAATTTGTTTATCAAAATAATCGTTCTCCAATTCCAACTTATTATGGTCGTAATAATCCTCCATCTGTGCTCGCTATTCGTCGAATTATTGCAAATTACGAGCGTTCATTTTCTTTAAATAATGTTCAAGTAATGAAAATATTGCTTCCGTTCAGGCAAGTGTTGCTGAAGCTGGCAGCACCGTTACTGTCAATGGAGAGCGGTATAGAATTGTGTCATTGAATGGCCTCCAAGAAGATGTGATTTAACACCATTAAACTATTTATTATTTGAAGTCCTTGGTCTTTAGCAATAAACAAGCTGCAAGATAAGCTTTACAAGACAGTATTGAACGTGCTATTCATGACATACGATTTGATTTAGTGGAAAAAGTGTTCAAAAATTGGGTTCATCGAATTCGTTCCTGCAAAAGAAGAAATGGAGGCCAACTGAAAGACGTGTTGTTCAGAACTTAATTGTATCGATTCTACATCACAAACATAAAAAAACATTGAATTAGTGTGTTTTTTTTAAAGAAATCATATCACTCAAATTGGAAAACCCTTTATATAGCGAAAGAAACTTCGTTCCAACCGGGTGTCGAATGACAGCTCATGTATTTTTTGTTATTTATGTCAGAATTTGGACGTTATACTAATAAAAGTAATAGAAAATTGCTGTGTTCGTTCAAATCAAAACTTATTTATTGAACACAAAGTTATTTTAAAAGTCATAAGTATAAATAAAATCAAATTTAAAATGTTCAATTCGCCTATCGCTCATTCTTCTTCACATTCTATCCTGTATTAAATTTGCAGCAAGGAGTTCGAATTGCTGTTTCACCGAAATCTCCAGGAATTTATTTTAAAATTGAAGCCCCGTATTCAGTGCTGGCGAAATTTTCGCAAGAAATTTTGTCATGTACATATCTCTAAACGGAAAATTTTCTTGCCGAGAGTTACCACATATCTTTGATTTACCTTGCAAATATTTAATTTATAATTCCCCTACGCGCTCCATTTTATTTTTAACGGATGTCGTGTTGCTGTTGGTTGTTAAAATTATAAAAATGTCAAAACTCCGGTCCCAGACAATTATCAAACAATTCTTTTCGTACGAAATAACTCGGCGTAACAACCCTGTAATTGATTTTGCCTACCAAATTTTCGCTAAGAGCTGAGTACCAAGCAAATGAAAAGTGAACGAAATTTTCGGCTCATGAAATTTTCGTTATTTTTTGTACACGTACTTCTTATGACAACGAAAATTTCATAAAACTGAATGTGGTATTAAAAAGTAAACATCAAATATATATATATATAATATACCAAGATGTTGCAAGAAGAAAATAATGATTTCCAATAGGAGGCTAAGGGTAGTTGGTGAATTTCTGTTAAAAAGTTAACAATACGTTATTTTTATGTTGTCTGCCTTTTAGGGTTGCCAAGTTTAAAATTAATTTAAAAGTGGTAAAAAAAACTATTTCGGAAAACAAACAATTTACGTTTTTGCTTAAATAAAATTGAAAAACAAAGTAACCTCACACAGTTACATACGATCATAAGTAATACAACCAAGAGATTTGCCGATTTTTCCAGAATATGATTTTTTGAATATTTAGTAATGGTAACTCTGTGTACCAATTATTTTGTCACTGTTAACATACTATTAATTCACAATCTGACGCTAACACCGTCTACATCAATCGGCCTTTGTAAAGGTAATTGAGAAGAAAAATGAATTACAAAACTTTTTTTCAGTTATTATGGTTCTTATTTTGATAAACTCCTCGATTCAAAATGCAAGCCTGAAAACGGCAAAACAAATTAAATATTTCAAATACGCTTTGCCGTTTCAAATCAAAATTTCATTCAGCTTATGATTTATTGAAGTAAAATCGAAAAAAGAGCCCTGCCCTGCAGATGAAATATTGAGGCCCTAAACAATAAACTGTATTGTTTTATTACTACACAAATAATACGTATGCTGTGTGTGAATTCAACCAAATATTTTGATTCGACTAAAATTTTGACATTAGTGTGGTAAGTATTTATTATCAAAATTTTCACTAGCTCCAGGGCTACTCAAAACTTTTACAAGTATTCCAAAATTTCAAATTTGTTTTTTTACGCAACATTCGCTTGGAAGTTTGTACGCGAAACACTAAACAATTCAAAACAGTACCAAATGTCAGCAAATAAAAAGCAAACTAAACCCTAAATAACGCATAACTACAGTCATGTTTCAAAAGACATGTAAAAGAAATATATAAAACAATAATATCAACACGTCTTTTACTCTCCATTTGGTATGTGACTACACACACAACCTTTCAGCTGTCAATATTTTGATTTTCTATTACACACAGAGTAAATTCAACACAATTTACCACGACCGAAATATTTTCAATGAACACCCAGTATTTATATTAATAATGTATATATTATAAAAACAAAATTGAGCTTTACATTAAAAGGTGTTTATTTAGGTCACAAGTTTTTAACCTAAAAAAAGAGCTAAAAAGGGCAATAATTTAAAAAAAGAGCTAAAATGCCCCTAGACCTCTTTTCCAAAAAAAAGAACAATAACCAAATAAAAGAGGTAAAAATTACCTGAAAGGGCTAAACTGGCAAGACTGAATCGACCCGTATAATTGTTGAAATATTTTTCAAACGACCCGTTATAAATTATTGATTACACATACATAGTACGTACATATCGTCGACTCAATATTCATTTGTCGTAAACGCCAATTGTTGAAAACGGATATACCAATATTCACAACTACACCACTATTAGCAACTTGCAATTTTTAGAGATATAGAACAAATTAGAGTAAACATCACAGTAATGGTAAGATACATCAAAAATCTGACGTCAGATTCGGAAAGAGGACGCACAAAAACCTTTACGACACAATATCAACTCGAAAAAAAAATTAAATGGCATATACGACAAAACAATAATCAACCGACGGTATCTGGTTTGGTGTAGAACCTTACTAATAAGAGGCCTTTTGTACGATGAAATCCGTTGCATGCAATTTTATGCATTCTCTTTTGAAGTTGCTTCTTAAAATCATGAGCATTTTATACAGTGCATTTTTGCATGCAATACGCTTGAATCTTGTTGACTTTTATTCGGTCAATCTTCTTTAATTGGTCATTCGCAGCTTTAAAAATATAAAACTTCTAACAAAACAGCAATTTAATTCATTCTCAATAAAGTGAAAAAAATTGTTTAAGCAATTGGAAAAATAAATATTATAAAAATATTTTAAAAACACCTAAACTCTTTGGAAGCAGAATACAAATAAAAAAAATGAACAAGAATACAAACGATAGTAAAGAGAAATGTCTAAAAATGCTTTAAAAACGAAAACCGTGCATTTTTTCCACCCCGTTTGCCCTCAAACAATAACTGCACGCAGTTAAATGCACGTAAGAAATGCATCGTATAAATAGCCTCTAAGAAATCTTGTCAAGTCGGCATAAATATTTTTAAAAAATAAAACTGCTTTAAACGAAGGTAACAATATTTAGTTGTTTACTTATTGTTTTATAGTTGAACATTTGTTGATTACATTTTGAACGGTTTGTTTGCTCTCCTGCGATAACACAGTGACATTGTGATAAAAGTAATATGGCGGAGTTTCTGTGCAAAACAAAAAAACTAAAACTTAATTTTTGTAATGTAACGGGTGGTTTAAATATAGGTGTCTTTTTAAATCACATGTTACTTTGACACTGATACAATTTTTTCTGTTCTAAATATTGACGGCGGTTATTATATACCATAGAATAACACACACGTAGAAGGTTTTATTCGCTCATCTGACGTTTCATTTCACACTCTCATCGTAGGTTTGTGGAAATGAGAGCAAATTAAATTTAAAATTTACATACACCAGGTGGAGTTACAAAATATGTTCACTTAACTATTTCCTGTCGTTTTGGTATAGAACTGAAAAATTTAAAAGTAGTTTGCACTTTTTTGTTGATTTTTATCGTTGGTATACATTTGTATTGTATTTAACACAACTAGTTTGCCACAAAAACACGAAATTCGGGTGTAGTTCCTTTGTGGATCGCTGTATACTATTGCCACCATCTGGTATTATTGAACCCATATTTTCCACCCTTCACTGTGTAATTTCCATCGTACCTATGACGTTTAATTTATTGAGCGAATAAAAACTTCTATAGTATGTGTTATTCTATGTTATATACATTATATTGCTTCATACGTAAAATAAGGCTAATAACTAAAAAAAATTCTTTTGTATTATTTGATTTATTATTTTTCAAGGCTGCGTATGAAATAAGCCGTGTTTGTTTTCACCTTTTAATTTTTTTTTTTTGTTTTAAAAAGTTAATTAATTTAAAAAAATCGAGGTTTAAGAAAGAACAATTATTTTTATTTTTATATTTTATTTTTGATTAAAACGCTTAACTAAAAATAATTGTTTTTTATTTTTATTTTAAAAATCGTTCCGCTAGAATTTTTTTCAAAATAGTTCGTCGATTCGACGAAGAGTAATCTTAATGTACTAAAATGATGTGTAACCTTCCAGGGTTAATTGTGATATCAGCCATCTTGGCGATGTCAACTGGCCGCCTCGGATCTGCGATTTGACCCCATTAGATTTTTCTTGTTAGGTGCCAGTAAAGACCGATGCCTTGCGTATGATCCAGAAATGAGCCACACCCTTAAGGCTAATATAGTCCGAGACATTCGTGAGCTAGAATCAGAAACCGTCAACAAAGTCTTGGAAAATTAGAATGAGAGGATGAGCTACTGCGAAGCCAGCCGCGGCAGCCACATGAATGAAACTGTGTTGTGTAATTAATGGGAATATTTGTTCTTTTTATAAAGCCATAATATATAAGTAATATACAACAAGAAATTAAGTTCAGTTCGTTTTATTTAATTTTTAAGACGATACTTGTATTTAGACCACCCTGTACATACTTTTGCAAGGTTATAATGAAGACCAGATGGCGGGGTTCGGAACCGATCCCAAATTATCGGCGGCAGCGACTGGACCATTTTGGATTCGGCGGCGTTTTCAGAAGTTGACCGGCGGCGGTTCATTTTTCGGATCGTATTCTTCTTATTTGGAGCGCAACGTATCAGCGCTCAAGGGCGTTTTGAAAAGGCTATGTATTTGCATTTTTAATATAGTAAATAAAACTAACGTGGGAAAAAATTAATAATTTTTTAATTAGAATAAATGAGGCGGTTAATGTCAGAGTGGAGAATTCCCTTTTCGAAACATTACTATGATAGGGTTCCAATATTTCATTTCACATTAAATGTCATATTATTACATATGTATGTAGTGTGAGACCAGTACCAAGAGATGTAAAATATTTTCATTGGATGAAACGAAGCAATTCCGAAAGTGGTCTTGTCATGTACATAACCACAAAATACATATAATTCACAGCTGGTAGGAATCCCATGTGGAACTAGCAGAACAGTGAATCGGTAGGCTTGTATTTTTGCCAGCGGGATGATTCTGTTTCCAATGTCTGTCAGATTTGTCTTCTGCCCACAAAACCACCTTATCTTCTTCACGTCATAAGTAAGTGAGTCCAGACCTACCACGACGGTAGCCCTAGTCTTACCAGCTTGTCCGCTCTGCGATGTTTAGAGCAGTGATGCTCGAAGTTCTTGGAACGAAGGTTACTGTAACTGTTACTTATTGTTTTATACCAGATTGGAATGAATGTTGTTTAATCTCCTGCGTTAACAGTGACATTGTGATTAAAACAATATGGCGGCGTTTCTATTCAAATACTACAACTTGTGTTTTTTTAACAATGCGTTGCTTTTTTTACAATTTGTTGATGTTTTATTTGCCAAGTAAACATTTAACAAGAGAACAAACGTCGAAAAGTAAATATGTATTTGCAAAAGTGTAATAAAGAGCAGATAACTTTACTCAGTTTTCACAATTTGCTACACTAATGTGCCAATGATTCCCGACAACCAATAAACGTGAAAAAAAAATTAAATAAAAATTACTCTTCACATACAAAACTTGACAGATAAGAAAAACAGATTCTTAGAGACTTTGTTAATGAATGGTAAAAAAAACTCTGATACCGCCAGACACAGAGGAAACATTGCGAACACCTACGTATATACTATACATATACGTATGTATGCACTGTAAAGAATTTATGCACAGATTTATTGAGCAAATATTGCATTTCTTGAAAAATGTATAAAGGCATAACAGTTGCTATGTAAGTATTACAGTTAACTGTAAATTATGTACGTGAAGTTCATCCTAGCAAAGCCACAAACCACATTCGACAACTGATCTCGTTATTGACTTAACAGACCACTGTCAAAGAATATAATAGTTGGTTTACGTAAATATTGACGATTTTTACACAATTTATTCAATATATTCACAAAAACCTTTACACACAGTAGGTGTTTACACAATAGTTTATAAAAACTACATCAAACATCATCATATACATCAAACATCATCATATACAGTTACCAAGTGCGGAAATTGATTAACTTAATTACAAATATTTTTCCCAATATGTACGCCCAATGTGTCCAAACGAGACAAATTTCCACAACTCCACATACTCCATTGGAAAGAGTAAAAAATGCACGATCATCTAGTCCAATTTCAGTATAGGATTTTTTGAGATTAAGTGTAAAATTCATATTTGCGGATTTGTGTCCCCTGTATTCGAAAAGGACTGACTGCCGCTACCCCACATACACCTGTAGAAAGGATCCAACATGTGCTATGGGAAAAAACAAAACCACAACAAACATCGCATTTCCTAAGAGCTATTGATTTGGCTTGATAGTCAGTTTGGTTACTTTCGGCAAATAATCGAATTATGTTATTGGGAAAATATACAAACTGTAATCAAACGAAGTCCATTGAAATGCATTTTATTTTTTATTGCACATTGTGCGACTTATTTATGACACTTATTTATTCCTCTTTTAAATAAAAACGGCTGATACGTTCCGGTCGGTAATAAAAAACCGTGACCTGATACGTCAAAACTGCGGTCCTACAGCCCTCTGTTTTGAAGTTTATAGATAGTTAAAATCTGCAAATTGCTATCCCTGTTATCTAATTCCTTGCAATAAAAGTGTTAACATTTCGCAATTTACAAAAGGTTAGTGCTGCCATACCTCTTCTCTATTATATTTACATGATAATATATAACTCCAATTTCAATATATTAATAGTCGGTATTTCATTAAATTTATACTATCACCTTGGTCTCGTTTATTAATTTTGTTTTCATGTATTCGACTAGTATATTTAAGCTCATTTTATTGCTGCATTTTTTTTTATCAATTTCATTCATAAAGAATCGAGTTCCGCAGCAACACATAAAGAGTTTCATCAAACTACCATATATATGTTTGGAATATGACGTGGTTATTTTTATTACTATTGTACATAGGTTTTATGGAAAATAATTTACTGATTGTGCATATTTGATTGGTTTCCACCGACAAATAATATGCTTGAAATTTTAATCTTACCATAATTATAATTGGGGTCTCCAATTAACCATATGTTTGTGTGTTGACAAACAACCAATTCTGTTGTTTCTTTCGCACTTGATAAAGTAGATGTTTCTGTTTTCTTGTTCGTTTACGTATTTTCACTGCCATTATGAACGGTGGCGGGAGGCAAACCCAGCCCACCGTGTTTTTGCATTTTACCTGCTGCCAGGATATTTTGATGCAGCCGCCCATTATGGATCAGACGCTGACCAGGATGCGATATGTTGAACCTGGATTTTCTTCTTTTAGTTTCTATCCCCCGTTGGCCCGTACGATTTTCTCATCCACCTTCTAAGGACAAAAGAATATGCCCGATTGTTTGATGAGCTTCAGTGACATCAGTCACCTACTAAACCTGAGTTGATGCTCATTTGTTTCGCCGTGAACAAAAACAACAACGACAGCCTTGAGATCAAGCGGACAATTGTGCTTGCGAATAGATGTTATTTTGGACTAAGCAAGCACTTTAGAGATAAAGCCATCTCTCGAGTAACAAAAGTCCAGCTGTACCAGACTCTCATTCAACCTGTCTTGCTTTATGGCACAGAATCCTGGGTCCTATCGCAAGCAGACGAAACATCTGTAGGAGTCTTCGAGAGAAAAATACTCCGAAAAATTTAAGGCCCTATAGTGCACAACGGCGTGTATCGGCGACGCATGAATCATGAGCTGTATGAGCTTTATCCTCACATTGACATAGTTAAGTGGATCAAAATAACGCGATTGCGCTGGCTAGGCCATGTCAGTAGAATGGATGAAGACGAACCAGCACGAAGGGTTTTCGAAACCGAAGGAAGACGAAAAATAGGAAGACCAAGACTCCGCTGGAGGGATCAGGTTGACGAATCCCTGCGTACACTTGGTATTGCCAACTGGAGAAATAAAGCAAAAGATCGAACTGGTTGCCGAAATATGTTATCTTCGTTTTGTAAGGTCCCTGACCCCCCGGGGTTGTCCTAGACCGGATAAGTAAGTAAAGTAGATGTTTATATGCATTATCGTCCCAAAAACTGCACAGACGTACTACTAAATCAGTGTTGTTACTTCATGAGTAATTACAATTAGTTTCATTTTGTAGCCCTATTTATTACTATTTACGATAATATGTATTCCGATATTTTATAATCAAAAAATAATACATACATTTTTAGGCGTAGATCAAATATTGCTGCACTTGAATCAGTGTGCACTATTTACAAACCATAATTGAGTTTAGAGATGGCATTTATAATATTGTGGATATTGGTAATATTGGCCGACGACGGAGCAATACCCGCACCGCCATACTTTTATTTCTTTTGTTGAAGGTAACCTCGCACGGCGAAAGGCTTCTCAAACAACGGTTCGAAAACGGTGTAAAGTTGTACGTCTCCATCAGAGGTCCTGAACGATCCTCTCTAGAACGAGCTCACCTCACAGATTGTGAGTAAAAAAACGGGTATTGCCATGATGAAGTTGCATTGCTAGCTGAGCATGTTTCACTTTCGACACATGCCACCAATCCTAACTGTCAAAAATTAAACACTGAAATCCCAAAAAGCAATTAAATCACCCGTTACAAATTTAGAAAAAGACGTTATTAAAACATGTGTAATTTTTGATTTAGCCATGTGTAGCTTCCAATTTTCTAGTTAGTTACGCGAGTCTGGTAAACAAATTAGCATCGCTTCGGATGTGGGTTTAATAAAGGAAAATGAAGGATATCGCAAAAGAATTTAAAATTTTGGAATATTTCACGAACTAATAAATTTTTATAAATTGAGCAATAATGTCATTACATTATGTACATTACAGGCTCGCAGATTCAAAAAATTCTTAATAGCGTCGACTTTTTGAAGGTAACGATTTCCGATTTGCCAGCAATACAAGAAAAGTGCGGCTAATATGAAAGTGCGGCTAGTATGTACATAAGTTGCATATAATTGCTCCGATTTACTTGTTTATCTGATTAAAATTTTAACATTTGTGATAGCCCTCAATCTAGCTTCCTAAACTGTGATATTGTAAACAAACCCAAATATGTACAGTAGCACAGAAATCGAATTAAATAAATATAATATATGTATGTCGTAAACGCCAATTGTTTGAAACGGAGATACCAATATTTACAACTATACCACTATTACCAACTAGAAATTTTTTAGGATATACAAAAAATTGTGAGAAGCTCACCCCAATCCCTTCATGGTATGTTAGGGACACCATTTTTTTTACAAACAAATTAGAGTAAACATCAGAGTAATGGTAAGATATATCAAAAATCTGACAACAGATTCGGAAAGAGAATGCACAAAACCTGTAGACACAATATCAACTCGAAAAACACATAAATGGCGTATACGACAAACCAATAATCAACCAACGACATGAAGAAACGCTCAACTAAAATTCCGTAACCCGTAATGCCATTTTTTCACTTAAAAAAAATTCGAACAACCCACTCATACTCTGTTTAGTTCCTAGAGCATTTTCGATAGCAAACGGTGTAAAACTGCAAGTAACTATTACAAAGTCTGGACTCACGATCACCACACGGGATGAAACGAAATTTTTTTTAATATTTACAATAAAATTAATCTATCTAGCAGAACTTTATTTAAATTGTAAAGTTTTGAATGCCGCTAAATTCGATCTTCCTGTTCGAGTACTAACACACCATTGATGTTATCGATACTTTTCCTTCTTTTTGGTGTCTATATTCTTGCAGGTCTGAGCAATCAAACATATTTGCTCGCCCTTATTGCATAGTTGACCGATTAGGTTACAAACAAATTTAAATTCAATTATTAAACAATTGAATTTATCTGTTATGACCCCATGTTTATGTGCTTATATTGTGATGAGAAACTGTTGTATAAATTATCACTTCTGATTACTTGTATTCCGTGGAGTGTAACGTTTGACTTTCGAGCGCGTTTTGTCTAGTTTTTAATTATGTGATTAATTGTGATTGTGAAATCTTTAAATTTATATGATACTTCCTGATACCCTATGAATAAAATGTGTTTTTAAATAAATGTGTTGCTTCAACGAATTTTTTTCTTTTAAATAGATTGTATTACACATGAATCAAAAGTTAAAATTACTATATAAGACATAAAACAAAATTACATTTTAAAAAAATCAAATTATATGTTCCTTGATATATGTATTTACTGTGAATAAAAATAATACAGCAAGGATTTCTAAGTTTGGTTTTAAGATATTAATTAAATATCACTAGATTGGACCCTTCGTCCACTGTGCAACGTTTTAAAAGAATTTCCTTCAAGTTAAATATCAGCTCTGTAAACAACAGTTAAGATTAACTTTTAACATTTCCCCTGACGTTTTAAAGAGGTTAGGGAATTTTTAAAGCAATTTGAACGTGATAACTAGTTGTTTGAACTAAAATTCTCTCAATTATTACTATTACATTTTAATGAACCCAAGAATAAGTCTGTAAGTGTGGGTAAAAATTCTCATTTATAGTGGATTTCAACAAAAATATGTGGGCGTTACAGATAACCTCACCATCATGTACTGCAATGGATGATGCATGGCAGATTGCAATTGTGGGCATTTTGTTTTTGTTTCATGACTCTAACTGTCAAATTCAACACAAATCCATAACAACAATCAAAAAAGTACAATAATAAAATAAACTGATAATCAGCTGTTCTACTGCTGCAACCTCCTCTGGTTCAGCCATGGGATGATGGGAAAAACTCTGACACAGAGGAAATCGCTGTTTAGTTTCACATGTGTGTCTGGCTGTATGTTGCCTTGGTTAGCTTAAGATTGTGCGTGTCTTTTCACTAGAACTTTTTTAAACACAGACTGTATTCCAATATATATATATATGGATATGTATACACACACATTGCCACTCATACATACATAATTAAGGTATTCGAATTGAGTTTATTAACAGACGTGCATAAAATTTCAATGATTATGATAATTAATCTAACGGTCTAAAGTTTTTACTTAAAATGTGATGGCTTACAGAGAGTTGGTTCTACGTAGTATTATAGTAAACAGTATTATAGTAACAATTTTTGTTGTTTTCATAAATGTATGTACATATATACTGGGTGGTTCAGTCACGACTGGACAAATTTCACCAGCTCGAATTTCACCACCTTTGAAACGATAAGACCTCTGGGCTTCGTTAGTTCATTTTGGAATGGTAAGCAGTAGGGCTATCTTTTAAGAGAAAAAAACATAAGTTACCTGCCATTTGGGTGAGCAAATTGAGGTTATGTGCACATTCTTATGTCTTTTTTTCCAAAATTTTTTTTTTGAAAGCTCCGTATCTCGGTGATTTCACTATTTTAATATTTATAATAATGATTCTGAAAGGTCTCTTAAAGACCTTTCCAACAAGCCCAAAAACAAAAAAATCCGACCACTGGTTCAGAACTTAGCAATTTTACCCTAGTACCCTCCGACCATCACTCCGAAAATTTACAAACCGCTGCCATTTCGCCCCCTTGAATTTTCGGGGATGGTCGTAGATGGACATATTTTCATGAAATGAGCCAAGGAATACGCGGGTGACATTTGTTCAGTCGTGACTGAACCACCCTGTATTTATGTAAATCAATGTGCACACACACACACACACATGTAACTGACTTGTTTGTGTACAGACCAAATAAGCAGTTCATTTTTTCCCAAGTTAAGTGTTGAATTACACTTTAATATGATATCGGCCTCCTGACGTTTGTATACCAGTCGATCATTAAGCGTTAGGTGTAGTTGAATTTAAGCTTTGACTTGCAGTGCAATTCGAGCCGAAAATATAAGTATGTAAGTGTATGTGAGTTCAAGCAAGGAATTGTGACTAGTACACACTAATTTAATACATACATACATACATGGTGATTTATTTCCAGTGAAACCCATTTAGGACAATGACATTCTTACGCTCTAAATTGTAAGTCCGTCATTAGAAATGGGAATATTTTTTGCAACGGTATTAGCCACTATCTTCGTTTATTGCAATAGTATAGTTTTATGTAGCTGATCAATATTTTAGGATATTAGTTTCTAGCCACTTGAAATTAAAATATTTTTAATATACTTGGAACTGTAACTGTATGAGAATTTAAGTTGCTTATAGGAAGCAACCAGAGATGTATTTATCAGTCCAACAAAAAAAAACATTTTGATCCTAGAAAAATGTCTCTGACTAGTTAAACTGTAGTATGAACTTCTCATACATTTTTTTAACATAGGAATAATAACATCGGTCATAACAACAATAATTTAAAAAAATATTTACGCTAATATAGAAAAAATGGTTTTAGTATCCATTTTTTTTAGGACTTCCTAAAAGCGTAGATCCGATAATAACTGCTTTGGAAAATATGAAAGCAGAAGTCGCTTTACCATTCGTTACGCGGCGTTTGTCCGTCAAAGAGAGTAAAAGAGACGAACAAACAGGTTCAAATGAAATCCTAAAGTCTGAATTCAAAGAAACATCAATTTACAATAGCAAACTATTTCAATAGTGCAATACAATAACAAAATATTTCAATAGTTACCAAACGTGGTTGATTATTTATTAGTTGTATATTCCGAGACAATAGCTAAAATAACTACTATCACGTCATAATTTTTGAAAAATGTAACCACAGACTCTGTGCTCAAATGATTATTATAGTTAGTGGCGAAGTTAGGTAAAAATAAAGTTATTTTCCTCTCATCTGTCTTCATTTTTGTAGCTAGTAAAACTACACCCAGCGAAATAATTATAAAGGTAATATATTTTTTCTCGGTAGTCTCAATGCACTGGGTTTTTGGTGTAGAATTTTAATGCATATGGGCATTTCCACAGAAAGTGCCACTCTATGTCACATCATGTCACTCTCGATAATTGTTTATATTTTAGGACCATGAAGTTCGATTGTTTTCTATTCTTTTACTAAATACAGAATGTTAGAAGCTCTATATTTAATAACAGATGAGAAAACAATCAAAGGAGCTGGTCCTAAAATATAAGAAATTAACGAGGGTGACGTGATGTGACAAAAGGTGGACCTTACTGTGGAAATGCCCATATATGTGTCATTAGGTATATTATGTCTGAGAATGTAACCATTCGATCTCTTTTACAAGTTAAATGAATACACACCGCAGTGGCTTAACGGGCTAGACGCTGCTGAAGACGATGCTTCAGAAACATCGAAACGATCGTCCAGCGAATGTGAGTTCGAACTCCACCCGCGGCATTTACATATTTTTCACTAACCGAGGATAACATGATCTTTTAGCCTTAAAGGAAATTACAACTTTATAAATAACGAGGATCTTGTTGTTTTTTCTGTTTGTGGTGCGAAATATATATAAAGGCAACATGAACAAGAAACCGAATTCGAGTAGTAGCATATAGGAACTTAAACATAAGTGAGTTTTATTTGGTTGTTATTTTATTGTTTTAAAATTAACGTAGGTCAATTAAAAAAAAATAATTTATAAAGAATACATACCTGAAGGAAACTGCCTAAGTAAAGAAGAAAAGGGAAAAATTTAAGATTATCATGATGAAGGGCTATCCAATCAGCAAATTTCGAGGCGATTGAAAAGATCTAGCTGTGTCATTGACAATTTTATAAAATAGGAATGCCAGGAAGGACACCACTGATCAGTGGCAGTGCCAAAAGAGAGATCAAAAGGGTTGCAGTTAAAGAAAACTTCAGCGATAAAGTTTTCCCTTAGGGTTTGGGCAGGTATGAGTTATATAGTTATATATATTACACTCCAATATGTTTCGTTTCCACAAAAATGGACTCCGAGTATTATATTCGACCATTGAATATCGTCTTGCTTATTTCTGGAGAGGAAATTGGTGTCCCAGAATTTTTCATTCAGCAGGACAACGCAACAGTACATTGGTCTAAGAAAACTACAAAGTTTCTGGAGTCCAGAAATAATACAAACTTTCGATTGGCCTGCACTCAGTTCTGATCTCTATCCGATCGATAACCTCTGGCCTATTTTACCTACCCAAGTTTACCACCCAGGACTCCAGTTGAAGAATGTCCAGGATCGAATAGTAGCAATACCAGAAATGGAAGATAACTGATCCTTCGCATAATCATTCGTTGATAAACTCAATGCCAAGATGCTTAGTAGAAGTTATTAGCGATAATGGAGATCAAATGTCTTACGAAACTTTTTAGAATATTTAAATAAACCTTTTGCCTTTATAAATATATCGCACTAGTAATTAGTTTATTTTTGTTGATTCACCTTGAAGAAGTCATATTCAAAGTATTTTTGCTGAAAAGTATTTAATTTTGAAAGGACTAATCTATCTATCTTCTTCTATATATATAAAAGAATAACGTTACTGACTGACTGACTCAACATCGCCCAGCCCTAACCGCTGGAGCTAGGAACTTGCAAATTGGCATGGAGGTCCATCCTCTAGCGCTGTCGTCCGCTAAGACGAGATTTTTGGAAATTCCTACGGGGAGGGGCAAAAAGCGGAAAAGTCTCTCCCATGGTGGCCTGCCCAAACACCTTTGGCTAAAAAGCCGATAACGAAGTATCGGGCTTTTCAGCTAGTACAATATAAAATAAAAGCTTGAAAATTCCTCACAACATTTGGAAAAAGCAAAAATGGTGTTGCCTTTATATTTATTTCGTCGGGTGTATTAGGCGTGTTTCTTTTTATTCGACTACAAATAATCTTACACAGATTAAAAAAAGCCTTTCCCAATGTGTTAATATTTTTGGTAATATTTTTGATTTTTGACCGGGTTCAACAAAAATAGTAAAAACTATAATTGACAACTACTAAAGTGGTAATTGCATTTAAATATTGTATATTATCAGCCATTTGGCCTGAATAAAGAAATGTTTGCTTTGTTTCAAGTATAATTTTACAAATTTGAAAAACTACTGGCATGTGTAAATTTTAATATTTCTTGAATTTGGACCTATGTCAGCAAAGGTAGCGAGAAGGTTATTATTTTATGCCGCTAGTCTTCTTTGTTTTGTACTCCTTCTTAATTACACCTGTATTGCTTTAAATTGTAATGATTTTTTATAATTTAAAAATGTTATTTATTTGCTGAAGATATTACTCAATCTTAGCAGAAATATCGTTTTATGACCACCTTTGAATTACATAATGTCACCCCTTACCCTTATTGACAATTTAACTTATTACGATTAATACGATATGAAACAACAAAAATAGGAAAACAAATTTGATTACTCACCACAAACATCTAACCAACCCTCGACACGACTTGGGTAGGTTATGGAAGAAGCACGATTGAAATAAGTACGCCTGCCCATTTTGTCTCGTTCTCTCCTACCACTCCTTTCGGATATACAGATGTACGTTTCCGTTAGCAATAATTCCAAAGGATGCTGAATTCAGCAGGTCTTAACAGTATTCGTTAAATTCACCACACCCTCACACAATGTTTGTAACTCTCTCTGTGATAAATCAAATATCACTCTTTTCTTTAAAGCTCTCACTATTTCCTCATTTTCTATTGTGTACGAGATGTGTATGTGCTTGTTTTTCTTGTTTTTATTTCCAACACATTCTTCAATTTGGATTCGGGCTGAGTGGGGTGTTTTGTCACATGAAAATAGAGATGTATTTCATTTGTACACTCGTGAATAGTACGTAAAGTTGTCAGTGGGTGGTGCAAGTGGTTGTTTTTCGAATATGCGTTTGAATATGCTTTCATTTTTTCATTTCATTTGTTTCGACTATGCTTTGACTGCGAAAATTTACAAGCGCAATAGCAAAGTCAAAATAATAACAAGCAGGCCGAAAGCAATGGGATGCAACTCGACCGTTGTTGTGCTGTGAAGATCTCCGCACCAAGAATTCAAAGTGACAACAATTCAAAAAGTAAAAGTTTCACTGTTGCCTTTACTGTTGTTGTTGCTTTGCTTTTATACTTATAAAATGTGAAAAAATGTCTATATGTATAACGGGAATTGAAAAAATACTTTCTTGTTAGTTTCAAGAGTCCAATTCATGTTGGCGCTCTGTTTCGGGGATTTAGTCATATTATTCCACTAGCAACCCTGGCAGACTTCGACCTGAAATTTAGTAGGGAGGAATAAGAAGAGTATAGCCTATATCACTCAGTGATATCGTAGCATTCTTACCCCCTACATACAAACTAATAAACATTTTATATTTATAATATTAGTATATATTAGTGATTTTTTGTTACATAAACCTTTTGGTGCACAAAACTTGAGCAGAGTATTCTATGTAGGTCAAAAATTATGTTATTTTGGCAATTAGACGCACCGTTACCGAGTTACACTTTGAATGGAATTTAAATGTCCGATGTTTGTCATTTATATGTAAAATAAAAGTAATTTAATGAAAAACTTCAGCGCTCTTTTAAACTGAGCTTTAAATGACGAGTGTGAAACTCGTCCTAAAAGAAAGCCATTGCTAGAATATACAGACATATGTACATATGTACTTCTCTATGAGTTATCTATGCAATTAATGTACCAATTAATGCATTTTTTCAACATTGTCGACGACAATGCTCACGAATCGCAGAAGTTACAATACCAGCGTTAGAGTTAAAGTTGGAGTTAAACGTTTGTTCACTTACCGAACGAAGTGACGTTTTATAAAATCACACGGATATACATATATAAGTACATACTTAAACATACATATTTTCATTTTATTGTTTTTTCTGGACGAATGGGCGCTCCGTTTCCGAGATATAGACATTTTTGTCATACTTTTTGAAAGTAAACCAACAAACAGTCGAAATTCGATTTTTTCACTATTGCACTCGCTTTGGTGTCTAGATCTTCACAGCCTCGGTCGAGTTGTGGTTTTTTATTTTGATGTCGCTTGGATGTCCTGCTGCGGAGATTTTCACAGCAAAGCGATAGTCCCACTTCGGACATTGAGGTGTGTGCAGTAATGGTAAGGCCAAAACTGTTTTCAAACAAATAATAGCTTTAGCAGCACAGCATACTTTTTAGTGCTGTTGCTATTATGTTTGAAGTTTTTAAACACTGGTTGCTACATACATACATACATATGCATTTACTTTGGCTGCTATGAGATTTGTCCACACCAACATATTGTGTATTTTATTTTGAGACATTTTTATTTATAGATTGGTTTTTATTTAGATCTTGTACCAAACGCAGCTATCTGTTTTGAAGCTGAATCTCGTGCACATTAATAACCTGAAAATAAGGAAAAATACGTATATATGTATTAGGTTTCAACTTTTTCAAAAAAAGGAACAGAAAATTGTGGATTATTGACAACGAATATTTATGATATTTAAGACTGTTAATATTTACTATATCAAAAGTAAATATTACTATTTAAAAAACTACAAATAAAGTTCAGCCGAGTCAGCCACAAAGTACCTATTCTGGTATGTGCATTGATAGGATTAGCGAAAGTGTTATAAAAATTTAATAAAAAAGTAAACTAAGGAACGTTTATTTTAAGCAGCAAAGAAATGTGACAGAGCTCCATAAATCTCTGAAAATATTTGAGATTTTATAAAATTGGTCTAACACCCGAATTCTAAAATAAAATAACCCACAAGAGGAAAAACCTTGGGCGTTATTTCATTGGGTGCGATTTCATAATGAAATAGAACTAAACGAAAAAATTATATAAATTCCAAACAAAATAAAAGAAACCCCAAAAATTTGGGTATTCTTCATTTGGAATAAGAACCAAATATGTATGGAACATTTATTGGGGTTGTCCATTTTTGTTTTGGGTACAGCCAAATTATGTGAATTGTAAATCTAGTAGCAAAAATAGAACACGTCAATGTTTGATAAAATTTATAAAAATTAAATATATGTAGATGTAGAGGAGTTCTAGTAGCAAAAATAGAACACGTCAATGTTTGATAAAATTTATAAAAATTAAATATATGTAGATGAGTGGAGTTCTTACACACGAGAACGTGGGTTCGATCCCTGCTCAGACCACTTTACATTTCTTTCGACGGCGGTCACCTCGCTTAGTGACGACTAGTTAGCCATGAAAAAGCTGAGAGTAAAACTAGAATGTGCCTTCCATCAATTACTACGTGATCAATTTGGTTCTTTGACCAGGGAATACCCAAATAGCCTTGTGGATGTGTTTATGCTGGAACCACTAACGACCATGTTTTTTTGCCGCGGAAAAGTTAATCAGTCTCCTACCGTTGTCGGAATTGTCAATAATTGAATGAAACACCTACTTTAGCATTCAAATTTCCTAGTACAATCTTAATGTCATGGCCAGGTCAGTGGTCATACGTTCCATCTTCTGCCTCTTCTGTCGGGGCATAAACATAATTAGGGAAATATAAAAATATTTAATTTTTATGCGGATTATGGGTTTCGTTCACTCACGCGATTGAACCTAGAGAGTCTTTTGTTAACTACAATTCCGGAACCAAATTCATATTTTTCTCATGGCGATATGTCGAAGTTTTCTCTCCCTGTGCAGCTATGTCCTGCCCATCACATTTCCGGGATCCCTATAACTTTCGAGGACATCTACCAATTGGATACTTGCACCGGATATACATAGAGCTCTTAAATTCCAACTGGCTATCCGTAAATCGTGGTCCTTATAACGTTTGCGGGGTTGTCAACAAATAGGGGTTGTTTATGTTTTCTTTTTGATTTTTGTATATTCACTGCCATTATGAACGCTGGCGGGAGGCAAACCCAGTCCACCGGGTTTTTGAATTTTACCTACTGCCAGGATAATTGATTGCAGACGCCCATTATGGATCAGACGCTAACCAATATGCAATATGTCGAACCTTGATTTTCTTCTTTTGGTTTCTATCCGCCGTTGGTCCATATGTTTGGCTAATCCGCCTTCTAAGGACAAACGAATATACCCGATAGCTTGATGAGCTTCAGTCACATCAATAACCTACTAAACCTAAGACGCATCAGTGGTCGCATAGCCAATCATGCTGCTCAGCGGAACTCCTTGACTTCAGCCGCTAAAATATTCTACCGTTGCCCGGGAACCATCACGTGGAAGAAAAAAGTCATAGCACATGATTACAAGGCTCAGATCTTTGGCTCAGTGCGTACTACGGCTAATACCCGACTTTTAGGGGGTGTCATACTCCCAAAAGGTGTGGCCTGGAACGCCCTGACTGTAAAACCCCTATCCAGAAGCAAGTCCGTCAAACTTCTTGAGCCAAAAAACAACAAAATTAATTTCAGAAACTGTGAAAAATTTGTATGAATCATTCAATTCCTATGACCCGAAATATCGTAAAACCGTTGAGGGCGCTCAAGTCTTTTTTAGATGCACAATGGTATAACTCAGGTATTTTAAACAAGATATCTTGATATTGTGCTTCATGTTTGCATGTGCTTCGCAATTTAAACAAATTTAAGTCTTCTTACTACTGACGCATTTCATACTTTTCGTCTTCTGAATTGATTGAAATGTATGGATACTTGTTGATAATTAATTTGTTTATTCTGTTTTTTGGGTGTTGGTCATTTACGAACAATCAGCGGCGCGTAATCGTTGGGAAAAATCACGGTTTGTGTTGTAGTACCAGAAATGGTCACTATTGTTTAGCATAAATATTATTCCGAAACTAGTAAACCTAAGGTTAAGGTGAGTTTCGGAATAGGTATTTACACATATGAATTTATCGCTAGAGCTGATTAGAAAGCGTTGAAATCACTTGAAGCGGGGCTAAATTCAATTTTTAATGCGCTGCTGAAGATGATGCTTCACGAACATCGAAACGATCGTCCAGCGAATGTGAGTTCGAACCCCACCCTGCACCACAGCTAGCAGGATTGGCAATGTTAATTTGAAATGGTCTTTTTAACATCATGAGACACTAAGAAGATGAGGTGAGAGGAGAACAGCGAGAGAGATGTGGTAGATGTGTAGCTGAATGAATGTTGGCATAATATTTGATTGCGTTTTCTCGGAAAACTGGTTTTCGCACGTAAGCACCCTTTTCGCAGTCTAGGTCACATATGATGATGGAAAACCGCTAATATTTTAGTATTTGGCATTGACACATATAGATTAGATTATATGTATGTCGTACGTACTAAGGGGTCACATATACATAGGTGTAACATGTACGACACTCATATTTTCGGTTTCAATAAAAACTCAACAAAATTTATTTTAAAATAGCTTTGTTTAATACAATATCTACAAGTAACGGTAAAAATTACCAAAAAAAATGTATTGTATTGTAGGCGTTTTAAAACATAATGACTTTGGGCAATGTACATTTTACACAGAAATATTCTGATGTATTGTGAAAATATTGTAAAACTTAATATTGTACGACATTAAAATTTATCAGTATTTTTTGTTGTTTAGATGCAAATATAACTTGTTTGTGGCTTGTTGCAAATATAGTATAATTGTGCCCAAACAAACTCAATATTACATGTTGGAGACCCAAATGTGGCTTTGATTGTTGAAAATTGCTAAAAACAAAAACGTGACCGACAGCAAAGAAACAAAAGAGCAGCAGATCTTCAATTCATGAAAACAATGCTTGCAAAAATGTACATGGTTCCTGCAATATGATGCTGGGGCCGTTTTTTCGGCGTGTATCAGTAACAGCTGTTTTGTGTTTACTTTTAACCAATTCAACATTAAGAAATAAATATTTGCACCTTATTTGTAATAGAATAGGAGTTAAGGATATTCCGGCAAGTTTTGAATTTGACGTCTTTACAATACGATAATATAGCGGTGATAAATGAAGCAATTTTTTTTTCTCACATGTGAACTATTTGTGTTCAAATATGATTTAAATATATAATTAAAGAAAACTTTAAAAATAAAATGTATTTTATAATTTTGCAACACATATTTAAAAAAATACGATATAAATAAGTTTATTTTACTATTTCGATTTTCATATCATATTTTTATTTAATTCCTGGTTTTTTAATATTACGAGTAATTGTCGTTTAACGTTAACAATCGGTATTTGCTTAAAACTGATTTGTTTTCCCGGTTTTTAGTTGCACATTCTCAATATCGGTTTGTATTTTCTCACTTTCACTGGTTTATTCTCAATGTGAGTTAACAATTCTGGGATGTTAACTGAAACTAACGTACGTAGTTATTAATAAATCTGCAGGTCTGTAAACAGTGCAGCTTTAACACCGTCTAATATGTCCTAAAATCATTTAGTTAAAACTTAATATCTATCGAAATGTATAAACTTAACTTTTGAAGGTTAAACTTTTATTTAAAATATTTAATATAGTGTCTACAACAATTGCATCATGTGTCAACATTTCTGTTTTTTCTAGGTCTTGCTCTCATTGCTCTTTAACATCAGTTCATTATTGATTTTTTACTGGCAGACAGTCGCAGTTGCAGTGGCAATTGCCGTAACATATCTTATTCACATGACGAATAAAAAGACAACATGGCCGAGAAAAGCAACCGATGCAACACAGAACCAAACAAACAGAAGACTCAAAAACAACAGTATTCGTTGTTTCAAAATTATGATGTCAAACGAATAAGACAAATAAAATATTCTGTTATTAATTATCAGCAGGTAATACTTAATGCAATGAATGATACATGTATGCACATATTGCAGTTAAATAGACCTACAATAAATTTAAATCACATGTAGCATTTGTCTTCTCACCTTAGTCCAAAAATGGTTGCGATTTCAACACCCGCTGCCACTCGTCAAAATTATACATACAAACAATACGAACGACACTGACAGCTCAAACAACACTACAACAACAAGGACGTAAAGTGTAACTGCTATTCGACGTAGTTCGTATACGCACCAAAATTCAGTAAGAATACATGATTATTGTTGATTTTGATTTCCCGATAACTACAATTTCTTTCTATTCCACTCTGAAAGCTTCAAAGAAGGGTATGCGGAGACGAGATCAAGCGCACAAGAGATACTTTTGTGATTTATCCACCTGCATATAATGTGTATTTTAAAATAAACACACACACTTGCATTACACAGAGCAACACACACTTTATTTTTCATAGATTTCAACGACAGATTTTTTTTTGCAAGTTTTAACAGACAGTAGATAAGTATATTATTTCTTGCACTTTGTAAAGCTTTTCTGTGGTTTTATGTATTCTCCTGAAACACTCACTTTAAACATTTTTTTAAAAACTTAATTTAATTTTTACTTAATATTTTTATTAACTAACATTATTTGAACGATTGCACTCAAATGATTTTAATAACATTCACCCATTTGCCGACAATAAATTATGATATTAACGACGCACGATTCGTATGTTCTACTATGTTTTGTTCCACTACTAAATAACAATGCAAAAAATACTCGAAAATACATTTCCGTTCCTCGGCTTCAAACACATCCGCTGAACGTGGTTGTCGTTATTCAACTGAAGAGTGAAGTTTCCAAAAGAGCTACACATTTAATTCAGCAACACCATAGTGAGAGTGTTTGTTGAGCAGAGTTGCCTGAGGCTCTGAAAAAAATATAATTGTAATTGGCAAAAAAATGCTAAAAATAAAAAAAATTATAAAAAAGAAATCTGTCTTTTCTTACATACATACGATATAAGTACACATTTTTTCAGGTTAGCCTTAACGAACACTGTAAGTTGTAAGTTGTTCAAACAATCAAGTTATCAAAAACAAAAGAACTAACTTATCAGTTTTGTTGTTTCTCCGTTTAAATTACAGCTGTATGATATTGAGCGTCGGTGGTAACATGCACATGATAACGTGGATTGGATCCCTGGTGTCTGAAACAAAACAGACTGCGGTCAGTTTCATTTAACATATGGATTATAACGGTTGGTAAATACAAAAATGTGTCGGCAAAATAATGAATATGAAAAATATGTTTCTTAAGATGAAAATATAAAAATTTGCGAAAACAAAAGTTAAAAGCAATACAAAATGTCATTGTGTAATTCCAAAAATCTTTATAAATATTAAATATTACATTTTTGTATTATCATTATCATGCAACATAATTTTGTTTTTTTGTCAATAAGACCTTACAAAAAAATTCCACAAACCTCATCAAAATTCGTAAATAAAATCATAAAACATTCATAATACAAAGTCATTAAGGATTACAGAGCTGGTAGGGATGACAGCTTTAAGAGTTGAAAATTGCGCTCGCTCAAGATTTATTGTTTGACTGACGAGCGGAAAAGAGCGCTTTTCGTACTATGCTTTAAACACATTATTATTATAAACAGATTCCGTTTGGTTTGAAATCAGTAAATAAAGCGAACACTATAATTTTTAGACACTAGTGCACTTGGCCCTATGTACTTTATAAACATATACTAATATTACATGAAATGTGATCCAATTAAATTACTTTTTCAGATACAAAGTCTGTTCGTCAAAGTATAATTATCCCCTTAATATAATAAACACGTTTGTTAATGAAATATCTTTACCAACGAGCTTTTGAAATTGGGAAGTTTTTTAATTGCAATTCTCATACGTATTTGACAAACTGTCTCGATAATTATAGACAGGCCATAATTGATTGAAAATAACGTTTAATTTAGAATTTCTTATTATTATACAATACATTTAAGAAAATTCCATTTTTTGTCAAAAACTGCTAGAAACTATGTAGAGAAATTAAAAGTGTAAAAAATTCCAAAACCCATTTAGCATATTAAAAAAAGTGCAAGCGCTAAAAAAAATGGTGAGCTGGCAGCACTTACTAAGCACAATATTCACCAATTCACCACGCGAGAGCATTGAGCTGTGAATCTGAGTGTGTGAGGCACAAGAGCTCGTGTCTAAATTAATGTTGGTTTGTTTATAAAAACAACGCAACCTGTATCATTTTCAAACCATTAAGAAAGGAAACCGTTAAATGGCAGCTGTTTAAAGGAAATGCCAAAGACATGGTTGTACTTATTTTGATATACTAATATCGGAGATACCAGAGCAAGTGTGACGTTTATAGTAAAATAAATACCTCCAGGAGTGGCAATGGGATAAGATTCGTGTTTTTTACTGAGAACGTCTTGCTATATAAACCGGTAAGAAATGTTGTCTCTGAGTAAAGATAACTGAAAAGACTTTAGATTGAACATTTTAAATGAAAAAATTTAGTGAAGATATTTTAGGTGTCGTCTCTTAGTTGAACTAGTCAAGGTTATGTTAGAACAGCTGATTTGATTTTGTTTCTTATTGAAACACTTGCCAACTGTCAATGCATACATATGTATTTTGATTTTGTACTTTGTTGTTTAGTTTTGTTGTTGGTATACATTTCAGGGGAATTTGACAGAAGGAAGCCAAGTGCGCAACAAAAACAAAATGCCTGTTGCACACAACTACAACAATGCACAGTGGAGGATTTCTTGAAAACAAAATGGAAATAATTCAGCAGTTTAGAAAGTGCTAGAGAAATTGATCTATGCAGTGAGACCCCACTGGAGCCGCACAGTGGGAGCCAAAAGTTGGCTACCGCATACCCGCCTCTCACTTAAGAAGACTTAAAATGTTACTAAAATATACATTAAAAATACTGTCCTTAAAATCATAGGTACCCTTTCTATCAAAAAATTACTGACGGAAATAAAATAGAACTACTTAAATTAAGATCAATAAAATATGCTAGAGCAGCTTTTGAATTTGAATTTTTTTTAAATTTTATTTATTATTTTATAACATAGATTTTCCAGTAGAATGCTATGTTATCACTGAGTGATATGGCTATACTTTATTTTAAAAACAATAGGCATCCCTACTAAAATTCAGGACGAAGTTTGCCGGATTTACTAGAATTTCACATTTTTAATGAATGTAATCATTTACAAGCAAAAATATATGCAGAGTATTGAAAACTTAGCAAAGGAAAATAATTTCGAAAATGTGAAGAAATTTCTTACCATGATGTTGATCTTTTATATTATCTCAGTTCAGTTAGTTTGGCTTGAGGTCATAAAATGAAAATACCAGCAGGTTCGACTGTTTTTTCAAGATTTGCCAAATTTTCCCAATATTTCTTACCGAAATAAATACATAAAATTATATTGAAATAATGTATATTAAATAAATAGATCTCAAAATTCTGACATATTTATAAATACGAATCTATAAATAGTAAATAATGTAATGTATTGTCTGTATATTCCCTTATCTTGTTCCATATAACCTTTCTGTGTTGGAGCCGTTTAATAAAACAAATATAATAATAATTCAACAAAATTCGAACCCTTGTAAAACTTTGAATTTTGTTTTTATTGGAAATAATTATTATATATTAGTAGTGATACTAAAAACCTAACAAAAACTTTGCCTGCATGTTTAGTTTTGTTGTCTCGAGATATTTGGGCAAATATCTTTTTTTTAATTTGGCCGTTTTTTCAGTTATTTGAAAATATCTTCGCTAAATAAAAAGCAATATAAAAATGCTTGAAGCATTGAGGTTTAAAGCGCATCTGCGACGTAGTTCCAACCTGTTTAGATAAGTATTTGGAAACGTTGCACGTGTTATAACCTCTAGCATTTTATACATTCAAAAAACTTATAATAAACGTAACTCACGAATCACAAATTAATATTAGTCATTTAATTAATAAATTCGTAAATAAAATCATAAAACATTCGTAATACAAAGTCATTAAGGATTACAGAGCTGGTAGGGATGACAACTTTAAGAGTTGAAAATTGCGCTCGCTCAAGATTTATTGTTTGACTGACGAGCGGAAAAGAGCGCTTTTCGTACTATGCTTTAAACACATTATTATTATAAACAGATTCCGTTTGGTTTGAAATCAGTAAATAAAGCGAACACTATAATTTTTAGACACTTGTGCACTTGGCCCTATGTACTTTATAAACATATACTAATATTACATGAAATGTGATCCAATTAAATTACTTTTTCAGATACAAAGTCTGTTCGTCAAAGTATAATTATCCCCTTAATATAATAAACACGTTTGTTAATGAAATATCTTTACCAACGAGCTTTTGAAATTGGGAAGTTTTTTAATTGCAATTCTCATACGTATTTGACAAACTGTCTCGATAATTATAGACAGGCCATAATTGATTGAAAATAACGTTTAATTTAGAATTTCTTATTATTATACAATACATTTAAGAAAATTCCATTTTTTGTCAAAAACTGCTAGAAACTATGTAGAGAAATTAAAAGTGTAAAAAATTCCAAAACCCATTTAGCATATTAAAAAAAGTGCTAGCGCTAAAAAAAATGGTGAGCTGGCAGCACTTACTAAGCACAATATTCACCAATTCACCACGCGAGAGCATTGAGCTGTGAATCTGAGTGTGTGAGGCACAAGAGCTCGTGTCTAAATTAATGTTGGTTTGTTTATAAAAACATCGCAACCTGTATCATTTTCAAACCATTAAGAAAGGAAACCGTTAAATGGCAGCTGTTTAAAGGAAATGCCAAAGACATGGTTGTACTTATTTTGATATACTAATATCGGAGATACCAGAGCAAGTGTGACGTTTATAGTAAAATAAATACCTCCAGGAGTGGCAATGGGATAAGATTCGTGTTTTTTACTGAGAACGTCTTGCTATATAAACCGGTAAGAAATGTTGTCTCTGAGTAAAGATAACTGAAAAGACTTTAGATTGAACATTTTTAATGAAAAAATTTAGTGAAGATATTTTAGGTGTCGTCTCTTAGTTGAACTAGTCAAGGTTATGTTAGAACAGCTGATTTGATTTTGTTTCTTACTGAAACACTTGCCAACTGTCAATGCATACATATGTATTTTGATTTTGTACTTTGTTGTTTAGTTTTGTTGTTGGTATACATTTCAGGGGAATTTGACAGAAGGAAGCCAAGTGCGCAACAAAAACAAAATGCCTGTTGCACACAACTACAACAATGCACAGTGGAGGATTTCTTGAAAACAAAATGGAAATAATTCAGCAGTTTAGAAAGTGCTAGAGAAATTGATCTATGCAGTGAGACCCCACTGGAGCCGCACAGTGGGAGCCAAAAGTTGGCTACCGCATACCCGCCTCTCACTTAAGAAGACTTAAAATGTTACTAAAATATACATTAAAAATACTGTCCTTAAAATCATAGGTACCCTTTCTATCAAAAAATTACTGACGGAAATAAAATAGAACTACTTAAATTAAGATCAATAAAATATGCTAGAGCAGCTTTTGAATTTGAATTTTTTTTAAATTTTATTTATTATTTTATAACATAGATTTTCCAGTAGAATGCTATGTTATCACTGAGTGATATGGCTATACTTTATTTTAAAAACAATAGGCATCCCTACTAAAATTCAGGACGAAGTTTGCCGGATTTACTAGAATTTCACATTTTTAATGAATGTAATCATTTACAAGCAAAAATATATGCAGAGTATTGAAAACTTAGCAAAGGAAAATAATTTCGAAAATGTGAAGAAATTTCTTACCATGATGTTGATCTTTTATATTATCTCAGTTCAGTTAGTTTGGCTTGAGGTCATAAAATGAAAATACCAGCAGGTTCGACTGTTTTTTCAAGATTTGCCAAATTTTCCCAATATTTCTTACCGAAATAAATACATAAAATTATATTGAAATAATGTATATTAAATAAATAGATCTCAAAATTCTGACATATTTATAAATACGAATCTATAAATAGTAAATAATGTAATGTATTGTCTGTATATTCCCTTATCTTGTTCCATATAACCTTTCTGTGTTGGAGCCGTTTAATAAAACAAATATAATAATAATTCAACAAAATTCGAACCCTTGTAAAACTTTGAATTTTGTTTTTATTGGAAATAATTATTATATATTAGTAGTGATACTAAAAACCTAACAAAAACTTTGCCTGCATGTTTAGTTTTGTTGTTTCGAGATATTTGGGCAAATATCTTTTTTTTAATTTGGCCGTTTTTTCAGTTATTTGAAAATATCTTCGCTAAATAAAAAGCAATATAAAAATGCTTGAAGCATTGAGGTTTAAAGCGCATCTGCGACGTAGTTCCAACCTGTTTAGATAAGTATTTGGAAACGTTTGCACGTGTTATAACCTCTAGCATTTTATACATTCAAAAAACTTATAATAAACGTAACTCACGAATCACAAATTAATATTAGTCATTTAATTAATAAATTCGTAAATAAAATCATAAAACATTCGTAATACAAAGTCATTAAGGATTACAGAGCTGGTAGGGATGACAACTTTAAGAGTTGAAAATTGCGCTCGCTCAAGATTTATTGTTTGACTGACGAGCGGAAAAGAGCGCTTTTCGTACTATGCTTTAAACACATTATTATTATAAACAGATTCCGTTTGGTTTGAAATCAGTAAATAAAGCGAACACTATAATTTTTAGACACTAGTGCACTTGGCCCTATGTACTTTATAAACATATACTAATATTACATGAAATGTGATCCAATTAAATTACTTTTTCAGATACAAAGTCTGTTCGTCAAAGTATAATTATCCCCTTAATATAATAAACACGTTTGTTAATGAAATATCTTTACCAACGAGCTTTTGAAATTGGGAAGTTTTTTAATTGCAATTCTCATACGTATTTGACAAACTGTCTCGATAATTATAGACAGGCCATAATTGATTGAAAATAACGTTTAATTTAGAATTTCTTATTATTATACAATACATTTAAGAAAATTCCATTTTTTGTCAAAAACTGCTAGAAACTATGTAGAGAAATTAAAAGTGTAAAAAATTCCAAAACCCATTTAGCATATTAAAAAAAGTGCAAGCGCTAAAAAAAATGGTGAGCTGGCAGCACTTACTAAGCACAATATTCACCAATTCACCACGCGAGAGCATTGAGCTGTGAATCTGAGTGTGTGAGGCACAAGAGCTCGTGTCTAAATTAATGTTGGTTTGTTTATAAAAACAACGCAACCTGTATCATTTTCAAACCATTAAGAAAGGAAACCGTTAAATGGCAGCTGTTTAAAGGAAATGCCAAAGACATGGTTGTACTTATTTTGATATACTAATATCGGAGATACCAGAGCAAGTGTGACGTTTATAGTAAAATAAATACCTCCAGGAGTGGCAATGGGATAAGATTCGTGTTTTTTACTGAGAACGTCTTGCTATATAAACCGGTAAGAAATGTTGTCTCTGAGTAAAGATAACTGAAAAGACTTTAGATTGAACATTTTAAATGAAAAAATTTAGTGAAGATATTTTAGGTGTCGTCTCTTAGTTGAACTAGTCAAGGTTATGTTAGAACAGCTGATTTGATTTTGTTTCTTACTGAAACACTTGCCAACTGTCAATGCATACATGTATTTTGATTTTGTACTTTGTTGTTTAGTTTTGTTGTTGGTATACATTTCAGGGGAATTTGACAGAAGGAAGCCAAGTGCGCAACAAAAACAAAATGCCTGTTGCACACAACTACAACAATGCACAGTGGAGGATTTCTTGAAAACAAAATGGAAATAATTCAGCAGTTTAGAAAGTGCTAGAGAAATTGATCTATGCAGTGAGACCCCACTGGAGCCGCACAGTGGGAGCCAAAAGTTGGCTACCGCATACCCGCCTCTCACTTAAGAAGACTTAAAATGTTACTAAAATATACATTAAAAATACTGTCCTTAAAATCATAGGTACCCTTTCTATCAAAAAATTACTGACGGAAATAAAATAGAACTACTTAAATTAAGATCAATAAAATATGCTAGAGCAGCTTTTGAATTTGAATTTTTTTTAAATTTTATTTATTATTTTATAACATAGATTTTCCAGTAGAATGCTATGTTATCACTGAGTGATATGGCTATACTTTATTTTAAAAACAATAGGCATCCCTACTAAAATTCAGGACGAAGTTTGCCGGATTTACTAGAATTTCACATTTTTAATGAATGTAATCATTTACAAGCAAAAATATATGCAGAGTATTGAAAACTTAGCAAAGGAAAATAATTTCGAAAATGTGAAGAAATTTCTTACCATGATGTTGATCTTTTATATTATCTCAGTTCAGTTAGTTTGGCTTGAGGTCATAAAATGAAAATACCAGCAGGTTCGACTGTTTTTTCAAGATTTGCCAAATTTTCCCAATATTTCTTACCGAAATAAATACATAAAATTATATTGAAATAATGTATATTAAATAAATAGATCTCAAAATTCTGACATATTTATAAATACGAATCTATAAATAGTAAATAATGTAATGTATTGTCTGTATATTCCCTTATCTTGTTCCATATAACCTTTCTGTGTTGGAGCCGTTTAATAAAACAAATATAATAATAATTCAACAAAATTCGAACCCTTGTAAAACTTTGAATTTTGTTTTTATTGGAAATAATTATTATATATTAGTAGTGATACTAAAAACCTAACAAAAACTTTGCCTGCATGTTTAGTTTTGTTGTTTCGAGATATTTGGGCAAATATCTTTTTTTAATTTGGCCGTTTTTTCAGTTATTTGAAAATATCTTCGCTAAATAAAAAGCAATATAAAAATGCTTGAAGCATTGAGGTTTAAAGCGCATCTGCGACGTAGTTCCAACCTGTTTAGATAAGTATTTGGAAACGTTTGCACGTGTTATAACCTCTAGCATTTTATACATTCAAAAAACTTATAATAAACGTAACTCACGAATCACAAATTAATATTAGTCATTTAATTAATAAATTCGTAAATAAAATCATAAAACATTCGTAATACAAAGTCATTAAGGATTACAGAGCTGGTAGGGATGACAACTTTAAGAGTTGAAAATTGCGCTCGCTCAAGATTTATTGTTTGACTGACGAGCGGAAAAGAGCGCTTTTCGTACTATGCTTTAAACACATTATTATTATAAACAGATTCCGTTTGGTTTGAAATCAGTAAATAAAGCGAACACTATAATTTTTAGACACTAGTGCACTTGGCCCTATGTACTTTATAAACATATACTAATATTACATGAAATGTGATCCAATTAAATTACTTTTTCAGATACAAAGTCTGTTCGTCAAAGTATAATTATCCCCTTAATATAATAAACACGTTTGTTAATGAAATATCTTTACCAACGAGCTTTTGAAATTGGGAAGTTTTTTAATTGCAATTCTCATACGTATTTGACAAACTGTCTCGATAATTATAGACAGGCCATAATTGATTGAAAATAACGTTTAATTTAGAATTTCTTATTATTATACAATACATTTAGGAAAATTCCATTTTTTGTCAAAAACTGCTAGAAACTATGTACAGAAATTAAAAGTGTAAAAAATTCCAAAACCCATTTAGCATATTAAAAAAAGTGCAAGCGCTAAAAAAAATGGTGAGCTGGCAGCACTTACTAAGCACAATATTCACCAATTCACCACGCGAGAGCATTGAGCTGTGAATCTGAGTGTGTGAGGCACAAGAGCTCGTGTCTAAATTAATGTTGGTTTGTTTATAAAAACAACGCAACCTGTATCATTTTCAAACCATTAAGAAAGGAAACCGTTAAATGGCAGCTGTTTAAAGGAAATGCCAAAGACATGGTTGTACTTATTTTGATATACTAATATCGGAGATACCAGAGCAAGTGTGACGTTTATAGTAAAATAAATACCTCCAGGAGTGGCAATGGGATAAGATTCGTGTTTTTTACTGAGAACGTCTTGCTATATAAACCGGTAAGAAATGTTGTCTCTGAGTAAAGATAACTGAAAAGACTTTAGATTGAACATTTTAAATGAAAAAATTTAGTGAAGGTATTTTAGGTGTCGTCTCTTAGTTGAACTAGTCAAGGTTATGTTAGAACAGCTGATTTGATTTTGTTTCTTATTGAAACACTTGCCAACTGTCAATGCATACATATGTATTTTGATTTTGTACTTTGTTGTTTAGTTTTGTTGTTGGTATACATTTCAGGGGAATTTGACAGAAGGAAGCCAAGTGCGCAACAAAAACAAAATGCCTGTTGCACACAACTACAACAATGCACAGTGGAGGATTTCTTGAAAACAAAATGGAAATAATTCAGCAGTTTAGAAAGTGCTAGAGAAATTGATCTATGCAGTGAGACCCCACTGGAGCCGCACAGTGGGAGCCAAAAGTTGGCTACCGCATACCCGCCTCTCACTTAAGAAGACTTAAAATGTTACTAAAATATACATTAAAAATACTGTCCTTAAAATCATAGGTACCCTTTCTATCAAAAAATTACTGACGGAAATAAAATAGAACTACTTAAATTAAGATCAATAAAATATGCTAGAGCAGCTTTTGAATTTGAATTTTTTTTAAATTTTATTTATTATTTTATAACATAGATTTTCCAGTAGAATGCTATGTTATCACTGAGTGATATGGCTATACTTTATTTTAAAAACAATAGGCATCCCTACTAAAATTCAGGACGAAGTTTGCCGGATTTACTAGAATTTCACATTTTTAATGAATGTAATCATTTACAAGCAAAAATATATGCAGAGTATTGAAAACTTAGCAAAGGAAAATAATTTCGAAAATGTGAAGAAATTTCTTACCATGATGTTGATCTTTTATATTATCTCAGTTCAGTTAGTTTGGCTTGAGGTCATAAAATGAAAATACCAGCAGGTTCGACTGTTTTTTCAAGATTTGCCAAATTTTCCCAATATTTCTTACCGAAATAAATACATAAAATTATATTGAAATAATGTATATTAAATAAATAGATCTCAAAATTCTGACATATTTATAAATACGAATCTATAAATAGTAAATAATGTAATGTAGTGTCTGTATATTCCCTTATCTTGTTCCATATAACCTTTCTGTGTTGGAGCCGTTTAATAAAACAAATATAATAATAATTCAACAAAATTCGAACCCTTGTAAAACTTTGAATTTTGTTTTTATTGGAAATAATTATTGTATATTAGTAGTGATACTAAAAACCTAACAAAAACTTTGCCTGCATGTTTAGTTTTGTTGTTTTGAGATATTTGGGCAAATATCTTTTTTTTAATTTGGCCGTTTTTTCAGTTATTTGAAAATATCTTCGCTAAATAAAAAGCAATATAAAAATGCTTGAAGCATTGAGGTTTAAAGCGCATCTGCGACGTAGTTCCAACCTGTTTAGATAAGTATTTGGAAACGTTGCACGTGTTATAACCTCTAGCATTTTATACATTCAAAAAACTTATAATAAACGTAACTCACGAATCACAAATTAATATTAGTCAAATATTTGAAAAAACCGTAGTTATTTTCGGAATTAAGTAATGTTTGTAATTTAGAAAGACAGGAGATATCACAACAAAATTTGGCAGTTTGTTAATTGATATAACCTAGATTCAAAGCCACGAACATTTTTAAAAATTCGCCCTAACACAATCCCAGAATCACAAATATAAAATTTATTTATTTACTCAGCTAAAAACAGCTGGAAAATATAATTTTACATATCTTCAGTTACAAACTAAATACAAAACTAAAGCATATTAATTAAATTAAAACAGTAATCAGGAACAAAATTAAAAAACAAATAGTAATAAATTCATGCAGGAGATAATAGATTGAACATGGACAATATTAACTGAATTATTATATATGTACATAAAGACTACTATGAAGGTAAAAATGATATTAATGGAATAGGAATGCAAAAAAAGCAGTAACAAATGAAGTTGCAACAGATGCAGCAGGATAGAAAGAGTAGGAACTGGTGAAGTATGTGGAGCAGGAACAAATGAAGTAAAAACATATGACACAGGAAAAGATAAAGCAGGAACAGATGGAGCTGGAACAGTAGTAGCAGGACTGAGGAAGCAGAAACTGATGAGGCAGGAGCAGATGAAGCAGGAATAGATGACACGGATGCAGGTTAAGCAGGAACAGATGAAGAAGGACAGATGAAGCAGGAACTTATGAAGCAGGAACAGATGAAGGTGGAATAGATACAGTAAGAACATATGAAGCAGGAATATGATGCAGGAACAGGTGAAGCAAGAACAGATGACACATGAACAGATAAAGCAGGAACAGATGGAGCAGGAACAGATGGAGCAGGAACAGATGTACAAGGACAGATGAAGTAGGAACTGATGAAGCAGGAACAAATGAAGCGGGAACAGATGAGGGGCCGTTCAAGTGTTACGTAAGCAGATTTATTACAATTATTAACCCCCCCCCTCCTCCTTGTCATGAAAAGTAAGCAAAGCTCTTAAACCCTCAACCCCCCCCCCCTCCCATGCTGACGTAATCATTGGTATTTGCATTTTACTTTCAATGTATTCTGATTTTTATTTTAATTCTAGAAATAAGAAAATAGGCTTAGGAAAGAGGACTAATAATAATATTCATTTAAACAAACATATGTGTTGCCATATGTGTAAAAAAGTAAATAATTACTCATGATGGAATTAGTAAGGTGAACGCATTGCACAGCTGATTTTCTTTTGTTTATATATTTCTGGTTAATTTAAATTGTCAAATGTTGTTCACGTATACATATTTGTTTGTTTGTATGTATTTTTCCACAGTAGCACATAATTGATTTGACAATATAAGTTAACTTTAACAAAAACAAAATGCATGTTGTTCTTGCCCTACAACAGTAACAACAGCTACTGCGCTTCCATCATGCTGACGTAATCACCATCTTGACCCCCCACCACCCCTGTCTTCAAAAATAAGCAAAGCAAAGATCCCCCGCCCCCCTATAGTGCTTACGTAATACTTGAACGGCCCCTGATACAGAAACATAATTAGCAGGAACAGATGAATAAGGACAGAATAAGCAGGATCTGATGAAACGGCTGAAGCAGGAACAGATAAAGCAAGAACAGATGAAGCAGGAACAGATACAGCAGGATGACAATGAAGCAGGAACACATGCAGCAGGACATATGAAGGAGAAACTGATGATTTAGATGGAGCAAGAACAGATGAAGCAAGAACAGATGATACAGGAACAGATAAAGCCGGAACAGATGGAGCAGGAATATATGTAGCAGGACAGATGAAGTAGGAGCTGATGAAGCAGGAACAGATGAAGCGAGAACAGACGACACCGAAACAGATTAAGCAGGAACAGATGAATAAGGGCAGATGAAGCAGGATAAACAGATACATCAAGATGAGAATGAAGCAGGAACAGATGAAACAGGACATATGAAGCAGGAAATTTAGTTCGGAACCAAAATTCGTTCACATGATTTCTCGAATGAAATCTTAAATCTCGCAATTCTAAGCATTAACAGTCATTAAAAAAAATAATCGCTCGTTTAATTACTTCAATGGAATCCGATAGAGAGAATAGGTGGTGGAACTCATTAAAAGTATTGCAAAGAGTAAAAACTGGATTAAAGGATTCGTAGTTATGTTTGAACGCGGGTAGGAAAAATGGAACATATTGTCTAGAAGCTCTAAGTGGAACATTTTCAATATATGTATGTTTTAAGGCGGTTTAGCTTTCAGCATGCATTGTTGGAACACATGCTACTATCAAAATTAGGTTAAAGAAATCGCGAGACAGCTTTGCACGTCGCGATATTATTCGCCAAATATAATTTTTAAGTTTTGAATTTTCAATTTGATGATTTTAAATCGACTGAATTTCGAAGGATCTGGAGAACGCTGTGAGAAAGATAGGAAAGTCTGGTATGCATAAAATTAATCAATATTTAGCTATGTTTCAAACAGAAATAACAACTTAATATATTTGAAAACAAATTCCTCAAGAATTGATAAAAATGTGGTGACCGTTTTTTCCAAAAAGCGGAAAAAAATAGGTGTTTTTTAAGTTATAACTTTAAGTGCATGACATTTCAAAAAAAAAACAATGGACTTCAACAGTTTTTATCTTATTTTAGTACATATGATGTTGCTAATTTAATACTACTTCCAAAGTTAATATTCCTATTCATTTAGCCAAGATATTTTCAAATAAAAAAACCCAAAATTTCAAAAATACATATTACTCCAAATATCTCGTGAACTATAAGAGCAAACCTAAACACAGGATTTTAGTAGCGCTACAAATATATGAAAAAGTATTTCCAATACAAACAAAATTCAAAGTTTTATAATGGTTAAAATTTTTTTGATGACCGAGGAAGTCAACTTTTGGCTCCCACTGTGCGGATCCAGTGGGGTTTATGGCTGTGAAAGTTCATCTTGATCGAACCAGCCGTTTAGAAACAAGGTGAATTGTTTTCTTTTTTCCGCGAAATCCCCCACTCTAGCTACTACTGTGTATTTGTACCAAACCGAAAACCGGTAAACCGGGTTTTGGACGTCCACCGAAAGCCGGTTTTCTGAAAATTTCCATTTTCGAACAAACGCTTGAACCAGTTTTTTACTGCCGGTAGCAGCGGTTTTTTGGTTTTAATTTATTTTGTTGCAAAGCTAGCTTTCATTCGTCGTTAAATTTTTAATCGAAAATTTTAAAAACTTTACGGTTGTTTAAATTTTTTCACAGAAAGAAATTAAATAAAATGGAAAAATCAATTTGGATGGTTTAATTTTTTTCCCATGGACAATTTAAAATTAATTCCCCAAAGAAATTAAAAGTAAACAATTGTATGAACAACTTTTAAATTTTGCATTATGAGTTTTCAATATTGTTCTCACAAAATTTAAAGATTTGCCCCATTTGTATACATTAATTATTGTTTGTTTTTAACCCTATTTTATTTATAACGGCGTATTTAACATGATTTGAGGCCAAAATCAGCTGATTTTTAATACCAAAGTCAAATGATGTCAACTGATTTTCCGAAACCCTATGTTACAGGGGAAATACGAAATCTTTGAAAGAAGGTCCGCAGACTGTACAACAGGGCTACGAGTACAAACCCAGCAGTATACTGGGACACCTAAAAGAAAAGTCTCAGCATAATATTGAGAAAGACGAGACGTATCATTCTGCCTAAAAATGAGTTTAAAATATTGTTACTTAATTTATTAGATTAACGGTCGATTTCACCATGTTCAGTTATCTTTGAGTCAGAGCTAACGAACAGTTTTAGCTGTCAGTTTGTAAGGAATTTATAATTTTTAACTGTCAGTTAGCCTTAAATTTGATTGGTGAAATTGGGCGTAATAAATTTATTTGTTAACTTATAATGTTTGTTAAGTATTTATAAACTAGCTGACCCGGCAGACTTTTACTGAAAGTCTGGCTCCGGTGCAAAGTCATGATAGATTGATATTTCGAAGAAGAGTGATAGGTGCACTGAACCGACCACTCAGAAACCTTCATGGACTCATTCACAACTTTGCTAAAGATCGTCACATGATCAAATGCATATTTTACGATTCTATAAAGAACATACAAACATTAATTTTTATATATGTATGTATATAGATTGCTAGTCTGTAAGGATGTATTTCCAAAGGCGTAAATAAATAAATGAAATGCATTTCGTGATTACCACCGAATGTCTATGAGGGTATAGTGAATTGAGAGCGTACAACAGGTCGAATCAGCGGCGGAAGTGTATGTCTACGGACATGGGAATGATCAGAGTGTTTCTCTAACACTCTGCATCGCATCCTTCTTTTCAAACTAACTATTGAAATGGCCGTCGATGGTGCAATGGTTAGTGTGCGCGGCTCTTGTACATGAGATCCTGGGTTCGAACCCGGCTCTGACCACCTTCAAATTTTCTTTCGGCGGCGGTCACCTCGCATAGTGACGGCGACACTATCGAGTATCTAGCCATGAAAAAGCTTCTCAAATTACCGTTCGGAATCGGTGTAAAACTGTAGGTCCCAATCAGTGAGTGAAAACTGGAAAGCGCACAGCTCAGTGATTGTGAGAAGTTCTCCCCAGTCCCTTCATGGGATTTAATGGGAAACCATTCATTTATTTATTTATTGAAATGAAAAATGTACATTAGACCTGTCCAAAAATTATATGCAATTCTTTTAAATTTGGGTGGTATTCTATAAGTCGTGAATCAGTCACTTCGGGTTACTATTGTCGTTTTGATAGTTTATAAAACGTTACATCTGTTCGGTGACTACCTGCGTTGAGTTATGGTATTTAATGGGTACGATAGTTTATAAAACGCAGCGCAACGGTTTTGATCACTTCAGCTGTCAAATTGAACACGCCACAGTTCCTCGCGTTGACGTTGAAGGAATTGCAAATTTAAAGAAAAATGTCGATCGAGGATGGGCAGATGGAAGTATTTTGCATTTCATTGCTTATAAGTAGTTGGCAATTTTGACTGAAATGCAATCGAAGAATAGACTCAATTTTTTTTAATTAAAAAGTTTATTGTTTATTGCTCACTGAAATTCTTATTTACAATAATAAAATTAGAAATGGAATGTTCAAATAAATTATGAGTTGCAAAACTATCATAATTATATTTAAAAAAAAATTAAAAACATCAGTTGATGTTAAGACTTTATTAAACAAAAGAATCAATACATTTTAAATACGGCCCATTGATACGTGTCTTTCCCAAAATAACAGTTTTTTTTACATTTTATGTGAATATTGCTGTTATTTGCAGTATTATAAATAATAGCAATCTTATAATGTGTTGATCTATTGAAATAGACCTAAATTTTTTAATCTTCTTCATTCTGTGCATTTCTCTCAAGATAACTTTTCCTAATCTATGATTGTTTATTTTAGTTGGGCATCTCTATAAACCACAAGTGTCAGTGACAACTTTCGTAAGACAACGCAATCGCGAAGTGATGTATAAACTTCCCTTTTTGTGACTTTGGCGTTCGCGTCTACGTTCACTTTCGGGACTTGTAGAATACTACCCTTATTTTTTTTAAGAGCAGATACCCAGAAACTGCCAAACTAATGCCCTTATTATGGATTGACAACGGTATTATGATTTACAAGCAGTAACACAATTCGTTAGTTTTCAGTTGTGTTGTCATTTTGTAGCTATTATAACTCACAACGGTTGTCATTAGCTTTGTCTGTGTACTTTTCCAGCAAGATTTATCCAGTAACTTTTTGCAGAGAGTAAAAAAAAATTACGCTCTTTTTTTCTCTATTCCAAAAAGTAAACAGACAACATTTTGTGAAATATTGCAAGAAAACAGCTGATCGGTGTGTAAACAATTGAAATAACAAAGCAAAAGAATTTTAGCATATGTGTCGCACGGTCGCACTGTGTATTTGCACGTTTCTAGCATGAAGTGAAATGTTTTGTTTATTATAATTTATTATAAACGTTAAAAATCAACACAATTCTAACTACTTACCTCTGCCATTGTTAAATTTCAACTTTATTCTTCTTTTTCACACAAAAATATTGCAATCAAAATGTAAATAAAAAACAGCTGATCGAACTTGCAAAATCTTGATAGAAGAAATTCCTCCAGTAACATTTTGCAAGTTCTCTATCATCCAACTGTCAAAAAATTCTCTCTTTGGCTCTCTCGTTGCAAAAGTTTTGCAGTAAACAGACAACATTTTGTAACATTTTGTACAATATTGTACAATATTGCAGTAAACAGACAGACCTATTGTGTCTTTAGTTTTAAATTTTCAAGGAACTGTATAATATAAACCTGCATTTATTGTATAGGGGTTTACAATAAGGGCTTGACAATTTCTTTTTTAAATAAAACTCAAATCATTTAAGATATTTCCAAAACTTTATGATTGACTTGAAAAACAATCAAAACATTTATGAATGGAACTCGACTTCGTTCATATGGCCACCGCGGGCACGTCGGCAGCGATCGATTCGTTAGACCCAATTTTCGATGACTCGGTCACACATTTCGGCCGTAACGGCCGTTATTTCCCGTTCAATGTTGGCTCTGAGTTCTTCCAACGTCGTCCGCTTGTTAGCATAGACCAATGATTTGACGTAGCCCCAAAGAAAAAAGTCTAGAGGTGTTAAATCGCACGAATGAGTCGGTCAATTGACTGGCCCATTTCTTGAGATAACACCAAACTTACTCTTCAATAAATCGATTGTAACGTGTGCTGTGTGGCTTGTGACACTGTCCTGTTGAAACAACATGTCGTGCAACAGGTACCACCGGAAAGGGCATTTCTTAAGATTACAAATATAGCAACAACATTAAAGTTTAAAGTGCAACAATATTATAAAGGCCAATTTCCAAAAACAGACAAAAACTAATAAAAAAATCCGGTTCATATGATTATGTTATGATAAAATAAATAAAAGTCTTTGAGTTGGTTATTAGTATGTTATTAACTTTATTTCATTCGGTCAGAAATGCGACCGACCACTCGATTTGAATACCGTTACACCATTAAATTTTATTCTCTACTAAAAAGAATACGTACGAGGAAGGGTGGACGTGACAAACTCAAATAATCAAGTGTCGATGCAATTTGATATCGATACTTGAGTTTAAATATTTTATGACGGACAGCGAAACTATTACGATAAACGAAATATGACGCGGTCAATAACTTTAATAATTTATTGTGGAATTTGGAGTTCAATGAATTCCGCGCTATTTGATATTGAGCTTACACTTAGAGTGATAAGTGCAATCTGAAGTTTATAGTTTTGTTTAAAGCAATGGAACGTGTTATGAACGTAGTATGTAGTATGTATGCAGTGTCACGCTACAATTAGACCATTTAATTAATTTGAATTAAAAATTGTATTTATGTATTTATTGGTACTCATATAGCAACCGAGTCCTTTGGGCCATATTTGGTTACAAAATACTACTAAAAATTAATATAATACGTACATATAATGCTTAAAATTACAAAAATAAAATGATATAACTAAATGACGTGTTTTCCTCATGTTAACATGTTATTATTACAATTAATATAAAGAAAATGAAATCAAACTACTCAACTAATAAAATTATATATGAAATTTATACAAATTCATTGTTTTTAACAATTTGAGGTTGACATTTTATTTTTGACGTAGAATACGTCTTACCTTACGGTATGAGGAGTCATGTCAGGTTTTTATTGTTGTAATCTTTATTTCATTGAATTTGAGGAAACGGCTAGATGAATTTTTTTAAAATTTTTTTTGTAGGTAAATGAAGATGTTATCTTTCGTTTGATATACATTTCATATTGGTTGATATATTTCTAGTATTTTAATTTCTCAAATGAAAATTGTTTAAACACATACAAATAGTAAGCTAACGTAATAAAGCTTTTTTGCGAAAGCTTCAATAAAGCTGTTGTAACATTAATTTTGAATTGTAAAGCGTAAAGCTTTCACACAACGCTCGAATGCTAATGCGAAAACTCGATAAGGTAAACCTTTTTTAATATTAGGGCGGCCCTCTCAACATTCGCAGAACTTATTTCAATAAAAATATTAATTAAAAAAATTGAACATAATATTTTTTTTTTAAACGGACTTGAATCAAATGCCGTTGGTAAATATAAAAATTACAGCAGACAGTAGTCCGTGGCCTAAGGCCTCGGACAACTGTCTGCTGTAATTTTTTTTTATATATATGTATAAATAGAGGTAAAAATAAATAATTTCTTTCCCATTTTCCACTAATGTTTATTAGAAAGTAATATATTTCTTTAACTAATTGTTTGATGTATAAATCAAATACGACTTCGTGCAAAAAATTTAAAAATACATTGGTTCTAATCATATGAAAGGAAAAATTTTTATTTTTTGTCTTTTTTTTTTGGAAAATACTGTTGCATTAAACTTTAATGTTGTTGTTATTTTCGTAATTTATAAAACAAAAATGTTGCCGTAAGACCATCTGGGTGAATTTCTACAGAATCTTACTAAGGGAAAAATTAGGAATGTAAATGTTGTGAAAACGGTGACATGCATAATAAAAAGTATGTACATATGCATATGACTTAAAGCATCAATTTTGTTCCTAATTCTAAGGTTGTGTTCGGCATTAATTTGTTGCCGAATTCATCAAGAACAAAAGGCGTTTTTGCTCTTTCCAATCAACTATTACGGTCTCAAATGGAATTAAATCAATGAAAATGCACTTAGTATTTATGTAGCTATCAGCAGCAAATAACATTCAGACATTGGCAATTGTGTGATATCTAACTTTTGTCACGGGTTGGTTGGCTTGTTTCAATCTTAATTTCCTTCACATTGTTTCGATTTGATACGCGGCCCAAATCCGGCAAAAGTTATGTGCAGTCACGTTTGTTATATTCTAATGGGAGTTATTTTTATGCTCTTTCACTTCAAATAAATTGGCCACACTCATGTTGCTGCGTACTTGAATAAATCGTGACAGCTTCAATTTAGTCAATGACGGTAGTTACTCAGCACATATGTTTTCCTTTTTGAATTCTTACACATATAGTGGAAATGCAATCTGTGTAATTATTACATTTTCACTTTAATAGGAACTTTATTAGACAATAACTTAATTTACAGCGCGTTTAACTTAATTACGTTTAATCTGAATGCTTGTATCATATTAATAAATTTAAATTTCACTTTATCATGGATAATATAATTTATATTCCAAATACTTTCAATGTACAAATTTAAAGATTAATGGTACCTGTTTTGTGAAGGAATAATATATTTCACAACTATAGTGGCATTGCTGAAAAGGCTATCTAAAGTATCTGAAGATAATGATTGAAATTAAAGAATGGTATATGACATTTCACTTAAAGTTGTATTTGCAAATCTAGTTTTCTTATAATATCCTTGGCCTTATTCAATGTGGCCGGTCCGTGAGAATTTGAGGTTGACATTTTATACAAGTCTTGCATATATTTATCGATGTTCTCCATTGTGGACCCGTTTGGTGCATTTGGTAGAGGCAGAGATGAAAGAGCCTGAGCCAATTTTCTTTTAAGTTTGTCGAGATATATTTCCAAAAGTCTATTCTTCTCTTGTATTTCATTATTTTCGGAAACCATTTTCTCCACACCGCATTTCATATTCTCAACATGTTTTTCCAGCACAAAATTCTGTTGTTCCAAGTCGGTTTTGGATTTTCGTAGAGAACGCAATTCCATATCGTAGAGTTTGTTATGTTCGAGAAACTCATTTGTAAAAATCGGTATTTCGCCGGGAGTAGGTGTAATTATATTTGTTGCTAGAGCAAATACGGCGGCTGATGTGGATGTGCCGGCCGCTATCGCTGCCGTCGACATGGAGGACGATGCACTAGTAGATGGTGGAGTGGGGGTGCGCTTGCGTCTTGGTTTGTCATGCGTCTGTTGCTTTTCAGCATTTTGTGAAGTCGATGGTACAGGATGAGACTCTTTAGCCACAGTTCTATCTCTTATAACTTCCTTTAACAATTTTGAATTTTCGACAGATTGAGGTTTTTCTTTAGGTGGTGGTTTTGCATTAGAATTGGTACCAGCAGCATTGTCGGTTCTACGTATTTTATTTTTAGCCAATTCACTGGCCAATATGTCCGGCCGAGATTTAAGAAATATGTGAAGCTCTGAAGTGTACCTGAAGAACGAAAATGTATGTTAGAACGAAAGAGTCACCAAAGTTATTTAACTAATTTTCAATTCTCGCTTTGCCGGGAATTTTATCCGGGAATCCCGGGAAATTTTCAAAGGAATACAATGGAATATTTTAGCAAAAAAAATGTAATCTAGTAAGCTTTTCTTGCAATTCACTGAAATAATACCGATTATTCTAGGGATGGGGCATTTTCGTTAGTTGGTTTACATTCCTACATTTTCATATCATTAAAGAATGTTCCACAAGATTTTTTGAAAGTTCATCGTTTGGTTACTGCAACGAATACAGAAATTGTTCATTTTGGGGAAAAAAAGAGTATAATAATATTATTGTTAAGCTTTGAGGTTAAGGCTCTGCTGAGGTTTGTGCATCTTATGCTTTTTCAATACTTTATTTGTTTATTACGGTATTTATTCTAGCATTTAAAATTAAGAAAAGGAGTATGTTACTACAACGTATCATTGGGGAGAGCTTCACACAGTGAGCTGCGCGCTTTGTAGTTTTTACACTCACTGATTAGGACTAAAATTTTATACCGGTTCCTAACGGTATTTTAAGAACCGTTTTTCATGGCTAAGTATTCGATAGTGTCGCCATCATTAAGCGTGGTGACCGAGGTTAAATGTAGTGTGGTCAGAGCAGGGATCGAACCCACGTTCTCATGTACAAGAGCCACGCACACTAGCCATTGCACCACCGACGGCCAGAAACTACTACTGCGTCATTTATTAAAATCCAAAAAATAAATTTAATTTTTCCACGAAATAGTAATGTGGAAAAAATTATAAATGATCGTAAATTGTGGTTAAATTTCGACACCAGCTTCTTATATCAATGGAACTTATTTTTCGTAACAAAGGAATATATTCATCACAGCAAAATTTAAACGTATTTGATGTTTGTACTATTTTGTCTCCATTGTGGAACAAAACCCCACGGAAATTCATATATTTTTCCGCTTTCCCTGGAAATGAAATAGTCCGAGAATTTGCATTCCCTAGTTACATCCAACAACTAGCAATATCATGCCAAAAATGACGAGAATAGTTCTGATAAAAGCGGCGTCGATGTAAATTCCTTCAAGTCACCTGTATGATCCCATTATTAATCGCTTTGGCATTTTAAAATCAAGTTCTTATAACTAAATTTTTTTTTATGAATAAATATTTTTAATATTTAAATTATTTTCTTGCATATTATAATGTATTATCACTTTTGAAGAGTCTTAATATTGGACCTATAAACATACGAAGTACTTTAGGTTATAAAGCTTAATAAATTTAAAAAAACTGCCTGTCATTTTCTATGTAGTCAGGAAACATGGTTTCAATTTGAACTTGTGGACTTGTACAAAATACTGGGTACAACAATATACACTGCTGTCGAAGTGATGATTACGGTGGAACATAAATTTATATTCGAGAAGAATTAGAGAAATACACTGTCGAATTTTGTGAAAGTAAAAATTTTATTGCACAATTTTAATATTTTTGGTGAATTTAAAAACTAAAATGAATATCATAAATATTCATAATTTTCAGTTATATTTATTGAGGGAAATATAATTATAAAATAAAGTAATTTGATAAATGGTTACCGGTTACTGAAAAATTAGTAACGGCTTTTCAACGTAATTACTATTTTCCAACCTTGATCGGACCTTCATCAATTAGTTCTTCTTATAATCCTTTATCCTTCTGTCATTTCCCCTCAAAATCAGACGATATGCATGAACATAGATCCCTTTAGGACACTTGTTCAACGGCAGCAAAAGAAGATGGAGAAACTAAGTCAGATTGACAACAGCTTCAACAAGTCAGTTGTCTAGCAGAAGTTAAAGTGTGATCACCGAAAGAAAAAAAAGAGTTCGTTGAAACAACAAATGAACCTTAAAATCTTTTAGCGAGAAATTCATATAAGAACATTTAAAATCCAAACATAAAGAACCAACATCTTTCAATTGTTCAAACAAATGTGAAATTTATATACTTTAAATTGAAATAAAAATATGTGACTTTTTAATTATAAAAGACTTGTAATTTAGCGTTTTATTATAAAGGACAAATTGCTTGAAACGAATGTGTTATTATGTGAAAATGTTCATAAGTAAAAGAAAAACAATAAAAGTGCAACGAAAAACTAATTACACTGTGCGACACCAAAAAAAAATGATGGGCTTCTGTGGTGCAATGGTTAATAAAATATTATATAAACATATAAAATATTAATTATATAAAATATATAAAATATTAATATTATAAAATATAAATTTGATGCCTTATGTATTAGTGCTGTACCGTTCAAATACGTCTGTATATTTCTACCAAATGTAAAGTCAATAATGCATTCGATAGAAGATGCAATTCGCTTGGAAAAAATGTTAGAATATTTTGTACCGCATTTTTTTGCCGGAATTCCAACGCGCCAACTTATGCGATTTAAATTAAACTTTAATTCAAGGCCTGAATTCAACTGTAATTAAACTTCAATGTTCGACTTGAATTGAAGTGCAATTTAAGTTTCAGTTGAATTCAACTTGAGTTTATTGGGTTTGCTAAAAATGTTCAAATGTTTGCTTTTAGTATTATACGTTTCTCAAACATTATTAGAAAATGAAGTAGTAGATTTTCATCTTTTATGTTCGTTTTTTGATGAGAACAAAATTGAGATATGGTATTTTGGTATTAATATCGGAAGCCTGATTTTAAGTTATAATCAATGTACACTGCAATTGAAATAGGTTTGTTTTTTTTTTGCTAAGTGAGATGAGGAAAGCATTTTGTTGAAGAAAAACTAGTTATTATAATAGGCTTGGGAAATTATAGTATATTCTAGTGTTGTTCGAAAATGTTCGGAATATTATATGAGGAAAAATCAGAAACACGTGAAAAAACATTGGCATCACCTGCAACCATCCGCCGCATAATATTGTTTAGCACCAACAACCTACCAAGGCCCGCCACGGCAATGTAACACGTCCACCACTAACTGTGGAAGCTGTTCTCAAAACATTACGTAAACGTAGCCTGTACACCAGGAGTCCGAGAAAAGAAAATACATGTTGCCAAAATAATGCAATTTTTTAAAACATGCCTTCAGAGGCCACCCGAAATGTGGAGGAAAATTTTGTAAGACGTCCACTGAATAAGAAATATTCTCCCGGTATACCTGCAAAATTGTCAAACGTGGTTACGAAGTTGGGCCAATTCATTGTATCAGAATATAAATACCATAAAATATACTTCCAAATACAGAATTTGAAATTCCCCTTAAATTATTCATTCGGCAGGACAATGGCCCAAAAGGTTGGGTGAATACACTAATATCGATGCTATGTAATGACACGGACAGTCATCGGATCGCAATCCAATAGAAAGTTTGTGGGTTGACGTCAAAAACGAGGTCTCACTTACAAAAAACACTTGGGTTGTCAAAATTTACTTGTATATAAAAATTTTGGTTACCTCTTTTTATCCTTTTCCGCTGCTTCTAAATATTCCGCTTTTATTTTACCAGGCAAGGACTGCCATTCCTCTCCAATTTGTTTGGTAATCTCTATATTTGTTTTATTCGGAAATTCCTTACGTGCTGATTCTCTGCGATCGTTCATATATCGGACGTAGCCTAACATTTAATAAATTATTAAAGTCGTCTGTGACATTTAGCTTTTTACTTACCTGTCAAAGGCATTTTCGGAGCACCCTCTACATTTATCTTTCGCCGCTTCAAGCGGAAACGCTCCTCCTCGTTAGATGTCAAGGGTGCTCCAACGCTTTTTCTTTTCTGGATTTTGCCCGGCTTTACAATTGCATCCACGGCAGATATTTCTTCTTCTGCGTCGGACAGAGTAATGATGGCTTCAGGGTCATCCAATCGGAGCGAAGGTTTTCCTATAGAAGACTCCTTTGAAATATCTTTCTCAACTTCCTGTTTGGCGATATTGTGTGTCAGCTCCATGGCAGCAGCTTCATTCTGATCCACGATCCCGCCCTCTTCTTCATCCTCTTCTGCCTCTTCATCATCGTTTATGTCAATGACCAATTTTTGAGAGTTTTCCTTCTCATCATCATCGTCGTCATAGTCATCATCCTCATCCTCCTCTTCTTGCCCATCGCCAGCATCAATATTTTTTTCTGCCGGCGTCTCATGACCACCACGTTCTTGCAAGCCTTGTTCAAGCTGTTGTACTTCAGTTGTTCCTCGCTGTACAAAATCTTGTTGATCTGTTTGCAACGGCTCCACCACATTTACTTCATTAATCTGCGCTAACGTACTTTGCGTGCTGTCCATATTTTTAATTCAGGATTTTAAGATATTTACCAGTACACTCCTTAATTTTGAGAATATTTCCTGTATTTTGCAGCAAATATGCAGTCGTCTCGTTACAGCGTCGTTTACTTTGTTTTTGTTTGTTTGCCCAACTTTTTGATACAATAAATAAGTGGTTGTAACAGGACGTCATGTTATAATTGTACGCAACAACAACATGAATTTTGTGTTTGTTCCATTATCTTCAGTTGTCAAACAACATTATCATGGCAGAATAAGTAAGGTAGATGCAGGAGGCGTTGTTGTAGTTGAAGGTAACAACAACATGCAACTTGATTTTGTCTGGCGGGCCGATTATGGCAAATTCAATAAAATGTATACCAACAATAGATTCGAATAAAAAAGTATATTTGAATAGAAAATATTAAACAAGAAATATGTGAAATTAGTTATTATGCCTTCACAGAAAAAAACACCTAGTGTAATATTACCCACATTCATGGTCTGATATCAGCCAATGCACTGGGCAACATAGGTTCACCTATTTAATTGGCAATATTACCAATTAACTTACACCGGGGTTACACTTTCAACTTTTGGTTGAAAGGCTTTTACACATACTGCTTGTCAGAATTCGTTAAAACTGCCAGCTGTGACTTAGGCTGCACGCAACAGATTGATCAACTTTATTTATATATACACTAGCTGAAAAGCCCGATACTAATTTACCAAGTTTCTGGACTAAACTGCAAATAGTACCATACCAGGGAATAATGGCATATCCGAATTAACAAATATTGAAAATTTCAGCTTTTTAGCCAAAGGTGTTTGGGCAGGCCGTCATGGGAGAGACTTTTTGCCCCTCCCCGTAGGAATTTCCAAAAATCTCTTTTATATATATACAAGATAGAGATATATTTTAGTTGACACGCTTTATTTACTATTCCACCAAACAAAGCAAACGAATTTGACACAGATGTTACAAATCAGTTGTTTAGTTGAACTGGTTAAAACGCTGGTTGAAAGAGAAAATCGCCAGCAACAGCCTTTCAACTTTAAAATGTGTGAGTGTATTAGTGAAAAATTCTGAGTTGAAAGCAACTAGTTGAAAGTGTAACCCCCCGGGTTAGGCAATTTTACGTTTACCAATGATATGAAAATTTGCCTTGCATATTTGTAGATTTACCCAATGCAAAAGGGCAATATCATGGTAAAATTATCAAGTTGTAGCAGTATACGATGTTGTTGTTGTAGGCAGCAACAACAGGCATTTTGTTTCTATCGCTTAAGTTGTCAATCTATTCACGTAAGTATACCAACAACACAGGAATGCAAAAAGGTACAAAAACAAAATTACATAAAGTATGTAAAAATTACAATTAGACGACCATAAGATGTGCGCAACTTGGCAACCCTGGTAAAAGAGAACCAAAAAGTGCTAGGAGTTCACTCAAACGAATTTCTCTCTCGCGTCATATCTTGATTATTTCATACTTTTTGCATAGTTTATGTAATTTTACTTCAACATGGTTGGAATTTGTATAGTTTTATACAAAAACACTATCAAAAAGCTGCTCGTGAAATGAACTATTCAATGAAGAGAGTAAGAGAGAGAGAGAGCAGAGAATGGCTAGGATTTCACTCGTTTTGTTTGTTGCCATTAGAGTGAAGAGAAATTTTGATGTCTACTTGCACATCTTCTGGTTGTCTAATTCTAGATCGTCTTTGGTGAGATGATAGATGATAAAACAGCGTTGCATAGACCAAATCAAGAACTTCACTCCTGATTCCTAGACAAATAAGAAAAAATACCCGATTTGTCATCTGTCAAAACGTATGGGAAATCAAGCAATTTTTCCTGATTTCAGCTTGAATCCAACAAAAGTGGCAACATCAAGAAAATCAATGCCAGTGCGAAGGCTGTATTAAATTAATTTTAATGTGCAACCTTACCAAATGTTTAGCCCACTTTTTTTCATATTTACAGACACAAATTTTGTTTTTGTTTTTAATTAAAGAAGTATTTATTCCATTTATGTATTTATTTATTATAATATGATAACCTAGCACAACAAGACAGTCTTATAAATTACAGTGCTAGTAGTAAAATGTTTAATACACGACAAGAGATTTAACACAAATTAAAATACAAAATCACCCCTATTCTGCGTTACAATCACAATCGAACTTTCTCCGTTTTGATGAAATCGGTATTCTGCGTTACGTTACGTTCCACTTACGTTTTTCTTTCGATTGTACGTATTCTGCGTTGCAATGTTAGTTACGTTTTTCACGTTTTTCTTATGCTGCAAAAGGTCTGACTGAACAACATAATGGTTCTTTGTTGTTTACAATAAAGTGTGTAAAAAAGTTAAATTTTTAATACAATTCAGAGAAATGTAAGTATAGTAGTAATTTAAATATATATTTAATAAAGTTTTTAATTTGTTTTATTAAAATAGTGAGTTTCATTTTATTTATTACAGGTCGAAACAAACAAACCAAGATCAGTACGAGAAGCTGGCGGAATTAATAGCCAAAAAACCAGACCTTGCGGGTGGGTACCATCAGAGACCAAAAGAAAAAGTGCAGGCATTTTGGGAAGAGGTGACCGCAACACTTAATTCAATGGGGCCACCAAAAAAAAACCGGAGTAGCATGGAAGGAAGTATGTGACATTGAAATAATTACATTGAATTAATAATTACATTGAATTAATTAGTATCTAGCACATACTTAAAAGCGTCTTTATTCAGGCGAAAGTTTTTTCTGAAGCTGTAAAAGTAAACGAATTATTTCAGATAACATGTCATATCTTTTAAAACAAATGTCTTACCTTTGATCGGTCGTCTCGAACGGATTGCAACTGTCCCTCAATTTTTTTTTTCAATCCTTGCCTCCGCATTCTGGAGCACGTTGTTCTCCTCTCCCAACAAAAATGCTGCTGCTATTACTTCCATTTCTATTGAAATAAACAAAATGTATTTTTGTGCTGTAATGATGTTAACAAAAAAGGAAAACTCACCTCCGGCACAACTGGTTTTTGAACTCTTTGGTCACAAATACCTCTTTTTGTGTTTATTTTTTAACTTTTCACACGCGCTAGTGTATTTAATAAATAAAATTATACGAATTTTTAATTCTTTTTTGTTTTAACAGTTGAAAATATGTTTTATTTGCACAAAATTACACTTTTAACTTCAATGTTTACACAAATGATTATTTGTTTTGTTTTGTTTTTTTACGTTCCACAGCCAATCTGCTTATTGTGACAACACACTTTTCCTCTTCTTATTCTTTCGATTACGTTTTTTTTTTGGAACACCAAAGTTCGATCGATGCGTAACGTAGAGCGGGAACGTAATTGTAACGCAGAATAGGGGTGAATAAATAATAATTAAAAACAATTACAAAAATGTTAGACATACAACATATTAAACATAAATCAGACATACATTTTATAATTGAAATAAAATCAGATCATTATTACAATAATGCTTACAATAATTACATTTAAATAAATGCTAACATTATAATCACGAATTACCAGGCTCCTCCAATATATGTAGTATCACCTCTCGTTTGTCACTGCTGAAGACTCCAGTCACGTTCCCTGTGAAGAAATATATTAATGATTAGATAAAAAATATATTAAACACTTTGGTATCAAATTTGTTAGTTTCTACAAAGGACACATTTCTATTCTTAAAGTGGCTAAGAGACGTACATTTTCCTGTCGCTTATTAAAACTCTTTCGACACTTTTCCATTGATCATTATAAACATATATAAGACAAGCAACACAACGCACTTTTCTATTTACAAAAGTTCTACATTATAAACTTTCGGCTAATAGAAATGTATTCTTTGTTAAAAACACTTGCGGAATACATTTTTACTCACATTTCTTTATGAAATTATAAATTCACACATCTTTTTAAGAAATTGAGTACAATTGAAAATTTGATAAAACTCCTTTTTTGTTTTTCTTTTCTCAAATTAATGGTTACATGCATACATAGCGACACAGTAGTAATACAAATTCTTGGAGGTATACATTCGTATCACTTTAACACACGGTATCTAGTCAGAATGCTGCTGTCTCGTCACAGTTCTTGGCTTTCAAATAAGAAGCAGGGAATTTGCCATCATTCATTTGCAAATTCTGCATTATTATTGGTAGTTCGTTTTTCACTTTAATTTCTTGTCACCTTTTCTTGTCTTCATAGAAAAAAATAAATCACCCAACCCAAACTAGGCAATAATACCAATGGTTATTTTTTACGACAATTTCGTTGAAAATTCGAAGAATTTAATATTTAAACCCCCAAATTTATTTGTGTGTATTCTAATAACAAAAGGCAGAGTTGCCAATATGAATATGTAAATTGTTAGTAGTGTGTTTTGCACTTTCGGGTTTGCAATTGGATATCCCCTGATCAAAGAACGAACAACCAAATTGATCACATGGTAATTGATGTAATGGACGTACGAGTGATCAGAGGAGCTAACATCGATTCTGATCGCTACCAGGTAGCAGCAAAAGTTCGCACTAGATTAAGTAGAGCGAAAATCGTACGAAACCAGACCCAGGGAAAGCTAGACATAGGAAAGCTTCAATTACCAGAGGTAGCCAAAACCTACTCAAGAAAGCTCTCGCAAGTTTTGGCACAGAACCCACCCCCTCCCGATGACGATCATGAAGCGCAGTGGAAACCCATTTCCGAAAATGATGAAAATAACGCTGCACGCATGGAAATGTTTCAGTGATTTGCAACGCGAGATGCGACTGAGCGGTATAGGGAGAAAGGAAAGGACGTAAACCGTCTCTTTAGGCGTATGAAACGGCAGTGGAGAAAGCGCGAGTGAGAAAATTGAGTCATACAGAAGGAAGAATGACGCCCGAAAATTCTACCAAACAGTCGAAAACGGAATTAATTGACATGGTTCAGGGCCCCTTCTGTAAAGACAAGGTTGGGAATATGAAGAGATCATTTCTCTGCGCTATTGGTAACTGAGATATCCAACGACAAGACAATCGATCAATATTTGCACGACGGCGTCGATTGCCTCCCACCTAACCAAGACGAGGTCAGAACAGCTATTGCCCTGCTTAAGAACAACAAGGCCACACGATCGTTGGATTACCGGCAGAGCTGTTTAAGGCTGGCGGCGATGAGCTGATAAGGTGCATGCTTCAGCTCATTAGCAAAATTTGGTTAGATGAATGCATGCCCGGCGATTGGAGTCTCAGTGTACTATGTCCCATATTTAAAAAAGGTGACCGGAGATTCTGTGTCAACTACCGTCGAATAAGCCTTTTATCCATAGCATATAAGGTTCTATCCAGAATAATGTGCGAAAGAATAAAACCAATTATCGCTGACCTGATTGGACCATACCAGTGTGGCTTAGGCCTGGAAAGTCGACAACCGACCAGATTTTCACGCTACGCCAAATCCTGGAGAATACCCACGAAAAACAAATCGACACCTATCATCTATTTGTCGATTATAAGGCGGCCTTCGATAGCCCGATACGGGGGAGACTCTACGGAGCAATATCTGAGCTTGGTATTCCTGCAAAACTCATACGCCTTTGCAGAACGACCACGACGAATACCAAATCCGCTGTGAAGTTGGTAAGGATCTTACCGAACCTTTCGAAACTAAGCGAGGCCTCAGACAAGGTGACACCCTATCGTGCGATCTCTTTAACATCTTAATAGAGATTATTCTGAGAAAAGCTGCTGTCAACATGAATAAAACCATCATGTAACATTATATTATATATGTAACATTATATTACAAAACACTGAAAAATTCTTTTCGTATTTAAAGTCAGATCAAACATAAATCAAAATCAACTGATTACCAATTTAAATAACCAGTCAAAAATTGCAACAAATGCAACTTTGTTTTGTTGAATTTTTTGTTTTAAAACAAAAAGTGTAATTACGGCTTTTTGGTTTATGAAATTGTTGAAGTTTCAGTTACGGCCTTTTGATTTTCGCCAATAAAGTCATTATTTTTGGACGTATAAATGTAAAATTTGCTGTGTAGATGTGTTTCGGTTAAGTTGATCATAATCAATCAAAAAGTCAATTTTGATCTTTTGAGCAGTTACGGCCTTTTGCATTTTAGGTGACGATATATAGAATGGATGAAGACGAACCAGCACGAAGGGTTTTTGAAACCGAACTCGAAGGAAGACAAAAAATAGGAAGACCAAGACTCCGCTTGGGGGATCAGGTTGACGAATCATTGCGTACACTTGGTATTGCCAACTGGAGAGATAAGGCAAAATATCGAACTGGTTGGCGAAATATGTTATCTTCGTTTTATCTTTATTATTCGAGACCGGATAAGTAAGTAATAATGCCACATTTTTTTGTATTCATACAAAAAATTCACAAGCCAAACTGGGCAATATTACCTATGGTTATTTTGTCTGTGTACATTTATTTCATTTAGATGTATTTATATTAGGTGGTGTTATTGCGACAACGACAATAGCTGTTTCATATTTGTTTGATGTCATACCACTGCCAACTTCAAAGCAAATTTGGTATCAATTGCAATACAAGCACACAAAAAAGAAATATATATGAATTTAACAGTCATTTGAATTTAACAGTCTCCCCAAATTTATTTGTTTGTGTGTTTTCCACTTTCGGGTTTGGCAATAATGCCACCTATTCTTGTCTTCATACAAACAAAAATCATCAAACCCAAACTAGGCAATATTACCTGTGGTTATTTTCCTGTGTACATTTATTTCGTCAAAATGTATTTATATTAGGTGGCGTTATTGCGACAACGACAATAGCTGTTCTATCTTTGTTTGGTGCCGTAATTGCCAACTTCAAAACAAATTTGATAACAATTGCAATGCAAGGCTGTGTGTTCATTGGAAATATTTCGGTCGTGGTAAATTGTGTTGAATTTATTTTTGTGTGGTGAAGATACAATTTCCATTTTGCTGTGCTGAAATTTTGACAGCTGAAAATTCATGTGCTTGCACTTTTTTGAAATTAACATAATTTTTAAAAAATACTTCGCTATTTTTATTCAAAAAAGGATATATGTGATGTATGAAATAGAGAGAAGGCGTGAGGTATGATGCTCTTATTGTTGTATAAATAAATAATAAATATTGAATTTTACAGACTTTATTTATGTAGCTCACACCTTCAAGTCAGTATAACAAACAAGGCCGTAGCCAGGATTTTAATTCGGGGGGGGTTCAACTTTAAAAAATAAATATTCATATATTCTCATGTGTAGAAAATTTTATTTATGTATAGGTACGTATACAATATTTTTATAATATTAAATTGAGCCGACGGGCTTTTTGGGCAGCAAATAAATCAATGACTTCTTCAGTCGGCACATTTATTCCGCGATGAACCGACATTAATGCCAATCCATTGAGTCTACTCTCGCTAGTCGAATTTCTAAGATACGTCTTTAATCTCTTCATTGTTGAAAATGAACGTTCGGATGAGCACGTAGTAACTGGCAAAGTGACCAAAATTTTTAAAAAATATGCACGTTTGGAAATATCTCTTTATTGCACTCTCCAAGTGCTTCCATCGCTGAATTAGGCAGGTTCTTTTCGCAGGTTTTGCGCCATTTCGTTTGCCAAAGCGACAATTCAGATTTATTATTATTTTCTTGTAAAAATCTGCCATAAAACGAAAATGTATTTGCTTCAAATTTTGTGTCAGGCTTTACACATTCTGTCGGAATTAATTTATAAAGATCAGTCAGTGTTTTATTGTGTTTTTCAAACCGCAGTGTTAACTGATGTATGAAATCTTCTAAAAATGGAATTATTATAGTAATGCGGAAGTATTTTTTCGGATCGTGCTCACTAACATTCGCGCGGTGTTTGCTGACGTCCAGTTATGCGAGGCATTGCAATTTTTTCACCTAAGAATTCTAGCAGGTTCTCAGCATCCAAATATATGTCTGCAAATTCTGTTTCTGAGTTTTCACGCATATTTTTGAAATGGTTAATAATAAGTTCAACATGTTGAACAGCAGCCGCTAAGTCGCATGAAGTGGACTGTAACATCTTGCATAGTGGTAATGTAGAAGCAAATAAACTATTTAAGCAGCACAAGCTCACAGCGAATTGGCTATTTGATATTGATTTTACAAAAAACGATGCTTTTGATGATGTATCACAATCTCTATCACCAATTAATTCTTCTAAAGTGCCAGCAATTGCTTTATAAATTTCCTTAAACCTTAGCAATCCATCATGATTTTCAACCCATCGGGTTTCACACATTGCGGTTAATGTTTTCCATTTTGTTTCGGGCATAGTGTTTTTTATATATTTTGCTAAACAATTTTTTTTTTTTTTTTTTTTTTTATTTATTTTTTTATTTATTGATTAATTAGTTCCTGTACACAAGACATAAGTCTTATATTGCAGCACAGGCATTTAAAACGCAAATTACGACTAGTGTAAAATAAGACAGAAAAAACATAAAGACATAACTGTAACAAAAATTATAAGTCGTAATATATAAAAGAGAGAAAAAAAAAAACTTTGTTTGTTTTAAAACATAAATATAATAACAATTAGCATAGAAACATGTAACATAATCAAATTTAAGAAAAATAATCATTATTAAAAGAAACACATGATGATTTAAAAAAATTCCCAATTGATTTTATAATGCCTATTGCATTCCTGATGGGTTGAATTTGGCATGAATGACCTAAAGCTAAATTTAGCGAATGCGAGCTACAGTGCACATATATAGCTTCTGGATATTTCTCGCGTATTATTGCCTGCACACCATTAAAATTGTAGTTCATACATGCAGCACCATCGTACCCTTGTCCAACTAAATAGTTACAGTCAATTTGCATATTGTTTAAACTTTCGAGAATAGTTTGAGCCAAAGAAGCCCCTGTTGTGCTTTTGACAGTAACAAAAGTGAGAAAATCTTCTCGTATGACAAAAACATTGTTATGCAGCTCGGTGTATCTAGCACATATCGACATTTGTTCCTGTTCCTGTCCTGTATAGGAATTCTAATATTGGCCGTCACTGATTTATATTCTATGATTTGTGCAAGTTTTATAGGTAAGCGTTTTTCAAAATAAAACCTCCAGCTTTTCTTCAACATCTTTCGATAAGATTTTTCTATGCTGCTAAAAATATATATTTATTTATATAAAAAAATTCATTCATTTCGGGGGGGGGGGGTTTGATCCCCTCATCCCCCCCCCTGAATACGGCCTTGATAACAAACCAAAAACTTCGCTGGGAACCAATGTGGGACACAGCTTAAAGGCCAAAAAGAAGCAATAGCGTTGCACTATACAATGCCGAAATGACATCAATGTGGATATCCGACAATTTTGAAACGCAAGTTCCTCCTCATACTGGTTTATTTGAATGCTTTAAAAATTTATTTACGTTCCGAATAAGTGCGAACCACCAAAAATAAGGATGAAATACTGCGGATTTCACACACATTGTTAAAGCTACGCACCTCAAGCCATCCACGCTATTTGCCATCTTTCCTTTAAATAATTGATCTAGTGCGATAAGTGTTGCCGAAAGTGGGCATAAAAAATGTAAAATTTATGAGTTGGGCGGATTTTGGGCATTTTTTTGTTTGCGGCATATTGATAATTTTTTTTTACATATTGCCGTTTTGACATATTGAGTTTTTTTTTGCTTTTTACATTTTGCCGTTTTTACATTTTGATGTTGACTAAACTTATTCAAACTTATTGATTTTGTATTTTTTAAATAGAGCATGTAAACATATAGTTTTTACACCATCACGTTTAAAGTCAAATTTAGAGTTAATTTGATGTAATAACTCAACATAAAATTCTAAAATATTAATTTTCACTTCATTCTGAGTTAAGTTGCTTTTTATAAAAGTTTTTGCTTTTGTACCAATATATATGGTTACAACATAAATTTGATTATCTTTATTTTTATAATCGATATCAGTACTGTTATTAATCAATGCCTTTTGAATGAAATTGCTTAAAATCAGAAGAAAATTTTTTTGAAGCTGGAATATAAATACGGCAAATGTGAACATTCCGACAGTATATATACATAGGTATGATAAAAACAGAAAATAAAATTTTACTTGATTGATCATTCTTTCCGCAAGATGTGTAGGTGGAACGCCTTGTACTTCATAAAAGCAGGAAATAAAAAAATAATTGTAAACTATCCTATTGTTTAATAATTCTTAATAACGGGTTTTTCAACAGAGACGCTACAAAAGTAAATCGATAGGGACAGCAAACGAAGCCATATTTTTTCCCGCTCTTTTGATATTTCTCTTCAGTAAGGTTTGCCATTTCATCATGGAAAGATATACGAGCCATCAACGAGTCGAAATTATTAAAATTTACTGGCCTCAACTTTAAGAGCGCTACGTCCAATTTATGGTCGTCATAATCGTCCTACCAGATCAACAATTGAGCATCTAGTGGAAAAATTTGAATCCACAGGCACAGTACAAAATGTTCCCGTGCCAGTGAGAAAAAGAAGTGCCCTTAGTGTCGAGAATATTGCTGCCGCTGAGGCTTTAGTTCAAGAAAGCCCAAATGAGTCTCTCACACTTCGTTCTCAAGCATTGGGCATCTCTGTGACGTCGTTGTGGCGAATTTTGCGAAAAGATCTTGGCCTATATCCTTACAAGATCAAATTGACGCAAGAACTGAAGCCACTTGACCGCCATAAGCGTCGTATGTTCGTGAATTGGGCTGAGCAACAACTTGAAAATGATTCAGTATTTTCATTGGAAAATCATCTTCAGCGATGAGGCTCATTTCTGGCTGAATGGCTTCGTCAATAAGCAAAATATGCATTATTGGTCAGACAGCAATCCACACGTAATCCATGAGTCATCATTGCATCCCGAAAAAATTACGGTTTGGTGCGGTTTATAGGCCGGCGGCGTCATTGGGCCATACTTCTTCCTTGATGATCAAGACCGGCACATTACTGTGAATGCGAATCGCTACCGTTCAATGATAACCGAATATTTTTGGCCCCAATTGGATAATATGGACTTGGAGTACATGTAGTTCCAACAGGAAGGCGCCACAGGCCACACAGCGAATGCCACAATCAATTTATTGGAAACCAAGTTTGGTGAACGTGTTATCTCACGACATGGCCCGGTCGATTGGCCGCCTCGGTCGTGCGATTTGACGCCGTTAGATTATTTCCTGTGGGGCTACGTCAAGTCTATGGTCTATGCCAACAAACCAGCGACCTTTGATGAACTTCGCACGAATATCGAACGTTAAATTGCAGCAGTATCTGCCGATTTATGCTTGAAAACCGTCGAAAATTGGGTTCAGCGTCTGGACTTCTGCAAGCGTGCCCGTGGTGGCCATGCAAAAGAAATCGAGTTCCATACATAATGGCATCGAACGTACTTTCACAGGAATAAAGAATTTCATTGGTATCTAAAACCGGTTTTGTTTTATTTAAAAAACTGTTGTAGCGGTCTTATTGAAAAACCCGTTATTACTCCCTCCAGTGAACGCCATATAGTTTGGCATATACATAATACAAGGTGGCGCAAAAGTAATCCTCCTATCAGAAAATGCTATAAATTTTGCGATTGGCCCCTAATGTCAGTTCTGTTTTGACATGTTACGCTACACTGCTCCAGAACGCGGAATATTGCTGACTATTTATTTGACCAATAATCGGTCGGTGACTTTGGCACAACGTGAATTTCGTCGCAGATTTCCTGGACGTCCAACGCCTACTGGTGAAACACTGCGACGTTTAGCCGCTCGCCTCGAAGAGACTGGCACAACACGAGATGCTGCCAGGCGTGGCAGACCCCGGAGTAGCCGTTCTGCAGGGAATATTGCTGCTGTAGCCGAGGATGTCATGGAAGCGCCGTCGATGTCATGGAAGCACCGTGAGCGCTACAGAGCAATGATCAACGAGTTCTTTTTGCCGCAACTTGATGAATTGGGATTTGAAAACATGTGGTTCCAACAGGACGGTGCAACGGCACACACTGCACGTGCCACAACCGATATGCTGAAGGATGCATTTCCCGGGCGCCCAATCTCCCGTTTTGGCGATTTGCCCTGGCCAGCAAGATCGCCTGATTTGACCGCTCCAGACTTCTTTTTGTGGGGTTTTTTGAAGTCGCGGGTTTTTGTCAACAAGCCTCAGACTCTTGCAGCTCTTAAAGACAATATCCGTCGAGAATGTGAGGACGTATCGCCGGAAGTTTTGGCCAAAGTGGTGGAAAATGCCATAAAAAGGGCTCAAATGACAATCAACTGTGGCGGCGGCCATTTACATGACATCATATTCTCGACTTGATGTAAAAAAAATTAAAAGACCAAATAAAAATAATCCACAAGAAGAATCAAAGTTTTTAATTTTTTTTTTAAATTACAGCCAAAAAACATCGGAAGTTTACTTTTGCGCCACCTTGTATTTTCTGAGGTTTCACTGAGCAGGGATCCTGTAATTCTTTTTATTCATGTATGCGTTAAGGCCAATATGTGAGAAAAAGCTATAAATGTTGAAAAGTATTTCAATAGTTTTTGGTAAATGTTTGCAAGCGTAACTTGAACACAGGTGTAATGACTGGCATGTGCACTTCATATCAAATAAATCTACGTCATTGCATAGCAAAGCTTTAAGTCCGGCAATATCGTCAGCCATAACATTCGCACTATCTGTTGCCAAACCAATCAAATTTGTTACGCGAATATTGCAAAAAGAAAAACGTCTTTAATTAAATTATAAATGGAAACTGCATCTGCTTTAGTGATCTCCAATATGGCCAGGAACTTAGTTTGAATGATAGAAATAGAGCCATAATAGAACGCTATTTTGCAATACTGGAAAATTACTGATTTGCCTTTTTTAATGTAATTAATACATACAATGAATTCCTTAACCAAAGCATAACTTTAACTAATTTTATAAAAAACAAAAAAAAGACTGAATTTTTGATTTTTTTAATGTATTTAATACATATAATGAAATCCTTAATATTTATTTGAATTGTTTTTTAATTTTATTTTATATAAAGTTATATAACCAAAGCACAACTTTAACTATTTTTATAAAAAAAAAAAGACCGAATTATTGATTTTTGTTTAAGTGTATGAAATGTAATTTTGTTTTTATTTTATGTTATTCATATACAAATTTTTAAAAAAAATACAAATTTTTATAATAAGAACAAATGTAAAAAAAAATACAAATTTTTAAAACAAAGAAATTTAAAAAAAAAATTTTTAAAAAAAAGAGCATACTTTTCAGCATTTGAAAAAGTGAGGAGTAAAAAAGAAAAAACAGATCCTCACTTTGAATATATAACGTCAGGGTATACTTTTTCAACTCTTGAATTTTTTGGCATAAATTGTTGATTTTGGGCACATTTTAGGGGAAATTTTGGGCGGCAAAAAAATTTTCAAACGACAGCACTGAGTGCGATGCGTTTTTCCACAAGTATCTCCCTGTCACAATTGTTCCCTGGGCTTGTGTCTATTATGCGGCGTACTCTCCTAAAATTAAAAAAATTACTGCGTCGGATAAATCGGGGCAAATGCATAGTTTCGGAGTTATGAACCCTCCGTATGTTGAAATTTTGAAAAATTATCGATTAATTTCTTTTACTTTTCTCAAAAATATAAAGCTTTATACTACAAAAATACTATACCGAAGCCGGCGTTGAACCTATCCCAGAGGAGAAAATCCCTTACCCCGGCCGAAGATCGGCCACGCAGAAAGCTTTATACCACAAAAATACTATGCCGAAGCCGGTGTTGGACCCCAGAGGAGAAAGTTCCTTAGCCCGGCCACGCAGAAACTTTTATAGCAATTTTTGGTAACTCACTTAGTTATCGAGTTGTGGGATGTTGAAATTTTGAAGAATTATCGAAATAGACTTGTTCCCATATTTCCGAGCAAATGCTGCATAAAAGACAAACGTCAAAATTTAGATAACTTTTCAAAATTTTGTGTAGCCCTGGGGCTAGTGAAAATTTTGACAATAATAAATAATAATTTGAGCGAAAACCTGGGAATAAAAAGTATAAAAATTTATGAATTCAAGCAATATTATTTGATTGTAAAGAATGAAATACACATATGACTATTATAAACTATTATAAACATTAAGTTTAACTAAATGCCACTTTTTCAAACACTCCTTCGTGGTATAACGTTTTTCCATTTCCAGATGTAATGAGAGTTGTAATGCTTACACAAACAACAATATTTGACTGCAGCGCGGTACACAAAAAATTGGGGTAATATTAATTGCCGTATTCCTAATTTCAGCTTTTTACGTCTTGTACATATCGCACTGGTTCAACTCAAAATCTTAAAATTTTTACTTTTTTTTGCAAGAAAAGGATATCTACCGACTATGCAAATGCTACATCATTTTCTCTACTAAACAAATAAATGGTTTCCCATTATATCACATGAAGGAATTGGGGAGAGCTTCCCAGCAGGAAAAAATACTAGTTCCGAACTGGATATGAACTAGTATTTTTGAACTATAGAACTAGGATTGGGAGAAATTATCTGTCGAGTGTCGCAGCGCGGTACACAAAAAATTGGGGTAATATTAATTGCCGTATTCCTAATTTCAGCTTTTTACGTCTTGTACATATCGCACTGGTTCAACTCAAAATCTTAAAATTTTTACTTTTTTTTGCAAGAAAAGGATATCTACCGACTATACAAATGCTACATCATTTTCTCTACTAAACAAATAAATGGTTTCCCATTATATCACATATATATACTTTATACTTTACACTTAAGCTACCATTTTGTATACATAGAAAAATTTACACTATTTTCACATAAAACATAATTATTGTAATCTGCATGCACGCTGGTGTTGAAAACTTTAAATAGATTACAATATTAACATAAAAGCAAATAAAAAGTTATTACCCTAATGTACATACATGCAAATAATTTTGCAAAAAATAAAAGATCTAGACCAAAAATGTATACATATGTATATATAATTTTTTTCGTTAACTCGCCTAGTTATTGAGGTGTTGCATGTGGAATTTAAAAAAAAAATATGCAATAATTGTTACATTTTCCCAAGAACCCAACACCTGCTTCCGCAATGTTTTTTGTGATACAAATCTTTTAGACGCGGCCGCCCCTCGTTCGGGCTTAGGGGGTTTCTCCTTTGGAAAGGATTCAACACCAGCTTCGGAATTTTTATTTTACTAAGATTTCTGCGTGAAATTTTATTGTGGAAATGACGAAAAACATAATAGAATAAATTATGCAATTAATTTTTATGAAATAAAATTTTAGTAAGTAAAACCATTTAAAGGCCTGTTATAAAAAATAAAGAAATTACGGTTATATCTACTTTAAGGCCATAACTCGGATTTTTCTCCAATTTTTACCACGAATAGCAACTTGATTTACTCCCTCAGTAAAAAATATCACAAAAGTACACAGACCACATCCAGAACTTTCGTATGTAAACAGCTGATTTGCAATTAAATACCTAAAGAACGCAGCTTGAACAAATCATCAAAACTATATTCTTTTTTTTAAATAAATAGTTAAAAGTTCATTACAGCGCATTAAAAATCTTTTTTTTTTGTGTAAAAACAAAATTATGATTATTGTTATTTTATGTTTTTTATATTTCCTAATTGTGTTTGTTTACATAAAACATATATTTCTTGTAAATTCTTATGGTGTCCATAGACGATGATTCTGAATCACTATTCAACCGTGTATATGTTGATGGATGCGTTGCTACACACGGTGATTCATTTTCGAATAATCAATCATATTCGTTCAGCTTCCGAGCCGCAAGGTTGTTGCATTGTGTGTCAGACGTTTTAGTAAATATAGATTAAATAAATAATAAATATAGATTATTTATTAAAGAAAAACAAAATAAAGAAAAGCAAAAAACGGCGTTGTATGTTCATCCCATAAAGCAGTGAGTGAAGGATATACTCGTACATCAATAAATTCCAAAAGGCATAGCTGCATTGTGTTGTGAGGGTGTAGATCGGCCACGGGTTGGTGGTGTTTGAATACAGGCGGTAGCAGTAGGTGGTGTTGTAATTGTGGGCAACTATATGGGACATATTAGCGGTATTCACGATCTTTTGTATTTGGTCTTGTATTTTATATTTTTGATAAAAAAGTTCATTACAGCGCATTAAAAATCTTTTTTTTTGTGTAAAAACAAAATTATGATTATTGTTATTTTATGTTTTTTATATTTCCTAATTGTGTTTGTTTACATAAAACATATATTTCTTGTAAATTCTTATGGTGTCCATAGACGATGATTCTGAATCACTATTCAACCGTGTATATGTTGATGGATGCTTTGCTACACACGGTGATTCATTTTCGAATAATCAATCATATTCGTTCAGCTTCCGAGCCGCAAGGTTGTTGCATTGTGTGTCAGACGTTTTAGTAAATATAGATTAAATAAATAATAAATATAGATTATTTATTAAAGAAAAACAAAATAAAGAAAAGCAAAAAACGGCGTTGTATGTTCATCCCACAAAGCAGTAAGCGAAGGATATACTCGTACATCAATAAATTCCAAAAGGCATAGCTGCATTGTGTTGTGAGGGTGTAGATCGGCCACGGGTTGGTGGTGTTTGAATACAGGCGGTAGCAGTAGGTGGTGTTGTAATTGTGGGCAACTATATGGGACATATTAGCGGTATTCACGATCTTTTGTATTTGGTCTTGTATTTTATATTTTTGATAAATTTGAAATTTGTACATTTGATAATTGAACAAAGTACACGGCATTTGAAATACAATTAGGGTATTCACATAGTGCAATCAAGTCATAAATCGAAAAGACATTGAAGTTCAAATGTGAGCGCCCTGTTATATTATCGTATTGTAAAGACGTAAAACGTCGAAATCAAATCTTACCGCAATATCCGTAAATCCTTCCATTTTATTACAAATAAGTTGAAAATATTCATGTTTTAATTTTCATAAGAAATACATAACATTTAAATTACAATCACCGATAAAAATAATTATCTAAAAGTAAACACACAACAGCTATTACTGATAGTAGACTGCAAAAACATATCTGCAATAAGTTGTGTTCCCGTATAATATTTTTGATAAAGGAAATAATAGATAAAGCACGACCATTGTCAACTTTTTTCAATAGATACTGCCCTATACTTCGGTCATTTTCACTGAAGTTTTGTGGAAAATGTTTGTGAACATAATTTATTCAATGGAAACTGTGGCAAACTTTGAATAATTGAACATAATGAAATTTTTGTCTAATATAAAATCTATATCATAGCCATGAGGCCGGTGTTGGAGATATCAAGAGGGGAAAACCGCAAGCCCGACCAAAGCCTGAACGCCTTTAAATATAAAAACTTCCTCCGACCAAAAACTGTAGCAACGTCTGTGGTCGTAGATGAGAAACCCGTTAGACTGTCTTGTTAACCACAGGGATGGTTTCTGAACCAGTGGAAGAACCAATTACTGAGGACATAGACCGTGACATAGCTTTGCAATTCGATGGCCATCAGATATTCCACTTTAAGTTATGTGTTGTACTCCTGTTTTGAAGTGATATTTTCGATAAAAATTATCTTTCTTTTGATGTGAAATTTTAAAATTTACTTACTTTTTTAGGGAACAGCAATACCACTTACTGCTTGCAACGACACCTAGAAAATTATCCATTCCATTACAATTTTGCTAGCACGTGTGCTTTATCTATTAGTTTACTTTATCTATGATACCAACTACATATATATATACAACTGTAATATACAGATAGTACTTACGACAAATAAAACACTTTAGTACACCTTGTGAATAACCTACCTGTTTTTCTTTATTCAGCTAATTTTGACAGCTTAACTACGAAATTCCTAACTACAAACCTAATTAATAATTTACCATGATATTGTTGTTCGTACATTACTGTGGAGAATTTGACAGAAGCAAAGCACACAACAAAAACAAAATGGCTTCTTGTTAACCACAATTACAACAACGCCTGCTGCTACTACCGTGTATTTGTACCATGTGACTACCTGTATTATTGTACCATAATATAGAAGAATAAAAATAAAGAGCCGCTAAAACTAGTTGGAAGACAAACGTGAAAGTTGGAGCACATAAGCGGTTGATAAGGTCGGGAAAAAGAAAATGCGGCGAAACAAAATACTTATTTAGTTGAAATTATATAAATAAATGAAAAGAATAATTGTAAAAAAAGAAGTATGAATAATTTATACGAGAAACTCAACGAAGCTAAGTGACGTTTAACGGGGAATCTGTTAAATTCTGTGCAATTGTATTTCTATCTTCTGTTATTTGTTCAATAGATAAAGTATGTATGAGTGCTTGAATCTTGTGCATTGTTAATCGTATACATAAGTGCATATAATAAACACAGAAATCATCGGTGGAAGAACGAATTTATGAGTACATAGACGATGGCGACATACAAGCTTTGCAATTCGATGTCCATCAGATATTCCACTTTAAGTTACTTGTACTCCTGTTTTGAAGTGATATTTTCGCTGAAAATTATCTTTCCTTTTGATATGAAATTTTAATGTCATAGTAATTTACTTTTTGGGAACAAAAAATCCCACTTATTGCTTGCAACGACACCTAGAAAATTACCCATTACACTAGAATTTTCCCAGCACTTGTGCTTCATCTATTAGTTTATCTATCATACCAACAACATAAATATATACAACTGTTGTATATATATAGTACTTACGACTAATACAACACTTTAGTACACCTTGTGAATACCCTACTGTTCATAGTAAAAATACCAAGTAGTCGCAGTAGATACAACAACAATTATGGGCAACAACAACAGGCATTTTGTTTTTGTTTAGGCTCTCCTCATGTCAAACTCAACACATACGTATACCAACAACTAAATGTAAACAGAAACAAACCCTTTGAATCTGACAGAAGTGGCCAACTAAACAACGAGAAAAACTTGAAAACAGCTGTCTACCGAGTTTACCTTCTCATTCTACCATGCTACTGTTTTTCTTTATTCAGCTAATTTTGACAGCTTAACTACGAAATTCCTAACTACAAACCTAATACATAGTTTATCATGCTATTTTTGCTCGTACACTTCTGTGGTAAATTTGACAGCAGCAAAGCACACAACAAAAACAAAATGACTTGTTAACCACAATTACAACAACGCCTGCTGCTACTACCGTGTATTTGTACCATGCGACTACATGTATTACTTTACGATAACAAAGAAGAATACAAATAAAGAGCCGCTAAAACTAGTTGGTAGACAAACGTGAAAGTTGGTGCACATAAGTGGATGATAAGGTCGGCTAAAAAGAAAATGTGAAACAAAAGAAATATTTAGTTGAAACTATTGTATAAATAAATGAAACAAATAATTGTGAAAAAGAAGTATGAATGATTTATAAGAGAAACTTTAACGAAGCTAAGTGACGTTTAACGAGGTATCTGTGAAGTTCTGTGCAATTGAATTTCTATCTTCTGTTATTTGTTCTGTATATAAAGTGTGAGTGCTGGTTTTAATTAATGAAAGTGTTTATTGTGCATATAATTCCAGTTATATACTGCACCTACGGGGATGTTTCAAACGACTTAAAAACAGTATTACTCTCTGTTTGAAACCACTTAGAAATACGTGTAAATATGTATTCTAGGCCGATTACGTTCCGTACAATTGTCTTTTATTTAAACAGATTATGGCGATTACACAATTATAAATTCTATTTTTATAATTTATACTTTTTCTTTTTTTTTATTATTGGCAAAACGGACCAATATATAAGTACATATGTATGTATGTTTTTTATGTTGATGTAAAGCGTATGTAGGTGTTTTTGTTTTGTTTAACAAAAAAGCAAATAAAACAAAGTGTAAAAAACGCAAAGAAAATGGAAGAAAACTTGGTCTTCTTCTTTAGGCCCTTTCACTTGAATTTGTGTTGAGTGGGCATACTCCCTTAAAGGCCAACGTGTCGACGTACACCAAAAGCCTATAATGAAGCAACAACGAGAAAAACAGAAAGGGCAACAACAACATAGGATTTTATAGCAACACAAACTGAAAATACACACAAGTACCTACATGCATGCACGTTAGAATGCAGACAATAGTGAGAAAAGGGAAAAACAAAAGTATGATGAAAAATTAAGAAACATGCATTGCATCAACTCCCTTTGTCAAAATTAAAACAATCCCAAACCAGCAATCTACAGTGGCCCACACCTTACTTCATGTGAACATATATTTTGCAAAAAACGTGACTATGTTAAAAATAAAACAAAAATTCATAAAAATTTTGACACAACCTGTTTTCTACCACTCTCTCCTAGCTAACTAAAAAATTCTGCACAAAAGAAACAAATTGCAATAGCTAAGAGAGAGAGAGAGAGAGAGAAGCAAAAAAAGCAAGTATTGATCTCGACTTATTTCATGTGGTCCATAGTAAAAATACCAAGTAGTCGCAGTAGATACAACAACAATTGTGGGCAAGAACAACAGGCATTTTGTTTTTTTTTTTTGGCTCCTTATCTCAAAATCAACCCACACAGAAACAGAAAAGTACAAAAGCAAAACCTTTGAAACTGACAGAAGCGGCCAACTAAACAACGAGAAAAAATTGAAATCAGCTGTGTACCGAGTTTACCTTCTCATTCTACCATGGTGTGGTCATTTTACAAATGAAGTATACCGGGCATAGCATGGAAAAATAAGTAAGGTAAACGCACTAGGAATTGTTACAATAAACACAGGCATTTTGTTTTTGTTTGGTGTTTATAATCTGTCAAATTTTCTTCATGTGTGTATCTACTGTAAAAGTAAACAAAAAGGTACACAAACAAAATGCATGTGAATTTGACATAAGAGTAACACCTAAGCAAGAAATATGTTGAAATCAGCTGTTCTAACGAGTTTACCTTACTCATTTTACCATGGGGCATAGTCTAATTATAAAGTCAGAGCATGAGGTCAGCTGTTCAGACTTTTTTTTTGGTTTGTTTATGTTTTAATCGGTGTTTGTTTTGATGGCACTTAAGTTTTTACCAAGATAATGACCCGAAACATAAACCGATTCTTGGTTGGTTGGGAATTGGTTTAATCGATGCAATGCCGGCTAAAAGCAGTACTTGAACAGAAGTGTTACCAAACTAAGTATTAATTTTGAATACACGAAATAAGTAGTGACCAATTAATTAATTTAATATTTTTATTTACTTATTAAATCTGAATCTGAATATTTTTAAGTCAATTTTTTTTTACATGAATAATTGAAAAGATCTTGAACTCTAAACTGTGTATTGTTTTTTTTTTATTAATTTTTATCATTCAATAGACTATTTTTTCTGTTATTTCATTGAAATAATTTACACACGAAATAACATAAGACCACTGTACATTGCACATTGGTGGAAAAGGGTAATTTGTCACAAAACAAATTGAAGGGATACAAAATCTTCGATATTTCAAATATGTGCATATCGTCACCTAAAATGCAAAACGCCGTAACAACACTTTAGTTTTTTACAGGAGAAGGCATAAATGTTATAAATTAAAGACTACTTAAAATTAAATATCCAAATTTTAGATTCAAGCTTAGAAAACAAAGATGGATTGTTTCTGAAAAACAAATTAATGGAAAAAGTAGTTTTTAAGAAATATTTATAACGTTTATTCCTTCTGCTGTAAAAACTAAAAAGTGTAGTTACGGCCTTTTTGCATTTTAGGTGACGATATCTACATTAGCGCCATCTCCCCGAAAAAGGTGGGCGGGAATAGAACACTATTTTGAACCAAAAAAGTAAAATAAAAAAAAACTGCGGCGAGTAATGTGGCTCCTACTATCTCTAGCAACCGACAGTCAATTTTACATGCATATAAAACGAACCGAATAAGTAGACACGATTAAATAAAAAAAATATGAAGCCTGTGTTAGATAACACGGGCGCATAGGTCAGACGTAGAATACGTTAGTCATTTTGCAATTAAAATATATGAATTAAATATAATTTTTGATAAATGATTTAAATCTATCAAATTTATCTTTAATTTTTATGTTAAAAATTTAGGATAGTTTTTAACAAAATTTGGGTACACTTTATATCAATTCGATGTACTTTTGAAAACAAGTGTAAATACTGCATGTGGCAATACTGGTTCTGTAATGTTTACTAAAGCATGCCACACACTGTCAACAAATCGTTTCGATCGGTCAAAATTTCGACAGATTGTCATGTGTGTAGCGCGGTTTGCATACAGATCGAAAATTGACAAAAAATTTTTGTCTTTGCGATCGGTTGCGTGTGTGTGGCGTAGTTGACGATTTTCTGTTCACAGTTTGCAACCGGTTGTGTGTGTGTGGCGAAGTTGACGATTTTTGTCATTTCTTTTGTTTTTTTGAAGTGTTCACATCGGCGGAAAAATGGCAACAGCCAGTAAAGAATTTTATGTGCGAAAACTCATCTCGCCTTTTTAACCACTCCTGCATCCAAACTGAGCGATATTTTTTCCTCTTCCTCTCCTCACTTCTTCTTTCACATAAATAAATACCATACATGGCTATTATTCTCTGTCCGCGTTCCATATTCACTTGGCGGCGAACAACGTGCAATTAAAATTGTCAACCGATCGACAAGTGTGTGGCAAAACGACTTTCGACCGATCGAAACGATTTGTTGACAGTGTGTGGCCTGCTTAAAACATGCATTGTCATTATACTTCTTCTCTTCCTCACCCTGGTTCTGTGATGAACACACAGATAATCGTACTGCTCTTACACATGATGTTATAATACATAAAATACAAATCATATGAAAATTAATACAAAATTTGACGGAGTTAAATTTTGATTTACTTATAGAATCAAAAAAAATTATATGTAGCAATATGATTATTTAAATACAAATCAAAAGAAGACATATTAAATATGTTACGACCATACATACTTGAATTTTCTTCAATGCATGCATAAAGTATTAAAAACTTATAATGAAAGTGACAAACATTTTCTCAAAATTTTGTGCTCCAGATCAACACCCCTACCTTACCGTATAACGTATTCTACGTTAAAATATCGGTAACTTGCTTGGTTATAGAGTTGAAAAATTCAAAGATACCTTTATTTTCTAAATGAAAAAAACAACAAATTATTGATAAAGGATTTGATATAAAATCCAAAAATATCAAAATAAAGTTGAATAAACTTTTCTGAAAATTGTGATATTGACCACAGCGACGATATTCTCATCGGACGGTGCACTACGAGGCACGGGTTGTTCCAATCTCGTAGGACGGCCAGAAAATCTACTCTGAAATTAATTTTGCACAAAATCACTGATGATTTATTCCGTAAAAAAGCCACGTTGAGTATAGCATTCCATGGCTGGCCGACATGTGTTCTGTCTGTATCTGTTTACTTTAATTTAAATTAATTTTATTAATTTCATTTCGTAAAAATGCCATTAGCCAAAAGCCAAATACAATTAAATTTACGTATGATGTTAATATTTGTTTAGTTTTCGACAAGACTGCCATGACTCAATTACAGAGTTTCGAGTAAAATGATTTTGAAAGTATCAAGTTGAATAGTGTTGTATGAAAAATGCTAACTTCAAAACACTCGTGCCGAATTTAAAAATTATTTAAATGTGAATTAATTTATCTGAAGGAATTCGACGGGGAGATTATTTTATAGTACTCAGTACATTTTGAGTTATGACGGTCTTGTCGCAAGTCAGTACATAAATCAGTTTTACATAATTTTTTATAATTTCTTTACAATTTCGTTTGTCACATGATCTTTTATAATACTATAATCAACATTTTTAATTGCGTTAAGGAGAGAAACGGGAATGGAAGTTTTATTAAAACAGGATACTAAATAGGTCTGGCTGCGTACTTTTTCAGTAAAAAATATCCAGTAACTACTTATAGAAATTTTGTTGGGTGACAACATTGGTAATGTAATTTTAATAATAAATTAAAATCGTCGGCATATGGACAATGTGAGAAATGTTTATGTGAGGACACTATTTGGTTTAGGTTTTCAAATGCTACAAGGAATAAGACCACTGAAAGTGGTGAGTACTGCGGTTTGCAGTAGTAGTTAGTTAGTTAGTTCGAAAAGAGGGGCGTGGTGTTGAGTGTTCAGAAGGAGCACTCTAAACCTTCCCATGTCAGTAAAGACATACACTTTAGCCGCTAAGTTCGACCTGTTGTGCGCTCTAAGATTATCCTACTACTTCACTTCACTATGTCCCTTATAGGAATTCGGTGCTATTCACGAAATTCCTTAGTTTATTCCAGTCCATACCCATAAGTTTGGTCATGTCCGGTATCGTACTATCCGAAAGATATCTGGATCTAGCTTGTGTGAAGGCCGGGCAGTGGCATAAGAAGTGCTCCAACGTCTCATCGTCCTCCATGCATGCCCTGCACTCACTGTTCGCCACTAGTCCAATACGGTATAGGTGGGCTCGTAATCCCGAATGCCCCGTTAAGACTCCCATCATTTTGCCCATTTCGGCTTTTCCCAGTTTCAGCAAACCTTTTGTTCTCGATTCATCTGGGTCTCCCCATAGGATCTTTGTCATCCTGCCTACTGATTCCCGGTTCCACTGGGCTATATGTGCCGACTCCGCCCATTTATTTAACTCAGCCTTCGTCACCCCAAAGGGTTTCGCTCCATCTAGGCTTACCGTTTGGAGTTCCCTGGCTTTCTTTGCCAGGAGGTTCGCTTTCTCGTTGCCGAATACCCCGCTGTGCCCCGGCACCCAGATGATATTGAGTCTGCCGTGCATAGAGTAGTCGTTTATCACCTTCTTACAGTCAAGGACCGTTCTAGATTTTACCGTTTCTGATGATATTGCCTTTATTGCCATTTGGCTATCCGTGAATATATTTGCCTCGGCTGGGATTGTATTATCGCCGAGCCATTTGATACACTCCGTAATCGCCCGAACTTCCGCCTGAAAGTTCGTATTATGATCCGGGAGCCGTAGGTGGGATTCGGTTGCTGGATTTTCAATAAAGAATCCTAGACCCGTTTTTTCTCCTAGCTTTGAGCCATCCGTGTAGCAGTAAGTCCCATTTGGCATTGGTGTCAGGGTCCCATTCTGCCAGGCGTCTCTAGTTGGCGTTAGGGTCACGCAGTTCGCCTTAACCCTTATCTCGGGTATTCGGTCAGATTCACACGTATCCTGAGTGTACCCGACTAAGGCCCCATTTATCCGTTGGTGTTTTGACGTGAGATCCCTGTTGATCCATTCACCTGTAGCTTGTAGGCGTTTTGCCGCAAGGGCAGCCTCGTATTTGATTCTAATCTCGATTGGCTGGATACATAAAATAGTCTCCATGGCTCTTGTCGAGGTTGTCCTTATTGCACCGCTGATACCAATGCAGCACATTCTCTGAACCCTCTGCAGTGTTGCGATGTTACATTTCCTCTCAACTGCCGTCCACCATACTACAGAAGCATATGTTAGTACAGGCCTGATTACGCTTCTGTAGAGCCAGTGTGTCATAGTCGGTTTGAGGCCCCATTTGGACCCTATAGCCCTTCTGCATAGCGACCAGCATCTGTAGGCCTTATTAGCCCTTTCCTCTATGTGGTGCTTCCAATTCAGTTTCCGATCTAGGATTACTCCTAAGTATTTAACCTTATCGGATATTTTAATCGTCTTTCCCAAGAATCGTGGCTCTTCATAATCTGAGATTTTCGTCTTCCTTGTGAATAGACATATTTCCGTTTTGTCCGGGTTTACATTTAAGCCCCTTGGCTGTGCCCATTCATACGCTATACTCAGTGCCCTCTCGGCCTCTCTGCATAATTGGTTTGGGTTCTTTCCCTTAAGAAGTATTATAACGTCATCTGCGTAGCAGATTGGTTTAAGTCCCTCGTCGGTAAGTTTCCTTAGGAGACTGTGTATAGTGAGGACCCATAGGAGTGGTGATATAATCCCTCCCTGTGGGGTTCCACGTTGTACTCTGTCTCTAATATTTACATCATGGGAACCACAGCTTATCCATCTATTCCTTAGCATATGGTTGATCCAGTCTTTTAATGCCCGGTCCACCATAAACTGGTCTAAGGATTGGATAAGTGTTTCGGTCCGGACATTATTGAACGCTCCCTCAATGTCTATGCATACAGCGAGTGTGTATAGTTTGTCATTGAGAGATTGCTCTATGTAGTAGGTTACCTCATGAAGTGCGGTGTCCACTGATCTGCCTTTGACATAGGCGTGTTGTCTAAACTTCAGCATATCGCTCGGTATTCCACTTTTTACCATGTCGTCCACTATTCTCTCCAAGGTTTTGAGTAGAAACGAGGTGAGGCTAATTGGTCTATAAGCCTTTGCCGTTGCATAGCTTGCTTTTCCAGGTTTGGGTATAAATACTACCCTGGCCTCTTGCCAGTTTCTCGGTGTGTAGGCGTATTTTAAGCATGCGGAAAAAATTCCTGCCAGATGGGTTGTTATTTGGTCAACCCCATGCTGTAGGATAGCCGGGAAAATACCATCCGGTCCCGCCGCTTTATATGGGGAGAAACTCTTTATAGCTTTTTGGACCATTTGGTCCGTAATGATTGGCGACTGATGTACCACATTCTCATCTTGTGACCACTCCCATGTGGGTTCCGCGTTCCCATTTGGAAAGTGTGTATCCATCAGGTGCCTACGGTTTGCAGTAACATTTTCATCACTGCAGGAGGGGCACAAACTGGGTAGATACGATTTCCAAACATTCTGGACTTAGAGGTCTACAATTTTATTGGGTAATATCACCAGAAAACTAACTTTACATTGTATTTTGTTTACACTTATTTCATTTAAAACAGCGTTGTATGTTATAAATGAGTGTTGATAGGAACGAACACAATTTATTTTATTTTTAGTCATGCTATGTTCAAATTCACGCATAAATTCAATGTGTACAAAACTATAATTAGACCAGTGACGTTCGACGAGAATTTGGTGAGGCTGAAATACTTTTGCACCCTCTTTACATATAACTCTATGATCTGAATCTCCAACTCATAGAGTAATAGTGCATGAGTATTTCAGTTCCACCAAATTCTTGGTTAGTCACTGGGCTTACGACAGTTATTACCATAGAGTAAGATAAAAAAGTGTGCATGTGTGTTTTAGTTTCACAAAACGCTAACGACAGTTTTGACAATAGATTAATACTTATAGTAGATCTCCTAGTTCTCCCACCAAATTTATGACATTTGGCCTGGTGTGATATTTACGTTTGATGTTGAAAAGAATTGCTTTACTAATACCAGATAGAGGCAATGGTTCAAAACAACGAACAAAATAACAACAACGGCATTTCGTTTTACTTATAGAATCAAAAAAATTATATGTAGCAATATGATTATTTAAATACAAATCAAAAGAAGACATATTAAATATGTTACGACCATACTTGAATTTTCTTCAATGCATGCATAAAGTATTAAAAACTTATAATGAAAGTGACAAACATTTTCTCAAATTTTTGTGCTCCAGATCAACACCCCTACCTTACCGTATAACGTATTCTACGTTAAAAAATCGGTAACTTGCTTGGTTATAGAGTTGAAAAATTCAAAGATACCTTTATTTTCTAAATGAAAAAAAAAACAAATTATTGATAAAGGATTTGATATAAAATCCAAAAATATCAAAATAAAGTTGAATAAACTTTTCTGAAAATTGTGATATTGACCACAGCGACGATATTCTCATCGGACGGTGCACTACGAGGCACGGGTTGTTCCAATCTCGTAGGACGGCCAGAAAATCTACTCCGAAATTAATTTTGCACAAAATCACTGACGATTTATTCAGTAAAAAAGCCACGTTGAGTATAGCATTCCATGGCTGGCCGACATGTGTTCTGTCTGTATCTGTTTACTTTAATTTAAATTAATTGTATTAATTTCATTCCGTAAAAATGCCATTAGCCAAAAGCCAAATACAATTAAATTTACGTATGATGTTAATATTTGTTAAGTTTTCGACAAGACTGCCATGACTCAATTACAGAGTTTCGAGTAAAATGATTTTGAAAGTATCAAGTTGAATAGTGTTGTATGAAAAATGCTAACTTCAAAACACTCGTGCCGAATTTACAAATTATTTAAATGTGAATTAATTTATCTGAAGGAATTCGACGGGGAGATTATTTTATAGTACTCAGTACATTTTGAGTTATGACGGTCTTGTCGCAAGTCAGTACATAAATCAGTTTTACATAATTTTTTATAATTTCTTTACAATTTCGTTTGTCACATGATCTTTTATAATACTATAATCAACATTTTTAATTGCGTTAAGGAGAGAAACGGGAATGGAAGTTTTATTAAAACAGGATACTAAATAGGTCTGGCTGCGTACTTTTTCAGTAAAAAATATCCAGTAACTACTTATAGAAATTTTGTTGGGTGACAACATTGGTAATGTAATTTTAGTAATAAATTAAAATCGTCGGCATATGGACAATGTGAGAAATGTTTATGTGAGGACACTATTTGGTTTAGGTTTTCAAATGCTACAAGGAATAAGACCACTGAAAGTGGTGAGTACTGCGGTTTGCAGTAACATTTTCATCACTGCAGGAGGGGCACAAACTGGGTAGATACGATTTCCAAACATTCTGGACTTAGAGGTCTACAATTTTATTGGGTAATATCACCAGAAAACTAACTTTACATTGTATTTTGTTTACACTTATTTCATTTAAAACAGCGTTGTATGTTATAAATGAGTGTTGATAGGAACGAACACAACAATTTATTTTATTTTTAGTCATGCTATGTTCAAATTCACGCATAAATTCAATGTGTACAAAACTATAATTAGACCAGTGACGTTCGACGAGAATTTGGTGACGCTGAAATACTTTTGCACCCTCTTTACATATAACTCTATGATCTGAATCTCCAACTCATAGAGTAATAGTGCATGAGTATTTCAGTTCCACCAAATTCTTGGTTAGTCACTGGGCTTACGACAGTTATTACCATAGAGTAAGATAAAAAAGTGTGCATGTGTGTTTTAGTTTCACAAAACGCTAACGACAGTTTTGACAATAGATTAATACTTATAGTAGATCTCCTAGTTCTCCCACCAAATTTATGACATTTGGCCTGGTGTGATATTTACGTTTGATGTTGAAAAGAATTGCTTTACTAATACCAGATAGAGGCAATGGTTCAAAACAACGAACAAAATAACAACAACGGCATTTCGTTTTACTTATAGAATCAAAAAAATTATATGTAGCAATATGATTATTTAAATACAAATCAAAAGAAGACATATTAAATATGTTACGACCATACTTGAATTTTCTTCAATGCATGCATAAAGTATTAAAAACTTATAATGAAAGTGACAAACATTTTCTCAAATTTTTGTGCTCCAGATCAACACCCCTACCTTACCGTATAACGTATTCTACGTTAAAATATCGGTAACTTGCTTGGTTATAGAGTTGAAAAATTCAAAGATACCTTTATTTTCTAAATGAAAAAAAAACAAATTATTGATAAAGGATTTGATATAAAATCCAAAAATATCAAAATAAAGTTGAATAAACTTTTCTGAAAATTGTGATATTGACCACAGCGACGATATTCTCATCGGACGGTGCACTACGAGGCACGGGTTGTTCCAATCTCGTAGGACGGCCAGAAAATCTACTCCGAAATTAATTTTGCACAAAATCACTGACGATTTATTCCGTAAAAAAGCCATGTTGAGTATAGCATTCCATGGCTGGCCGACATGTGTTCTGTCTGTATCTGTTTACTTTAATTTAAATTAATTTTATTAATTTCATTCCGTAAAAATGCCATTAGCCAAAAGCCAAATACAATTAAATTTACGTATGATGTTAATATTTGTTAAGTTTTCGACAAGACTGCCATGACTCAATTACAGAGTTTCGAGTAAAATGATTTTGAAAGTATCAAGTTGAATAGTGTTGTATGAAAAATGCTAACTTCAAAACACTCGTGCCGAATTTAAAAATTATTTAAATGTGAATTAATTTATCTGAAGGAATTCGACGGGGAGATTATTTTATAGTACTCAGTACATTTTGAGTTATGACGGTCTTGTCGCAAGTCAGTACATAAATCAGTTTTACATAATATTTTATAATTTCTTTACAATTTCGTTTGTCACATGATCTTTTATAATACTATAATCAACATTTTTAATTGCGTTAAGGAGAGAAACGGGAATGGAAGTTTTATTAAAACAGGATACTAAATAGGTCTGGCTGCGTACTTTTTCAGTAAAAAATATCCAGTAACTACTTATAGAAATTTTGTTGGGTGACAACATTGGTAATGTAATTTTAATAATAAATTAAAATCGTCGGCATATGGACAATGTGAAAAATGTTTATGTGAGGACACTATTTGGTTTAGGTTTTCAAATGCTACAAGGAATAAGACCACTGAAAGTGGTGAGTACTGCGGTTTGCAGTAACATTTTCATCACTGCAGGAGGGGCACAAACTGGGTAGATACGATTTCCAAACTTTCTGGACTTAGAGGTCTACAATTTTATTGGGTAATATCACCAGAAAACTAACTTTACATTGTATTTTGTTTACACTTATTTCATTTAAAACAGCGTTGTATGTTATAAATGAGTGTTGATAGGAACGAACACAACAATTTATTTTATTTTTAGTCATGCTATGTTCAAATTCACGCATAAATTCAATGTGTACAAAACTATAATTAGACCAGTGACGTTCGACGAGAATTTGGTGAGGCTGAAATACTTTTGCACCCTCTTTACATATAACTCTATGATCTGAATCTCCAACTCATAGAGTAATAGTGCATGAGTATTTCAGTTCCACCAAATTCTTGGTTAGTCACTGGGCTTACGACAGTTATTACCATAGAGTAAGATAAAAAAGTGTGCATGTGTGTTTTAGTTTCACAAAACGCTAACGACAGTTTTGACAATAGATTAATACTTATAGTAGATCTCCTAGTTCTCCCACCAAATTTATGACATTTGGCCTGGTGTGATATTTACGTTTGATGTTGAAAAGAATTGCTTTACTAATACCAGATAGAGGCAATGGTTCAAAACAACGAACAAAATAACAACAACGGCATTTCGTTTTACTTATAGAATCAAAAAAATTATATGTAGCAATATGATTATTTAAATACACATCAAAAGAAGACATATTAAATATGTTACGACCATACTTGAATTTTCTTCAATGCATGCATAAAGTATTAAAAACTTATAATGAAAGTGACAAACATTTTCTCAAATTTTTGTGCTCCAGATCAACACCCCTACCTTACCGTATAACGTATTCTACGTTAAAAAATCGGTAACTTGCTTGGTTATAGAGTTGAAAAATTCAAAGATACCTTTATTTTCTAAATGAAAAAAAAAACAAATTATTGATAAAGGATTTGATATAAAATCCAAAAATATCAAAATAAAGTTGAATAAACTTTTCTGAAAATTGTGATATTGACCACAGCGACGATATTCTCATCGGACGGTGCACTTCGAGGCACGGGTTGTTCCCATCTCGTAGGACGGCCAGAAAATCTACTCCGAAATTAATTTTGCACAAAATCACTGACGATTTATTCCGTAAAAAAGCCACGTTGAGTATAGCATTCCATGGCTGGCCGACATGTGTTCTGTCTGTATCTGTTTACTTTAATTTAAATTAATTTTATTAATTTCATTCCGTAAAAATGCCATTAGCCAAAAGCCAAACACAATTAAATTTACGTATGATGTTAATATTTGTTAAGTTTTCGACAAGACTGCCATGACTCAATTACAGAGTTTCGAGTAAAATGATTTTGAAAGTATCAAGTTGAATAGTGTTGTATGAAAAATGCTAACTTCAAAACACTCGTGCCGAATTTAAAAATTATTTAAATGTGAATTAATTTATCTGAAGGAATTCGACGGGGAGATTTTTTTATAGTACTCAGTACATTTTGAGTTATGACGGTCTTGTCGCAAGTCAGTACATAAATCAGTTTTACATAATTTTTTATAATTTCTTTACAATTTCGTTTGTCACATGATCTTTTATAATACTATAATCAACATTTTTAATTGCGTTAAGGAGAGAAACGGGAATGGAAGTTTTATTAAAACAGGATACTAAATAGGTCTGGCTGCGTACTTTTTCAGTAAAAAATATCCAGTAACTACTTATAGAAATTTTATTGGGTGACAACATTGGTAATGTAATTTTAATAATAAATTAAAATCGTCGGCATATGGACAATGTGAAAAATGTTTATGTGAGGACACTATTTGGTTTAGGTTTTCAAATGCTACAAGGAATAAGACCACTGAAAGTGGTGAGTACTGCGGTTTGCAGTAACATTTTCATCACTGCAGGAGGGGCACAAACTGGGTAGATACGATTTCCAAACATTCTGGACTTAGAGGTCTACAATTTTATTGGGTAATATCACCAGAAAACTAACTTTACATTGTATTTTGTTTACACTTATTTCATTTAAAACAGCGTTGTATGTTATAAATGAGTGTTGATAGGAACGAACACAACAATTTATTTTATTTTTAGTCATGCTATGTTCAAATTCACGCATAAATTCAATGTGTACAAAACTATAATTAGACCAGTGACGTTCGACGAGAATTTGGTGAGGCTGAAATACTTTTGCACCCTCTTTACATATAACTCTATGATCTGAATCTCCAACTCATAGAGTAATAGTGCATGAGTATTTCAGTTCCACCAAATTCTTGGTTAGTCACTGGGCTTACGACAGTTATTACCATAGAGTAAGATAAAAAAGTGTGCATGTGTGTTTTAGTTTCACAAAACGCTAACGACAGTTTTGACAATAGATTAATACTTATAGTAGATCTCCTAGTTCTCCCACCAAATTTATGACATTTGGCCTGGTGTGATATTTACGTTTGATGTTGAAAAGAATTGCTTTACTAATACCAGATAGAGGCAATGGTTCAAAACAACGAACAAAATAACAACAACGGCATTTCGTTTTACTTATAGAATCAAAAAAATTATATGTAGCAATATGATTATTTAAATACAAATCAAAAGAAGACATATTAAATATGTTACGACCATACTTGAATTTTCTTCAATGCATGCATAAAGTATTAAAAACTTATAATGAAAGTGACAAACATTTTCTCAAATTTTTGTGCTCCAGATCAACACCCCTACCTTACCGTATAACGTATTCTACGTTAAAATATCGGTAACTTGCTTGGTTATAGAGTTGAAAAATTCAAAGATACCTTTATTTTCTAAATGAAAAAAAACAAATTATTGATAAAGGATTTGATATAAAATCCAAAAATATCAAAATGAAGTTGAATAAACTTTTCTGAAAATTGTGATATTGACCACAGCGACGATATTCTCATCGGACGGTGCACTACGAGGCACGGGTTGTTCCAATCTCGTAGGACGGCCAGAAAATCTACTCCGAAATTAATTTTGCACAAAATCACTGACGATTTATTCCGTAAAAAAGCCACGTTGAGTATAGCATTCCATGGCTGGCCGACATGTGTTCTGTCTGTATCTGTTTACTTTAATTTAAATTAATTTTATTAATTTCATTCCGTTAAAAATGCCATTAGCCAAAAGCCAAATACAATTAAATTTACGTATGATGTTAATATTTGTTAAGTTTTCGACAAGACTGCCATGACTCAATTACAGAGTTTCGAGTAAAATGATTTTGAAAGTATCAAGTTGAATAGTGTTGTATGAAAAATGCTAACTTCAAAACACTCGTGCCGAATTTAAAAATTATTTAAATGTGAATTAATTTATCTGAAGGAATTCGACGGGGAGATTATTTTATAGTACTCAGTACATTTTGAGTTATGACGGTCTTGTCGCAAGTCAGTACATAAATCAGTTTTACATAATATTTTATAATTTCTTTACAATTTCGTTTGTCACATGATCTTTTATAATACTATAATCAACATTTTTAATTGCGTTAAGGAGAGAAACGGGAATGGAAGTTTTATTAAAACAGGATACTAAATAGGTCTGGCTGCGTACTTTTTCAGTAAAAAATATCCAGTAACTACTTATAGAAATTTTGTTGGGTGACAACATTGGTAATGTAATTTTAATAATAAATTAAAATCGTCGGCATATGGACAATGTGAAAAATGTTTATGTGAGGACACTATTTGGTTTAGGTTTTCAAATGCTACAAGGAATAAGACCACTGAAAGTGGTGAGTACTGCGGTTTGCAGTAACATTTTCATCACTGCAGGAGGGGCACAAACTGGGTAGATACGATTTCCAAACTTTCTGGACTTAGAGGTCTACAATTTTATTGGGTAATATCACCAGAAAACTAACTTTACATTGTATTTTGTTTACACTTATTTCATTTAAAACAGCGTTGTATGTTATAAATGAGTGTTGATAGGAACGAACACAACAATTTATTTTATTTTTAGTCATGCTATGTTCAAATTCACGCATAAATTCAATGTGTACAAAACTATAATTAGACCAGTGACGTTCGACGAGAATTTGGTGAGGCTGAAATACTTTTGCACCCTCTTTACATATAACTCTATGATCTGAATCTCCAACTCATAGAGTAATAGTGCATGAGTATTTCAGTTCCACCAAATTCTTGGTTAGTCACTGGGCTTACGACAGTTATAACCATAGAGTAAGATAAAAAAGTGTGCATGTGTGTTTTAGTTTCACAAAACGCTAACGACAGTTTTGACAATAGATTAATACTTATAGTAGATCTCCTAGTTTTCCCACCAAATTTATGACATTTGGCCTGGTGTGATATTTACGTTTGATGTTGAAAAGAATTGCTTTACTAATTCCAGATAGAGGCAATGGTTCAAAACAACGAACAAAATAACAACAACGGCATTTCGTTTTGTGTGTTAAAATTATTGTGTTAAATACAACACAAATGTATGCTAACAATAACAGTCAATAAAAAAGTTTAAAACACATTTAAATTTCACAGTTTTTCACCAAAATGCCATGAAAAATTAAAGCAAGAAGTTATTGTAATTCCACCTGGTGTATATCACTTTTCGTCAAATATCTCTCTATCACACCGACCGCATCACGAAGAGTGTGAAAGGAAACGTCAGATAAGCCAAATATTCCCTCTAGTCCGAGATTACTCTATGGTTTTGATAACGTTTTTTCTGTCAGAATTTGGACGTAATACATTAAAAAAATTGAAGAAATTGTTGTGTTCTTCAAATCAAAACTAATTTATTCCATACACATTTATTTTAAAAGTCATCAGTGCCAATAAAATCGAATTTAAAGTCGGTTTTTTCAATTCTCACATCTCTCACTCCCCTTCAATTGCTATCCTGTATCAAATTTGCAGCAGGAAACAGCTGTTTCATCGAAACCCTGGTTTTTATACAGTTTTATTTTATGCCAGAATTTAATTTAATTTTATTATACAAAATTGTAACTTAAAGGCTATTGGCCAATTAAACAAGCACGATATGCCACTTATGCAAAGTACTATTCAACGAAATGTGAAATTGTAATTATTAAACAATAATATACTCTTTTATATAAAAAACTTATCAGATAAATACATAACGAACATACATGGACATAATACAAATAAACGAAAATTGTTGTTTTCTTTCAAATCAAAACTTATTTATTATATATAAAGATATTTAAAAGTTATAAGTGCCAATAAAATCAAATTTAACATCAGTATTTTCAATTCATTTCACATACTCTGGTTAATTTAACAGCATGTTAGACGGTTTACGCTGGCAACTCTGATAAAATTTACAAATATATTTGCCAGGATTGTAAGATATCATCTGTTTACTTTATTATTGCTTTAGTCCAAATAATGGTAGAATTATCTCCCAGGTAAACGTGTCAGCCCAGCTGATTTGTGGGTTTTCATCTTTCCCGTGGGTAAGCTGTCAAAACGCTAACGACAGTTTTGACAATAGATTAATACTTATAGTAGATCTCCTAGTTTTCCCACCAAATTTATGACATTTGGCCTGGTGTGATATTTACGTTTGATGTTGAAAAGAATTGCTTTACTAATACCAGATAGAGGCAATGGTTCAAAACAACGAACAAAATAACAACAACGGCATTTCGTTTTGTGTGTTAAAATTATTGTGTTAAATACAACACAAATGTATGCTAACAATAACAGTCAATAAAAAAGTTTAAAACACATTTAAATTTCACAGTTTTTCACCAAAATGCCATGAAAAATTAAAGCAAGAAGTTATTGTAATTCCACCTGGTGTATATCACTTTTCGTCAAATATCTCTCTATCACACCGACCGCATCACGAAGAGTGTGAAAGGAAACGTCAGATAAGCCAAATATTCCCTCTAGTCCGAGATTACTCTATGGTTTTGATAACGTTTTTTCTGTCAGAATTTGGACGTAATACATTAAAAAAATTGAAGAAATTGTTGTGTTCTTCAAATCAAAACTAATTTATTCCATACACATTTATTTTAAAAGTCATCAGTGCCAATAAAATCGAATTTAAAGTCGGTTTTTTCAATTCTCACATCTCTCACTCCCCTTCAATTGCTATCCTGTATCAAATTTGCAGCAGGAAACAGCTGTTTCATCGAAACCCTGGTTTTTATACAGTTTTATTTTATGCCAGAATTTAATTTAATTTTATTATACAAAATTGTAACTTAAAGGCTATTGGCCAATTAAACAAGCACGATATGCCACTTATGCAAAGTACTATTCAACGAAATGTGAAATTGTAATTATTAAACAATAATATACTCTTTTATATAAAAAACTTATCAGATAAATACATAACGAACATACATGGACATAATACAAATAAACGAAAATTGTTGTTTTCTTTCAAATCAAAACTTATTTATTATATATAAAGATATTTAAAAGTTATAAGTGCCAATAAAATCAAATTTAACATCAGTATTTTCAATTCATTTCACATACTCTGGTTAATTTAACAGCATGTTAGACGGTTTACGCTGGCAACTCTGATAAAATTTACAAATATATTTGCCAGGATTGTAAGATATCATCTGTTTACTTTATTATTGCTTTAGTCCAAATAATGGTAGAATTATCTCCCAGGTAAACGTGTCAGCCCAGCTGATTTGTGGGTTTTCATCTTTCCCGTGGGTAAGCTGTCAAATGTGATTTTGTTTTTTGTTAATAAAATTCAAAGAATTTCAATCAAGATGCTATTTACATTATAGACTTTGTATCAAGAAAGACAATTTTATTAACTATTTTTGGTTACATAGTGTTTTTTATTATTCACCTAATTTTGACAGCTTTCTAATGTAACTACCTAACAGATAATTCTGCTTTGGTCCACCGTGGGAAGAACGTCTCAGTTGCCGAATAACATTTACTTGTTGACCTGATGGAAGAACGTAAGTCAATTTTTGAAAACCAACTAAAATCATAACATGACGGCCTGATAACTTTTAAGTATACATAAAAGATAATCGGACATTGTGAAAGTGGCCGTTAAACATTTTAAAACTACAATCTTTATAGATTATTTATTAGCCGTTTTCATAGAAAAATAATCTTTAGATGGAAAGGTACGATTGTTAGAAGTAACTTTTCTTTCAGAAATAATGGTTGATAAAGTTTTCGTCTGCTCATACATACCTGACTGACAAGTGTGGCCGAACATTGGCAATAATATTGAAACCACTTTGTAGACAATTCAAACCCTCCAGTAAATTTGGCAATAAAGTCGGGAACTCCTGATTCGTCAGCAGTCAAATCCAGTTCCAAAGATTGGTTTACAATGTTATGTAAATGTGGCTTTATAACATCTGCTCATTTTCCATACACTGCTCATTTTCCAAACACTAGTGTGAACAGTCTTAAATACAAATTTGACCTTTCGACATTTGTACCCAATTCATGCACTTTTCCTAAAAGATATTCAACAAGTACCATAGCAAACAAAGGGGATTTGGTAGCAATAGCCAAAAATGAATTTGCCACAATCAGTAGATAGCGGTTCTTGCGGTTCATAAAATCTATGGTTGTGGGAAAAACATCTTGCCAATTTTGTGAATGCATCATAAGGAACTGTAGAAGAAAAAAATTGCAAATAAATTTTGATTCTTTGAGAAGGTTAAATAAAACTTACAATTCCACTGAAATGTTCCAAAACTTCCTTTTCTTCTTTCGTTCTTGGTATTATGTGAAAAATGTTTATGTGAGGACACTATTTGGTTTAGGTTTTCAAATGCTACAAGGAATAAGACCACTGAAAGTGGTGAGTACTGCGGTTTGCAGTAAAATTTTCATCACTGCAGAAGGGGCACAAACTGGGTAGATACGATTTCCAAACATTCTGGACTTAGAGGTCTACAATTTTATTGGGTAATATCACCAGAAAACTAACTTTACATTGTATTTTGTTTACACTTATTTCATTTAAAACAGCGTTGTATGTTATAAATGAGTGTTGATAGGAACGAACACAACAATTTATTTTATTTTTAGTCATGCTATGTTCAAATTCACGCATAAATTCAATGTGTACAAAACTATAATTAGACCAGTGACGTTCGACGAGAATTTGGTGAGGCTGAAATACTTTTGCACCCTCTTTACATATAACTCTATGATCTGAATCTCCAACTCATAGAGTAATAGTGCATGAGTATTTCAGTTCCACCAAATTCTTGGTTAGTCACTGGGCTTACGACAGTTATTACCATAGATTAAGATAAAAAAGTGTGCATGTGTGTTTTAGTTCACAAAACGCTAACGACAGTTTTGACAATAGATTAATACTTATAGTAGATCTCCTAGTTCTCCCACCAAATTTATGACATTTGGCCTGGTGTGATATTTACGTTTGATGTTGAAAAGAATTGCTTTACTAATACCAGATAGAGGCAATGGTTCAAAACAACGAACAAAATAACAACAACGGCATTTCGTTTTACTTATAGAATCAAAAAAATTATATGTAGCAATATGATTATTTAAATACAAATCAAAAGAAGACATATTAAATATGTTACGACCATACTTGAATTTTCTTCAATGCATGCATAAAGTATTAAAAACTTATAATGAAAGTGACAAACATTTTCTCAAATTTTTGTGCTCCAGATCAACACCCCTACCTTACCGTATAACGTATTCTACGTTAAAATATCGGTAACTTGCTTGGTTATAGAGTTGAAAAATTCAAAGATACCTTTATTTTCTAAATGAAAAAAAAACAAATTACTGATAAAGGATTTGATATAAAATCCAAAAATATCAAAATAAAGTTGAATAAACTTTTCTGAAAATTGTGATATTGACCACAGCGACGATATTCTCATCGGACGGTGCACTACGAGGCACGGGTTGTTCCAATCTCGTAGGACGGCCAGAAAATCTACTCCGAAATTAATTTTGCACAAAATCACTGACGATTTATTCCGTAAAAAAAGCCACGTTGAGTATAGCATTCCATGGCTGGCCGACATGTGTTCTGTCTGTATCTGTTTACTTTAATTTAAATTAATTTTATTAATTTCATTCCGTAAAAATGCCATTAGCCAAAAGCCAAATACAATTAAATTTACGTATGATGTTAATATTTGTTAAGTTTTCGACAAGACTGCCATGACTCAATTACAGAGTTTCGAGTAAAATGATTTTGAAAGTATCAAGTTGAATAGTGTTGTATGAAAAATGCTAACTTCAAAACACTCGTGCCGAATTTAAAAATTATTTAAATGTGAATTAATTTATCTGAAGGAATTCGACGGGGAGATTATTTTATAGTACTCAGTACATTTTGAGTTATGACGGTCTTGTCGCAAGTCAGTACATAAATCAGTTTTACATAATATTTTATAATTTCTTTACAATTTCGTTTGTCACATGATCTTTTATAATACTATAATCAACATTTTTAATTGCGTTAAGGAGAGAAACGGGAATGGAAGTTTTATTAAAACAGGATACTAAATAGGTCTGGCTGCGTACTTTTTCAGTAAAAAATATCCAGTAACTACTTATAGAAATTTTGTTGGGTGACAACATTGGTAATGTAATTTTAATAATAAATTAAAATCGTCGGCATATGGACAATGTGAGAAATGTTTATGTGAGGACACTATTTGGTTTAGGTTTTCAAATGCTACAAGGAATAAGACCACTGAAAGTGGTGAGTACTGCGGTTTGCAGTAACATTTTCATCACTGCAGGAGGGGCACAAACTGGGTAGATACGATTTCCAAACTTTCTGGACTTAGAGGTCTACAATTTTATTGGGTAATATCACCAGAAAACTAACTTTACATTGTATTTTGTTTACACTTATTTCATTTAAAACAGCGTTGTATGTTATAAATGAGTGTTGATAGGAACGAACACAACAATTTATTTTATTTTTAGTCATGCTATGTTCAAATTCACGCATAAATTCAATGTGTACAAAACTATAATTAGACCAGTGACGTTCGACGAGAATTTGGTGAGGCTGAAATACTTTTGCACCCTCTTTACATATAACTCTATGATCTGAATCTCCAACTCATAGAGTAATAGTGCATGAGTATTTCAGTTCCACCAAATTCTTGGTTAGTCACTGGGCTTACGACAGTTATAACCATAGAGTAAGATAAAAAAGTGTGCATGTGTGTTTTAGTTTCACAAAACGCTAACGACAGTTTTGACAATAGATTAATACTTATAGTAGATCTCCTAGTTTTCCCACCAAATTTATGACATTTGGCCTGGTGTGATATTTACGTTTGATGTTGAAAAGAATTGCTTTACTAATACCAGATAGAGGCAATGGTTCAAAACAACGAACAAAATAACAACAACGGCATTTCGTTTTGTGTGTTAAAATTATTGTGTTAAATACAACACAAATGTATGCTAACAATAACAGTCAATAAAAAAGTTTAAAACACATTTAAATTTCACAGTTTTTCACCAAAATGCCATGAAAAATTAAAGCAAGAAGTTATTGTAATTCCACCTGGTGTATATCACTTTTCGTCAAATATCTCTCTATCACACCGACCGCATCACGAAGAGTGTGAAAGGAAACGTCAGATAAGCCAAATATTCCCTCTAGTCCGAGATTACTCTATGGTTTTGATAACGTTTTTTCTGTCAGAATTTGGACGTAATACATTCAAAAAATTGAAGAAATTGTTGTGTTCTTCAAATCAAAACTAATTTATTCCATACACATTTATTTTAAAAGTCATCAGTGCCAATAAAATCGAATTTAAAGTCGGTTTTTTCAATTCTCACATCTCTCACTCCCCTTCAATTGCTATCCTGTATCAAATTTGCAGCAGGAAACAGCTGTTTCATCGAAACCCTGGTTTTTATACAGTTTTATTTTATGCCAGAATTTAATTTAATTTTATTATACAAAATTGTAACTTAAAGGCTATTGGCCAATTAAACAAGCACGATATGCCACTTATGCAAAGCACTATTCAACGAAATGTGAAATTGTAATTATTAAACAATAATATACTCTTTTATATAAAAAACTTATCAGATAAATACATAACGAACATACATGGACATAATACAAATAAACGAAAATTGTTGTTTTCTTTCAAATCAAAACTTATTTATTATATATAAAGATATTTAAAAGTTATAAGTGCCAATAAAATCAAATTTAACATCAGTATTTTCAATTCATTTCACATACTCTGGTTAATTTAACAGCATGTTAGACGGTTTACGCTGGCAACTCTGATAAAATGTACAAATATATTTGCCAGGATTGTAAGATATCATCTGTTTACTTTATTATTGCTTTAGTCCAAATAATGGTAGAATTATCTCCCAGGTAAACGTGTCAGCCCAGCTGATTTGTGGGTTTTCATCTTTCCCGTGGGTAAGCTGTCAAATGTGATTTTGTTTTTTGTTAATAAAATTCAAAGAATTTCAATCAAGATGCTATTTACATTATAGACTTTGTATCAAGAAAGACAATTTTATTAACTATTTTTGGTTACATAGTGTTTTTTATTATTCACCTAATTTTGACAGCTTTCTAATGTAACTACCTAACAGATAATTCTGCTTTGGTCCACCGTGGGAAGAACGTCTCAGTTGCCGAATAACATTTACTTGTTGACCTGATGGAAGAACGTAAGTCAATTTTTGAAAACCAACTAAAATCATAACATGACGGCCTGATAACTTTTAAGTATACATAAAAGATAATCGGACATTGTGAAAGTGGCCGTTAAACATTTTAAAACTACAATCTTTATAGATTATTTATTAGCCGTTTTCATAGAAAAATAATCTTTAGATGGAAAGGTACGATTGTTAGAAGTAACTTTTCTTTCAGAAATAATGGTTGATAAAGTTTTCGTCTGCTCATACATACCTGACTGACAAGTGTGGCCGAACCGTTCAGAGCCGACACCAGGGGATCCATTGACATTGGCAATAATATTGAAACCACTTTGTAGACAATTCAAACCCTCCAGTAAATTTGGCAATAAAGTCGGGAACTCCCGATTCGTCAGCAGTCAAATCCAGTTCCAAAGATTGGTTTACAATGTTATGTAAATGTGGCTTTATAACATCTGCTCATTTTCCATACACTGCTCATTTTCCAAACACTAGTGTGAACAGTCTTAAATACAAATTTGACCTTTCGACATTTGTACCCAATTCATGCACTTTTCCTAAAAGATATTCAACAAGTACCATAGCAAACAAAGGGGATTTGGTAGCAATAGCCAAAAATGAATTTGCCACAATCAGTAGATAGCGGTTCTTGCGGTTCATAAAATCTATGGTTGTGGGAAAAACATCTTGCCAATTTTGTGAATGCATCATAAGGAACTGTAGAAGAAAAAAATTGCAAATAAATTTTGATTCTTTGAGAAGGTTAAATAAAACTTACAATTCCACTGAAATGTTCCAAAACTTCCTTTTCTTCTTTCGTTCTTGGTATTATGCCAGATGTTGTCCGTTGATTTGCGGGTGAGGTATTAATCGATAGATATCCAGTGCCTCCATGGTCAATCGTACCAAATCTATATCCATATATACTGACTTCATTGAGATGGAAAAACTGTTGTTGTTTTGCTTAATTTGTTGACATCGATGGTGGGTGACTGCAAATAATTGAATAAGTTAATTGTGGAAAAATAAACTTGCACTCTTGAGCTTTTAGTGACGTTTCCTACAGAAAATGCATGTCTAGCGTTTTGTTAAATCTGTTATTTGTTGTGGACAAAATGTATTTGCAAATAGGTACATTTGTATACTTCTTTTGTGTATAAAAAACCTCATTTAAGTACAAAAAATGCTAATATGTTTTGAGATATTGGGATGCCCTGGTTTTGTCTTTCAAGAATTTAGGTTTTATTTTAAGTATATACTATACCTTAGAATTGACCAATCCCCAATTTATTGTTTTGACACCACCTACTAATGTTTTAAGTAAACTGCTATGTTCCACAATGTTAAGAGAACAAAGCATTTGATTTCCCGTCATTTGATTCTTGGATGTTTGGTCACCTTTAAATAGAATTGTGAGACTTTTATTTTGCAAAAGAGAAATGTAATTTCCGGAGTAACTTCTTTACCATAATAACCCCTTTATTGCCAAAAGTTGTTGTCGACGAAGCATTCATCACCGGCGAGGTCGACGAGGAGCCTGAACTTTTCTATAAAGTTTAGATTTGGTATGTTTGGATAGTCAAAAAAAGTGTTTAAAACTTACAATATTTGCGTTATTGTGGATAGGGTTATTTTAGTAATTGTTTGAAATTTATATACAAACACCTTCAACAATCTTGTCAACAGACTACGAGCATTATTGGAATCCATATCACTGTGGTGTCGTACATAATCTACCAAATTTACAGGACAGTCTGTTTACCATTGGCCAAAGATTCATCGTGACATTTTTCGGGAGTAATTTTATAGATTCTTCCAATACATCTAAACTTAACTCTGCGCACATAATGTGCTAAATCCGCCAAGGTGGAGTAAGCCAAAAGGCGTATAGAGGATTACACCTTTGCATATAAGCAAATCCTCATCGAACATACGTTCAATGGGGGTATAAATTCTGCAAAATAAATAATATATTAATTATTATTATTGAATTAGTGGCAATCTGCTTAAAAAATAAATATATGGGGCAAATATATGTAGGGCTGCGTTTACAAATGTTTCCTTGAATGAGCTGCTTCTATGGGGCATAGATGCATTAAACTTAAGATGCCATTTATCACTGAGGCGGAATGCGCCATTATTGTATCTTGAAACAGTCTTACAATATAAGCGAGAAATAAGTGGATTTTTATTTGAGCTCCCATAATATCAATATCTTTATTGAAAAACGGTGAATTCCTTAGGAGAAGTAAGAATAATAAATGTTTTATTCATAAGTTAACGGTAAGTACAAATATTATGCTCGCTCTGTTACCTGCGAATCATGGAAGGTTGTAATTTTATGGTTGGCATTATCAAGGAAATAAATTCGGTATTCTTTTCTATTTGATACATTAGCACCACAATAATGGGTAATTCTTGTAAAACCTTGAGAGATAACATGCCGCGTGGTAAGAGACTATACTATATCACACAAAAATCCGTTGATATACAATGCCATAGTGGAAACAGATCGGGATGGATTTAGCCAAATTATGAAAAAACAAAAGATTAACATTGAGTGGGACAGATGCCCAGTTTATGAAAGCTGTAATGTGCTTAGATGTTTTAAATGTTGGGGATTCAACCACACCTCTAAGTATTGCAAAAGCGGAACCAAAATATGTGCGAAATGCAGTGAAGTGGGGGGAAATGCAGTAGAGGCGGAAAGAGTGGCTTATTAGCAACCAAAGATCATCCGTGGATTATATTTAAATGTTGGTCGATTGTGTTCAAACTTTAATGATCTGGAAGTTATATGCTCTGAAGAATATTTTGACTTTATTTGTTTAACAGAAACACATTTAACTGAAGATATATCTGATGGAGAAATTGCATTGCATAATTTTAATGTTATTCGCTGTGACAGTGTATCGAGACATACAGGAGGAGTATGTTTTTACATAAACAATAAATGGCAAATTAAACAAATAGACTGCATATCAGTTGAGAAGAAAATCTGGTGGCTTAAAAATATTATCTTGTTGGTGTCTATCGATCGCCTCATAAGCAAAATTCACCTGAGGAACATTTTATTGACTTTTTTGAAGGGGAGATGGAAAAAAATGCTGGAAATGAAAGCTATTTAATAGTCGGTGATTTCAATATAGATTGGTATGAGAACAATAACCATAAGAGGAGATTAGAGGAAATAATATGTGGTACCTATTTCAAACAAATTATATCAGAGCCAACAAGAATAACGAATACAACGTCAACCCTAATAGATTATGCCGTAACTAACATTGAAAGCATTACAGTGAAAACAAATGTTGATATGAAAATCAGTCATCACGAGTCATTGGAAATAACAATACCAACAAAAAGTGAAATTAAATTTCGTAAAACAAAAATGATTACTACATCACATTTTAATAATGAGGTGTTTAGGAACTACATTCTGAGTAGTGAAATCAATAATAGCTCAACCAATATCGCGGTAAATGATTCTACAACAATACTAGTAAATGATATAAACAATGCACTTAGATCCATGATAGTCAATAAGCGTATTTGTGTGTCTAATAATACAAAACAGTGGTTTAACAGTAATTTAAAAGAAATGAAAAGCAATAAAATAAAACTTCATAATCTGGCTATTTGGTACAATAATGATTATAATTGGATTATTTATAGACAGTTCAGAAATGAATATACATCAGAACTTGAAAAAGCTAAAGGTCACTTTGTGAACTATAAAATAAATCAATGTGCGAATCAGAAAGATATGTGGACAACAATTAAAGAACTGGTATTAAAAAAAGACTATTCAAAAATACAGGAAATTGAGGTGAATGGGAAAACAATTAAAAACGATCACGAAATTGCGGAAGAGTTAAACGTATTTTTTATAAAGAGCGTAACAAACATGGTTGAGAGCATACCTTTCGTAGAATATGACAACCTTATTAATGTAAACCATCAACTTAATTTTAAATTTGAAATAATAAATATGTCTCAATTAAAAGAAACAATTAAAACAATGAATAACAAGAAGGATCAATATTTCCTAACAAAACAAATTTTAGTAGATAACTTCAACATTCTTGGAGCACCCTTACTTACTTACTTATCCGGTCTCGGACAACCCCGGGGGGTCAGGGACCTTACAAAACGAAGATAACATATTTCGCCAACCAGTTCGATCTTTTGCTTTATCTCTCCAGTTGGCAATACCAAGTGTACGCCGGGATTCGTCAACCTGATCCCTCCAGCGGAGTCTTGGTCTTCCTATTTTTCGTCTTCCTTCGAGTTCGGTTTCGAAAACCTTTCGCGCTGGTTCATCTTCATCCATTCTACTGACATGGCCGAGCCAGCGCAATCGCGTTATCTTGATCCGCGTAACTATGTCAATGTCAGGATAAAGCTCATACAGCTCATGATTCATGCGTCGCCGATACTGGCCGTTGTGCACTATAGGGCCATACATTTTTCGGAGTATTTTTCTCTCGAAGACTCCTACAGATGTTTCGTCTGCTTGCGATAGGACCCAGGATTCTGCGCCATAAAGCAAGACAGGTTGAATGAGAGTCTGGTACAGCTGGACTTTTGTTACTCGAGAGAGGGCTTTATCTCTAAAGTGCTTGCTTAGCCCAAAATAACATCTATTCGCAAGCACAATTCTCCGCTTGATCTCAAGGCTGACGTTGTTGTTTTTGTTCACGGCAGATCCGAGGTATATAAATTCGTCCACTACCTCGAAATAATATCGGTTATCAACGTTCACGCTTTGGTCTAATCGCGTGGAGGCCCTGTTCGTTGAACCAATAATTTTGTCTTGTCCTCATTTACCGTCAGACCCACTTTTGCTGACTCCTTCTCAATTCTCGAAAAAAACGCAGTAACTTCTCTAATTGTGCGCCCAATGATATCTATATCATCAGCATACGCGAGCAGCATGTGACTTTTGCTGCTGATGGTTTTATTCATGTTGACTGCAGCTTTTCTCATAATGATCTCCATTAAGATGTTAAAGAGATCGCACGATAGGGTGTCGCCTTGCCTGAGGCCTCGCTTAGTTTCGAAAGGTTCGGTAAGATCCTTATCAACTTTCACTGCGGATTTGGTGTTCGTCAAGGTCATCCTGCAAAGGCGTATGAGTTTTGCAGGAATACCAAGCTCAGACATTGCTTCATAGAGTTTCTCCCGTATCGGACTATCGAAGGCTGCTTTATAATCGATAAATAGATGATAGGTGTCGATTTGTTTTTCGTGTGTCTTCTCCAGGATTTGGCGTAGCGTGAAAATCTGGTCAGTTGTCGATTTTCCAGTCCTAAAGCCACACTGGTATGGTCCAATCAGGTCAGCGATAATTGGTTTTAGTCTTTCGCACATTATACTTGATAGAACCTTATATGCTATGGATAAAAGGTAGTTGGCACATATACTCGGGTCACCTTTTTTAAATATGGGACATAGTACACTGAGACTCCAATCGCCGGGCATGCATTCATCTAACCAAATTTTGCTAATGAGCTGATGCATGCAGCTCATAGCCGCCAGCCTTAAACAGCTCCGCCGGTAATCCATCGGCTCCTGCGGCTTTGTTGTTCTTAAGCCGGGCAATAGCTGTTCTGACCTCGTCTTGGTTAGGAGGGGGGCAATCGACGTTGTCGTCCATATTGTGATCGATTGTCCCATCGTCATCGGATATCTCAGGTACTAGTAGCGCGGAGAAATGCTCTCTCCATATTCCCAACATGCTCTGCACATCTGCGACGAGATTTCCGTCCTTGTCTTTACAGAAGGGGGGCCCTAAACCATGTCCATTAGTTCCGTTTCTAACTTTTTGGTAGAATTTTCGGGCTTCGTTCTTCCTTCTGTATGTCTCAATTTTCTCACTCTCCCGCTTTCTCCACTGCCGTTTCTTACGCCTGAAGAGACGGTTTACCTCCTTTCTCTTCTCTCTATACCGCTCAGTTGCAGCTCGCGTTGCAATTGACTGAAGCATTACCATACGTGCAGCGTTTTTTCGTCATTTGCTATGCGACACTCTTCAACGTACCACGGTTTATTGCGAAGCGGTTTTTCGAAACCAAGTACGGTTGTTGCGGCAGTTTTTATAGAGTCGGAAATGGGTTTCCACTGCGCATCAGGATCGTCATCGGGAGGGGGTGGGTTCTGTGCCAAAAGTTGCGAGAGCTTCCTTGAGTAGGCTGTGGCTACCTCTGGTAATTGCAGCTTTCCGATGTCCAGCTTCCTCTGCGTCTGGTTTTGTACGACCCTTACATCGGGTAATTACTGAATCGTTGCAAACAGGCATTTTCCCCGACTGCTTGAAGGAATCCTGCATTGTTCCAATACAGAAAGTAAAAATACAAAAGATTCAAACGAAATTAGACCAATAAATATGCTAACAACCATAAGTAAAATAATGGAAAAAATAGTACAACATCAGCTGAGTAAATATTTTGAAGACAATAACATGTTTCATGAAACGCAATCTGGTTTTAGGAAAAATCACAGTTGTGAATCTCTACTAAATCTGGTTGTATCACAATGGAAAACGGAAGTACAACATAAAAATTGTGTGGTAGCAATTTTTTTAGACTTGAAACGAGCATTTGAAACTAGAAATAAGGGCATTTTGATACGAAAACTGGAAAAATATGGTATTAAAGACATTGAATTGCAGTGGTTTGAAAGTTATTTGAATAACAGAACTCAGAGGACGAAAATTGGGCAATACATATCAGGAAAAAACAAGTTCAAATAGGAGTACCACAAGGGGCAGTTATGGGAACATTACTGTTTCTAACATACATTAACGATTTACAGAAAGTTTTAACCAGTGCTAAAGTATATATGTATGCTGATGATGCTCTTTATATCAGCGGAAAAAACCCAGATGAATGTATTCGTAATTTAAATGAAGAATTAAAAAAAGTTGAAGCATATCTACAAATGAATAAACTCAAATTAAACACAAACAAAACAAAGGCTATGGTTATAAATGGAACCGCTAGTGAAAATATATGCATCGAAGGAGTACAAATTGAACATGTCAAGGAATTAAAGTATTTGGGCATAATATTAGATACACATCTGAAATTCGACCTACACTATAATTATGTTTGTAAATAAATTGCGAAAAAACTTGCTTTTCTGAGACGAATTCGATACAAGGTATCAACCATGACATCCATAAATATTTACAACACAACGATAAAGCCGCATTTTGAATATTGTTCAACGCTACTGTTTTTGGGCACCCAACAGATGAAAGCAAGACTTCAGAAACTTCAAAATAAGGGCATGAGGTGTATTATTCGGTGTCATAGATTGACACACATACAGGAGATGCTAAGCAGACTGCAGGGGATATCAGTAAATCAGCGCCTGGTGATGAAGGCATTAATATTTATATTTAAGCTGAAGAATGATTTGTTGCCAAAGTATATGAAAAATTATTTAGTTTATGTTGCAGAAGCTCAACCTTACAGTTTCCGAAATGTCGACGATTTTAGATTAACTTTTAGCTCAACAAACTTTTGCCAGAATTTGTTATTTTACAACGGCCTTAAATTATTTAATGAAATGCCTGAAGACTTAAAACTAGAAAACAATTTTTTTATATTCAAAAGAAAAATAATTTTATACGTTAAACAAATGTTTTAAATCATTAAAATTCATATTTATTTTTTTTCTGTTAAACTATGTATTTAATAGCGAATACGCTAAATAAAGAACGAAAAAAAATTAGTATACAAGCACATAGTCGTTTAAAAATAAAGGTTTTATAACACTTTACCATTTGAAATGTAACCGAATCGTTCGGATTATCAACATGTATTGATTTTATACCATATAATTTGAACAACAATTGTTCCATATTCAGTTCTTTCAAGTCTTATTCCTGTCTGCTGTGTTGGCCCAAATATTTTGTTCATATGATTGGGGAATTCAATATAAATATTTTTGACCAAGGCAGAATATTGTTGCACCTTAAAGGAAAAAAACAATAGAATTGGGATAATGCTTGTCATTAAGATATTTAAAAACAATAGCCTTTGCTGAATATAGATTAACTTTTATATATACCGATCGGCCCAGTATCCCTTATTCAATTTTTTAATTTCAGTTCCGTAATAAAAACGTTATCCAGGCCAATAAAATGTACTACACTGTAATAAAGAAAATAAAAATAAAAGAAAAAATGTCATACAAACGTAAATGAAATAAAATACAGCAGCCTGTTCCTCGATCTCGAACGAATGCTTTCGTTCGTGTTCTAGTAGAAAGAAAGCCGATTTGGGTTCCACAACCTTGACGTTTCAAGTCGAATGAACACATACAATTTTTCAAAACTTTTCTGAACAAATTTTGGTTTCACTATTTTGAATATACTATATTTTAAGCGAATGCAGGAAAACTAGCAGTCATGAGCATGAACATCAGCTATCGTGTATGTTTACGATCGGTTTACCGGCCTTCTTTGAACCAAACAAGAATGTAATCGTAGTTGTTCGCATCACTATCATTTTACAAAATTTGTTGGTAATATTTTTTCAAATTCATCAACCCGATAAAAAGTTATCCACCAATCTCATGCTTATGAATGACAAGCGAAAATTTAGGAACAAACGATAATTTTGACTTGAGGAACCCAATATGTATCGAATGCGAGTGACTAACTTTCGTTCGCTTAGGTTTTCATTCGAGATCGGGGAACATGCCAAAAATCTTAAAAAATATGCAGGAAAACTGAATTAGACAATAAACCATGTATAGGATATAACCTATAGCGAAAAAATATGCAATTCATGAGTCACTCGGTTCCAAATATGAGCAATACTAATCGGAAATGATCTAGAATAAATGTAGGTCCAAATTCGAGGAATAAATGCCTGAGTATTCCTAGTTGATCGTGAAAAAAATAAATGTTTTACATACAGACAGACCCTACCGTTTTTATTGGCATTATAAAACAAAATTCGAATGCGGTTGGTTGAAAAGGCTGCAAGACAGCACGCTGTATAGCTCACTTAGGCTAAATAAGCCCATTGTGTTTATGACAGAATGAGACATAATCTGTCCCGTGACCTAACCGATTTACCGTCGGTTGGTAACCCTTTTGCCCTCTCTATTGTCGTTAGAATCTGTCCCCTCTGTGTACTAAATAGCAACGGCTTCTAGAAATTTGGAGGATTTGCTTTATTCAAGCTACCTATCTTAATCTTAGCTCGAGTTTTTTCTACTTACATTGTCATATCATTATTCACTTCGTCAACTTCGTTACCAGAGCTCTGTAGAAACAAATAATTTCATTACCTGCAATAAAACCTCACTCACATATATTTGAAAATACTAATAAACCCCTTTTGTTTTTTATTTCATCAAAATCTATTGTGTTCATTCTTGTTGCCCTCGCAAGCAATAGTTTTTCAAGAAACTTCCCAAATATGATCCGGACGATGACCGTTATAGACAAAGCGCACGATAGTATTTGACAATACGCTTAAATTTTTTAAAATTTAATCCAAGACCGTATAATAACTGATATCCAAAGCGCATGAGGATACACTTTGTGTAATATGAAAAGGCCAAAATGTATTAGTAGTCGATTTTTTACAAGGAGATCCAACCACGACTTACCAAAGAGTACATCGATGTGAAGTTGCAATAATAGACGACGAAACGATAGGTCGATCGATAGTGATTAAGCTGTTATTCATTTCATTTCATTTATGATGTTATTCGCAGGAGGACGAAACATTGATTAAATAAATAAATTGAATTGAAGCTTACAAAACAAATTATTAAAAGGGGAAGCCTGTGAAAATGTCAAATAAATAAAAAAGGTATGTCATTAAGAACAAATTTATAACATTCACTATCAACTATAACGATAAGGGTAATTTTCTCAATGTCCGATTAAAGAGTCTGCTTACTAATCGGTACTTTAATTTGTCGGAACGGTATATTGCCCGTTAAGGTTTTTCATTTTCTCATACTCTTTAATTTAACAGGATGCTAGATGTTTTACGCTGGCAACTCTGTTGGAATGTGTGATTATAGTTGCCATCATTGTAATATATCAGATGTTCACTTAAATAAGTCTCCGGCACATAGAAGCCTCAACTGGGCTTATTCTTGGTGGTTACGCGTTTGACTTTTGTTAAATTGTTTTTCTACCCACAAGTTGTTCAATTTTCTGCTATTTGTATTTAGTTGTATAACTTCCCTTCATTATTTATCTTAAAAATTACATGAAAGCATTTGCTGCACGATGGCAGAAGCTGTCAAAGAGAAAAGCGTACTTTAAAATTAAAATTTACCAAAGCCTAGGCTTGCGGCTCCAGCACAGCGTGAGTAAAATTCTTCGTTGTGTTTTGTTTCATATAAATACACGCTATAGAATTAATTTTGGCCTAAGCCCAAGCACCAAGAATAAGCCATAAGCCTGGCAGCGGCGTCAATGTACTGAGGCCTTTATGGTTTTTATGCAAAGTATAACTTATTAAAATTATGGCGGAAAACACGCCAATCGACACCATGGGTAGAACTTCTCAGTTGAGGAGGAACATTTACTTGTTGACCTGGTGGAAGAACGTAAGTCAATTCTAGAAAATCAAACACGTAATCGTAATATCATCAAAACAAAACAGATCTTGTCAACAGTTGTCAGTTGTTTGCATTTATCGTTCTGATGCACTACTAACAGGCGTTAAGGGCCCGTAGACCTCTTGATAAGTTGCAGCGACTTCAAGTTGACATCAACTTATCTATGGTGAAAGGTGAAGTTGGCGGCTTGTACAATCTAGTTGATGTGAAATCAAAGCGATTTTGATTTTTTGAAGTTGATGTCAACTTATCGAACAGCGTGTGGGGTGTTGCAACAACTTTCCTACGCATTTTGGAGAGAAACCTCCTTCTTGAGGCACCATTATCGGCAAAATATAAATAAATAAGGCAAAAAAATAAGTAACATATGCATTATCGGGAAAATATAAACTAATAAATATGATTTGTAGTGTTATTTATAAATGTTTAAATGATGTAAAAATTAGTTTTTCTTAAAATTTTTAATACTTTCTCATTACGCTCATCACCTTTCATTTCGACATCTCACAAGAAAATTAAGTTGCTTCAAAGTGTAAGGGCAAAATCGAAGTTGATATCAACTTGAAGTCGAGCAACTTATCCACGGGCCTAAATGCCCTTTAGACCTCCTATTAACGTTATCGGCCGGATAAATTTTAAGTATGCATTGAGAAAATGAAATTGTGCTAACAGTTACTTTATCGTTACGATAAAAGATAGCCGGATATTGAGAAAGTGGCCCTAAGTCTGTTCTCATACATCCATTCCCGTATTCATAATTTAAAGTTAGCCACCCGCTGTCAGCTGACCAATGATATTTAATTCATAACATTTCAACCAAACTGTCCAACGAGTGATACCTATCAGGGCCGCATTTGGCTAAAACAGTCGTGTTCATATTTGAGTTACACAAATGATAGGAAACTGTCATGAATCAACAACTGACTATCGGGTGACTAATCCTAAAAACATTATACATTGACACTCATTGTAAGGAGCGTACATCTAGTACCAAACATTTCGTTATGAATACGGGGCCAATCTCTTAGTAAAATCCACAGAGTAATATGTCCAAAGAGCTTGGCATGAGTGTTCTAGTTCCAGCGAATTCTCGTCGATAGTGACTGGAATTATTGGAGTTTCGATACAGTTTGAACTTAAGCCAGTATTTGGACATCGTGGAAATAGAAATAAAAATAATGTTCGTTCATACCAAAACTTATTTTTAGCTTATGTATATCATAAGTAAAAATAACAGACAATATAAAGTCAGTTTTTTGCAACTAGTATATCGCTTTTTCTCCCTCATATTCTATCCTATATGAAATTGTCAACTAGCGGGTCTATCAGATGTCTGAATGAAAGCGGCTGGTAAAATCCGAGTAGATTCAATTTTCTCCTGAAGGGTATCTACAAAATCATAACATCTCTTAAACAACAATCTAATGTTAACCAAACAGACTGAAATTTCTTACTATTTGAAATGTGTCCTTTGCAAGACATCAATTGAAATTTAAAAAACATCAATTAAAATTTAAAAGTCATTAATTGATATTTAAAATACATTAATCGAATTTTAAAACACTTCAACTCAAATTTAAAACACATCAATCCAATTTTAATACATTCGTGGCAGCTAACGAATGTAATTAATGCTTCAAGCAAGTCTAGTTCGATTTAATTTTTTTTTATATGGAGTATATTGCCGGGGAGTAATTGTCCGCTTTAATTTCACCTGCACTTTAACAGCGTCATGTACTTTTCATTGTGGCCAGCTTTAGCAACAGAGAGTGCTTTGCCAGCAGAAATTAAACTAATGTACATATATCATAGTTTTTTCCGCAAACTATGTGTTAATAAATGAGATTAAGTATATCGAGATATGACGCTTTACAAATATGTAAATTATTATCAAGTGATAGTACTCAAATGCATACACGAAACCTGAATGGAATGGCGGTGAATAACGGGTTCAAGTCTTTCCTAAATGAATCACATTTGCCAGATACATATAAGCATTGTTTATAGTTGGCATTTACTAGGATTTTTATAATTTGGGGAATAAGTTTGGACGTCATCGCTGGTGTTCGCGTTACTATCTTGCCGACAAACAAACTGTCAATTAGCTGTGATAAAAGAAACATTTGGTAAATGCGAACAGAAGATGAAAAATTCTTTGTGTTTGCAAATTTTCTGTTCCATATTGTGGGTCATTGCTCCTCCATTATTCTTATGTACTTAGAGTTGCCAAGTACACACTCTACATTATTATAAGTACCTTTTAGTTTTAGGTAAAGCAAAATATGACTTGATGTATAAAATGTGCGATTGTCTTAAAACTTAACGATTTTTTTCATTAAGGCACATTTATGGTCTAAAGTTGTTACTTGGTTCCTTCAACGGGGTCTCGCTTTTTGTCAGTTATGTTCAGTATTTAAAAACTTATTTGTTTCCTTTTCCTACTCAGAAATGTTTTGCTTTGTTTTTATCGAGAGGAAATAGTTTCCGCTAGAAACAAATATATTTTCAATACGAAACAAAACATATTTTCCATTAAAATATGGTATTTAAAAATAGGAACTGAATTGTATTGCATTGCTTACTACAGATACAAGTTAATGGAGTATATCGCTTTTAAGAGCCCCTAGACCTGACTGATAATTCGCAACTTCAAGTCGATATAAACATATCGCTGGTGTAAGGTGAAGTTAGGCGATTTGTAATATCTTGTTGAAGTAAATCTATACAACCAATGTAAAAGTTAATTTTTAGCATAACATGAATGTCACTAATTCGTCTGCTGTAGGTTAGGTTATGTTTATAACACGTGATAATAAGAGGAATCAGCTGACTGCATTATAATAACTTTACTCGGAGGTCGGCCGACCCATTATGACTGTCCTAAAGATCTGAAAAAACAAAAAGGAAATATACGGAGGACAAACAAAAGATATAACAACAGTTAATTTTCAGACCAATTTTGTTAAACATTTCTGTTGTTAACTAAATTGTTAGGTGTATGGGCTTTTTGTGTAATGCCAATAAAAAAATTTATTCCATATTTTCCCTGACGTTTCGTTACCCGTTTGACAACATCTTTTCTTTGTTTGACAATATCTTTTGTTTGTTTGATAACATCGTCTGCTGAAACTGCATCGATTTGGTATGGGTGGTGCTGGTGAAACTGAAAGGAGGTCGCTGTAGTAAAATGAGCAAACAAAAAAGTAATTGCAACCAAAGAAAGTAACAAAGAAAGTTCAGCATATGTATGTATATGGAACAAAAAAAAGTAAAATTCGTATGTACGAAAGTGTCTGTAATTATGTGATTTTTATTTCATGAAATAACCCAGACTTTTCGACGAGACAAGTGCATCACCATAATCTAAATCACCAATACCAACACTTTCTACAGCTGAAACGTTTGTACTATACCATCCATTAGTGTCAATAAACTATAACAGAAAAATATGCAAACAGTTTGGATTCTGCCGTTGTTGTCTGCTGCATTAACGTTATTTTTGCTTGTCGATGGAAAGATTCATTTTAACAAAGAGTAAAACACATACATTTTTTTATTTGCCTTTTTTACAAGACGTTATAAATTAAGGGTCATGCCATTATGTACTGGCAAACTTACTTAAGTATGTATACTCTTTAGTGGGCATTATACAACATTCAAGAATAATTTGAGTGGCTCTGATATGTATGTTCACTGTCTCCTAAGCGCATATACACTTAGTAGAATTATATAGGCTCAAAATCGAAACAATGTGTATCGACCCTGGTAATCATATAACCTAGATACATTACACTACTCCCCAAGTTATTTGGAAACCACAACTCTCTTGGAAATGTACTTAAATTTTGCTCAGACAAATATAATCACTATCTAGTCTACTCTGGTTTTGAATAGGGCTGAATGTATTGCTTTGACTTTGGGTCTTAGTATGCAAAAACAAATTATATAAATTTTTAAAGTGTTGGGCATCTAACTCAAACATCTTAACTCAAAATATACACAACAGTGATTAATCTTCGGGAATTTTCGGGTGTTGGCGGAATATAGAAAAGGCATATCTCCTTCAATTTAATAATAACCAGCAAAATTTGTTGAATTTGTTCTTAAATAACGGATGTTATGTAGAACGCATTAGTGTTCCAAGTTAAATTTACTCCCCAAAAAGGACAGTACGAACCCACAAAGCCGATGCATGGTATAGTCTGTGTACCATCTAATGGGCAAATATTCCTAGATGATATATGGGCAGATCATGCTAAAGTACATCTCGAAAGGCTTGACGAGATTTTATGTCCTTTTAAAGCACACAACATGCGTGTAAATCTAAAACAATCAACACTTATGGGCAACACTTGATAAAATTTGTGTTCGTAAAATAACGTAAAGCAGATACCACACAGAATATCAAACGTCAAACGGAAAAAGATTAAATTTTATAAATCGTGGGCGCATTAATTATTACGTCGGTTTATAGAAAACTTCAGAAAAGGTAATTGCCCACATATCACATTAACAATGTCAATTTATAATAGACTGCCTCCATTCGGACGGGAACCCAACAATATCAAAAGTTTACATTGAAGTGTATATATTAAAAATTAACGTATTTCTTCTGTTGCAACCCTTCATTCTTATTGTTCGCAATTTATAGAAGGTCATTGACCTAATTTTTGATAACTATGGATATCGTTTAAGTGTTTCTTTGCTCGTGCGTACATTTTTAGCTATAATGATGATGACTAATATTAAAAAAATATTTAATTGTCTTCTCTATTTTGTTTTAATTCCATCATAGTGTGTATGCTCTTGCCGCCAATAAACCCCGTTGAGCAAAACTGAAATATAGGTGAAAGTCATAACAAATTCAGTCAATTTGCCTGTGATTGGCACCAGCAAACTTGGTTTATATAAAGAAATATGAATAAAGCGGGAAAACACATACAGACTGGTTCCAATGCTGGGGTACAAGTTGCACAAAATTCCACATTACTACAGTCTGGAGAAACGTCACAAAAGAATGTGATTACATCAATAATGAGTTTTTTGCCAGATAATCGGCCCATAACTTCATTGCACATTGTTGAAGATTATGAAAAGTAAGTAAACACGTATTTTGTATTGTACATTTTAATTTATGTTTTTATTCTCCAATTATTTTTTAGATGCCCAACAAACTTTACACCAATCCATCGTACTTATGACCAAGACTCTGATGCTGATCTGTGGCGTGAAAGTAATTACTTATTTGGCCGTCAGACCACACGTTATTTGTGCCTGTCGAAGACAGAGGGACTACCGGAATATGTTATCGAAACTTTGAAGTATGTATTTTTTTTTGTTATTCATTTTTGTTTCTTGTTTTACCTTTTTCCATTGTTGTAGTTGTTGCCATTGTTCATCTGTTACATGTTTTTAGATTTAAACACTTCTTTTTTGTTCTCTCAATTTTCACTTCTTTGTTTTGTGAACTTAATTAATGTCAGTCACCTCGTAAAGGCAGAACAGAAATGTAGGGCGGCGTTAAGGTTAGAGTGAATGCTAATAGAATTTAAAGCCTCACGGTTTTATTATTTTCCCCTGTTGTAAAATTGTTACGGTTTGTATTCGCATACATTAAAATATAGCACTTAAACCCTACTCAACAAATTTTAACTACTCACGCCTATGTATTTAAAAATATTTAAGTAGAATCTGGTTTTTAAAAATAAACTTACAAATGTTTCAGTTATTAAATCATAGATTAGCAAATACTAAGTGCAATAGATAACAATTAAGAATATATGTAAGAAAAAAATAGGAAAGTAATATAGAAGATCTCAAATTACAAAAAATGGTATTTGAAAATGTGTGTTTTTAAAGCCAATTTCTGAGTTTTAGAATTAAACATGGCGACTCCAACATGAACGTTTTTTAATAAAGGAATTTTAGAAAGAAAACTTGTTACTCAAATTCCACCAACAGCAGTGAAAGACTAAACTATATCCAAAATTTGCAACACCCAAACTGTTTCTAATGTATATATACATATATTACCTATAAGATATTTAATGGAAATACACCGACATTTATAACAAACCACAGATATTATTTACAACCATAAATAATAGACAAATTCCGTTTTCTTTATATTCCTGCATAACAACAGAACCAATAACATATATAATATATTCAACCATTAAAGATAGGACGATATTGTTCGGCATGATTCAATTGATATTTGTGCGAATAGTTACAAAGAGAGAGCTAATTAAAAACTGTTGTCAACAAAGACGAATCAAAACCAAAAAGACCAACAATGTCTTAAAATTTGTGTATATTTAAGGCATAGTTTCATAGTCGTCATTTGAGATATCACTTAGAATTAGATTTATCGCGTTCAAAATGCATGTTTATTGTGCCTAAGTTTCACTAAAAATTCAGATCAACAACTAGAAGATCAGCTTATAATTAAAGTGCACTTAAATATCGAACATCGGCCACATTTAAAATTTATTTAAAAAGCAACTGAAATTCTCCCTGACATTTAAACATTATTTAGGTTAAGAAGGCATTTAAATGCGTACCTATAAAACAGTGTCTTTAGTAGAGACAATTTTTAAATGGCCTGGTTAGATTGTAATGACTTTTGTATAAATTACTGTGAAACTCTGTGAACATACTTTCGCATATGTGTTAATTACCGAAATGTGCTAATGTTTTTCGGTTAAAGTATGCATTAGGCTTGTGTCGAACTCGTTCACTAGTTCTCGAACTCGTTCATTTAAGGTGCCCGGGCATTACATTCACGAACACAGTCGCGATACCGAACATGTGCATTATATAAGTGAGGGTGGTGTCTGGTCACCCTAAATGAACTAGGTAGTTCATGAACGACCCAATCTAGTATGCATACCAAAAAGTGAATGAAGAAAATCAAAATTATATTCACATGTAAATACAAGAACTCCCTACTATTAGTGAGATGATTTCTATTAACCTCCGAACTTTTTCTCAGGCAAGTTTGCTAAAGAAATTTTCATAAATGTCATACATTTTATAAGTCCCCACATTCTTCTTCGCGTATGTTTGGTAAAGTGCCAAACAATCAGCTGTTTTCTGTTTATGAAACTAAATTACAATAGTGCAGCATTATTTTATACAAATAAAACATTGAATGGGTAACCTTGAGAACGTAAGTAAATATGAACAAAGCAGCAGTTTCAATAAATTTATGTTATAAAAGTTCTCTGCAACAAACAGTTTTTGACAAATAAATATCCTCACAAATTTGCGTTTATTTATGGATAAGAAATATTGGTTTTTGTGTTTCTTTACTTTTGGGCAATTTTGTGAGCGTTTTTCGTTTACTCTCATTATCAAACTTGGTCCAAAATACAAAGAATCAAACCTATGGATAATGTGTAGTAGCGGTGGTTTTAAAAGCATTGTGCATAGTTAACTAATGTCGCGTTTGAGATCGGTTTGAATAAAAGCCGTGCATTTTTCACATAGTTGGGTAATTTTTGGGTCAATTTTACACATAGATGGGCTATCCCGTGATACTAGAAATACTACTTTTGACATTAATGATAGGTCTTTTTACAAGCATCAATTTTTTATGTTGGTACCAATATGCGTTACATTTAAGTTAAACTAAGATTTAAATGCCAACAGAAGTTAGTGCTGTGTTGGCAGCTTATTTAGTTCTAGCAGTTTCATCAATTATTGCTGCTAATGTATATGTATTGTAATATTAATAATGAGTAGTAGCTACGTTTGAAATAAATGCGCTTGAATACAGAATAATTGTGAAGTGTTACGGATTACCCCGTGGAATGAAAAATACTACTATTGCCATTATCGTAGATTATAAAGAATCACGTTTTATTGACGAGAAGTAAAGCATAAATAAAAAAAAAACAATTTGTAACAATATGATGTGCTATCAGAAGCTCTTTGTTAGTTACTTTCGTACAAGACTCTTTCATCTAAAGGCGTTTTTATATAGAATTGCCAATAACTTCTAACATTCGCCAGCTTTATTAAACCATTTTTTCTTGCAGAGTAATTGCCGAAAAAATTGCACCTCCCAAGGAATTCTCACTTCTTTCACGCACAGCGGATACGGATCAGAAAGCCTGGCGCAAACGTCAAATATCTTACAAGCTTTCGAAGAGAGGAACAGTCACACATGCCGTCACAGATATTATCCTATGTTCAAAATTAAAAATGGCTCCAGATGGTTTCAAACTAGCGGGGTAAGTCAGAAGAGTATGCATTATTTTGTACTGTTTGGAGATTTATTCCGCTGTTAATCAGCGTAACATAAGGCCTATTCTACCGGCCTTCAATAGATCATTGCTTTACATACTGTAGTTAAATTTCTGGCTAGTTAAATATTTTATTGGCTGTCGTTTGTTGTTGTTTTCGTACAAAATTTTAGTTACTGCATGCCGCGTTTTTTTCACGAACCATTTATTTTCTGTCATTCACATCGCAGACGTCAGTGGTTTATAGCACACCTATTCAAAAGTTTGCATAACGATTTAAAAGATGCTAATGGTACATTTAATGTCTTTGGCAATAGGTTTCTTCTCCGTGTACAATCTTCGGTTTTGTAGTCAAATACCATATGATTAACCAAGTCTATAATTGCTATTGCAATTAATCCTCTTGAAAATCAAATATTCTTTTTGTCACTTATGTGCACATAATTCAATGTTATTATTTTAAGGTTATGCTTTTATTTGTATTTTTATCGTTTTTATTTTTGCTAACATACACTTCAAACTATAAACTTAAATAGTTCTTATATGTCGAGTAGCCTATTAGCTGATAGTTTACAGTTTATATTTAATGCATATTGTAATTTGCTCTAGTCGACCAAACATTTTCTAATTAATATGAGTACATGCTAAATGATTAATATTTTACAGTGATATTAATGGCATTCTTATATGCTATAAAACCGGTTCGATACCAGTGCGTCTACCGCCTCCAGTGCCAGGTTTGTCAGCAACTGGAGCTAGCGAAGTTGAGAAGGCTTTAAACCGTTTAAACTTAAGTAATGGTGCTAGAAATCCAAAACAACCGGTAAGTTATTGAAATGTACATATGAATAAGAAATCAAAGTGCCTGTCCCTGAAATTCGAACGATAGTTTCCTTCGTATTAGTCGAAAGAAATCTGATCTGGTTTCCACAATCTGGTAATTTCAATTCGAACGAAAACGTAAACTTTCTCTATTTTGGAACTGCTGTCATCTGTAATCAAAGCTGAAATCAGTCGAACGAAAGCTGTTGAGGAACCCAATTTCTGTCCAATCCAAGTGGCTGGCTTTCATTCGATGTCAAAGAACAGGGGAAAAGTGTTTAAATAATACAAATATATTTATTTGTAAACATTGACAGTAATTGTTTGCAACAAAATGTTAAAATGCAAATAGCGAGTTTTCATGTTCAGCTTTTAATAAGGATCAATCAGTTACATTTTTAAACATTTACATATTTTCTCTTTCATACCACTTTTAGCTTCCCCCAGTACCAAATCCTGAAGAACATGATTACGAGGAAATCCTACATTCATACCAAATAAAATCTCCCCTAAGACCAGCTCCACGACCACCTGCCCATAGCACAGCTGGACATAGTGTTGGAACTTTGGGAACTTACACAGAACTGGAAGGTGTGCCATTTGTGATCAACTCTATGCTAAAAAGCACGCAGAAAAATGAGGTTCCAATATTTGAATTAGCTTATAAACATTTACAGAAATATTTAAAACATATACATCTATTTTTTCCATAGCTTGCCAAACTGCCTCAACTCAGCGATTTTGTTCTGAAAAAAGATATCGACTATGACTTCCAACTAGAGAGACAAACCTTGTGTGCCATGAAATCATCGGCTTCCAAAAATCCATTTTTCAAATAAACCCCCTTCGTTTAAAGAAATAATACTTAATTTAGTCTAGCCTTAAATAAAAACGGAATGTCATATTTTGCAAAAATTATTCTCATACGTATGTACATTTGTCAAATTATTGTAAACTCCTTAATTTAAAGTAGATTTAATTTATATATATATTCTGTATGCATTTATAAATATCTTTTTTTATAAGTTTGCACTGCCACTTTGTGATATCAGAACTGGCGTTAAAACAAGAAATTATCAACAGCGTTTGAGGTTAAGTAGCAGTGCCAATATAATTAAGATTTGTAACGTCCTGTTGCATCATACGACTTAGCATTCATTTAACCACTTATTACGTTAAACCCATATCCTAATTTTCAACCCAACGTAGTTATTTATTTCATTTTTTCGATTAAATACATGGCCTGGTATTGAAAAAATACATTGGAAGGTTAAATAGCCCTGTAAAACAGGTTATTAGCAGTTTATATTAAGAATGCACTTAAATTAAACAGATTTTTTTGAAATAAATAAATTACTTTATGTTAGGTGTAATTGGTTTTTATTTGAAGATTTTAATATTTATTAAAAATAGATTACAAATACAAAAATAGCTTTAAGTCTTCGATGTAAACAGAAAAATAATTTTGCTGCTAACGAAAAGCCTGGTTACGCTCTAATATTATTGATTATTGATTTAGTTATTGTCGACCAACTTTTGCAATATCTCAATACGTTTATCTTTGGTGGAAATTCATTTATAAATTGATTATTTAATAACCCAAGTCATCAATTATATAAAGTGTTGTTTGGTCGACAGCAAATGGAACTCACTAATTATTTTAAGCGTTTCCTTACAGCTTTTTTCAATTTTTCTATAATTTTCCCTTTCTTTTTAAGTGTTATTCCTTAAAAATAACCTTTTGATCCCGTGCCTTTTCTGTACCCATTTTATAATGAAGAATATTTACATCCAATACGTTTCTTAAGAATATAAACCCGTAGCTGTTTTATTCTATTACGATGGGTTTTCAAGAGAATTCAATTATAATTATATTGGAGCAATGAAGTTCAGTGGCAAACGGACAGATTTTGCTTAATGCCCTGGTGTGTTGGTATTTGACTTCTCTCCTTTATAAATCTAAAACTAATTATATTCTAAAAATAAAATAAGTAATAATAGGAATTAAAGTGATCCACTCCGTTGTTATAATTTGGTAAGTGTTTTACATCAAAAAAGAAAAACGCTGCATAGGTACTAATAACTAAAGAATATAATTAAAAAACATATTCATATTTTAAACAATTGTTCTCTGAAAACAATAAATTGCAATAAAGTGGCACAAGGCGATATCAATTTGCTAATAAATTGACAAATCATAAAAATATTAATTGTGAGAAATAATTTCACATTTTAATTATTTTATTATTCGCATTGACTGCCACAAACGCCAATGACTTGAAAGTGAATTAATTTTAAATTGGTCATAGTTTGTCGAACAGCAGGTTTTTTCAATCTAGCTCAAAATATAGAAATATTATATTCAATTAATAGCGAATAACCTACTGTTATTAAATGACAGTCGCAGAGATGTTAAAAAACGGCATACGATTTGGAACAAAAAAATTAAAAAACATATATATATTTTTAAAAATACATGTTACATATATATTTATACATGAACAACAATTAATATATTAGAAATTATATGTTCTTCGAAATTATGTAGCATGAAACAAATACCTAAATATACATTACACAAAAATATTTATAGTTGAATTTTCTTCTACATATTTGATTATTTGTGCGGTATTTGTAATCAGCAAACATTTTGAGACTTCTAAACGCTATTATCAAATCCAGTGAAATAGGAATCGCAAATCGGCCTTTGCGACATCTACTCGAGTAACATCAATTCCTAAATCTCAAGGCTCTTATGAACTTGAAAATTTATGACCTGCCAGCATTCTACAAGCATTGTTTAAACCTGTAGAATACATTATCCAAGACAATATGTTAAATTTTCTAAATGCCCGAATATTACTTTATAAATCTCAATATGCTTTCAGATATCATTTTAACACTGCTCATTTAATTTACTTAACTGTCAGAGAGATACGCCATGCCAATAGTTGTATGTCTACGTCTGGATTTCCTCAAGGTTCTGCTTATTGCGAAACTAAACCAAATGTTTTAAGCAATGCCTGTAAGCAAATGGTGTCATATCTTTGGATTCTTTTAATGGCAACTAATCTGGTTTGAGTAACATTAAATGTAGAGTTTCCCTGGCAAATGTGGTAGGCCCACTACTTATAATGTGATACGATAAATAAAATAAATTACGAATTTTATATAAGAAAAATGTTTCACCATCATATCTTCTATGTGATAATGAAATAATTCTGTGTCTTAACTCAAATGTTTTTGGTTCGCTTAACTTTTGTATTGCTTCTTTTAATATGAAATCAAATTTTAACCTATTTAAACATACCTCAGAATATAAAATTCCTAAGAGCGGATAAACGTGGACACCACATATTCTCAATAAACAAATACTCATGCCAAAGCCATGAAGATGCTATTAGGTCTATCCAAAGAATACAATTCATAACAATGGGAAAAGGCCTACCATTTACAAAACTAATGAAAACCCCAAAAGCCGTTGCCGCGAAGCTGATATTGGGCGTATCCAGAGGGTAAACCCATTATGAAGACCCTTCGAAAGCTTAAATTAAACTGTCTTTTTTCTTATTATATGTATGTACGCTATAAACTGTTACGTAATATAAAAAATATACTTTATCTTCTTGGTGATTACTGTTTTATAGTTCCTTTCAATCAGTACATGTAGTTGTAGTCTACTTTCGATTCACTAACATGTTCAAAATAGAAAATGTCATAGTTAATTCCATTCAATTTAGACACTAGCATGAACAGTTATTAGGAAATGTTTCAAGACAACTACCTTACAGTCAGTGATCGAAAATTAACTTTTAGAAACAGCTCATTATGTTACGCTCATCAAAACTTCTGTTTGTGTACAAGCTCCAATCATTGTAGTCGAACCAATCACTAAAAAAGCATTATGCTTCTGATACGGTAGTGGTATTGTTATACGAATGAGTAGCATAAACCGAATCGAACTGTTTTCACAAGCATATCTTCCTTTCTCTGGAGAAAACACCACTGATAATGTTTGAAAGCACAACTAACGAATGATTGGTTAAGAGTATTTATTTAGGGGGTTGTTAGTTATTCCGACCATTAACCGATTTAAGTAGAACAAGAAGGAAAATAGCTTTCTGTTGTGTTGGAATAATTTAATTTTTCAGCGTGAACTGAAACTTAGGGGTTTTCGATTGATACTAATTCGCAATATAAGCTTGTAAATGTATGTAATATTCACGACATACAGGTGCTATCAATTTAGACACAATATTTAGGCATCTGTTGATCTTGTCACGATGTTCGAAACTAGTCAGAGTGCTTTCCTGAATTGTCTAACAAAATTGATCCTAAAATATATTCAGATATAAATTTGGAACAGACTTCAAGAATTTTGGTCAAAATGGCGAGCAGGATTTCTGAATATATAACTTGCGGGATGAAAAGTCTATAAGCTGTTACGCATATCTTGTGTATGTATAATCTAAGGCTAATAAGTGACAATGAAAGGTTGAGGTACATCTCTGTGGGTGCCAATCTTGGCATTGTGCCGGATAATATGCATTGACCTATGTAGTTATGCTTTATATCGTTTATGGTATTCGTTATTCATGGTATATCAAACTAATTTGATCGCCTCATATGGGAACTATGAAAGTTATAGCCAAGGCCCTATGGAGCTTATCTCATTGTGGGACATTGTCATAGTTCGCCAGCCTGTTTATTTATCTATGGTTGTGAAAATATCTATATACTCTGTGTGGTTTTCTTTTTTGTTATACCTCTTTTTTTAGAAAATGAGGGGTAAACTGCTAGTGTTATATGTCGGTGGGGCTGTTACCTCTAGATTTCTATAGTCATTATTTACATGTTGTATCCGCTTCCCCACGGGAAATTAGTATGATGTATTGGTATACGATTTTCATGGTACAAATATAATGGTAGATATAGTACGACACATATATAACATGCCAAAAACAACACGCATTTTGTTTTTGCTCAGAGTCTGTATTGGGTCAAGCCAACTGATTGAAAAATAACGAAAATGCAAACAAAATTTTAAAAAGTACCATTTGTAAAGTGATTGTGTTTTGTTTGATATTTTTAAAGTGCTTGTGTGAAAATTGAAACTTTTCTATGTAATTTTTACAGAGAACATTTCAAAACCTACAGTTGTTGGCGAAAGGGGGTTGCAAACAAATGTAAACAGACTTCGACATAAGAGGAAAACGTTCAAATCGACTGAGCTAGTGCTTCTACCATGGTGCTTCTGTGGTTGGGTGAGCTAGTGTTAGTAAGGGCACGAAAATGGGTGTATACATTGGAAGTGTTCAAGATGGATTAATAGATGGTGAACGCATAAGCACATCTGACTTGCTTTGTTTATATATGAAACCACTTTCGAAATGTCAACTTCTCATGTTCTTGGTTTTTGTCTATGTTTATTTATGTCGTTGGTATACATATGTGCTGAGTTTGATACAACGAAATTAGGAAGCAAAACCAAAATGCCTGTTTTTGCCATTAAATTACAACACCTCCTGCGTCTATCATGAGTAATTTTATCATGGAAGCGTTCTTACATGTTTAATTGAACATGCCCCTGCTGAGGTGTATTCTTTGAGTTTCTCCCTCGGGTTCACTGTAAGGGCTTGGTAAAATAAGTAAGGTAAACGCAGTAGGAAATGTAATGTTAGGCAACAAAAACAGGCATTTTGTTTGGTGTTCCTTATCTGCCAATTTTTCTACATGTGTGTATCTATGGTAAAAGTAAGCAAAAAAATACAAAACAAAATACATGTGAATTTGACGTAAGTAAGAAAAAGTTCAAATGACCATGTGAATGGTCACATGTCCGAGGTGAATAGTCAGCTGCATGGTACAATTATATACATATGTCTTTAATTCGTTTGAAGAGTTGATATATTTTTTCCGTTACATTTTTCGCTTCAGGTGCCAATTATGTGATTCAATATCGGTTGATGGTTGTTTATGGATTTATTGTGTTTCTTTTAGGGGTGGTTAAATACGCAGTTGTGCTTGAACACACATGAAATGGAGGGGAGGGTACAAAACATGTAGCTCTAAGGAACCCCACTCACGAGATTATACTTATGGTTTTAAAAAATCCTATTGGATAAAAGCAGGGTTCAGAAATTTTCATTTATGTGCGTTCATTTAACTTCATTCGAGAGTTTGTTAACGAACGTGTGCATTTAAAATATTCCATAGTCGCGAGTGACAGCGTGAACAATTTTTCTCATCGCTCTCGTTCATTCATGGTACAGGTGAGTTGGTGTAGAGCTCCTTCAATAAATTTTTGTTGTCCTGGGTACAAAGAAGCACATATCATCCATATACTTCATACATAGGGTAACCAAGCTATTTATTAACATCTCATAATAACGTCGAATTATATGATCCAGTAGCATGGTGGCTAAAAGTCCGGAGTCACGTCTCCTGAGATAGGCGTCAAAGCTGACGGAAAGCCCTACTGTTATAGGTGAATAGAGTATTCTCACCTAGACATAGGCCCAGAGACTCCATTAATAAATCACCATTTAGGAAACTCCAGCTTTATAGAAAGTGCTGGAGACAAAGTGGCGCACCGATGTTCGAATTTTAAGACGATCCGTGTTCGCGTACATATCCTCCATGTCAAATTTTATATATTCGCTCCCGTGAAACACTAGAACGGTCCGTGGACGGGTAAAGGCCTCGTCAATGTTGCGTACAATAAATGTGGAAGACACGAATCTATGATGGTGTTTACAGCTTGTGCTTATGAGTGGCAGATACATTTTTGCAGGGGTATGAGTACCACATGCGGGTGCTGCATATATGCCGACGTGGAACATCTGTCTTGTGAGTTTTTATACTGCCGTAAAGGTAAGGAAGTGATCGATCTGGTTTGTTGAATTTTGTCAGCAACCGTTTATGGGTCGTGGTGAAGAGCAAAGACGTACATATAGGTACAACCACTCGTCTCTGATTTGTTGTACATCGAGGTGGCAGGTTACCTCTGACACTTTTTCCCCTATCACTTTGCACAAGACAAAGAGATTGATGAGTAGCCAAAAATTGTTTTGTTTTTTCTACCATAAGATATATCTTTAGATCCTGAAATGGGGGTTGATTGTGAGGTAGCGACAGCATCTCACGATATAATGATGAGAGATATCCATGAAGGTGTTTGACAGCGTGTTTGTAAATCCTCTCGGATAACACCTATAGATGATGTAACTGGCTGATACACTGTCGTAATGTGGGAAGCGTAGGGGGCACGAATCTAATACCAAAACTCAGGAGGGCTGCCACATTGGGTGGGACTACAATGTCTATCATATTTTGAAATCCACCTATCAATACAGCCATCTGAAAGAAGATGTTAGAGGGGTTGATCTTACAGGTGCTACTGACGATGGAGGCAATATTGTGATGGCAAGATTAGAGATTCGCATTAGCTCTGGCCCGTTTACAAGGCGTTTTGAATGCAGGTGTTGGTATCTATAGCAACAAAAAGGATTGCCAGATCCTATGCAGCGATCGAATGTGTCTAAATAAGAGGGCTTAACTCACTTGTATATGTGTGTATTGCTTGTCACGAGTGTAACGATATGGACATCAACTTCAGAATGTGTATAATAGGGCAGATATGTAAAGTATTTATATCGGTAGGATTACATGTATTTTGATTTTAATCTGAGGTGAGGGTTGTGCTGCTGACTTCTGTGCAGCCTGAAAGTTTATATGGCGTTATTTGGGCGAACATAATGTAAATATGAGGGTGTAAACATTCATGTTGACTAATCTAACAACACGTGACATAATACAGCCTGTGATAAATGGAACACCTGAAGATAACTCCCATCCTGACGTGATATGGATGCAATTTTTAAACACAGAGGTCTGTTGGTGGAAATATTACGGGTAATCATTACAACGGGTGTGCCAGGTGAGCCGGAAAGGCGACAACTGAAGCTCACGTATTCTGGTTGGGGCTAATTAAGTTCATAATAAACAGAGGGGTCCGTGAGTACTTTTACCAAAATGCAAGGTACGCGGAAATATTTCAGGATTTTTTGTGCACTACATCAACGGGAAACTAGTGACATGCACACCAGCGTGGACTGTATAATATTATACACTGTGACATTGTGGTAGAATGAAAAGCCATCCGAAACATACTAAACTATATTCGAACCGAGCATTACACGAAAACCAACCCATAACTAAAACAACTGACAGACACATACTAACCAAAAAAGGACCTTAAACAAAAATCATCAAATAAGGGGTTATGGAGGTCGATCGACTACAATGCACACATACATAACACAAAAGGCACAAACATACAAGTGTAATATCCGCAATGGACGGAATGCATGTCCACCGACCATACCCAAACCCATAAGGCAGCCGGTTGTTGACAATGCCGAATAATAGAATAGGCGAAGAGACTCTGGAAAGAGGTGCTGTTCACATGGAGGCTAATGTAGGCGACGGTATTCCCACCGGGAATAAGGCACCACATCTGGTGGAGGTGAGTACAATTTGCGAAACGCCAGTGCGGGCATGGTAATAAATTCCCACCAATTTTACGTAGCTCAATCGCACTGTAGACCAGAATGCCTGTGAAGTCCCGGGTCAAGGTGCCATATTATCCCATAGTTCCACTTGCCATCACGGTGCCGTGTGTCGGCTAGCACAAAAAATTGTAGTCTAATGATAAAAGGGCCATGTCCATCCCATTTCCTAAAGAGTCGACTCACAACTCAAGTGGTAACATGAGGCCGAGAAAAAAAACACTGACACTATCGGGCGAGGCATGAGGCAGATTCCTCCGGGCGTCGTGTGAGTGACGACAATAATTGCAACAGGCATATAGGGCGCCCGCGTAGAAGTAGGAACACTACTTACCACTCGCAATAGATAAAGTGTTCAAGACAGGGCGTTCGAGACATGAAGACTGGAATCATGGCGGGGAATGTGCCGCCCGATGTCAGTGTTGCCAGTGTGGGCACAGCCGTGGCTCCGAGTCTGTGGGAGTTATGAGTATGTACGTGAGGATGGAAGGTATATTTGATATTTGGCTGGGTCGTATGGATGGGAAGTAAGGGGTGGGTAGAGGTATGTGTGGGTGGTGGGTAGGTTAGGAGGGTGGTGGTCGGTATGTATGGGTGGGAGTGAGAGGGGGTACCGAGGAGGAACCAACCGTGGAGATAGTGACCTTGGAAACACGGGACGGTGGGTCGGCTCGTGGTGACACCTGCGCTCCGTCCAAGTTTCCTGGAGGTGATAATGGGCAGTTGGTGGTGGTATGGACGGTATGTGAATGGGTTGGGAGGTTGGTTGGGGTGGTGGTGGTTCAGATGATGAGAGGTATGTGATGGCGGATGGTGGGTGGGAGGTATGGGAGTGGGTGGCAGGTATGGGAGTGGGTGGGATGTATGGGTGGGTGGGGGATATGTGTGGGTGGGTAGTTGGCAGGGTGGGATGTATATGTGGGTGGGTGTGGGAGGCATGTGTGGGTGGGATGTATGTGTGGGTGAGTGGAAGTTATGTATGGGTGGGTGAGTGGGAGCTATGTACGTGTGGGTGGGAGGTATATATGTGTGTGGGGGTGGGAGGTATATATGGGTGGGTGAGCGAGTGGTAGGTATTTGTGGGAGATGTGGGTGGGTGGAAGGCATGTATGGGTATGTGGGAATTATGTGTGTGCGCGGGTGGGTGGGTGAGCGAGTGGTAGGGATATTTGTGGTGGGTGGTGTGTGTGGGAAGTAAGTGTGGCAGGAATTTGGGGGTGGCAGGTGGGAGGCATGTGTGGGTCTGTGGGAGTTGAGTGTGTATGTGCGGATGGAAGGTATATAAGTGTGTGGGTGGGTGGGTCGTATGGATGGGAAGTAAGGGGTGGGTAGAGGTATGTGTGGGTGGTGGGTAGGTTAGGAGGGTGGTGGTCGGTATGTATGGGTGGGAGTGAGAGGGGGTACCGAGGAGGAACCAACCGTGGAGATAGTGACCTTGGAAACACGGGACGGTGGGTCGGCTCGTGGTGACACCTGCGCTCCGTCCAAGTTTCCTGGAGGTGATAATGGGCAGTTGGTGGTGGTATGGACGGTATGTGAATGGGTTGGGAGGTTGGTTGGGGTGGTGGTGGTTCAGATGATGAGAGGTATGTGATGGCGGATGGTGGGTGGGAGGTATGGGAGTGGGTGGCAGGTATGGGAGTGGGTGGGATGTATGGGTGGGTGGGGGATATGTGTGGGTGGGTAGTTGGGAGGGTGGGATGTATATGTGGGTGGGTGTGGGAGGCATGTGTGGGTGGGATGTATGTGTGGGTGAGTGGAAGTTATGTATGGGTGGGTGAGTGGGAGCTATGTACGTGTGGGTGGGAGGTATATATGTGTGTGGGGGTGGGAGGTATATATGGGTGGGTGAGCGAGTGGTAGGTATTTGTGGGAGATGTGGGTGGGTGGAAGGCATGTGTGGGTATGTGGGAATTATGTGTGTGTGTGCGGGTGGGTGAGCGAGTGGTAGGGATATTTGTGGTGTGTGTTTGTGTGTGTGTGTGGGAAGTAAGTGTGGCAGGAATTTGGGGGTGGCAGGTGGGAGGCATGTGTGGGTCTGTGGGAGTTGAGTGTGTATGTGCGGATGGAAGGTATATAAGTGTGTGGGTGGGTGGGTCGTATGGATGGGAAGTAAGGGGTGGGTAGAGGTATGTGTGGGTGGTGGGTAGGTTAGGAGGGTGGTGGTCGGTATGTATGGGTGGGAGTGAGAGGGGGTACCGAGGAGGAAAAAACCGTGGAGATAGTGACCTTGGAAACACGGGACGGTGGGTCGGCTCGTGGTGACACCTGCGCTCCGTCCAAGTTTCCTGGAGGTGATAATGGGCAGTTGGTGGTGGTATGGACGGTATGTGAATGGGTTGGGAGGTTGTTTGGGGTGGTGGTGGTTCAGATGATGAGAGGTATGTGATGGCGGATGGTGGGTGGGAGGTATGGGAGTGGGTGGCAGGTATGGGAGTGGGTGGGATGTATGGGTGGGTGGGGGATATGTGTGGGTGGGTAGTTGGGAGGGTGGGATGTATATGTGGGTGGGTGTGGGAGGCATGTGTGGGTGGGATGTATGTGTGGGTGAGTGGAAGTTATGTATGGGTGGGTGAGTGGGAGCTATGTACGTGTGGGTGGGAGGTATATATGTGTGTGGGGGTGGGAGGTATATATGGGTGGGTGAGCGAGTGGTAGGTATTTGTGGGAGATGTGGGTGGGTGGAAGGCATGTGTGGGTATGTGGGAATTATGTGTGTGTGTGCGGGTGGGTGAGCGAGTGGTAGGGATATTTGTGGTGTGTGTTTGTGTGTGTGTGTGGGAAGTAAGTGTGGCAGGAATTTGGGGGTGGGAGGCATGTGTGGGTCTGTGGGAGTTATGAGTGTGCGGATGGAAGGTATATAAGTGTGTGGGTGGGTGGGTCGTATGGATGGGAAGTAAGGGGTGGGTAGAGGTATGTGTGGGTGGTGGGTAGGTTAGGAGGGTGGTGGTCGGTATGTATGGGTGGGAGTGAGAGGGGGTACCGAGGAGGAACCAACCGTGGAGATAGTGACCTTGGAAACACGGGACGGTGGGTCGGCTCGTGGTGACACCTGCGCTCCGTCCAAGTTTCCTGGAGGTGATAATGGGCAGTTGGTGGTGGTATGGACGGTATGTGAATGGGTTGGGAGGTTGGTTGGGGTGGTGGTGGTTCAGATGATGAGAGGTATGTGATGGCGGATGGTGGGTGGGAGGTATGGGAGTGGGTGGCAGGTATGGGAGTGGGTGGGATGTATGGGTGGGTGGGGGATATGTGTGGGTGGGTAGTTGGGAGGGTGGGATGTATATGTGGGTGGGTGTGGGAGGCATGTGTGGGTGGGATGTATGTGTGGGTGAGTGGAAGTTATGTATGGGTGGGTGAGTGGGAGCTATGTACGTGTGGGTGGGAGGTATATATGTGTGTGGGGGTGGGAGGTATATATGGGTGGGTGAGCGAGTGGTAGGTATTTGTGGGAGATGTGGGTGGGTGGAAGGCATATGTGGGTATGTGGGAATTATGTGTGTGTTTGGGGGTGGGTGAGCGAGTGGTAGGGATATTTGTGGTGTGTGTTTGTGTGTGTGTGTGGGAAGTAAGTGTGGCAGGAATTTGGGGGTGGCAGGTGGGAGGCATGTGTGGGTCTGTGGGAGTTGAGTGTGTATGTGCGGATGGAAGGTATATAAGTGTGTGGGTGGGTGGGTCGTATGGATGGGAAGTAAGGGGTGGGTAGAGGTATGTGTGGGTGGTGGGTAGGTTAGGAGGGTGGTGGTCGGTATGTATGGGT